>CAWUFW010000231.1:2475000-3075000 GCA_963921515.1 Calotriton arnoldi | reverse complement strand
TTCAATTGCGCCTGGGTGCGCTTGTCAGGTGCCTTCGTCTCTTCAACGATTGTTTGCTGTGCCTTGTTTGGGGTTTTCGCCAGTTTGCTGCATTCTTCATCGTCTCCACTCCTCTCATCTACTTCCTTGCCCCTTGGAGTGGTGTTGCAGTCTTGCTGGCTTCTCCTTTGGATTGTTTGCACTCCGACGTGCACAGCGATTGTCAATCTCCTGATTTTGCCTCCGATGGGCGCAGCGGCAGTTGAGGTGCCTGACTCTGCCTGATCTTGCTTGCCTGGCCTCAGCGTAACCTTCTAACGTTACGTTACGAACGCGGCCATTTTGAAGTCCCTGATTCAACCTGCCTGGCTCCGCCGCAACGTTCTGACATCACGTCACGTCCGCGGCCATTTTGGCTGTGCCTGACCTTCTCTGCCTGACTCTGCCATGACGCTGATCATACAGACCACGTCTTCGTCGAACGCTGCCTAGTTCTCTATACCACAAGGCCATTTACCAGCAGGGAGTCTCCTTTGCTACATGTGAACGCTGATCTGCACAGCTTGGTTGCAGATTTACTTAAACTGGTATTGTTGGAGCTATACTGGTAAGTGAGTCTTGTTTTACTCACACATGCTGATCTGCACAGCTTCAGTGCAGGTTCGAGTCGTTACCAATGCTGATCTGCACAGCTTAAATTCAATCTTTACTAACGCTGATCTGCACAGCTTAAATTCACATTGTTATTTTAGTTTCCTCACGCTTATCTTCTCAGCCAAGCTGCAGATTGATTTCTTCAACGCTGATCTGCACAGCTTGGGTACTTTAATTTACTCATGCTGACCTATTTAAACAGACTACAGATTAAGTTCTTCCTGAGACTGATCTGCGCACAAAATTATATTCTACTCTCTGTCTTGTGCTGGTCTGCGCGGCACTGTGACAGTTCATTCATTATATGTTAAATTCGTCATTTATTTATTGCATTTACCTGGTTTATTATAACTGCTGTCATGCAAACCGTCACTCCTCCTCCATTCTTTCTGTCAGCTCCTGGTGATCCTGCTATACCCTGGCTAAAGTGGAAGAAGGTGTTCACAAACTATGCTAGAGTTTGTGGCACATCATTAAGTGCAGAAAGGAAATCTTCTTTGTTTTTACATTGTCTAGGATCTGAGGGGCAAGAAGTGTTTGAACACCTCCCAGATCTTCCTGACAATAAATCTGCCACATTGAATGAATATGAGATTTGTATAAAAAAAATGGACTTGCATTATCTTCCCAAGGTGAGCATGATTTTGGAGCCTTATCACTTTGGGAAGAGAATGCAAAGGCAGGAGGAATCTGTTGAACAGTATATTACGGTGTTACGCAAGCTAGCGTCAACTTGTTCTTTCGCAGGTAGTCTAGACGAAAGGTTGAGAGATCAGTTGATGTTGGGTTGTACTATAGATAAAGCAAAGGAAAGTCTTTGGCAAAAGGATAATCCTCCTCTGCAAGAGGTTATAACTACCTTGAAAATGCATGAACATTCTAAAGCCTGTGTTGAGGCAATTCGCAAGGATACTATTATTCCTAAGAGCGACAATGGAGCAGTTAAGGAAGTGAGGATTCAATCCACTGACAAATCTCATAAGTCTATTTCTGAGGGTATCGCTAATGCAATGAAATTCACACGCCCTTATGTGAATACTAAAACATTTCAGGGTAAGTGTTTCAGATGTAGAAATCCAGGCCACATGGCAAACTTTAAGGACTGTCCAGGGTGGAAAGTTGTTTGTTCGCTATGCAAGAATAAAGGGCATTTTTCTAATTGTTGCAGATCCAATAAAGACGAGAAGAAGGTCAGAGAAGTTGACATTTATGATCATGACGATCAGGATGTAATAGTTTGTCAAGTCAGGGATCAAACAGTTGATGGTCCATTTGAACATGTTTTGGTCAATGATAACTCAGTTGAAATGTTGTTTGACTCTGGTGCCAGAAATACACTCATGCCAAAGGTTTTTTATGAGAAACAACTTTCTGGGAAGGTAGACCTGGTTAAGCTTGACATCATACCAAGAGGTTATGGTAGACAAATCATTGACTTATTAGGTTATTTTTGGGGTACTATTGATTTTAAAGGAAGGATGGTTGCAGGAAAAATCTATGTCTCAATGAAAGGTGATTCTCTGATCAGCTGGAGTCACCAGCGTGACTTATATGTTTACTTAGATCCTAATGAGTCTCCCTCTGTGTGTTTGAGAGAGTTGCCTGTGGTTGCGACGGTAACTGGTGGTGAGGGTTGGATTACAAAATTTCCAAATGTTTTTAACAATAAATTAGGTTGTCTCAAAAGCTATGTACACCTGATAAAATTGAAATCTGGTGCCATTCCCAGAGTGGTGAAAGTTAGGAATGTACCGTTGTTGGTGAAGGGAAAAATTAGAACAGAATTAGGCAAGCTGTTGAAGAATGGAGTTATTCAAGAGGTTGAAGCCACAGAATGGGTTTCTCCGGTTGTGATGGCTCACAAGGCCAACGGGGAGGCCAGTTTATGTATTGACTTGAGGGAACTGAACAAAGTCGTTGTTGTGGACCACTACCCTCTTCCCAATATATCAGAAATGTTATCTTCTTTGGGTGGTGTCACGCATTTTTCAACATTGGATCTCTCCTCGGCTTATCATCAAGTCAAACTTCATCCCTCTTGTCAAGATCTCACAGCTTTCATTACCCCTTTCGGAACTTTTAAATTTCTCAGGATGCCGTTTGGCCTCATCTCTGCAGCCTCGGTATTTCAAAGAGTGATGGAGAATCTCGTGGGTGGCATTGATGGGGTTAAAATCTACCAGGATGACGTTCTTGTCCATGGGGTGGACTTGCAAGAACATAACAAAAGGTTCATGGAAGTGTTGTCCAAGCTGCAAGACTCAAAATGCAAATTTGATGCGCGTGAGATAGAGTATTTGGGTCATTTGGTGTCAGGTTCAGGTATTAGGCCCAGACCCTCTTTAGTAGATGCAATTTCTCATCTCAATTATACAGAGAACAAAGATGAACTTGTGAAATTCTTAGGTATGGCAGAGTTCTATAATAAATTTGTGCCAGGTTTTGCGCAGAAGACTGAATGCATGAGAGGGCTTTTGAAGAAAGGACATGAGTTTGTATGGAGTCAAGCTTGATCTAATTAAGAAGTGTTTGAATGAGGCTCCCAATTTAGCTAGCTTTGACCCTTCCAAAGAGTCATATATTATGACCGATGCCAGTTGTAAAGGATTGGGTGCTGTTTTGTTACAGTCTGGTAAAGATTTTGACAACACCATTTTGTTTATATCAAGACCACTTAGGGGAGCTGAATGCAATTACTCGATTGTTGAAAAAGAAGCCTTGGGAGTCTACTGGGCAGTTCGCAAACTGAAAAAGTTTCTGTGGGGCAAACATTTTTCTGTTGTTTCTGATCACAAACTTTTAAAAGAGGTGTTTGGAAAGAAAGGTATTGATTGTGTCTCTCACAGGATAAGGAAATGGGTAGTTGCGCTACAGGACTTTGAGTTTGATGTCTCCTATTTACCAGGTTCAAGTAACATTCTAGCAGATTGTTTGTCTAGGCTGGGTGGATCTGACATTCTGGATTCCTTTGATAATGATTATTGTTTTGCTGGTGAGGATGTTGAGGAAGATTTGAAGGTTTGTGTGGTTAGTGAAGGCATTTTAACAGAAGTTGAGTGGTTGGATGGTCTAAATGCAGATCCCACATTACAACAGGTCATTACCTATGTACGTAGTGGATGGTGTGAGAAACGTGATTATAGTGAACAACTTAAGGGGTATTGGTGTGTGAAGGAGGAGTTGTCTGTTTGGAGTGGTTTACTCTTGAGAGGAAGCAGGCTGGTGGTGCCAGAGAATCTATGTGACAAGTTAGTGGCAAATGCCCATGCGAGTCATATGGGCATCGCAAAGACTAAAGAAAGGATAAGGGAGGCCTATTGGTGGCCTGCCATGGATGTGCACATAGAAAGAATTGTACGTAGTTGTTCCCAGTGTGCGAGTAGTGACAAGATACTCAAGTGCAGGACTCAACCGATGGTTATCAGGAAGCAAGCGAATGGTCCCCGGGTTGATGTTGCTGTGGACATTTTGGGTCCAGGGAAGATAAGAACACAGGATCGCTATGTTATTGTCTGTATTGACATGTTTTCCAGGTGGCCAGAAGTTAAAATTGTCAATTCGGTTGATTCAGGAGCTGTCATTAATTTTTTGGAGGATCTTTTTGCGAGAGAAGGGTTGCCAGCATCTGTCTTGTCTGACAACGGAGTCAAATTCACCTCTGTTGTGGTGGAAAGGTTTTTGAGAGAGAGAGAGGCTTTGTTCATAAGCGGGCTTCACTATATCATTCCGAGTGCAATGGTGTTGTTGAAAGATTTGTGAAAGTGCTTAAAGAGGCTATGCAGTTAGCGGTCGTCTCTGGTGGTGACTGGGAGGAAGCGGTAAAGAAAAAGGTGTGTGAGTACAACTCACTCCACATTCTTCTACTGGAGTTTCACCCTTTAGATTGTTTAAAGGGAGAATGGCCAATACCCAAGTCACGCCCCTTTGGGTCACTTCTAGAAGAAAGGAGGCTGGTGGAGTTGTGGACTGTACTGAGGGATGGAAAGACAGAGTTGGAGAAGATGGCGAGGAGAAAAATTGGTTTTGATGCGAGAAAAGCTGTGAAGAAAACAGTGGTTGAGGTTGGCGATTGGGTTAGAGTAAAACTTCCAAAAAGAAGATTTGGTAAGTCAAAGTTTGGTCAGCCTATAAAGGTTGTCAAGCTCTTGGGTAAAAATGTAAATGTAAAAAATGTAAGTCCGTTTTTATATAGCGCAGCTACTCACCCTTACGGGTCTCAAGGCGCTGGGGGCCGTAGTGGAAATTAAGTGAGCTATTGCCCAGAGTCACATGGTGCTGAGCTGAGCTGCCGCCGGAGCTGGGGATCGAACCGTGAACCCTGTGCTCCGAAGTCAGCTGCCCTGGCCGCTGCACCACACCTCTCCACTATAACTCAAGATCATAGGATTTGGAATCTCAACAGGATTGTTAAGTGTCTACCTAAATGTGTTGGTGAAGATGCGTGTGTTGAAGCTACTCCTGCTCCACAATTTGTGGAAAGAAAGTCTAATAGACTGAGGAGGGTTCCTCTTCGTTTACAAGATTGTGTTTCTTGATTGTTGTTATCATTCTTTTCATTTTTCGTTTTTACTTTGTTTTTGTTTTTTTCTTTTCTTTATGTTTGGTAAAGGGGGAGGTGATGTGGTGTTCTATTGTTATCTGATGTTATCCCTGTTCTGCCTTGTTACCAAGGTTTCCTGTTCCACAGCAGAATGTTCTGCTTTTAGGAATGTTGATGCTTGAATAAGTTGTCAGCTGCTGCTGTTGTCTGAAGGATGAGGTCTCTATGAATGGAGTTACATTAAAGCAACTTTCTTCAAAGCATCTGCCTGCCGTGTTTCTTTTTGAGATTTGCTCAACACCTCAGACAGGTACTTCCAGGATCGAGGAAAGCTTCAGAACCTATTCAGAGATACCACCATGTCACAACCACATCAATTTCAGTGTCCCTGTGTTGTGCCATGCAGGAAGCTTGTCTATTTTCTCTGTGCTTGTGTGTGCATCTATGTGTTTGCAACGTTGCTCGTCTTCTGCTTTATGTTTGTGTGAAGGGAGATTTGAGGGACCAATGGGGTCAGCAAAGCAGTACTTCTTCCACGTGTACATGTACCACTTCGCAGCATAGCACTTTTTCTCCTTCTTTCAGCCGTGCTGCACAGCAGTCACGCTATTGTACAACATGATTAAAAACAGATTGACAATGCCAATAGATCTCTCATAGACTAGACCTATTGGCTTTGCCAATGCTTATTTACATTACTCGTGGCAACCTTGCCTGATGATCACTGCTGTTAAGCTTGTATACGGTGGCCACTCGTGTAATCTTGTCTGATGTGTTCACTACTGCAAGAGTAATAGTGTTGAACGGTAAAAAATTTATTCTGTTAAGTTAGCCTCTGCTCTTCCATTTTGTCTACCTGCCCCCATTTTGTGTTTCTGTGGGGCCTCTTTTTGCAAAGTCAGAAGTTACATGTTCACTGAAAGCTGGTTGTGCTGATAATGCTTACGTGCCAGAGTAGAGGCCCTGCCCTGCCGAAAGGCCCCGAGCACGCAGATGTTCCTATCTACAAGCCCACCAATGCCTGTAACCACCCCTGCCTATCTATGAAAGTGATGTGGGAGGGGGTTTATCAGGATTCAACAGTTCAGCATGTAAGCATTATGTAACAATGACAAAGGGGTTGTGTAAGGGGTTGTGTAAGCATTATGTAACAATGACAGGGGTTTTAGTGCTTGTCTTACTGTACCAAATTTGCATAAATATCGGGTTTGAAACTGTGCTTATCAGTTCCCTCTCAGACACTTGCAGTGTCTGTATGACGGAGCCCTCTCATGAGATGTAATAAACTTGTGTTTTGTTCCACTCCAGTGTTGATCCTCATTTTGTGAACCCGTAGACTAAGGGTGTCCCTGCACCAGTGAGATAGATAAAAATCTCACTTCTACAATTGGCGCCGGCAACGTGGGGCCCCATTGAAGACCGCAGCTGGACCAGAAGGAGGTCGCTTCGACAAGACAGAAACACCAAGGGGCGCCCTGCAGAGGAGACTTGGTTCTCGCGGCCGAGGTGACTTTCAGCTAATCGACCTGACCTTCGTGGCGGCTGTGTGTCTCAACTGGGGCTCTTCGATTGGCATTTTGGAGGTGATCTATTGATATGAGGATCGGCAGGTGGGAGTCGGAGAATTGCGATCAGGTAGGATCGAAACGGTTGTCTTTTTGGTTTTTGTCTTTGTAAAGAACATTTGCAAATGTTTTTGGCAGGTAATGTGGGAAATTTTTCTCATTTCTCAGTTTTGGTATAAGAGTCTCTTGACAACATTGTTAAGAAGAAATTTGGTAAACATGCCTGTTTTGAGCACACTTCGTGCATTATGTTGTTGTTGCAACAAAAATAGAATTTTGGAAGAAAGACAGCCAGCGCCTCTAGAAGGCACTCTGAATTATGAAATGTACATTAAATACGGTATTTCTTCCATACTGTTTAGCACATTGTGGAACAAATATATGAAGGCAGATGCCAGTTTACAGTGGCCACTTAAATGGTACCTTTGATTTAAATAAACTGCAATATGTAGAAGAGCAGCTCTTTAAGAGAAAAAGTAGGCAGAGTATGTTTGATGCCGTAGGGTTATGGGGAAAACAAATTAAACAAAAACAGATTAAAGAAGAAAAAGATAGGAAGAAATTTGAAGAACAGACTATTGTACAGAAAATTAAAGAATTACAATTAAAAGCACAAGAAGAGAGTGTAGAAAGTGATGAGAGAAGGTTTAAACTTTAAATTCAAAAAGTATATGTGACCAGGGCACTCCCTGGTTGCCTGAAGGCAGTGGCAGCAACTGCCATTTCAATCAGACAATCAGCAGGACTTGTACTGGATCATAAATTGACGGTTTTTGTTCCCCATTCAGTTGATGTATTATTGAATCAAACTAAGACACATTTGACGTGTGCCCGTCTTACTGGGTACGAACTCACTTTGTTAGCACCACATATTACACTCAAACAATGCCTGACCTTGAATCCAGCTACTTTGTTGCCATTGCCCTCTGAACAGCCTAGTGATATACATGACTGTATTTTTACCACTGAAGAACAAACAAAGGGTCGAGTGGACCCGACTGACATACCCCTGCCTGATGCTCAGGGTGAATTGTATGTAGATGGATCTTGTTTTAAGCTACCCGATGGCACCACGACTGCAGCTTATGCTATTACCACACTGCATACAATTGTGGAGACAGCATGGAGAGTTAGTTCAAAATTTGCTGACTGCATTAACACTACCAAAGCGAGTGGCTATTGTCAAGTGTAGTGCGCACCAGAAAGTAGTAGATGATGTTAATTATGAGATTCCTGATGAGGATGTACATTTTAAAATGGCCCAACAAGAGAAATGACAGTTGAAAAATTACCTTCTGATTTGAAAGAAATAATAAACACAGAAGTAAGGGAGTTCACAGAGAAAGATGTCGGATTAATAAAACATGCAGAACATGTCTTATTCAAATTAGAACCAGATGACGTGTTCAAGAACACCATCAGTTGCAGAAATGTTACTAATAATTGGAGATAAACTGAGTAAAGGATTTTTTTTGATGGAATTGATTGGAAGTTTATGTAACTTTCTGATCACAGGTTCACAGAAACTAAATGAAAAAAACAGAATAATGCAGGAGAGTAGCAGTATAACTTTTCTAGGTTGTCCTATGGTACCGAATCCAGCCAATATGTTTTTTCACATTCCATGTGCTGAAGAATGGCTTACTGTTATTGATTTTTGTCAAGTTCATGTCACAGTGCTATTGCATGAGAATAGTCAGGAATACTGTCAAAAAGAAGATGAATGTCTAGGAAACATAATTAGAAAAGGAGCTAGAAAAGTGTCACCAGAGAGAGAGTGGAAATAATTCACCAGATAATTCCACCTCAAATTCAGAAAGAAGTCAGGATGTTTTTGGGAATGGATGGCTGCTGTAGTGAGTGGTTACCAAACCTTTCCCTAGTGGCTAAGCCTTTACTGAGGCTGACACACAAGGATGTGTCTGATCCGCTTCCACTGGACAACAATTGCACAAAAGCATTCCTAGAGTTGAAAGAGAAAAAGTGTCGCGCCCCGGCACTAGGAGTGCAAGTTTATGTAAAAGAAAATACACCAATTTGCAGTGAGGGGGAGGGCTGCGCTCTCTCAGTGCCTGTTCAGAAACATGAATGTGTTCAAAGGTCTGTGACGTATTTCCCAATGACCCTTGACCCCAACGTCACAGAAATGTCCAGCTGCCTTAATTTAGTAGCTATGGTAAATGTCAGCCACAAGAAATGTCTGAATTCAAATGTATTGAGCTTACAGCCAACAAATGAAATTGTTTGTGATGAAACTGAACCTGAATGTCTAGGTGTCATGAATCTATGCATAAAGCCAAGGTTAGACTTTAAGGATGAACGTCTGATTGAGCCCAACAATGTCCATTTTGTAGATTGCCCATGTTTGAAAGGTAACAATGACAGATTAGGAGCAGCACATGCTGTGCTCCCTATACATTATGTTGTCAAAGCTTCATGGCTTTCAGTAGTTACCTCAGTCCAAAATTCAAAATTGATTGCCCTTACCATAACATGCAGTATAACTGCTTAAATGGGAGTCATTATTGTCATGGGAGAGACAAATGCTAATTCAGTTGTACAATATTGTGTCCTGTTAGCATATACATTCAATGGAATTTTGACAGGCGAATCTGAAAAGGATACTGTTTATTTAATGCTGATGTTAATGACTAAAGAACTAAAAGAGGTACAAGAAAATGTTTTAGAAGCAGAACAACAAGGTTGTATCAGAACAGAATCTGAGAAAAATGACAACTATATAGTAGCAAATGTGTTATTGCAAAAACTGATGCCCAGGTATAGATTGCCAGTTTCTCTGAAATCAGATCATAATGAGGTCTCAAAGATGATGTGTGCAGAACCACAGATTGGACAAAGATTGGATTGTAGCTATCTGCCTGAAGTTTCAAGCACAATAAAGCAACACAAAGACAGCACAGAGTTACACTTTGCAAAAGACTGTGTTTCAGCATCACTGAAGTGGCTTGAATATGTACATGCAAATGCACTTGTGAAAAACACTGATGAAAAGACTAGCCATTGCTAAGAAGGTCTGGCTGATGTGGAGTGTGCAGTTTCTCACCAGATTGCAGCGGCTACACAAGATCTGCATAATGGTTGGTGCCAAAACTTTGATCTGAGAGATGCTGTGAAATGGAAAGGCCTGTTCCAAATGATCCTGGCAAGGACTGTTGTGAAATGTGGTGGCCTTCCAAATTGGGTGTATGCCTCACACACACTATGGTCCTGTGTCCCCCTGATAAAACAGCTCCTCTTCAAGAAAAGATGCCAGCAGTGGTCAAAAGCCAACAGAAGAGGGTCAGTCAAGCTGTAAGGGAACACACACAGTCTGAAGCAGCACTAAAGCAAACTGCACTGGAAAAGCAAAAAGTGAAACCTGACTCAGATGAAAGCACTGTCAAAGAGGTGAATGAGTCAGGTGCAGCCTCTGAAGGAAAAATTAGTGCTGTGGGCCTACGAGTGGAGGTAGAAAAAAGCTGGCTGAAAGGGTATCCAAAATGTCTGCAGTGGTCCCTTGAAGAATCATTTGCACACATAACTGAAACGTCTGAAACTGATCAAAGTGAAAATAAAAGTGAAAAGCTTGGATTGAAAACGTGGAAAGGATTGATGGTGCGCTGTCGGAGTTTCTCAGCCCCTGAGTGATCAAATTGCATGAAAAAAGTGCAGAATGCCACATTGAAATGAAGGGTGTAATGCGAGGCTTGAACTGTATGAGCCACCCTGATGGCAAGCTGATAACAAAGAGTCAAGAAATGCTGAAATAAATAACTGAGAACTGTCAAGAGCTGAAGAGAAAAGAACCTTTGAATGGACAGAATAAGAAGATTTCTGGTGCAGAAAACTGCTGACACTATCCGTGTGTGCATTACTTTGCTTTGTCCAGGATTGGAAATAGAATCTGAACTTTCCACCAGTTGGCCCAGAAATATTTCTTGAGGAAAAAAAAGCAATCTTTTTAACGATCCTTCAGGCTGTTGCAGATGAACTTGTGGATGACCTTTCTTGAAGTACTTGTTACACTGATTTTTCATTGCTATAGTTATCTTCGAACTGCAAGTTTCAACGATTCTGTTTGACTTTTTGGCTTGGAGTCTGTTGAGGTGAAAACGTTGTTTGATTGTCCCAAACGTTTGTTTCTCTTTTTAAAATCTCCCCCACTGACTGATATATGCATTGGACATAAACTATAAACATTCTGAAAAAGAACATTTATGAATTAGTGTTGGCAACGTTGTAAGAGACAATACAATTAGAGACATTGTTAATTTTTTGTGGATGTAAAAAATGGAGGAAAAATGCCCGGATATTCAACATCCTATGTTAAGAGAGGCCAAGCATAATGGACATTAATTTGTTTGGCAACAAGTTTATCTAGTGTTATGAGTATTTGTGTAATAGCTTGGTTCCTACATGTGAAATTTCCTATGCATACACTTGTACGCCCAACACCTACACCTGAACATTATTATTTTACTCTTTCACTGTTAGATGAGAAACATAGGTTTTCTTACCAGAACAATTCATTTATTCGAATGTTGCATTATACGCATAGTATTGCTAATATTTCTGATTGTTGGGTTTGTGGATTGTTGCCTGCACACCAGGAAAAAGGGGGAACGCCTCTCATACCACTCCCATTCTCCCACAATGGCTCTTGCACGGCTTGGTTTGGAGTTTTTATGGGCAGCACATGTTAGTAAGATTTTTACCTTTGATATAGGAGGTCTTAATAAAGAGCTAAATATAGCATGTTATCCAGATGATGATGGTAACCCACAGGCAAAAGGATCAGATTTAGAAGTGGAGGAATATGGTGGTCATGGTGATTATATCACTAAGTATGTTAATTTGTTCTCTTTTATGCTTTCTGTATTCATGAAGTTTTATGTATCTGGAATATATATATTTTATTATTTAATTAGACAAAATGTGTTTAGTAGAGTCTAAAAGGAGGGACTGTTGAACAGTAAAAAAATGTATTCTGTTAAGTTAGCCTCTACTCCTCTTCCATTTTGTCTACCAGCCCCCATTTTGTGTTTTTGTGGGGCCTCTTTTTGCAAAGTCAGAAGTTACATGTTCACTGAAAGCTGGTTGTGCTGATAATGCTTACGTGCCAGAGTAGAGGCCCTGCCCTGCCCTGCCGAAAGGCCCCGAGCACGCAGATGTTCCTATCTACAAGCCCACCAATGCCTGTACCCACCCCTGCCTATCTATGAAAGTGACGTGGGAGGGGGTTTATCAGGATTCAACAGTTCAGCATGTAAGCATTATGTAACAATGACAAAGGGGTTGTGTAAGCATTATGTAACAATGACAAAGGGGTTTTAGTGCTTGTCTTACTGTACCAAATTTGCATAAATATCGGGTTTGAAACTGTGCTTATCAGTTCCCTCTCAGACACTGGCAGTGTCTGTATGACGGAGCCCTCTCATGAGATGTAATAAACTTGTGTTTTGTTCCACTCCAGTGTTGATCCTCATTTTGTGAACCCGTAGACTAAGGGTGTCCCTGCACCAGTGAGATAGATAAAAATCTCACTTCTACAATAGTATTAGTAGCTCGGGATGATTTTCTTTGAACTTCAGTAGCTCTTATTACAGAAAAGGATGGAGACCCCTGCTTTAAGTGCTAGTTAATATTAACTAGGACTTATTAAGAAGGGACGTTATAAAATGTAGCATGTTATCTGTTCTTATAATATTTACTCTGTTAATTTATACTCACCGTATTTCTGTTGATACCTACCATAATAATTTACACAGTCAATGCAATATATTGGCTTCAAATAAAGCCTCATAAAATAACGCTTAATACTTTGTGTGTTCTCTTGAGAGAAAGCGTAAAGGAAACCTGTTTAAAACCCGGTCTGCGACAAGTGTTAATGTTACGTTCCTAAAGTGATTCACTTTAAATGAACCTTTTCTGTGTAAGTTTAGTAGAGATTTATGGGACACCACCTGTCCGTCTTCCCCTCTGTGAGTAGTAAGTGTATATACCTGTGTTTGCCCTTGGGCCAATTGAAATCCACTAGGTGCAGTCGGGATTGGCTGCTGCAACATGGCAAACAACGCATTGTCCTCGTCAACTTAGTACCCTTGAGGACCATACACAATATTGAGTACCAATATGGAAAAGGCGATTAAATATTGGTGGAACTTGCTTCCTAAGATCAGACAGGAATTCCCTGTTGTGCTGGAGGATGTGTTAAACTTAACTTTTACAAGGGGTCGCTGTTATTCGATTGAAATTTGAGGTGTATACTGAATCTGTTGTAAAACAACGGATGGGGAAGCATAAATAAGGGTAAGTGTACAGGTTCTATGATCAATTACTTGACTTGGTTGGTACAGTTTCTCAAGTTTATCCGTTTCCAATCTTTTACTCATGGGTACTCATGGGTAGAATTTGCGCCAGTGGTAACTGATTCTCAGCGTTTTCTAAATAAAACACATCTAGAATCCCTGCAAACTGGGCACCTTAGAAGACTGGAAATCCCAAGTTCTCAAGAACAAATGCATGGGGTTAATTTGGAGCTAATGCATGTTGTAGAGTCAGTATGAAGGAGAATGTAAAGTGTACCTGAACACATCAGCCCATGTCAGGGTATATACACCATGTCTAAACCCACAGATCTGAATGCAAAGAAATTGTGGGTTGAAGCCTGCTGTGCTCAAAGATGTCTGCACCTGAATGAGGCTCCTACCGCCACACTGTCCTCCATTTATCTGTGCTAAGACAGGCGATCTGCAATCACTGATACAGTAGACTAGCTTTTTGAGCGCTCCTGAGCTGAACCCTGCTGACATTGCAAGGCTCCTTGCCCTCCAGAGGAAATGGTGTGTATTTGGGTAGTTGGATCTAGCATGGTGTGTCATGCAGCGTGCCAACAGGATGGCATCCCAGTTTGCCTTGACTGTGGATGACAGTGGATGGGCCGGGACTGCTGAGCAGCTGGCAAGTCAGTGAAGAGACCCATGTCACCGCTTGGCCTGAGAAAGCGAGCTGCGGAGTGAGCCTGATGGTGCAGGAAAAGCAGATACTGACCTGGTGGTGCTGGTGCTTTGGGGACTGCAACAGCTGCTGTGGAGAAGCCCACAGGAGAGCACTGATCTGCTTGAATTTGGGCCTTGCTTGAAGGTCATGCTGGGGACCCGAATTTGGTAGCGGGCTGTGGCAGGGGTTGGTCCTGGCTGTTGCCCTCCCAGAGGTACTGTGCTAGGAGAAGGTTTATGAACCACGTGACTGCTACTGCCTGTGATCTCAAGAGAGGCAGTTAGCAGGTGTCGGCACACCTAGTGCGGACATGATGCACTGGTGCCTGTTTGCCTCTTTACATTAGTGACATGTCTCACGGCCTCGATTACAAGGAACAGCCAACAATCCGAGGAGTGCATTGAAATCACTGCCCCATGAATCCAAGGAGACCAAGTGATAGTCTAGTGTAGCTCCTGTAGCCTTTGTATTGAGCATAATGATTGGAGCATTCTCTTACCTCACTCCTGATTGACTAAGGAAAAAATAAGTACACTAATGGGAATTAAAACAGTCTTCTGCATTGTATACGTATCAAATGTTGTGAGATAAGGGTTGAATACCACATGTGATTCCTCTTCAGAAAGAACAGAATAGTGACAATTCTGGTTAAGGATGGCTACAAAGTGTATTTCTGGAAATTATGTCTTGCTTTTTAAAAAAGATATGAATTGTCCATTGAAGCAAGGGTTTGGCCTCAGACATTCTACAGCAGTGTGCACACTAGAGACAGCAAATATGCTAAAAAAATAACAAGCTTTTATTGGGTTTTAGAATTTTGGAAATGCATACCTGCCGTACTATGCTGCCAGGGTGAATCCATCATATGAATTGGTAACACCCACTATTTTGTTTTCTTCAGAAAAGTTGGAATGATGCCCACATTAGTAGTTTTGCCTGGGTTACAAGCACACGTGACCGAGATGAAATATCTACAAAGGATAATAAATGAAACCTAGTCAGTTAAGTGGTTGTTAGCAATACCCATGTGCTATACGATGAGGAACAAATGTCTCCCATTGCATAAATATCACATTTATATTCAACTAGAGGAGAGATTTACTCTGCCAGAGAAGATTCTCAAGCAGTGCAGCCTGCATTTTTGAAGGGAAGACCCCCTTGCACAGGGTAAAAAGACTATAGTAGTTTTTCTGATACCTGCATCAGAGGCAGCTGATGCTTGTGCACCACACCTTTTTTTGGGTGCAGTGAGCCTCAATGCAGATGTTGACAAATGTACAATTTTAATGACCCTACACCTAGGAATTAGAAATTCTTACATTATCAAGAAGCAGTAGCACAATCCTCATCTACTCCCCACACGTGTGTATCTGTGTTTTCTATACAGATGGCTCTGAAGAGTTTTCACTTAACATGTATTTTGTTGCTTGTGCGGTAGAGCAAGGAGTGTTTCAAGGGGGCGTGTTCCAAGCATTCCACTCATACAAACATCAGAGGTGATTCTACTGCACGGATGGTTGAGATATTAGACCTCTCAGCTCCCAAACTCACAGCATCCGAATCTGCTTTCTGTGTTCGAGGTTATAATGTATCCCATTAGTTTGTAAATGAGGTCAAAGACCCAAAGAATAAAGTGACAAAAGCGGAACAGCTTTGGGCCTTTCTAGGATCGGTGCAGGATACAAGTGCCCATAACAGTGCAGGAATTCATGCTAAAAGGCAGTGTGCATCTGTTGGAGCTGCAAAGAGAAGTAGTCGTACAAACCGACGTTTGCTGCTGTGACTAGATCTCAGTCTAAGATCGATACGGATGTTATGGTGGTGATAAAAGTAAGATTAAAAGTGGACAAATGCCTGAAGGTTTCTTCATTACATTTTCCTAAACTCTCCATAAGGAGAATATGCTGTTCATTCCAGGGGTGGGGGAGAGGCATGTTCCATACGAGGCACTTAGGCTAGACCTCTTATAAGAAGAGGGAGAAGCATGTGTCCATGTGGGCGCTGACGTTACATTATCAAGATACAGCAACAATTTTGGTGGTCACATATGTCTAAAGGTACAAAAAATTATACACAACGGGGTGCCGTTTGTCAACACATAAAACCCTCTACTGCTGCGAGACACACTCCTACGCCTCTTACGATATCAGATAAGCTCTTTGGTGTTCCCCTCATCGGGGTCCTAACCTGTTGGAAATTGACTGACTTTAAACATATACTAGTTGTGGATGATTCATATTTCGTATTCTCAATTCCAGTGGCACAAAAGACTGCCCCTGCTCTGGTAGTTCTATAAGAATTGCCTGGTAGGGCAAACCTTTCATTCAGACATTGGATTGGCATTTGCCAAAAAAACATATGGAGATGCGGTGTCTGCTCTGGGTGCATCCCTGCTAAACCTGCATCCTTTCGCTTAAACAAGCCTTGATTCCTAGGATGTTGGACACAGGATTATTGTGTACCACAACCTGTATGAGGCTCAGAGAGCACTCAATAACTAGCCAAGTGGTGTATTAGAAGGTCGCACATAGTATGAAATGAAGTTTGGAGTATATATATGTGTGTGATTTACTGTTCTTTGCAAAGGCGGAGTCACAATCCGACTCACATGTTAATCTGTTGCAGATCCACCAAGAAACAAGAATTAAATTATCAACTAGAAAGGGCTCTCTGAGCTTCGCCTTGAAAACCAAAGCTGTTGAAGGGTGACCCCCAAAGCTAGGGGAATTGGTCCAAGAATAGATTCCTGAAATAAAGCTGTTTGGACCACCTCTGGGTAGAGGGCACCAGCACAGTTATCCTGCTACCATTACCTGGTGCCAAGAAAATCAGAATATGTCAATGAATATCATGTGCAGATTCTGTTCAGTGGCTCTTCACCAGCAAGAAGCTTCTAGATTAGTCCAGTGTGCCCTCTCCCTATTCGGGGGTTACTCTGGGAAGAGATCCGCTGAGCTGAAATTGTTCTTCCTACTGGAGGAGCAGCCGAGTCTGCAGCAGAACCAGTGTCCGATGCCACAGGTACTAAGCTTGCATCAACCTCATCCTTAGCAGCACCACTGCGAGAATCGGCCCCAATTTAAGAAGTTTCAAAACTGCAAGAAGACCGTATAGTGAGAGGTGTGCGTTGTAAGAAATACAGTGACGTGGGGTAATTAGGATGTAGATGTAGCAGGATTGGTAATATGGATGTATTATTCCTTGTTGAGCTCTGCTTCCTTAAAAACATCCTCAATATAATTTTTGAGAAAATGTCTTGGAACATTGAATACATTTAATAACAAAGTAGTCTTTCAGTTGCTGTAGGATCACCATTCAGAATTGATTAAATAAAATAACAATTGTTTAGGAATGTAGATGTCACCACTGTAAGATGGTGGTCGTTTCCTCAACAGAACATGCATTGGAATAAAAAATAATCTCTCAATAATATTTAGCCGCCCGAGTTCAACTGGCGAGTCCTGGATCAGGACAATCATGTAAATTGTGTATGGGTCTAACCTACGCAAGGCTACGTTTGAGAAATGGTGTTTGCTATTTCACAAAAACACAAATACTACACAGCTGGAAAAAGGAAGTACTTTGTGTGTACCTCCAGGCTGTCTGCATTGTGCACACACAGGCGGGCGCCCTAAGGTTATAGAAATGCCCTTTTTCCTGGAAGATCTTTGAATCGCTATAGGACAGAGACGTACTTGGCAGCGGAGGTGAACCCCTTGTATTGGTAGACAGCCGGGCACATTTGGTTATATTTACTGAAGAACAAGTAACTTGAGGCGCTCTCTGTTTTTTTTAATATAGGGAAGCATTAGAAAAATATATAAGCATATCCTGGGCCCAATACACTGTCGGATGACCTGTCTCTACTTCACAGTGTAAAATAGCGGTTGGCGGAAGAAAATATAAAGTTTTTTTACTATTTACTGATCGAGTGATGACCTGAAGTACTTTAGGATGGAGTAAAACAATTTTAGACATTTACTGCGTGTCCGTTTCATGTGTGAGGTAAAAATTATGGATATGTATATGATACCGGTGGTGATATCCCTTGCAGGTGGCTGCTTTAGTATGGACTTTTTGTTTTAATATAGGCTGGCTAAAAATATTTTGTTTTGTTTTTTCTCTTTTTGACTACAGCCTGATTTTAGATTTGATTTGTGGGTTTTGAAAGAACTTCTGACAGTCAGTGGTCTTTCCTCCAGGAAATAAGAGTGAGGATTTGGTGTTTTGGTACTGTCTTCATAAATAGTATGATACAGATATTAGAATATGCTGTTATACTTTGTGTTGTACAACCGAAGGTTTATACAGTTCTGATGAGATCGTAGGAATGTTCTCTTTGGTATCCAAAATGGCTTGGAAATGTCCTTTGCACTATTAAATGAAATGCAATTAAATTAATCAGACGGAATAAATTAATTTTGGTCATTATTTTGAAATCTGGAGTATGGAATTGAGACTATTATTTGAATTTCCATATTAGATCCATTCCGTAACAGCAATTTGGTCGTACTTTAAATGACATTTGCGAGCGTCCTGACGGTGGATGCAAAAGACATGATCTCATTAAAAGGCAGCATCAGCGTCTTTCTGAACAGTCACATTACGCTATTACTAGTAAGATAAATGAACTCAATGAAGTAGTGTTAAGATGTTTTACTCTGAAGGACTATCGATATCAGTGAGATGGATGGTTGTGTTTGAATATGAGTGAATGTCACTGATGTATTTCTCTCTTGAAAATCAATTAATAAAGCATTAAAAAAAGAGTGAATGAGTTAGAATTGTTTTGTAAATAAACTGTGCAATGCGTTGTATTTTATTTGGAAATAATAAATATCAGATGCAATCTTTGTAATTTTGTTTTGTGCTTTGCCTGTTTCCTGCTTTTAAGCTCTCATTGCATTAATTTATTCATTTATTTAATGTGCACATTTCCGTAGATATTTTAAAGTACATAGTTTTGTTTGCTATTTCATTTAGAAGTATCTGCAGTATATTGGTGCTTTGCTATAGGTTGATAAGCATCACTAGCGCACGTGATATAAATCAATATAGTATGATATTTAGAAAGAAACAATAGTTTTAGACAAGTTTGTTAAATAATTTACATTTCTCTGCTCACACCTTACATCACAAATAACAAGGCTTGTTTTTCTCATAACAATGTTGAGAGAGTGTATATAAGGCTGAAGGTATTTTAATGAGAGTGAAACTAGAGTATTCAGAGAGGGAGTATCACCTTCATAAACACTCTGCATGAGTATCACACAGTGGCACTCACTGCCTTGCAGGCTAGCAGGCTATCTGCTTGTGAAAAGAACTGCCACAAAACATGATGAAGAATGTCCTTGTTTCCCAAGCAGAGCATTTAATTATGAACAGGTATGTTTGTGCCAGGCAACTTAGGAAACTCCTATTAATTGCGTTTTAGAACCAATATAGATATTAGCTATCAAGGTCAAAGGCCTTCCTGCCATCCAATAGAAAAAACATAGCTGGCTTGATTTATAGTGAAGATATATCAAGATAAAACAATGTTGGTCCTTACTAATTAACTTATGCACTATTTACTATTAGGTTCATTGAAATTTAATAGTCCGAATTTAAAAAAGAAAATTTGGGCAATATGAAATCATGCCCTCCGGATTCTTGCCCTTTTTTATAGTAAGTTATTAAACTGACAACAATCCCTATAATAAATGAAGAATGGATTGCATCACTGGCCAAAATAGAATTAGCCAATTTTAGCAAATGAGTATCTAAAACACTTAAAAATGCCTTAGAGATTCTGTGGGCTTCCTGTCTGGACCACACGCTTTACTGCCGTGTACGCGAGCAATAACCTCAAGCGCTTCCACTGGTTCCAACATAGGAAGTGCATCTATTTGAGTGAGGTATGGAATAGGGAGTTGTTAAAGGAAAACTTTTAATTTATTTTGATCGACTGCTTGAGTTTAATTCTAAATCTCTTTGTAGTGTTCCACTAAGATCAAATTCATTTAGTTTTGATTAGTAGAGCGCATACATGTTCTCGAGCACTTTAAAGCAGTGATGGCACTTTCCTCACGTGTCTGCCAGGCAATAACCACATAATCACTTTCTTCATCTAAGGTTTGGAGATACTTGGCTCTCAGTATGATAGTGCTTCCATAACCAAATTTACAGTTGACTAGAACAATTGTATTTGTATTGGCTTTTATCATATGTTTATCTGACCTGTGCTTCAAGCTCATGTTTTTCTGCACTGATGATTTTTCTAGAGGCAATTTAAGAAATTAGTTGTGCTTGGAGAGACACTTAAGGCTTCCCAAGTCACATCTACAGTGGCAATGCCTTCATTCAATTCTGATGTCTCTGATTATATGCTTTGAACCCAGGTTTTATTTTCTAAATATATTTTATTAAATGCCCACCTCCTAGGGTTGTGTGATCTTATAAACCAGAGACATTTCGCTTGAGAGCGAAATGGTCACGGAACCCATCTGGAAAAAAACAGATGTTCAAACCTAATTGAAGAAGAAACAAACACAATCAATACATGTAGCAGATTTAAATCTAGCAGACAAATCAGTATATTCTCGCTTAGTTGGGAAAGCAGTTCCCCAAGGGTCGAGCAACATCATATGTTTTTGTTAAATTGCCAAAACCCTTGTTATTTCTGGCTTCTGCTGTCTCCGATTTGGTGCTGTAAAAGCTAGTGATGGAGAGTAAAGCAAATTTAATTCTTAGCGATAAAAATTGCCAGGCTCCTGTGTGCCGCACTAGCGGAGGAAAAACATTTGAAACCCACTCAAGATTTCAACATAGTGAATCTCGATGATCTAGAAGCTGGGATAAGAGTTTCTTGAAATAAAATCATTGATGGATTGTGTGTCAGAACCATACTTCGATGGCCTGAGAGAAATATTGAATTAGCTTTGGCCACAAGCTTATAAAATATGCAGATATCTGAGTTCAGTGCAAAGTAGCAAATGAATCAATAAATAATTCAAAGCTAGACTTAGCAGCTGATGAGGAAAAATGGGAGGTCCCTAAGATAAGTGCATGTTTAAAAGTATGCAGTGGAACTAGAAATACATATGAACACAGATGATAACACCAGCATTTGGAAAGTGCTTATAGTTCAATAAGCTAGGCTCACGTTGCACTAAACTATAAAAACAATAAGCATAAAATGCCTTAGGCAAAGTGTGTTTGATGATGCTGAAACTGCGAGTGCAATGTTTAAACGTAATTGATTTATGTTACCTTTTTTACCTTCTTGTACACTGCTTTCTGTTCTCTTGCGGGTGCCCCACTTAACAGCCCACTCTTAGCACCTCTGTGCAAACCCTAGCACCATGTCTTGGTACTAAGCTCCATTGCTCTGGGTAATCATGACCCCCCCCCAATGCTATAACACTAATATAGCATTCTAAAAACCTGACCCATCCCCACTAACAAGGACCGTGAATCATTAGAAAATATATATATGAATCTTTGATATTAGTAAAAACATAATACTGCCATTTACATAAAACCTTCAATCTGGATTATTGGCCTGAGCCCCTATTGCTTGAAACTGTGGTATAATAGTTCTAAACTCTTTTGGTCTGCGGACCGTCTTGACAGTCATGTATGAAAAAATACAAAATGAGAATTAATTTTGAGCAGAAAGAGCCTTTTCTTTAATAGCTTCATTGAGAATCAACTATTTCAGTCTATAATCGTAAAACTGGAAAAGTTTACCAATACAGTTCTTATGGTATTGCATTATTGTGCGATCTTGTGAGTTTTCCGGAAGAACATGTGTCCTGTTTAGTGCTTTGACAAAAGATATTGAGTCAACATTATCCTCCTTCTGCTCTGGAACACCCATGATTCTCAAATTGGAACATCTAGACTGATTTTCTACCTGTCTTTGCTTGTCACGGAGCAACTTTAGCACCTTCTTGAGTTGGATAGTTTACTTTATAGTTGTGAGCAACTTATTTTCACATTCTGAAACGTGTTGCTGAATCTCCTCCATTTTATCAGGCAATTGGGCCATTTATCCATCTATCTAACCCCCATGACCTGATCTGCCGTGTCCAGCTGATGCTGGTTTATCAATTTAATTTCCCCAAGAATTTCTTCTAACAGTCAGAGAAAACGCCGTCTGAAGAGATGTTGAAAGCATAGATTGCAGACCCTGCTCCTCCGCCATATTTTGAGGCTTTTTTTCACTGACAGCATCATGCCGGTTAGATTGGAGGCTGTAGGTACTTCAGTCAGCTCTGTAATCGGGTCCTTTTTGTCCATCGCATGAGACTGAAACAGGGGAAAAGCATCCGTAAGATGCCTGCTTGGAACAGTGGCTAAAAACAGTAGCTGTTATATCGGATTGATCCACTGAAGTTCTTGCCACAACATTTACTTCTTTCTAGAGCAGAATTTCCAGTAGTTCCGTAACGTTCAAGGTCACGCATGCTCTACTGACTACAGGAACTGCAGCAGAATCATCCATTGGTGTTTGTATCATTGAAGAGTTCTCCTGAACCAGATCAGATAACCTGGTTGATCAACAATTGACCTTATCCTACAACTCATGGGAGTTTGCTTCAAAGGTCTTGAAGATTTTGTGAGCATCACTTGTAATTGGCCACCACATCGCAAACTGCGAGTGTCATACAAAGATTTTATATAATCCTGTAGCTTAGTTTTTAAAAGAATCCCAGATAGCCCACCCACTGAAGATTAAGAACCAAAGTTAGAAAAATGCTAATCAAAAAATAACTTTTCTTTTCCTTCTGAGGTACAATTATCAGAGACAGACCAGCAATAAGAACCTTGACTTGAATAGTGCATTAGAAACCGTCTGGCCTTAATGAACTACATGTCGAAGCTCTTCAGCCGATGTAGATTGTTGAAGCTGAAAGAAAGAGCAGCCAACACCACAGACACCAAAACCTGCACCATGAAAGTCATGTCGCTCAGCAAGGGCTGTGGGGTAATAAAGACCTAAAGAAGTAGCACTACGAATGGCGAGCCGAAGGTGGTGAGTGCTGTTCTGCCTTACCACCCTTTTTTGAGCTGATTTTGCTGCATCTCCTCCAATTAATTTTGAACAACTCAAAGACTACATTATTTTCATACTGGCATATATCTAACAGGTACTCATGGACGGGCTATAAGAAAATAGAATATGGTATCGACTTCCTATGCACATTATTGGAGCTGGTAGGAATTGATACTTTTAATGTCCATATGAGCTAATTATATGAATATTCTATTTCAATAAAAAGCTAATAAAACAACTTGAGATCTAGCACTGCCTTCTGGTGATCAACCAACGTTTATTAATGAAAGATTACCATTAGGCAACTTCACAACCATCTATCTCACTGCAAGCCCCAGCAGAACTTTAGTGACTCCTCTAAGACACACCTACGCGCGAGTTTTGAGAATGCCAGAAGGTGACCTGGAAGAGTGATTTCATTTTTTAAGAACCGATCAGTGCAACTTTTAGAGATGATGCATCCAAGGTCTGGAGTGTGAAACAAGAAAACTGCCAGATCAAATTGATTCCATAAGATGTATTTCTCCCTTGCCCGCTCTTACCTATGCTCGTAGAGACCCACACTGCCCTGGGTGCTGTTTCTTTCGTCCATGGACCCTCAGCTTGTTTAGCCTCTATCAAGAGCCTTTTAAATGTCTGGGCTGCTTTATCCTCTGGAGTAAAGGTACACATCCCCCGTTCAGAATGGCTGGCAAACGTATACTAGTGAGAGGAGAATGCATGTTTCCCGGTGTGAAACTGGAGAGCACACATCTTTTGGAGAGTAAATTCAGTGCATGGGAAGAGGTGGATCTTCTGTCTCCTGAATGGTGATGGGAGTACTTTCAGGTCTTTTCTAAAGGTTTTAGGAGCTGAAATGCAGCCAAATAAGGCCTCCTTTGATTGGTAGTGCTCTCTGCTAACCACAAAACAAGATGCTGATTTTGGGACAGGAGAATCAAACTATGAAGATATCTATAAATATGTTTGCCTTGGAGACTGAAGGAGACCATCAAGGCCCTTTCTTTTCTCATTTTACTGATTTTAAACCGCAATAGCAGCTTACAATGTACATTTGTCATGATGTCAAAAGCAACCCAGTTAGACATAAGGCATTCAAGAGTCACCAGAGGCACTTGACATGTTAAACCAAAGCTGTATATACATAAGTACCTCAAATGCTTTTTATCTCTTTTTAAAGTAGATGATTGTATACACTTCTTATTACGTATATTGATTTCTAATATCTGCTTTCCCTATGAGAGAAGTCACTCTGCGTAATTAATAGTAAGTATTGTTGAAGAGGAGCCCACATATCGCAAAGTCTAGAGCAAGGGGGCACCAACATACCGTATGTGTCGGAGGACTTTTTAAAGTATAGTAAGTGAATGGCCCAGCCTTTAACTTTGGAAAGTAGATCTCTTGCCTATCCATTACTATTCTTCTATTTGTTAACAGGAGTGTTATAGCAGTATATTTTATCAAGGGCGCCGGGATTTCTTTTACATATCACAAGAATGCCATGATAGGGGAACCGTGAAGTTAGGGGAAACGTTTTCCAGTCTCTGTGAAGATTCCTCCCTAGTCAGTGCTTAACTTGAGCCAGTGGTTTCTGGTGCTCAGCACCCGCACTTACTTGTCAACACCAGCGCTTGTGATAGTCTGCCACAAGATGGCACTGTCTTTATAATTGTTCGAAGTGGGGCGTCATCTCGCCCCAAACCAATCGCACAGCTCAATTGCGCCACTTGGCGGTCTGTTTAAATTTTCCTCCAATTTACTCATTATCTTCCAAGTATTCCATCATTTTTAAATCACACTTTGTGCTGTCCAACTCTGTTTTCATCCACACGCGGAGTGGTATGCTATTTTCAAGGCTTTATATATTCAAGTTGTGCCCCTCCGTCACAAGGCAGTGTTTATTAAAAGAACCCAATGCATTTTGGGCTACAAACGCCCTTCGTCGGGGGTCACTGTAAATAACAATAAAATATTTCACCATTACCAACTTGCCCAGTAAATACAACCTATTTTTATCATTCATCATAGTGCATTATACAGTTTCTCCAAAAGCCATATTGTGTTACAGCCCACTCAATATTCCTCTAATTAGCCCCTTCAAAAGCAGTTTAAATGGTAACTCGCCATTCCCCTATCAAACCCTTCTTTCTACTCAACCAATACAACTACTTGGACACCTGCTCACTGTCTTCCTTCACAACAATCATTTCCCCTTTCCATATTCCAGTGTTAACAACTCCGCTCTGCCCCATACTGCGCAGACACTCTTCATGCGTTCATTACCATCAACTTTCACTCCACTTCCATCCCTCTCCACCCTGCAACCCTTCGCCTGCCACTCTTTTCTCGACTTTACATCAACCCTCTATCTCCCACAACTCACTTCCCCTGTAATTACGTGTCATACCCAAGCATTCACTCGACCCAGCTCTCTTTCTACCCATACATCCCCTCCTCTCCACGCCCCATCGGCATACACCTATTTACTCAGCCTGGCGTCAGTTCTCAATTTCTCACTCTTCACAACCCCTTTTATTTAAATACCATGCGTACTCATACACACCTTCTCTCTCGTTTCATACTGCCACTTCACTATAAGTTGACACATCACCGCATTCTCCCCTCAATCACAATCAACATCATGTCCTTCCACATACCTGCCATGTCCGTTAGAACCATCTCATCCCCATCTCAATACGAAAAAATGTTAACACACCTCCTCCCCCCACCTGTTTTTAACCAAAACCGCCCTCACTGATCCCGCCCAATTAACCCATTGCTCTGCCTATTCTCACCAAGTAACTGCTTCCCAATTGCTTAAACATTAAATAAACTGCAATTCCCATGATGCAACGACTTCATAGGAGCCAAAAACGGAAAAAATGACTTGTCAAATGTCTCTTTAAGTGCTTCTCATTTTGTGATAACGTGTATAATAAATATTGCCATCAGTAACTGAAGCCGATTGCCAAGTAGTAATTGTTTTACTGTTCTTTGTCATCTTTCTTTAACACCAACTTGCTTGACGAACAGTTGTTTCGCCATCCGTGTGTCTTTATAATTTACAGATGAACACAACAACAGGTAATTAATAAATTAAAAATGACTATTACCTTTACCTACCGCTCAAGCCCCTCTTATAGCTTTGCGGGTCTGAAATAGTCCGAATTGTCACAGTTGTAGGAGTGTGAGAGTTAGTAGTTGTGTTGGTGCCGTCTTTGGCAGCGCTGGCAGGAGCAATGTGTGGTGCAAGCTGCAGTGACTTCCTGAGGAGAGCCCTGGCACCTATTGATTTACAAATTAAGCAATGTCCCCATTAGGTCTGCATACCCTGGCACCACCATGCTAGGTGCATCATGTCAGCACCGGCTAAGTGGTATCATTTATCAGCCTATACATTTTCGATCTGGTCGGAGTGTAATAAAATGTATGTATGAACCTTAATTGTATAGGTCTGTGTGTTCCTGAGTGGATCTAAAGTAATACTTGGTCTTTCAGTTGGAAGCAGTGCCACTTACTGTAGCAGGGAACATGCCATTACCTTTACCACATGGCAAATGTGATTGATTCCTAAGGTCATATGTCCAATAGTGCGCAAACTGCACCTGTTTCAATAGGTAGTAGAGTTCAATATCGGGGGCCGCTATTCCGCCCCTTCTAAGGGAAGAGGGAGAGTGGTCCAGCCTAGTCTCTGCTGCTTTCATGCACTGGCAAGTCTTATCACCAAACTTCTTAGCATTTGAAAATATGTTCTTGTAGGAATAATTGGGATATTAAGAAATTGGTATTTTAATTTGAGTAGGACTAACATTTTCATTATTTCAACTCCACCTACTGGGGATAATGGAAGTTTTTATCCAGCTTTTGACCTTACTCTTGAATTTTGATATTAGTACCCTATTGTTGTCGCACACGATTGTCCTCTAGTCTCAATGTACTTTAATACTGAAATACCTCATCGACTCCTCTGTCCACTGTAAGTGCAAAAATGATGTAATGTATAAAACATTGCTTTCAATAAACGCCCCAGCTTAGTTTGTAATCCTATCTAAGGTACACTCTGACTAAAAAGAGAAATAGTTTGGGTGTACCTGAAGATATTTTTATCATCTGTATCCCTACCTCTATCCAGACAAATTCATTTGGAACTCCCACTACTGGTCTTGTCCATCGAGGTGGTATTTACCTACCTCGATGGGGAGAGGACACCAATGATAAAGCATACTACAAAGTATCGTGGATGAGGTGTCCTCTTCCAATATCTTTGGATACCTGAGATACGTTAAGAGACATGGAATTGAAGTCTCTGTATAATGACCTATGTACTATGTGTGTTTACACTGTAAGGGAATTCAAGAGGACATTGTGCCATGCTTTCCATCAGCGAAATATCAGAGACTCATTCCAATTAATGTTTTACACCTGGGATGCAGCCAAAATGCAATATTTTATATATAATCAGGGAGAGATTAATTTCTGGGTCCCATAAATAGAGCAGAATACCATCCACAAAGTTGGAAATGACTAGTCTCTTTCTTAAAAATCTCAGGCCTCGGTTTGGTGTTCACACACAGGAAAATGGTTCAGATTTCAGTGCATATAACAGAGAGGATGGTGCAACCCTCCTTGGTACCTCTCTCTATAATGACTGTAGACACCTGTCCATTTGCCCTGATTCTAGCTACAAATTTTATACATAGCAATGTTTTCCACCTTCAGGAATATTTCTCCTAGGCCTAACCTCTTCAAGAGAGCTTACATATATAGCCATTCTCCTGAAACGAAGGCTTTTTCAGCATCTAAAAAGAAAGCTGCAGACTTGACCTCTGGGTTGAGCTGTGCCAGCGTCACGAAGAATGTGTGTAAATTATGTGCTGTGGAACTGCCCGGAATTAATTCAGATTGTTCCTAGTATAATTCCTGACACATAAGGTAGAGTCTGCTTGCTAGGATCTTTGTGTCGGGTTAGTATTGAGAGATCTTTATCAGGAGTATAGTATTGGCAGTTTATCAGGTTTTAAAACATTCACAACAGCCCTTCTGAGAATAGGCAGGAGCAAAAAAAAAAAAAAAAGGCTCCTGAAACATTTCCAAAATGTGCTGAGCCAGCAGGTTTTTAAAAAATAAAAGCTGACTGTCTGTCATGCCACTCGAACCCTGAGCATGGCTGTTTGGTTTGTCGCCGCCTTCTGTGATGGGCACCATTAGCACCTCCGTTATCTAGCCACACCATAGTGAATTTATTTAAATAGTCCTCTAACCCTAATAAGCTATTGCCTTGTGATGTGTGCGCCCCATTGGAATATTCTCCAAAGGGTCCAGTATGCATGCTGTGGGAGCCAAACACTTTCTATGCAGGTGACAATGCTTGTGTCCCTTTTGGGCTTCAGTTCAAACACAACAATACCCCTGAAGGAGTGGTTTAGCAATGTTCTTAAATTTAGGGTCAGTAGTACTCTTGATATCACCTGAGTCTATTTGCACAAGAAATCACAAATATATGGGGCAGGTTTACAATGAAAGTGACTCAGTGCGTGCCGCAAGCCATTTGGCTGCGCCGCACTGAGTCACTTTCAAAGCACAGGGATGCGACATATTTACAACAAAATGTTGCATATCTGTGCTTCCCCCTGCACTAGCGCATGAACTGCTGCCATGTGCCGACGCAGGCACCCTTGCACCATGGTGCTAGGATGCCTGCGTCACGGGGATGATGGTTTATGTGCAGGAAGGGTTCCCTTCCTGCACATAAGCAATCAGACATGGTGTTTTACAACTTCTATGTGTGCTGCATTAGCACACATAGAACTTGCAAAACGTCATTGTTTTAATGATTGTCCATGTGCAGGAAGGGAACCCTTCCTGCGCATAAACAATCACCAGAGGTGATTTCCTCTTACTAAGTGTGCTGCAGAATGCAACACGCATAGAAAGAGGAAAACAACGAGGAGAAATTAATACATTTCTCCTCGTTGCCCCTCCCTACGCCTCACCTGGGGAGGCGTAGCATTCAGACGCATTTCCAGATTTACGATTTCTCATAAATCTGGAAATGTGTCAGGTTCCATGGGTGTTGCGTGGGAACACCCACAGCAACACCCCTGGAACGCCCCTTTCACGCAAAGTGCTGCGTGCAAAGGGGCCATATTTACAAGGACAGGAAAAGTTACGCAGGGTGGCTTTTCCTGTCCTTGTAAAAATGGGGCAGTAAAATGCGCCGCCGGTGCGTCACAAAAAGTGACACACCGGTGGCGCAAGGGGCTTGTAAATTTGCCCCATATATATTTTTTTGCATATAATTCTTTTAGCATTTGAACAGTGCATATGGAATATCACATTACCGCATAGTCTTCTGCAAATGTGACTAATAAAGAACTCTCCCCAACTCCCCCTCCCACCCAACTGCTCCCCAAGAACCTTTGCACACCGCTCTTAACACAGCCCGCCAAAAATGTTATAAGACATCCATGGGGAACTAGGCCTTCCCAGCCCTGTACTGCAGCGTGCCTAACATCTCCCACTGGGGCCATCCACCAAACCAGCTTACTAAGTCGTCCTGGGACCAACTCATCCACACCCACTACCGACACAAGTATGCTGTGGGAACCGTCAAGAAACAGTCCTTCCCTCACCTTTCAAGGAGGCTGAGAGTCAGGAGAGGTCCTTCAACGCTTCGAACATAGCAGCCCACACTCTTGAGATCATCTTCCACCTAATCATCGCGCCTGATCTGTTTCATATGAACCTCCTCAGCCACTCCGACACATCCCTCAGCCACCCTCCTACCCCCAGGGGCTCCTTCGCCAACCACCTCATGGCTGTACGTCTCTTCGCCAACACCAGTCCCAACAGCAAATATTTCCTGCTCAGTTTGCGGGCCTTTGGGTGCGGGAGCAGGCCCAGCAATAGCATTCGAACATCAAGCTGCAGGTTCCACCCCGTGGCCTCATTAAGCTTCTCCACTACCATCCTCTAATAGGGGCTGATGGACCTACACACCCAAGCAACGAGCAAAAAGTCAGCCTGTCCTTCCCACACCGTGAACAACTGGCCCCTCTTGAGGGATATATGACGTGCAGTGTCTGATGGGTAAGGTACACTTGATGAACATAATTATACTATATTAGTTTGAACCTTGCCTTGGTGGACTTGGTCCTCCCCCCCCATGCACCTTTCCCCAGTCTGCTTCCGTAAGTGGGTCAGTTAAAGCTCCTTCCCATTTCGCCTGAACGTTTAGCAGCAGTGCAGGGTGGTCCTCCCGCAGTGCTCTATCGAGATGAGATATTAGCCTCCCCCCGCCAAGTTCAGTAGCAAATCCAGGGTATGGGACTGTGGCGCCTCCAACGGGAAAGATGGCCACAGTTCAAGCGCTGCAGCAGAAAGTTTTGCAGACTGGAGGTACTGTCCGTATCCCAACTCGAATGTTTCCATCGCTTCCTATTTTGTAATGAAGCGGCCCTCTGTGTATTGATCCCCCAGTGTTACAACCACCCCTCTTCCACCGGTCCACCACCATGGTGGCAGCCATTGTCACGAACAGCTGGAGCACACAGATCTGCATGTCTGGTGCATATGGCGCTCTCCCGATCACTTTCTTCACTGCTATGCCCCAGAGTTTACATGTTAACCTCACCGCGTATGGCACCTCCAAGGGCACTCCGGCCCCTTGCATCAGCAACTTTGGCAGATCCTCCTTGTCACAGGAGCCCCTTAACAGCTGTTTTTTCCAATTATCCTAAGGGTCCAGCCAATGCACTGTGTGCTGCTTATGAGCCACCATATAGTATGCTTCTACATCCAGCAACTCTAGCCCTCCAGGGGACCAAGATCTTTTGAGAGTGTGAAGACCAAGCCTCACACATTTAGTGGCCACCCAACTGCTAACCCAGTAGACATTACAAAATCTTCCAGGAATCAAGTAGTTGCTCACTCAACCGATCAAATCATGTCCATTCCCTTACTGTGTGTTTAGCCTGATACCACAGTCCATTCCATCTGTTGCATTACTAGACCAGTTGTAGTGAATGATGTTGACGTTTTGGTCTCAAATGACAACAGAAAGTACAGGAGACCATTCTCAGAACAAACCTGTTCACAATCAACCAGCGTTATCCAAATATATATTCTAGGAGCATATGAACAGAATCAAAGAGCAAAACCAACAAATAAATAATGACAAATTAAAATCTAGTACACCTCAGATGAATACATGCTGTGGACCGAACACTCAAGGCCACATGGCAATAAAATCAAGTCCCCTAACAGCATGCCAGAATGCCATCCTCCACAAAAGGCAGAGAAATTTAACATAACCATATTCCGAGTGATAATTGTCACTGTGAGCGTTAGAAATGGGGATTCTGGTTGGCTAGGGTATGCACCGAAGACAGTCAGAACCAACCACTCTAGTCAGGGAAAGGGAATTACACACCCAAGATAACCCCTGCTCACTCCCTTGGTAGCTTGGCCAGAGCAGTCAGGCTTATCCCAGAGGAAATGTATAAAGCGATTGCGCACCAGTGGCACAATAAATACACAACAAAAGAGACTCTACATAGTATTATATAAAAATGCATTTCTGTACTGCATATAAAACATAGATCAAAATCACATAAACCAATAATCACTTGTCCAACTAGGTAATTGTCATAACATCACAGTTAGTGCAATAAGAAAAAAACTTATATGTAGCACACGTCACCAAAACATCCTGAAAGACAACATTACTGTGCATATTATTTCATCACATTATATGTTACTCGTTATCCTGACTATGCAAGGCATAAAACAACATAACCCTGTGAACATGAAATGCAGCATGTAATAATATATGAATCATCCCTACTGTGCATGCCTGAAAAATGACACCATCCAAATATACATCATTACATCAGGACCTAAAATGCAGCAGTTAGGTTATTAGGGGAAAACACATGAATACTGCACCAAAGTATGTTTCAGAACGGGGGGGATGATGCACATTGCCACCATCGGCAGGGTGACCTTGCTGGGTCACCCCGTGTGCAGAATCAGTAGGTGGGGCTGCCCGCGGTCACGCAGTGCAGCCTTCCACTATAGCCCTATCTGGGCCAGTGCAGCCTTCCACTATAGCCCTATCTGGACCGTTGAGGAGAAGGTGTGGGATGTGGGACAAAGTCCCTCGGGTCTGACTCACCCTTAGGGCTCCTAGGGCAATGAGAGCGATCCTTCGGGACCCGCTTTACTGTTGCTAAGAGGCGGCCGGATCAGAATGCAGGGAGAGTACAGATCCGGCTCTCTGCATCCAACATGGCAACGCTACTCCTTTCAGATCAGAAATTACCACTGAAAAACATATAAGGGAATTCGCAATGCAAACCTATGAGAGGAGCAGGACTCACAGCAGTGAGAAGCTAAATACGCTGTCACAACCAGGACATAACACACAATGAAGGCACATGTCCTACCTTTTACCTACACAGCCCCCTGCCCATAGGGTGACCTAGGGCCTACCTTAGGGGTGACCTATATGTAATAAAAGGGGAGTTTCAGTCTTGGCAAGTAACTTTAAATTCCAAGTCAAGGTGGCAGTAAACTGCGCACGCAGGCTCTGCAGTGGCAGAGGCCTGAGACCAGTTTAAAAGGGTCCTTCTGTGGGTGGCGAAACAGCGCTGCAGGCCCACTAGTAGCATTTAATGGGAAACCACTGTACAAGGGACTTACAGGTAAACTAAATATACCAAACAGGTGTAAGTCAATCATACCAAGTGTAAAGGAGAGAGCACATGCACTTTAGCACTGAATACCAGTGGTAAAGTGCCCAGAGTCCTAAAGCCAACAAAAACAAGTCACAAAAAATACAGGAGGAAGGCAAAACGTTTGGGGATAACCTTGGAAAAAGGGCCAGGTCCAACAGTGAGACAGTACCAACATCCAGAAGAGAACTACAACTGACTACATAGGAAGATACTCACAAATGTGTATACAGCAACACAGTATGTAATCCCAAAATCTAGAAACCAGAAAGCATTAAGCTTACCCCCATATTTCAGTCGGGGACACTTTTTTAGGTTCAACATAGGCCCATCACTAAACTATCTCTCATAATCCTTGATCTTGGCTGATTCAAGATAATGGAATTGTATTGTGTCAAATGCAAGTTCTTCAAGATTATTTTCTTATTAGCGCTTGATTCAGTGCCGAAAGTCAAGACACAGACCAATAGCGAATCCAATTGTTTCTCTATGATTTCAAGCAGGGTGTCACAGTTGTTATACTATGCTCTTTTTAAGGATTTTTTAACTAATATGTATGGATACCCACTGGCAATGAGTTTGGATGCTAATGCGTTCGCCTCCTTGATATAGTCATCCTTCTTAGAGCAATTACGCCTGATTCGAAACAATTACCCATAGAAGAAGTTGTCTCCAAGACTTCTTGGGTGATGACTATTATAGTTAAGTAAAGAGTCCCGTTGGAAGCCTTGGTATACAGACTAGTATATAGGAATCCCGAGTCATTCTTCATGGTAAGATCTAAAAAATTGAACTGTTTTTTGTTCTACTGCATTGTGAAATTCAAGTGTGGATTTTGACTATTGAGCCAGTTAAGGAATAGATTAAAATCATCTGCTGAACCTCGCCAGATAAGGAGTATACTGTCTACATAGCGAATCCATTTGACAATATTTGTGTTGAAAGGGTTGGTTTCACTATGAATGGAAGCAGTCGCAAAGTCAGCAACATAAAGATTTACGATGTCCGCAGCGAAAATTGCTCCCATCACTACTCCTTTTATCTGCTAAAAAAAAAATCAGTGTTAAAAATGAAATAGCTGTGTTTTATAGTTATCAGTGCACAGTCTGTTTTCAAATTGGTAAGGACCCTATGGATTCTGATGCGTGTCGCCAAGATCTGTTTCATAATTTTTAAATTGTCCCTTTGTGGAATATTTGAGTAAAGGCTCTCTATGTCTAACGTCATTAGAAGGTTTTGGGTGTTATTGAATGGCTCATCTTCCAGTTGATTGATTACTACCATGCTTTCTCTAGCGTATGAATTTGCCAAGGGGGCGAAGGGTTTGATAAAATAGTCTACATATTCTGCTAGGGGTTTGAGGACTGATTGACATCTTGCCATAAGAGGGTGGCCAGTGGGTTTTGAACAATTTTTACGGATCCCTGGCAATGTGTACGAGGATTGATCGACATCCTGCCACAGTAGGGTCGCAAGTGGGTTGTAAACAATTATTATGGATACTTGGCAATGTGTAAAAAGCTGGATTTGGATAGTCATTTTTATTCAAGTGGGCAAATTCCTTTGTACTTACCCAAGCTTTATTCCGACTCCGGCGTGCCAGATCATATATTTCTCTGATTGAAGCTGTCGGACCCCTAGGGAGTCTTTTGTAATGTTCTGGGTTATTCAATGGACTTAATATCCCTGCATCATAATCAACTTTCTTCTGCAACACAATCTCACTTCCCTTTATCCAATGGTTTAATTATTATATCCCCTAGTGATACCAACCGATTCACTGCTACATATTGTGTATTAGGCATGTTAAATTTTATGTATTTTTTGTTGTTGAATAAAGCATTTATTTCAGAAAGCATCACATTTTTGAAGGCCAGTGTTTCCTTCGATATTGTAGTCAAAGGGGGAAAAAAATTAGATGGACAACACAGACCTGTAATATTAGGTTCAAGTCAGGGCTTTAAGTGGGGGAAAAAAACTGGGGGTGCTCTAAAAGGGGCGTGGCAAATGTCTTAAAGGGGTGTGGCCTATCCGAGTAGGGGCGTGGTCTAAATCAAGATAACTAGCATTGTGTGCTTAAGAAAATCATGAAGTCGCATCCAGCAAAGGATAATAAAATAGGCAAAAAAGTATATTTATTAAGTATAAGCCATAAAATAGCAAACACTTTAAAAAACATGTACAAATTATTTACATCATTTAGAAATCTATTGCAGGATTTCCCAAAACCCTTGAAGATATTCACTGTGTCTATTTTGCTGGGGTTTCTCACAACAATTTTCTTCAGCAGACCTTCTACCTTTTGCCAGCCAACTCTTTACATACAGCTTTGAGTCAAATGTTTCAAATGGAGGACCATTGAGTTTTACCCATAAGCATGAAGAAATGGTCTCTACAAGAAGAGAGGCCCTTGTTGGACTAGCAATTGAGTTCATTGCGCTGAAACCTCTCTCGCAATCCGCATTACTTGCTGGCAGGGTTTCCATGCAAACTACTAACTTTTTTAATGCTTCAGGAGTTTTCTTTCCACCAAAATCTTTGAAAAGTCTAAAAGCTTGGATAGTATCTCTTGCTGGCAGCTGAAACTCTGAACACAGTTTCTGGATATCTGTTTCACCATAAAGAATGCATTCATCACCAGAAGGCAGCTTCACGAAGGCACAGGCTGTGCGCAGAGACACCCACACAGCAGCTGGAAGGGTGGGTTCTGGAGAACTTTTGTATCCCTGAGTTCCCAACAGGAGGCCAGCTCTTCTCAGGCCCTTGGAGATAGGCAGGATTCAGAGGGGCAAAGTACACAGCACAGCTCCTCTTCAAGTAAGGGGGACACAGCAGACAGTCCCTTGGTCCTCTTCCTCAGCAAAATAGAAATAGACATATGATTGAGAAAAAAGACGGGCAGGTATGTATCTAGAGAAATCAGACAGGTTTTTGAGGCATAGAGATGACGGGCCGACAGGGGCAGGGCTGTAGTGGTAGTGTCACTGCTGCTGGATTCTGTTGTAGACCCTCGTCCCTCGCTTGCTTTAAGGCAGAGCAGGGTCACACTGGTTGCTGGAGAAATCTTGCTGCAGGCCGTAAAAGCAGGGTTGTGCCGGTTCTAACCAGCTGTTGTTGTGCCGATGGCTGGCACAATGACGTAGGTGGCGCTGCGTGTTCAAAGAGAAGGGAAATCCCGAGAGAAAGTGTCTCTCTTCAAAGGATTTCCCTTCCTGCTACAATGACGTCACGCCTTAAGCAGTGCGAGCGCGCATGCTCACCCGAAACACCAAACAAAAACCGGGACGTCTGGTCACCCTACCTTTGACCTTTGAGGCCCGCAAATAGAGACCCCTTTCGAGGCCCCCCCCCAAAAACTGGGGGTGCTCAGACCCCCACAGACCCCCCCCCCCCCCACTTAAAGCCCTGGTTCAAGTACTGACTTGTCAGTGGCAAAGTAGTATTTTAGATGTAAAGACCTGAAAAAACTATGTATTTTCAATAAAGTGAAAAATGACTCATTTTTAAATGTAGGAACAAAGGATAATCCTGCACTCAGGGCATCTATTTCAGCAACGTTCAAAACCTTGTTTGAGAGGAGATTGGTAAAGTATCAGAAGTGGGAATGGACACATTTACCATTTGTAGTATTGGTTACAGGTTTGCCCATATCCCGGCTTGTACTATACTATCCTCTTCTGTTGCCTCTGCTCCGTCCCAGTTAGGGTCGTCCTCTCGAGCCTCGATCTAAAAAAGATTGGTTGAACAAGATGGCTGTGTACTGAAACCCAAATCATATTGCTCAGAACACATTGATCACTGTCTGCATCTGATCCCGTTTCTGAAAGTGTCACTGTTTTTGGGGGTTCAACCACTTGGACCTCGGTGAGAAGTCTTTTTTTTATGTGAGTGTGTTACTTGCTGTATCTTCTCATATCTTTCTGAAATGTTTCTGTTATTTTTAAGATAGTAATCTGTTGTAGTTCTTTTATTATGACCTACAAATTGTCAAGACACTCTCTAGCATATTAAATATTTTGGTCTTCTAGGATCCTTTTTTCTCTAATTCAGCAGTTTTAATTTTTTTTATGTGTTTTACGACTGCTTCAATGCTTAGCACCATCCAAGCACATGAATACTTGTTAGATGAGTAGCTGAAGTTTAATTTAGAATTCCTCATCCTTCCAAAAAATAATGGGTATGTTTTTAACCTGTAATCCTACAGGAATATTTGCATCGAAGCAATCTGTGATTTTCAGGATTCTTGACAATGTCCTGCCTGAGTGCTCTCCTTCCCGATAAGTTATACCCTGTATTTGACTTAAAAATTGATTTCCATATTAGCCAACTCTTGAAAGACTTAATTTCGAGGCCCTTTCTGGCAGAGGTTGAGAATTTATGTCCAAGTGGCCTTGGCCAATTTGACCTTGTCATGCTTCACAATGGGGCCGGAGATCTAAATATCCATGACCTCTTTTCAGTAACTCATTCTACTGTCAATTGCTGAGGGCATTCCCATTTAAGGAATGACATAGAAAAGGGAACTAAAGAGATGAACACATTTTTTAAACTGTTTATAAGATTTACCGCTGTAATGTGGCTACAGGCTTTTGTACTAAAAACTGTAAATTCTACATCACGGCGGGGGTGGTTACGGGACTGGGAAAGAGAGGGATTGGAATGGCTGCATTTCTCTGGGCTCTGCATCAGCTCATTCTCCTATAACCTGTGCTGTGCCCAGGGCTCCAACATCCACAGTAGTGAAGGCGCAGGATTAGCAACTGATGGGGTGGTGCTGAATGCTGCTGGATCCACCATAGAGAAAGGTAGCAGAGTCTGGTTGTGAGAGGGCCCATCTGGCAACATGAGGCCTCACAAGTTAAAATAACATGTTGGAGCTTAGCCCCCTCTCAATGATCGTGGTGTGGAAGTGGTGAGTGTCAGCTTAACTGGGGCCGACACGAGTTAAGTCCCTGGGTGGTGTGTTTAGGAAGCAGGACCGATGGTGGGGTTCTACTCAGTTGGAGTGGCAGTTCTATTGGGCCTGAGCAGCTGAGTTTGCAGTAAGATAGCATTTTGCTTTGTGGGGGCAGCGATAACGCCAGGAAACAAAGAAAGACATGACCTTTTTCAACCCATACCAGGAGGAAGAGGAGAGGTGGAGGAGAAAAGGGAAATAGCAGGGTGACCTACTGCAAGGCCAACAAGCATTTGCAATGCAATAGGTCTCGCATTACTTTAAGTTTGAGCATTTGGCGTTGCAAATATTAATGCAACGCCAATAGCTCAAACTTTCCGTAATGAGACCTACAGCATTGTAAATTCTTGTTTGAACTATTTATCAGTCTCATGTTCTGCAAATACATGTGGATGCCAAATATTGGTACAGAGGCTTTGCAGGTGCTACTTGTTTAGTACCCCTTGCACTTCCCTTACTAAGCTAAGTTTCAGGGTTCAACAAACTTGTTGCTGAATGCAAAAGTAAACACAATACATAGATCCCTTTTTTTACATCCTGTAGTTTCTAGTTCTTGCCCCTACTTTAACTCCTCAGCAACACTTAGGAGCAGTCAAGGGGCAAAGGATGGGACAAAGAGTTAATCCTGTGATATCATTGTGGTCAAAGGGTAAGTGAGGACCCTCTCACTACATCTTGTATTTTGGTGAACAAATAAAAACATGCAAAGACAGACCCTACTGCACATGCCTACACTGGTTTACGAAGGGTTATCTGAAGAAAGAATCACAGGCTAGGAACACATTTAATACATTTGCCAGACATTCATTTAGATAAGTCGCATTACATATCTTATTGTTAAACAAGGCATAAGAAAAATTACCGGTTTAAACTAAAATTGTAAATGATAACACTAGTACTGCATATGCCAAATTCTATATCTTGTTGCATAAATACACGTTCCATTGATTTCAGATATATAGTCTACATTGCGTACATATCACATTAATTGAAATAGGAAAACTAAAATTGTCAAACGGCTTTTTTAAATGGTGGGATGTCAAGTCCTGTTACCATTGATGAAATTATAGAATGGAGTGCACAAATTTTCATCTCATACAAAAGGATGTCACTGCAATACAGATGCTGCTAGATATTGCTATTACATATAAAATAAAGTATTTTCTAGCCTACATTACAAAAAAACTGCCAGTCACCAAGGAGTTCCGTGACCATTAATACAGGAATGAGGCCAAAGCCCAAATTCCTTTAATAAATCATGGAATTCCTAGGTGACGATATTCCTTTAATATATAATGAAGGGTAATCTATTCCTTATAATATATGGTGACAAAAGTAACCTTTCCCTCAAAAGCTTAAATCTTTGGTTTCTTACTCTTTTATATAAAAGAGATAATAAGGTTTCAGTTAAACAGATCACATTTCGACTAAGTATAATGAGATTAAGCATCCCAATTGGCAGCTAGTAATTTCTTCCAAAACCGTAATATACACTATTTACTGTATCACTTTTAAAAACAACTGTAGTTTTTAGACTGTGTAGGAACATACAGAGATGTTCATGCTTCTGTGTAATTGTGTAATGATTAGTGGCTGTGCAAACAAAACCTGACATACATTTCTTATTTTTACTAAAGGATATTAATTTCAAGGAAGCAGTCGAGAAGGGCTAAAAAGCCAATTCATCCTTTTATTGTTAAAAAAATATCTCTTGGAATTCTGCTCAGTGTGGTGCTGGTGAACCTTTGCAAAAGAGGTGGGACATGCGCCCGCCTTTAGCCATTTGCAGGCTACGATAACGAAATGACACAGGCAACAACCAACCCAATGCGTGGGGGGAGTCAGACCCACACAATGAAGTTTAGAGTGCTTACAAGAAGCCTTGCAGAGCAGCGCATGTGCGCTGGCTCAGGCTCGACCTAAAAAGGAAGCACAATGAAATAAAATATTTGTGTAGGATCACATAATTTGGAAAAACGTGGAAGCCGAGAAAAATGGAGGTTTTTCTGATTTTACATTGTGCTTTTCAGCCATGACATGTGTATCTCTGGTCCTCTCCTGTTTTCCATGAAAGGTTAATGTTTTTTCTTTAATTCTTAACACATAAGGTTGGAGCATGGGTGGCTGCCTGAAACCACATGAAAGCTCAGCTCCATTTGGGCTGGAGGGTCCAACAGAACATCGAGCAGAGCCAGGCATCTTGCTCAAACTTGGCTCGAGCTTTCTTTGGCTCGCCGGCCTCTAGCATATGCTTATTGTCTGTGTAAAGCCATTTGGCGATTCGGAAAGACTTCACAAAATCACAAAATGGTTTGAATACATGCAAAAACACCATTTTGCTGACACAACCCCTGTGATTTTGAGAATCGCTAGAACAGCAAAATACTTTCCTATATATGACTTCAGGATTTTAGCAGTTTACAAAAGATATAAATTTAAGGTTCATTCTCCTGGTGAGGGAAAGCGCGTTCCAAAGCATTGCACAACTACACCAAGGGCCTTATCTTAAGTGCAGATTTTATTAATCGTGGGGTTGCCTAAAATGAAATGACATAAAGATCTCAGTTTAAGTGTGGGTGTAACTGTTTTTTGTTTGCCAGAAAAGTATGCACGGGTTTTGTTTTTCAGACAAGAATCTTTTGCTGAAAATTAAATAGGAGATTTTGTGTTAAGTGTGCTTAATTATCTCCCTCATTAGGCAATAACAACAGCAATGCTTCTTTACCATTCCATCAATGATACAATATCTATCTCATTTATTTATTTGCAGAGTTTTATATAGCGCGAACATGACCCTTCAAGGTATCAGAGAGCTGTACACATAGCAGTCAGGTCATACATACAGGAGTAAATGCAAGAAGGAATATGCAGGGAGCAATACAGATACAGTGTACGAAAAAGGTCTGGTAGAGCCATGGTCTGGAGGTGTCCTCGGGAAAATGGCCAATCTGAGTGATTTAGGATTACTAGTTCAATAGTAATGTAACAACATACTTGTTATACACTGTTGAAACACTTTATTAACGGTTACTATCATTACATGCATTGGTATTCAGCGAATCGACTTTGGAAGGATTAATAGCTGAGATGACCTGGTCAAGAATCATAAACAAATAACTCATGGAATGATCGTAATGGCTATAGGAAGTTATTGTTATAGATTATGGTTCTTTGCTTGAAACATATTTTAGTAGGTATCACATTTTGTCCGCTTTCCCACTCTTCGACGAAAGAAATGTAATAAAGAGAGTGGCTTCTAAAGAGCGCGGCGCGCGAGAAGCTAGAATGTATCCTTTTTCTCTAAATGACCTTGTTATTGTGACCATTTAACCCCTGTTGATTTTGGAAATGATCTATGAGCCTTCTGTGGAATTATCTGCTAATGGAAACACCACAACCCTCTCCTCCTCAAATCCATGAATTGCTTTGCTTTATCGCCGATATCCCGGAGATTGCACAAACACCGCGAACATTTGTTTTGACCAAACTGTCTGTGATAACCGAGGGAGAGTCATTTGCACTTGTGTGAGAAGGGACTCTGTGGGGCTAATCTGACTCCTGTGTGATAACATTCTGACACCAACCCCCTCCGCGGAATTAGGCCCCGGGCCCTAAAATGCTAATGCAGGTAAGCACCTTTCAAAGGACTCTGTGGGAAAGGTCCCTGCGGTGCAAAATAAAGATTCAGGTTCGAAAACATTGGGATGAGCCGCCATTTGCACAGGCCACCGCTGCTTCTGCCGTGATGCCGGGGTGAAGCCGCTTTCCAGATTCTTCAAAGGAGGTTCCTGGGGGTCACCATGAGAAATGTTTCGGCTCTCCTACGGGCTTGCCGAAGGGCACCCGGGAAATAAATTAGGGATACAGGATACTGGGTTATAAATATACACACGCACGCACACGATTCAAAAATAGGAAATTGTCCAAGCTTCTCCCCGAAATGCTGAAGCGGTTAACAGACAGGGCTATCCTTTTAGATAATTTAGCTCCAAAACCAAAAGTCTTTGAAATTACCCCAAGAGAGCTTTCAGTGCATTTAAAAGCAATTCAAAGGGAGGCAGGAGGAAAGCGCATATTTTTGGCATTGTGTGTTTCACCCTGAACTGACAAACCGTGCAGCTTGGTCCGTATGGTTCTTATTTTCACTGCGTGCGCTGCTTGTTATTTCGGAGGCCCGCAGAACTCCGCGATAAAGCATGAACTTGCCGTTTCTCGAGACTAGAGGGCCACGGGACAAAGTAGAAACTGTTTGTGGCACGTGTGCCAGCGGACACCTCCCTGGCCAACGACTTGTACAGCGTGGCGCAGACTGATAGTACAGCACAGCCAGGAACTGAATGAGAGCTAAAAAAGCAAGCTGTAACCAGTGGTGCGCGCGCACCACAGAAGAGCGGGGGCTAGGGAGTGTGGCAGCGAAGCGAACGCGCGCTGCTGCGCGTGCTGCCCACCGACGGGAATGAGCGGAGCAAAGGCGGGACATGCGCCCGCCTTTGCCCAATTGCGTGCTGGCTTTTTTTTAAAAAAAAGCACGCGAAAGCCAATGGCAGCCGCGGAAAGCAAAACAACACGCACGAGCGTGTGAGCAGCTTTCAGAACCCCATACAAAAGGGCTCTCGCTGCGCGAGCAGTGCTGCGCACTGCAACGCAGGCGCGAGCCCTAAAAAGAGATGGAAACAATATGGACTCCATCAATAAAACACTGGGCAAGGTGTAAAAATTGGTGGGAAGAGATTGGACAAGATGGGGACCCAGATACCGGCAACTGAAGTGGAAAAGATGCTGTAGGCAACAGTGAGGAAGTCTGAGGCAGTATCACTAACAGTATTCAGTATTGACCAATAATCAGAAAACATGCAGTCTGACAGCTAAGATGTAGGTAGCATTGGTGGATGGTAGATCTGCAGTACAGATGAAATAATTATTTCCTAGTGTACCCAATTAGCTTCTGGCAAAGAGGAGCTAGAGGAACAAAGCAGATTTGCTAATGACCTACTAAACACTGGGTAGGAAAAATTACTTCAAGCTACTGCGTCACGTGCCAAAAACTGGTATACCTTCAGTTTAGAAGACAATACACATACACGTGGTTCTCAGTAGAGGTCATAGATATTATTGAGTCAGAGACATACATGTTCTCAGCAAGCATTACTGAATGGTGAAATACTGAAGGACTTTATCTTGAACTGTGGCATCAGTTCCATCATTGATGTTTTGCGTAAGTTCGGTTCTTATGCATTATGCCCCAGATAAATCAGTTCCATAACTTGCTCCTATGTTCCATCTTAACCAAACTGCATGCAGTTTCTACAGAGGAAGGCCAGAACCTCTGTTACATAAAATCACTACCCACCTGGGCAGGTGTCATTTTGTCTACCGATTAAGCCCGAGTGGTTGAGATTCCATAAATCTTAGTATGCCAAGATGGGCAGTAAATGCAGGGCAGAAATGAAGTGTATGGATGTGACCTTAAACACCTTGGAAGGTATATAGGAGACTTTGTCGGATACCTAGAAAAACCAGCCCAAGTAACATAGCGAAAGACTGGTCTTAATCCGGTCCTATTGCCCCATACTTCACTGGAACTTAGATTTCAAAGTGCTCCACTGTGCACATAGCGCCTTGTTAAACTGACTAAATCTACTTAAACACATCCATGGAATTGTGGTCGGTCCAGGTTTGGGGCACTCTTAGTCAAATACAGTCCTTCGAGGCGCCCAGTGCGGAACGTTGATTTGCAGATGGCTGGGCCTAATCTGAGGTGACATGGTTGGCAAAAAAACGATGGACTGGGATGCGGCCCGAGATTACCAGTGGCTGATATTAATTTAAGCTTCCCACCCATCACTGCTGTTTACGTCACTGATTTTTGAATAGCACATTTTGCACACAAGTTTCTTCCATTGTTTTTAATCCGGGCGTTCATTTGGCCCTCGAGTTCTTAGAATTTTCAGCGATATGGAACCATACCAATACCTTTATCTTCTTTGCAGCTTCCAATTTTGCAGTTTTTCTCCCATGGCTGTTTATCGAGAAATAAAGAAATAATTTAGAATAGCAGATTTAAAAGATGTTAATCACAAATCTCTCTTCTACAGTCAAAGGATGTCGACAGATGGAATTCCACTGGTGAGCAAACCAGGTTACATACAGAAAGGACTCACTAATGAGATGTATCAAATGTACTGTATTAGAGAGCATCTTCACAAAACAAACATTCACCTGAAGACATATTATTAAAAGAAAAATAGTTTATTCGCCGTACAAGGGTAACATCACAATTTGTATTTGGTTGCTACTATTTTTGTCAAATATTGCCCCTTAATATCAAAATAAAAAACATTTCTACCACAATACAAGTGTAAAAGTACAGTACTTCCTGGAACAACATTTTGCATGGGTTTTTGTTCCCAGATTTACCACATTGTACTGGCTACAGACTAGGAATATAATGCTGAAAAATACAGTAGTAAACTTTCTCATAAAAGTCAAATCAAAATGATAGACCGACAACGTGACAGTTTACAACTAGTGTAACATTACAAAGCAGATGTAATGCCTTCTTATAATGAAATATTTGCTTCTGATACAGAAATGTACAAGCCAGCTCCAATCAGATGGCCGAGTAAAGGTATAATAATATCAACAAAAGTTACATGTAAACATATTTTAAGGAATGCTGGTTAACATGTGGCAGTGTTCAATTTTGTTTATATAATTGTTTTTGTATGGTTTTACACAACAATGCAAACATAATACATTACAGCTCAGACATATTAAACAGATAGGTAGTTGGTAAGTATATCTTTGGTCTACAACATCCTGACTTCCCCACCCATGGTCTGGATTAGAGTAATTCAGTCTTATTTCTCCCACCAGGCATCCCATATCTTGTGACATTTGCGCGGGCAACCTTGCGCTTTGCACACCGTCTTTTCAGCTGCTGCACATATAGCCATAACCTGGGTCAATTACTCCAAAGTCGGCAGGTTAGGGCCAATCTAATGTTTGGCAATATCCCGCTTTGCCACAAATAAAGGCAATGACAACCAGCCAGTGGAGTCCAACCCCTATCTATACCCAATAGGGCATATTTGGGGCCATCGTGTCAATACATAGCTTACAATGGCACTCAGTGCTTGGTGTATATTAGTCCAGGATCGGGCAATGACTGGGTAGCTTCATGTCGTGGAAAAAGTCAGCCTGTGGTAATCAACATCTTGGACAGTGGCAGCCACTCTGCCTACCCATATGCCAGAGCCTAGACTGGTCATGGTCACGGCAGTGTTCAAATAGTGTTAAACTGAGAAATAGTTAAGCCTTACCCACTGCTCAAGGCATTAACTGCTGTCAACTTCACAACTTGCAATTATGGGATAGAAGAATTAGAATAAAAATGTATTAACTGCTCAATTAATTATAATCATTACAGTTAAAAGAATAATTTAGCCATTACCCCCCACCAACCCGAACAGTTTAAATAAGTGCAAACAGATCAAGAGCAATTAATCGCTCAATTCATAACTGTACAATCTTTTGCCCAGGTAAAATAAGGTACCCTGACCTTCCTGAGGGGATTACCCCCCTTAACGGTTACAACCAGGGGATGGTCTCTTAATCCGTATTCCTTTTATCCTCCAGGGTCTGTTTCAGTTTGGCTCATGCAATTTTGCTCGACTTCCACAGCACTCATGTACCGTATGAAGTGGCTTCAGAGCTGGCATGATTCACTCTTTAAGCAGCAATTATGGGATCGCTGAAGGCGAGGGCACATAATGACACTCAATTAACAATTGTTAACGCGCATGAGCAAATGGGCAATAAGGCCGTTAGTCCCCATCCTTTTAATCTCAAGCAAAATAGGCAAACACATCCACTCTGTAGGGTTGCATCGTGCCTCCATAATTGAATCTAGACTACAGGTGAACAACAGAAGTCACTGCCAGCAAGCCAACTGGTGGAGCCAATTTCCTATTCCAGGCAAGTTGTTAATAAATAATAAATGCTGGATATAACTGGTGGGTGACCTAGTCCAGAATTAAACCTTAACCCACAATGGCCCGCAAAGTTTGCTAGTAACTCGCACCTCATTCTGATCCAAGGGATAGCATCCCTAATCAAACATTCCTTTCCTATGCATCCTCAGGGAAAAATCCTGTTACATCTATGTATCCTTTGAACTGTTGGATAACGTAATACAAAATACAAGTATTGTAGCAATCGTGTACATTTTAACTTTATGTATACAATTTAATAAGATATAATTTACAAAAATAGTTTGAGCCTTTACCCTACATCTTCATATAAAAATAAGAGATTCCATTGCTTTTAGGCAAAGGCCCAAGTTCTAATCTATTAATACAAAAAAATTCGAGGGTGATTGCCACAAGCAAAGGTGCAGGACTGTCCTAATTATATTAAAAACAATGGGCTGAGTCTCAAACAATTTTGCAGATGTATGTAAACCATATCCATAAAAGAGCAATTCACAGATTGTGTCACGACCACTTCATAAGCAAGGACCCTTGTAGCATATGAGTAAACCGTAAGGTACCTGTGTACCCCAGGAGAAGGGCACTATCTAATAGAAGCTGGTATGGATCCCAATTGAATATTTTGAGTCTCTTTAACAGGAAATGCACATTGCATAAGGGTTACGAAAGGTGAGCGCTTCACATTTTTCTGCTCATAGAAGTCGATTCTTGGAGCATGGTTAGGAAGCCCCCTGAAGAGGGTCTCGTGTGATAAGTTTTGTTATAGAGTATGACAGAATGTTTTTAAACATACTGGTTAGAGAAATGAGCATAGCAGAGCCCCTGAGGAAGGCAAGCGCCTCACACTTCTTTTCTCAGAATGCCTGTACTCGTTGTGTGGGCTGGTAGCAGAGTAAGATGTCTGATTCCCCCAGAGGAGAAAAAACTGCCCCCAAGTTGAACAACACTAACCTGGAGGAAAACAGACATAGGTGAGCTCACGTGCAACTAGCTGGTGCATTGGGGTCCTTGCCACAAGCCTGGTTTGGTGCAGACATTTAAGTTTATTGCATGGTGCTGCCATCAGTGTTACATCACTAAAGTCATAAGGATTGTGAGTTTGACAAAGAACAAGCATAGGAAATGAGCCTCGCCCATTCAGGAGGAGAGTGGTAAAGGTGTGCTATGAGTACACTGTTGCAGATATATTACTAAAACATGGTGTGGTAGCACACCGTCATTTACAAATGGTACATTTTCCATTGAAATAGCCACAACATTTGTACTGACGTTTTTCTGATAAAACTATAAAGCACCCAAACAATAGTGAGTGGAAATCAGGTTTCAGCAAATATTTATCATGTGCACATCGCAAAGTAAAGTGAATTTGTTTTGATCTTATGAAAATGTTTGTTTCCATCACACTTCTGTATTACAAAAAAGATTTACTTCATTTGTGCTTTCCTAACCACTGATATATTTTGAAATATTTGTACAGTTCATTTACAGGTAATTAGATTTTGTTGTGTGTTAGGAAAAAACTGACATCCTACAGCCTTTCCTTTCACACTCCCTGTACCCCAGCAGGATTGCCAGATACTTCACTTTACAAACTTCTCTAACTTTGCAGCCAGAAAAGAAATATAAACACCAATGCCCATGTTTAAAGAATAAACAGTAATTTGTTAGAAGACATAGCCTGCCATTTGACCTCTGTCTTTGAACGTACAGCAAATGTGACAAGATAAAAACATTTATAGGTATCTTTATTGCTCGTTCACCTTCTGAACCCCAGCACTGTTATTCTGGTGGTGCTGCAGCACCTCCAGCACCTCTACTTCCAGCGCCTATGCTTCCCTTTGTCTTGCAATAGCTTGAGCCTTGTTGTGCAGTCAGGTTGTAAACCACCCTTGCAGCTCATTACATGCCACAAGGTCGGACACCAGTACCTCTTGGAATGCTAAGGGTTCTGGCTACACTGGGAGCTCTAGTGCTCAACACCACAGCAGCTGAGAGTAGGGTGTGTCTGGACACTCTTTGGGTGCCATCTTTGGATCAGGGAGTCATGTCCCCCTGACACACCAACCAACAGAGATGGCCACCATGTATTCAACTGCAAAGTGACTTAAGGTACCACAAACTCTTTATGGTGAACAGATCATGGAGAAAAGGCACTTATGAAATTGTCAGCGCCAGAAAACGATGAGAAAGTAGATCTACGGTATAGTTTTCCACTAGTTTTGCGGGTAGCATATCCCGGAATGGCTCTTTCTAAAATGCCAGCCAGCAGATATGCTCTTATGCTTTGCCCTTGAAACGTGAAGGCTCAAGATCGCTGGTGCTCACAAACATTAAAGATGTCACCAGCATCTAAGAAGCACGTGGATAGCAAGGTGGGTTGGGACTTTGTCACAATAACAGGATGACTAGGAGGATATTCTTCTAGAGATGGGTGCCCCACACCTTTGTCACCTTCCAAACATGTCATTTTGGAAATCCTACATAAGGTTGATAAAACAGGGCAGGGTTGAGAAAGATGAATACATCTTAAGACCTCCAGGGACTGCTCCTTGCATCTGTTCAAACTATCCTCTGGCAACCTGTGTGCCAAGAGAGTCAATTTGCTATGGTTATACAATGCCTCTACTGTCCTTATGCTGCCCTGTTACGCCTGCTCTCGTAATTTTGTTAAAGCCATGCAGATCTTAAAAATGTTTTCTTACTGATGTATTTGGCTTTTAAGATAACTATGGCTTCCAACAGCACTGTCTTTTTCCATTGTGGTGCTCTGTCTGCCCGCAGTTCTGCTCCTGTAGATCTTCCAGCTCAGAGTTGGCTCCTGTGAGAATGGCATTATGATACCATCAGCATTCTAGGCCAAATGGCTTTATTGACCTCACAGTGATGCTTGTGTTTCTGCCCACTGGTTATCACTTTGCAGCTTTTGGAGATATGCTGCAGATTTATAGTTGACCTTTGCTTAGCTGGTTTTTCCATGGCCTTCAGGGCAAGTGAGCAGCCATCAAAAGTTGAACCCCTCCACAGCCCTGGAATGGGGAGCAGTTCCCTTCAACACAAAGGGGTCTGCAGCAACAACCTCTGCATGGAGGGCCCACACAGCCTTTGTTTGGGCTGCAGGGCTGTTCAACACTACAATTATCTAGCACTCTGACAACTAGCCCTACATATCGGGGGAGAAGTGCTGTAAAAGCAGTGGCAAACCAGCCTGAGACCATTTGCCGGTTCCTTATCCTTGCTGCAGCATCCCACTCGCTGTTATTGCCTAGAGAGCCCCTTTTGAGCCTCTTCCCTGAGATTCTTTCCTGTTCCGATGCAGGAGGCACAGCACAGGCTACAGCTACTCCTCTGCCTTCAACCTCAGTATCAAACAAAATATCTGTAGCAAAGTTAAGTACTCCAGCTACAAAGCTGTGTGAGTCACTATGTAAGTCCCAACTTGGCATGTAGATCTGATGTACAGCACAACTTTCTTGGGCCCATACTGGATCCTGTGATCATATATTGAACCTTTTGAACTGCCCACAAATGCATTCATTTCCAAATTGAATTGGTATTAAGGGCACCCAGGTGTCAATGGCTTGTACTTCTCAGTCACCCTTTCTGCTAGTTATCCAGCAATCACCTGGGGCTAATGTGGGGGTCAGCTATCAGCTGGACATAGCTATGCTAAACTTAAATCCATGTCTTGCATAGGCCTTTCTCAATTGGCCTCAAATCAACAGAAGGGTCAAGAGGAGGCTGAGCTTTCTGATCAAATACCCAAACTGTTGGTTAAGATGGTCATCACGTTTCCAGAGGAAACAGGCAATCAGACTGTAGAAGCAGAGATTTACAGCCCAAGACTTGAACAGGAGAAACATTCTGCAACTCTCACATAGCAAGTCAAAGGGCGACTTCAAAGGATCAAATGGAGGAATGTACTGCCAAGATGGTACATCAAGCGTACACAACCTCCTACCTAAGAATGAAATCTCACACCACGGAGGAGTACAGTCATAGGTCTCATTTGAAGTGTAATGGTATTCCAAAGTGTAAAGAAGGCTATAACCCTCCACAATTCAAGGCAAAATCCTTCATATTCAACCGTTCGTTCTTGTGCTGGGCAACCTTCACAGCTGCCTTCAAGAATGTATGAGCTTGGTTGACATTCAACCTATAACCTGAGGAAGAGTTGGAAATCTCAACCACAGTGTCACTGGCATACACAATAACTTTTATAGTGTTGTCCAGACAGACAAAAGTAGTGACTGCAGGGGACTCTTCAACGCTATGAATGGTTAGATACAGTAACACACACACGGGGGAGTAGTGTGTATGGATCTCTAGATTAGAGGTGGCACATGCTCAGTGAAAAAATACTGCCCTCACTCACATAATTGTGACATGCTTCATCATTGGGCTTGCTTCAATATACCCCTGCGCAGACCAATGCCCGGGGTGGAGCAAAAGGGAAGGGAAGACAATACAAACACATATAAATAATAATATACGTAATGGATCCTGGGATCACCGAAAGAAAAGGTGCAGTGAGAATTAAAACTAGTTCAGTGGTATCTTTTGTAAATAATTTTATTCCTAGATCCACTGACTAGGATTAAAAATGTAAAGGATGGTGGTGACAGGAAAGAAATAGGAGTTCCTACACCCTTCCTTACTGCCAGATTGTCGACATGTTTCAGCTGCTTTGTTAGTGCTTACAATTTTAGGTCATCACAGCCTTCATCAGGACCTTTCAGATCCCAGTATTTTGAATCCCCTCAGTGCCCCCAGTGTCTGGTCTCCGGAACAAATTGTTCTCAGAGTGAGGGGCCCACTCAGTAACTCACTCCAGAAAATCGAGTTTCCAAATAAGCTATGCTTAAACTGGCGAGAAAGAGGAGGAGATCCCCTGTAGTCACACTTACTCCAAGGGTGGAGCTCCGCCTCGACCTCTTGTCTTCAGCTCGCCGTGTGTGTGTTACAGTTGTGATTGGGGAGGCTGGAGTAGTGGTTGTGCTATGTCTCCCCCCCCCCTTCTTGTGTGTGAGAAAATGGTTAGATACAGTGCCAGAGATAACGGGTATTTCTGAATCTGAAGAGTAGTTGATAAATCATGGCTGATGCACAGTGCCACACCCAGCTGAGCGTAAAGGCCATTTAGCGTGGAAACAATGACTGTTGGGCAGATATACAGTTTTAATATAGAGCACAAAAAGTCTTATAGCTCAAATGCTTTGCTGGCTCTTCTGAGGTCCAGAGGAGAGTAGAGTGGGCCTAGTATCACCACCCGTCCCAGGGAGCAACTGGCCCAAAACTGAATTTTTAGTAGGGAAGCTCCCTCTTAAGAATGCAATCCATTGAGGATTTATTAGTGTGGTCTGTTTTGGTCCCTTGCAGGTTTTTTCTTTATACATAACATTTTCTTTCTTGATTCACTGTAGCTAAGAACAAAAATTGAAAAAAATTGTCTGTGAAACCCAGAATAAAATTGACAAATTACAGCATTAATCGGAACACATCAGGACTGTAACTAGTCCTCTGTGCATATTCTATAATCCCACAAGTAACATGAAAACCTAGGAACAGCCATCCTGACCCATCTATAAACACATTGTCCATGCATTTAAAGCCCGAAAGAGGTACAACTAGTGACCTTAGTGGTGAGATGCCGTGCTTGCTATCATCTGTCTGCATGCTGACCCAATCTAAGGGCTGCCACATTCATCAGGGGTCTTAGAAATACAACTTTACTTCCAACAAGAACCTGCATATGTTGCACCTCTGTGCATGTTTAATTTTCCAAACCTGTTGCATCAGCATGAGACAAATCTTCTCCCTTAATGCGCTGAGGTTCTGACAAGACAACCATCCCAATATTAGGCATTTACTTTCACTTCTTAGGTAAAAAGAAAAGAGCTAAAGCCCGTTTGTAACTGAAAATCAATAAGGCTAGTCCCTTCACCACCAGCTAAGGGTGAAGCAACAGGAATCCCTGCTATTGCACACACTTTTGAAACGTTCCTCCCCTTTCCAACATAGTTTCTATATTCACAATTTGCTCTACAGAAATACTAATGCAATACAACTACATTTGTTGGAACATATAAGATTTTAAGTTAAAAAAGGAATTAACAATTGTAACATCAGTGCATCACTGAAACATAGTCATTTCCTCATGAGAGTGGATATACCTAAACAGAAAAACTAAGATTGTTTAGCTAGTAGGAAATGAAGCACAAAAAAGTGTAAAAAACATTATGTGATACAGAGGATTGCATTTTGATTCCTGTCTCGTTTCATGATTCACAAAATCACCAAGATCAATTTTGCACTTCTTTGCGGTCTCTCTTTTACCACTTGGTGTTGCAGATTTTTTCTCAGTTTGCTTGTTCTTGCTTACTGGACAGGGACCTGTACAGAGCAAACTATACTTTAGTTTGCAGTTCACATGGTGACACCAGCTCGCTCTTCCTCAATACCCGCCAATTTTAAATGTATTGCGTTTATGTAGGGCATTCTGTTGCAAGTCCTTTTTTAACCTCTCTTTCTCTGGTCATCATAACCTTAAATTGTAGGCTGCTGGGTAAAGTAAGGAGTGGGACAAAATGAGGAATGGCTATCAAATAAGTCTCTCAAATAATAGAATCTGGAAACAACAAATAAAAACAGAAAAAATGAGGTTCACTCTTTGCTTGTTCCTAAAGGACATCAACTGAACAAGGCACACTGGCAAGTAAAAAACATACAACATAGTGTACGCACAAACTACATTTGTGCACACATACACTGAAAATTCTACAAACACCCCTTATTGCAGACTCACTGCAGGATCTTCTAGTCAAATGCTAAAAAATCCACTTTCAATAGTTTCAAAAAGATCAGTCTTTCAACTTTTAAAGAGAAAAATATTCATAATTCTGACAATTTCAAAAATAATCACAGACCACATAGCTTTAAATAAGTAACTGACCTATTCTTGAAATAGATAGCGGAGGAGTTAAAGTAACGTCCTAAATATGATCATCTTTTTGGTTGCCGCTGGAAAGCGAAACTACAGTGCAAAAATTGTCAGCTCCTCTGTTCCATTACTGCTTTCAACCCACTACACTGAAGTTTGCACAAGTGTGTTGAACTATTCCATAGTATAGCTGTACTCTACTTGTGCAAACCGGAAAACATTCTCTTCCAGAAAAAGGTTGTTATCGTGTTGATCCATTGACTTGCATGTTTTGTGAAAAACTTAGTTTCAACATCCTTAATTGCTTTATGTTTCAATCCATTGAGGGTTACATCAACACTTGCCCTTTCTTCACATTACAGCAATTTCTTCTATTAGCAACAACTAAACACGGAGCCATGTTTTCCAGGTTCGGATCGGATACCACAGGGCAGCTGAACACACATATCTTGTATTTTTCTTAAATACCATAAATGCGCATATTCGTGATGAGCATGTTGCTGGATTACAAACTTTAGCCAGCTTCAATTAAGTGTTTTGGTTTTGTAAACGATATTTAGGACACAATAATTATGCTGGACAATATTCTGACTTTCATTTGCAGACATAGCAGTTTCCAGCTCTTCTCCCTTGGCAATACTTGGTTTTGTAATCAAATCTGCAGATGGACAACAAGTTACAATTCGTACAATGTTATGGCATCTCAGCCTACTAGGAGTTCACAACTACTAGATTTTGCAAGAAATTAGCCGAATTTGGTTGCAAGACATCTATAAAAGGGACAATTATTGTAGCGCAAAACACGTCTTCGGCAGCCTTGCAAACCCTCAGCAATAAGATATGCGAGAATCACGAAGGACTTTAGAGTCATTTGAATCTTCTCCGAGCCTACTATGGTATCAGTCCTTGCAGCATTTTGTCACTTTGAAATTTAAAATCACAGCTGAGTCACGCTGTCTGTCATTTAGACTTAAAAAACAAATGTTCTTCTGTGTAGAGTTGTAATTGCATGTAAGCAGCACTTTTGTATACCAATGTTCTTCAATGCAAGAGAAGTAAAGACAGTTAGTGGCAGCCTACCATCCTAGATATATATATATATTATCTACTGGCGGTCGCCAGTAGATAGTTATAGTTAGGACCTATTATATATATATATACACACACATACATACACAGACCATAGGAGACATTAGCCACAGAAAAGGCAAGTAGTATTAGTTGCCTGATTTTCCACCTCCAGTGACTTCCTGTTTAATATGTTCATGGTGTATGATCAGCGACGGAGTGTTTTTCTGTACAATTCTTTGGAACGTAGACCAGCAACAGACATCTCTATTGTCTCTCCCTGTGTTCTTGGTCATTCATCCTTGTTCTCCTGTTTTATTCTGCCGAGAAGTAGCAATGGGAGTAGGAAACACAATGCAAAAGCACTGAAGCACAGCTCGGGCCCCGTCAGCCAGTACACTGCGAATGAGACAACAGCAATTAGATAAACGGACAAAACTCAAGACAAAACACATTTATAATGAGGTTTCCTATCAATTCTTCCTGCACAATTCCAGGGAAGTGAAGTCTACTTAGTTTCTGTTCTGGACAGCAACTGATGCAGTTTATTTATAGTCTGTAGTATCTTAATTCTAGTATGTTTGATTACGCGTTGGGCTATATGATTATATTGAGTTTAGAAGTTATTAAACATTCTCTGCCACCGTTTCAAGGTTATAAAACTCCCTTGCATCTTTCTTGACCCCTTCTTCTCATCTTTAAAAATTACTTTTCTTTTTAAGAAAGACTTCTCATAAGTGGTTAACTCTTATGCATAATTAGCTTCAACAAACCCTCCCTTCTAAGGACAGAATGTTTTTTAAGGCAGTTTTTCTAAAATGTTACATTTTTAAATGCTTAATTAACTATTTTTCACTTACTTTTTTATTACAACCAACAGAATAAGTAGAGTAATTCACTTTCTGTTTTTAATAGACATTTCCTAGTTTAAGTGGATATGTTAAAGGGTTGGGCAACCCTAGTACTGTATATGCCGGGAAACGGGGAATCTGTGTGTCAAAATGTGTGTCAAATTCATCCAAGATCTTGGCCCAATAAGATGTTATGTGTGGACATTCCCATAGCAGGTGTACCAGTGTGCCGAAGGCTCCACAACCACACCAGCAAGTAGGGCTGCGTTCCGGGTTTCCTTTATTGAGGCGTGCCGGAGTCAAATACCATTAGGTAGCGATCTTAGTGGCCGTCTCTATGGTGGATGTATTTCGTGCCATGTGTCTGGCTCTGTAATAGATTTCTCCCCATTCTTCTGCAGACAACTCTCTACCTAAGTCTATAGCCCACCTCCGCTGGCTGGTTGTGGGATGTAGAGGGATTGGCGGGCCCATTAGGGCGTAAAGGTCAGAGACTAATTGTTTGTATGAAGTTTTAGTGGTTTTCCCCTTTTCGTACCTAGTTAAGTGTCGACTGACCGTCAAATTATTAGTTGGATGTAGTAGCCGATGTCTCACTTGGAGATAACACAGTTGTTCAGACTCTGGCAGATTGTACTGCGTACGCAGTTGTGGTAAGGGCATGATGCCATTCTCGTCAAACATGTGGCCCGAAGCCTGACATTGTCTGATGCCACGCTTCAAAAGCTCTTCCGTCTAAACCAGGGGTAAAGTCTCTGTTCTCAAATATCGGTGTCATGGGGGACGGGAATGTTGTAAGCCCTCTACGAGTAGCCACACTATCCCAGACCTCCATTACCGTTTTCGTAATGGGGGAGTTTTGAAGACTCTGCGGTGTGTCTGTTTTCTTAAGAAATGGTACCTTCCAGGGGGGGGAGCTGTGCTATCGCCTTATCCTGGAAAAGCCAATGTTTTTCCGATTCCTCCCTGTTCCATTCGACCAAGTACCTTAGTTGTGCTGCTTGAAAGTAGCACTGGTGGTTTGGAATCTCCAGTCCTCCCTCCCCTGGTCTCAGATAACTCACTTCTCGTCGCATCAGCGGGCGGGCCCCAGACCATATCAACTGGTGTAGTTCCCTCTGTATAGTAATGAGAATCCCCTTGGGGGGAGTGATTGGGATGGTCTGAAACATGTATAGGGCTTTAGGGAGGATGGTCATCTTGACCGCAGCAATTCGCCCAAGCAGAGAAAGGCAATGGTGTTTCCAACTATTGAGGTCTTCCCTAACTTGTCTAAGCAATTTATTATAGTTCATCGTGAGGGTGTGTGCAATCGTGGGTGCCAATCGTATGTCTAAATATAGAATCGAATCTGTAACCCATTGTATCGATGGGCGGCTTGTAAGGGAACCCGGGTGGTTGTGCTCTGTGGAGAGTGCTAAAGCCTGGGACTTTCCTATATTAATTCGAAACCCTGAGGCCCGTCTGAAGGCGGCGATCTCGTCAAGGAAAGCAGGCAAGGATACATCTGGTTTTTCTAACGTGGCCAATATGTCATCCGTGTAGAGGCTAACTGAATGTTTCTCCTCTCCAAAGCAGATACGGCTAATCTTTAGGTTATCCCTGATCTGCTGGGCCAAAGGCTCCACGTAGAGGGCAAAGAGAAGATGGGGGACAGCCCTGTCATGTACCAGGGCTTATGGGGAAGGGGGTAGACATGGTGCCATTCACTCTGACCGAAGCTGTGGGACCACTATAGCAGCTCGCTACCCATGCCCGATATTGATCTTCTATTCCAAAGCGAGAGAGGGTCTGTTCCAGGTATTTCCAATGTACTTGAACGCTTTTTCGGCGTCAACTGTTAGGAGGAGAGCGTCCATGTTTGTGCGGTGTGCTTTGTCAAGGAGGTGTAATATGCGCTCTGTATTGTCGCTGCATTGTCTGTTTTGAATAATTTCTGCTTGGTCAGGGTCGATTATACTTGGCATCAATGGACCTAATCTCGCCGCTAGTATGCTCGTAAACAGTTTAACATCTAGGTTTAGCAGTGATATAGGTTGATACGAGCTGCATGATTGTCTATCTTTGCCAGGCTAGGGTATGACCACTATGGACACAGCTAACATATTTGCCGGGATTGTCCCAGGGCCCTCAAAAGAGTTAAAAAGTCTAGTTAAGGATGGAGCTAGTGTCTGACAGAACGTTTTATAAAAACTTGCAGAGTATCCATCTGGGCCTGGTGATTTAAACGTTTTTAAATCGGGAGATGGCTGTGATGACTTCCTTTATTCTAATGGGGCATTGAGCATTTTTGCTTGGTCTGAAGTCAATCGAGAGGTGTTCGCTCCCTCCAAGTAAGATGCAATGTTCTGGGGGTCTAACTCCTGTTGTGCGTACTGTTCTGCGTAGATGTCCCTAAACGCTTGTGCTATGGTTTCATCTTCCACACGTTCCCTGCCTCTCGTGGTCTTAATCGATGAGATTTTCGTTTGTTGTCTTTGGGCCCTCAGTTTGTTAGCTAGTAATCGTCCAGCTTTGTCCCCTCCTATATAGAATGAGTGTTTCAACCTAAGTGCTGCATACTCAGCCCTATCTAGATCTAATCCCGCCAATTGGGCCCTCGCTGACTGGAGTTGACGTCAAACTCTGGAAGCGCCCGTTCGACTATGCTCGAGCTCCCTAACTTGGGCCATTAATTGATCTCTCTTTTCTTTACGGGCCTTGTTGTCTGCGGCTGAGATAGCGATCAATTCCCCTCTCGCCACCGCTTTCAATGTCTCCCACAGAGTAGATATGGAGTTTTCGGGGGTATCGTTTAGTTCTAGGTAATTGAGTATAGTCTGTGTTAGTTGTTGGGTCACTGCGGGACGGAGGAGCAGGGTCTCTCGTAGTCTCCAGGTCCCAAAATGTATTTTTATTGGGGGAAATTTTAATGTAAGTGTTACTGCATCGTGGTCTGAAAGGGCCGCTGGTTCCATTTCTACCTTTCCCGTGATGTTGAGTATCTCATTAGTCCCTAGGAAGTAGTCGAGGCGTGCGCAAGTCTTCTGTGCGTGTGAAAAATAAGTGTATTGTGTGGAGTTAGGGTGTGCATCTCTCCAGAAGTCAATTAACCCCATTTCTCTCAGCCATTTACTCCCCCATGCGATAGAGCCCCTGATTGGATCGAGTGGCTGCCACATCTGTCTGTATTAGTGTTGAAAACTATATTCAAATCGCCACCCACCAATGTCATACGTGCTTGTGCGGCCATGATTTCTGATATTGCCGATTGCATAAATCCCTCTTGACCTGCGTTGGGCGAATAGATTGATCCCACCACTATAGAATGACCCTCTATTTGTATGTTATAGGCTAAAAAAACACCCCTTAACTTCAGCAATCTTGTGGCCCACCTCTCCCCTGAGCCTTTTAGCTATCAAGAAAGCAGGCGTTGCGATTCTATCGGGGCCTGAAGAATAGAACTGATGTGGAAAGGCTTGGGATCGCATGCGATGCCAGTCTTTGATACCAAGGTGGGCTTCTGGAAGGAGACAGATATCTGCCTGGGAATTTTCTAAGAACGAGAGAATAGCCCGCCTCTTGATGGGATTATTGAGGCCCTTAACGTTAAGCGGAAGGATCTTAATTACTCGAGTTGCCATGACAGGTGTCAAGGGGATCCCTTAGTTGTGGCCCCACTGGGTGTTCCCACTCCCCATCCCCCTCCCACAGCATGCTATACCCCAACAAAACAAATTTTAAAGTAAACTTATAACATGATATAGTCCAGTGATGTCAAGGACCTGAAGGCCGAGTCCCTGGCAAGGAAAATAGTTGGGTGCGTAGTGTGGTCCCCTCATCACCCCCCCACCCCCCGCTCCCAAGAAAAGCATTTCCACCCGCCGTCCCCAGCTAATCTATAAATCCTTATGTGGACCCCAGATCTCACCTATTTCCATAGTTCTGTTTTTCTCCCGAAAGTGATTCGATGACTGCCTGTCTCTCCATGGCTATTGTAGTGGGATCAGGTTTAGGTCTACTCTACGGTACTCGTCGGATCCTCTGCCATCGATTTCTCCCTTGAGAGCCTCCTAGGTCTCCTTTCTCCCAATCTCTTCCAGGGTGCGTTTGATTCCAAGGATCAGACATGTCTCTTGAAGTGACCGGAGTTGAGGCAGTTTCCCTTCCCAACAGAAGATCAATCGAAAGGGGTGGCCCATGAATATGCTTTTCCCAGATTCCTCAGATGCGAAGTGGCTGGTCTAAAATCGTGATCATTGCTAGGTCTTGATAAAGGGGCGGAGTGTGACCTCGGAATGTGAGGGGTTGCTTGTCTCTGGCTTTCTGTAGAATCTGTTCTTTCACCCTAAAGTCCGTGAAGATAAGTCAGGATATCCGGGGATGGAGCATTGGAGCATCTGTGGAGACCCACTCTATGTGCCCGGTCGATCTTTATCTCTGCACTTGGGGGGGTCTTCATGATGTCACTGAAAAGGTCTATTAGGTAGAGGTTGATGTCCAAACCTTCCGCATGGGAGGGCACGCCCTTTATTCGGATGTTGTTCCTCCTGGAACGATTTTTCGAGGTCTTCAGCGTGTGCTTGAAGATCTATTTGTTGCTCCCGCATTCGGATTACCTCCTACTGCAGCCACCTCTTTGTCTCGGATGTGCTCCTGATCCTCAATGCTCGCTACTCTTTCCCCTAATGAATCTATATCATGTCTAATTTCTTTAATATTGTTAGATATCTCCCCTCTGAGGCTCTGTAAGTCGTCTTGAAGCGTAGAGGACAAGGCTTCCATGAATGAGCGTGTGACTGGTTCTTCTGTTGTTTCCGTTTCTTGCCCAGGCAGGCTGCTAGTCGAACCTTGGCCACCTCCTCCCGTTGCGCCGGGTAGCTTGGTCAGCATTTCTTTCAGGGTTCTCTCTTTCTTTCCCCTAGCCGAAGCCATATCCACAGCTACGGATTGCCAGGTCTTTGCCACTGGGTTATCTTGTACTTGGATCCCCCCTACTGCTGTCTATGTGGTGGGGGAGTTGGCCTCCCTCAGGTTGTTGGCCTAGTAGTGTGGGACTGACTCGTTCCTCACTGCGGCCGAGGGCCCCTTGAATAACTCCGATCCCGCCCGCCTGCTTATTGTGGAGCTGTAGTCTAGCTAACTCTTCTCAATTAAAGTGTGGACCATGTAGTATAGGTGAACTTGAGGTTGAGGCTATGTACGTCTTGCTCCCTGCTCCAGGCCTTCAGTTCCTCACAGGGCTCATCAAGTGATAGCTCAGGGGAGCATTATCTCTCACTCTCCAGCAATGTCTCTTAATCTGTTGCCCACTGTCGGGCGGCGTTCCCTGTGTCTCGCCCTGCTCTGGTTTGGTTCTAATGTCCCGCGCTCCTGTCCCAGGTGTCCGCAGCACGGGGGCCCTGTGGTGATCTGCTGAGCCGAGGCTAAGGGCGGGCGCAGGTCGCGTGTTGTATTCGGGTCTCGAGTGCCTTGTTACAGTACTCCTGCCTGTTGCCAATGTCTCTATGGGTTAAGGAGGACTAAGGGTCGTCCTTTCAAGGGTCGCACGTACCTGGCGCTATGGGCCGTTCTCACAGGCCAATCGTGATATGGGTCAAGTTCCTTACCAGTGTCTGCTGGCCTAGGCTCACTGGCTTGCGGAAGATTCCACCCACTCCGCCACCGGACTTCCTTGCTTCGGGGTCGCTGCAGCTGTCCCCTCCAGGGGTCCGAGACCTCCGGTCTTGGTGGCAGACCTCTCGTTACAGTCTTTGGGTGTGCGCTCCATTTCTGACATTGGGGCCGAGGTCTCAGGAGACGTGGCCCAGGCCCAAGCCGCGCCTGCTGTTGTTTGCTTACTCCAGTGCGGTACGGGCCTCCGGCCGCACCCAGGTCCAGTGGCTGGTATTAAGCGCCCCTTGCGCCGAACCTATATGGTGAGGATCGAGTGTTGTCGTCGGGTCCTTCTGCTCTTTCACTCACCGCTAATCTGGGCCCACCAGCGATTGTGTTCTCTCTCCTGTGAATCTTCTTTCTCTGGAGAGTGCTGCAAAAAGAGGGGGGTTCCGTAGGACTGGGCCCCCTAGTCCCTGCCGCCACCCGTCCGTTATTTCCGGTGGGAGCGTGGTTCACTGGCCTCCTGTTGCCGCTTATGGAATGCGCTCGGCTTCTGATGTTGGGGCCGAGGTTTCGGTGGACGAGGTCCAGGCCTAGGCCACGCTCTGCTGTGGTCTGCTTGCTCCGGTGTAGCACGGGTCTTCGGCCACTCACGGGTCAGCTGATATAGAGAGTTCCTCGTGCCTGCCACACTTGGTGAGGATCAATCGTTCTCGCCGGTACCTTCAGCTCCTTCACTCACGGCAGGTCTAGGGTCCACAAGCGGTTACACCCTCGCTCCCAAGGGTCTTTGCTTTTCGGATAGCGCTGCGAGTGGGGCTTCCGTAAGGCTGGGATTGACAACTGGCTGCTGCCTTCGATGCGGCAGCTGTTCGCCTCCGCCACGGGGCAGGTGCGTCTCCAGGGCACGGCCCAGGACCCAGGCCGTGCAGTGACACCTTTTCTCCGTTCTGATACAATCGGGTCCTCAGGCCGCGCCCCGGACCCCTCTGCTGCCGTGTCGCTCTCCTCGATAGGGCACCAGCCCCCTCGGCTCAGCCCGTGCCCTCACTTTGGAGATGGATCTCCGACCCAGCGGTCAATGTGCTGAGGCACCGGCACGACGCACGTTCGCAGTTCAGGACAGGCGCGCTCGGCTCTACTCCGCCTCGGCCATCTTGTGCTCTTGAGTTCATCCTCTTTGTCCGTTCTTAGGCGGATTTATGTAGCGGTCTGGGTCATAAGCTCCCATGGGGCGATCCACATGATAACGCTATCACCCCCAATCGCTATAGGGTGTTGCGGGCGCTCAAAATACTGGCTGTCGGCGTGGCGGGCGGACGAGAGCAGGAAGACGAGCAAGAACACGTACTACCCAGTCACCATTTTAGCCACGCCCCCCCAAAGGCATGTTTAGAAGATGCTGCTGCAACTCAGGTCCAAAACCAGAATTCAGAGCAATGTGTGGCGCCACAGGGGATGCTGCTATTGATGCCTTTAGCAGTGATGTCTAAGGCATCAATGGTGCATTTAATGTTTGCAGTAGATATGATTTTGCCCTCTCCCACCAGCTTCTCTCCTTTCTTCTTCTGTGCCTCATGATGGTGTTTGATGCAGATTTTTATTTCCTCTCAATGGTGTGTGTCAAAAAGTGACATCAGGCCTATAGTATTTGTGAAATCCCAATGATTAGCAGCCCCCACAGCCACACGCTTACGAGCAACTGGTATTAGTTAGGCCCAGATTTATAAAGTCTTTGTGCAAGGACAACACAAAGGCTTCAGTGATATTTACACAGTCACGCAAGGGGCGATTTGCGCTGGCTGCATTGGGTGGCTTTGTAAAGAAGTATAACACAACCCATTTGCTTGTGCTGCATTACATTACATTAAACAAACAAGTTGTCCCCTGTAGGAGACATTTACAACTCAGTTACTTATTTTAGGGATATGGTAACCATTTATCCATTCCCTAACACATGATACTCAAAACGTAGTTTAAGAAAAATAAATTTATACAGTCAAGAATGGCAGCTAGGCATACTTTTTTTGGGGGGGAAACCCTTTTTTTACCGATTTTAACAAACAGCTGCCAAAGATGGTACATAGCATTAAAACAGAAAGGCACAAGAGACAGCGTCATTATTACAGCATAGCAGCTGAACATCAAGGCAACAATGCACAAAACATAGTACAACAACACATTATGGCATGGCAAACACCGAGCCCCATGAGTAAGTTATGTACTTCAAAGTCATGTGAGCGCACATCTCCAAAAATGGACCATGGCCTAGCTGGGCAAGGCTCTGCCTGTAAACCTCGGCACCCAGCCCAATCCTTCCATACCTTGTGGTATTTCTGGGGACACCCTCTTGCAGGTAGCTAGGACGTTCCAATCCCATACAAAAATCCATGCCCATTGCCCATTGCTCGACGGAAGGAGCCTTAGTGTCTTTCCAGGCTTGCGCAATATCTCGTTTTGCAATGAAACAGTTCTAACAGTGGAGGCTCATCTGCTAAGGTGGAGGAGTGTCGCCCCACTGCTGAAAAGGAAAAATCAAATGATAATAACGTAGCGTTATCATTTAATTTTTTCTATTGCAGTCAGTGGCGTGCGGGGCTGGCCAAAGCAGGGGAGGAGTGCTGTGCTAAAGTGAAGTCCTTTTTTAAAAATGTAATTCCTCTCCCCCCGTCCAGTAGCAGCTGCTGCTGAGACCTAACCAAAGCAATGCTCTCTGATTCCTGTTGACCTCTAAGCCATCTGTAATATGCAAGAGGATATATTTGGGATCTCTGGGTATGCTCCAGCCCAGCACTCCCTCTAGGCGTCTCAGTACCACATTCCAAAAGTCTGAAAGTACGGGGCAGTGCCAGAATGTATGGGGTAAATCCCCATGTGGGTCATCACACCGCAGACAATTCCCTGTAGCTATCAGTCCCATGTGGTGTAGCCTAGCTCTAGTAAGATATGTACGGTGAAGCAGCTTAAGCTTTATCAGGCGAAATTGGGAGGCTATTACCGCCTCCCTAGGGGCTTCCACCGCCTCCTGCCAATCCTCGTCATCCTAAGTGCCCCGCCCCGGGTCTCCCCCTCCCCCCTGCCCAGGACGTCCTCTCCCCCGTCATCGTATCCGGCAAATCTTGGGGAAGCATTTTATATATGTCAGATAATTTATGGTCTTTGATATTTGTAAGGAGAATTTTTGCTTCAAGTTGGGAGTATTCAGGGATGTCTTACTAAGACAGTATATTTGGTAAGAGTGCATGACAGAGCTGGAGGTATTGAAAGAATTGTGTGCTGTGCATATCATATTCTGTTTGTAAATTTTGAAAGGACTTCACTGACCCATTATGCATCATATCTCCTAATGTAGAGATGCCTATGGTATCCCAAGCAGAGAAACCTCGAAGGGCCACGACCTGTGGAAGTCTACTACTCCGCCACAGTGGAGTTTCCAGCGTTATCATACCCGCCCATCCCATGGATTTTGGAGCAGCAGCCCAGACAGTCATTGTTAGACTCGTGGCAGAAGGTAGGATCGGATCACCACCGTAAAGCAAATGTGGGAAGTTGCAGTGACCCATTGCCCATCCCTCCGTCATGTACGCCGGGTCGTGAAAGCCCTCAAACCAACATTTGTTTATTATTAGGAGTATTTGTGCCGCCCTGTAATACAAATGAATGTCAGGAGTTGCTATCCCTCCCTCAAAGACAGGCTGAAAGCATTTCCCCAAGAAAATAGGGGGGACCCCCTCCCCATAATAGTTTCCTAATCAATGCGTTCGATTTAGTAAAATTGGCCTCCTACAAAAGGGTAGTTTTGCAGCTGGCACAGGAGGTGCAGAAGGAAAACCATATTAAGAATGGCAGAACGTCCTAAGAGGAATAAAGGGAGAATGGACCAGAATTTTACGTCTTTCACAAGGACTTCCAGCTGTCGCAGAAGATTGAATTCATAGGACTGCAATCTATTGTCAGTAACATAGAACCTTAAGTATTCAAACCTCAAGGGGAGCACCCATATCTCTGGCACCCAAGACATGTTCAGTCAGCAGGGAGCAATGGGGTAAATCAAGGATTTGTTAATGTTTATGTGTAGGCCAGAGTACGAACCAAAGATCTGAAGGCTCTGAAGAAGCCGAGGTCCTGCCGTTTCCGGATCAGCTAGGAACATCAAGACGTCATCGGCATACTGCGCAATTTTGTCACTTCGCTCGGGGGACCATTGGAAGCACCAAAACAGCGAGTCCACTCACACCCATGCCGCCAGGGGCTCGATCATCAAAGCGAATAGCAAGGGGGTAAACGGGCAACCTTGGCAGGTGCCCCACTCTATCAGGAACCTATCTGAGGTTGCCCCTCCGACGTGCACCCTGGCCCTGAGATTAGAGTATAGCAAGCGCACATACCAAATAACTTTGTTCCGATCCCAAGACAGGCAGCAGGGTGAATATGTACTCTCAGTCCACTGAATCAAAGGCTTTCCTAAAGTCCACCGAGAGTAAGGCTCTATTTCGGGGACGACCCTTGCACAGTTCAATGGAATTGTGGACCCTGTGTATGTTGTGGCAGGTGGTGTGATGGGCCATAAATCCAGCCTGCTCTGGATGGACTAGATGGGTAATGACTCTTGTGAGCTGAATGGCCAAAATCTTGGCCCAGATTTTTCATTCCCGAGTTAAATAATGAAATTGGTCTATCATTTTCGGAGTGTGTACCGTCCAATACCGGCTTTGAGATTACGACAATTTCAGCTGCTCTGAGATCCGGCGACAGCTCACAGTGTATTATCGCATCTTTGAAGGCCGCCAGCATCAAGGGACCCGTCTCGGGCCAAACCAGACGCCAAAACTCTGCTGGGACATCATTAGATCCTGGCGCCTTGCCAGCCTGAAGCTGTGCCAGAGCCACACATAGTTCTTCACAGGTGACCTTGGCTTCCAGGGACTCACTGTCCGTGGTTGATAGGCAGGGCATCAGTAGGTCCCCCACAAATTGATGTAGGTCTGCTCGAGGGATCGGAGCTATACAGGTCTTGGTAATAAGACGCAAAGGCATGTGCAATGGGTTCACTGCCCATTACTCGTGAGCTGTCTTCTGCCACTAAGTAGGCTACAGGGGCACCGGTCATCCTTAGGGGTGCACAGCCAGTACAAGGTCTTGCTAGCCTTGTTGCCCCATTGATAGATTCGACTTCAAGTGGCCTTCCAGGTCTATCGCGCCTCCTGTGTGAGCTCCTGCCGAAGTAATGTTTGCGTATGCAGTGACTCCCTCAAGAGGGACACCTCTATCAACGCCACATAACGGCTCTCCAGGTCGAGCACCCGCTCCTCGAGATCTTTAACCTTCCACTGGTCTTGGTCCTTTTAGCTCTTAGATTAACTGAGAATATCTCCATGGAGGACGGACTTCTGGGCCTCCCACATCATGCCCTGTGAGTCCATCGATCCTTGGTTTTCAGTGAGGAAGCGTTGGCACACTTGCGGACATATCGCTTTAAACTCCTCATTTTGAAGGATACAGCAATTCAGGTGTCAACCCGTCGCAGCTCGGGACGGGCCTCAGGCCAGTTCCACCACCACCAGCGAGGGATCTGAGAGACCTTGCACTAATAATTGTATTTCTAAAACTCAGTGGCTCTCACGACAGGGCATGAGAAAATTATTTAGCTTGGAGAAGGACCGGTGGGCACCAGAGTAAAAGGTATACCCCCTCTCTCTTGGATGGTGTGCCCTCCACACGTCAATCAAAGTCAGGTTGTGCAGGAAAGCTGATAAAGAGCATTGGACCATGGGCAGCAATCGAAGGAGTAGAGAAGTGATCAAGGGCCGGGTCACCCACCCCATTGAGATCTCCACCCAGTAGCCACGGAGCCACAGGGAGTTCACGTAAAAGGCCGTCTTGCCATCTAAAGAATTCAAATGTATGAGGTGGGGGGCATAGACATAAATCAAAGAGATCATAAAACCCTGTAGGGTGCCCGTCACCGCTATGTACCGGCCCAGATTATCATGCCATACCTTAGACACCGCCAAGGTTGTGCGTTTTCGGATCAAGATGGCCGTGCCTCCTGAGCCCCAGTGGAAACCCGAGTGATGGACCCGAGCGTAACCCCTGCGGGCCAGAAAGGGACAATGGTTGCCCTTCATCAGCATCAGAATGTCGATGTCAGTCTTTGAGGCCTGCCTGAGAACCGCCCCCCCTCTTGATTTTGTCAAGCATGCCATTAACATTCCACGAGAGGATAGTAAGTTTACCCAGGATAACTCGCTGCCGTGTCCCAGCCATGTGACTGACTGAATTATTTATTAAGCACACTATTGCCGAGGCGTCTTGGCGCTGAGGTGTATGCGAATGGTGCAGCGTAACAGATCTAGGTCTTTGCAAAAAGCCAGGTTTTCAACGTTTTTCTGAATAGAGTCCTGTTGGGTTGTTGTCGCATCTGTATAGGGAGGGAGTTCCAGAGCTTAGCCGCTTGGAATGAAAAGCCCTTTCCTCCCCATCTAACTCTTGTCTTGGGGAGACATACCAACCCCATCTTTGCGGACCTAAGGGAGCGTGAGGGCACGTACCGAGAAAAAAGGAGCCTGAGGTCCGCCGCTCCTCCTCCTCCATACAGAGCTTTATGCACCAGACAGAGGGCCTTAAAGTCCACTCGTCGTCGAACTGGAACCCAATGTAACTGCTTAATACCGTTGGACGTCGGATGATGTTTGGGTAAGTCCAGCAGTATTCGAGCGGCCGCATTCTGTATTGACTGAAGTTTGGAAAACTGTCTTATGCCAGCTCCCAAGTACAGGGCATTACAGTAATCGACTCTCGACAGAACCAAGGCTCCTACTACCGTTTTCCTTAGTGAGAAAGGAATGAAAGGAAGGATTTTTCGTAGAACCTTCATCGTGAAAAAGTAAGCCGAAGTGACTTGGTTAATTTGTGGGGCAAGTGTTAAATCTCTGTCAATCAGGAAACCTAAGTTCCTGGCCTTAGACACAGGGACAGGGCAAATGCCAGCTTCGGGGGGGCCACCATAGTTGGCTCCATACTGAGGGTTTCTGACCAAACTCAACAACCTCAGTTTTTTCTGTGTTGAGCTTCAGAAAATTAGAGTTCATCCAGGCCATCAGCACCGTGAGACAGTTGCGGAATCGTTCAGCTGATATATCCGCACTTTGTGTGAGTGACACCACGAGCTGGGTGTCGTCCGCATACGACACTAGCGTCAGACCGTGATCCTTTATTAATTTAGCTAGTGGTGTGACGTACAGATTGAACATTGTCGGGGACAAGGCTGAACCTTGAGGGACTCCACATGGGAGATAAAACTCTCCTGACTGAAGACCCTCCCAGTGAATTAGTTGTACCCTTGAGCCCGGAAAGGACGCAAGTAAAGCTAGAGCTGTGTCCTTAATGCCCACTGCTTTCAACCGCTGTATCAGTACCACATGGTTTACGGTGTCGAATGCAGCAGTTAGATCTAGCAGGATAAGGACAGCCCTGCCCCCTCCATCCATCACCTTGCGGATCTCTTCTGTTGCCATAATCAATGCCGACTCCGTTGAGTGCCGAGATCTAAAGCCATGCTGGGTGGAGTCCAGGATGTTGTTGGAATCTACATACTCCATCAGTTACAGGTTCATGGCTTTCTCCATGATTTTAGAAGGCAACGGGAGGCAAGATATGAGACGATAATGTTTGGTCTCCTGGGGATCTAGCGTGTCTTTCTTTAGGACAGGTCTAATACAGGCCTTTTTCCAGAGCTGTGGAAAGACCCCTGAGCTCGTGATCTCATTAAGGAGAGGGGTCAGAGACGCACTGACCTCTGGAGCCAAATGTAAGATGTAGGGGGGGCAAGGGTCTAGGGGGGAGCCAGACTTAGTTTGTAACAGCAGGTCCGCAACCTGTTTTTCGCTTAGTGCTGAGAACCGTGACAGGCTAGACTGAGTTGGAGTATCCTCCAACAACTCTTCGCAGTTCTTCCCAGTGGTATCAACTGTGTTCAAAAGATCATTGTAGACTGTCTGAGCTTTATTCTGAAAGAACATGGCCATTTTGTCTACAAAGATTTGATCAGGCGTGAATACCGTATCTCGTGGGCTCTTTGATAATGCGGACACAGTTTTAAATAGTTCCTTAGAGGAATTAGTGGCCTCTTGGATTTTATTGGTAAAATATATCGTTTTCGCCTGTTTTATAGCAGTCTTGTATTCCTCTAAGGTTCTGTTATATTCCTTTCCATGCGCCATACTATAGTCAGACCTCCAAAGATGTTCCTTACGTCTGCATTTAACTTTGATTAGCCTCAGCTCAGCTGAATACCAGAGCGACGTAGCTTGCCTTCTTCTAGGGTGCTTCGTCACTTCTGACGCCAGCCCATTTACTGCGTGACTGAGCCAATTCTCAAAGTTTATAGCTGCTGCGTTGGAGTCGGCTATAGCTGGAGGGTTCTTTGCCAAAGGTTTGATCAGGTCATTTCTATATATAAGTTTCCAAGGACGTGATTTGACCAGAGAGGATCTTTCCCTGCGACACCTACTAATTGTGTTCCTATGTATCAGTCATTCTCTAACCATGTCGATGAACCACAAGTGCCTGTCGTGTATCTGTGTCTGATAGTACCAAATGAGAAGAAACCAAAAATCATTCCCAAACACCCTCCTCCACCCACCCCAAACTTTGTGAACTAGAAGTACCTGTAGTGGTGCATCTAGGGACCATAGCTGACAGGGCTAATCTGAGTTGTGCATCTCCCCTACAGTGCATGCCCCGAACCCAACTAAAACCAACCCAAGACCACTAACAGAAAAGGGCAGAGTATAGAAGGGGGGGGGGAGGGGGGAGAGAAAAAGGGAAATGAGAGGGCTAGCCTGTGAGCCATGCAAAACCTTTGCGCGTCTTCATTGAATGTTGCAGAGGCACCAACATCCTACACCCACATATACATCATGGAGTGTCCGGTGGTGCAGTAAGGGGTCATTGCTGGCAGTCTATGTAGAAGAGTCCTTCGCCACTGCTGAAGAGTTCTCGCCGGGGGGATCGTTCAGGTCTCAAGGACAGGGCTCTCCGCTCCCTGCGGCGTGGCCGCCATCTCAAAGCTGTATGCCATTCTCTAGGAGGACCTCCAGCGCTCAAATCCCTCCCCCCACCACCCGTGATGGAGGGTCCCCAGTGCTCAGTGTGGGGCACTCCTCTATCCAGTCCCAGACTGCCTCAGATCTGTAAAAAAAAAATGTCTTGCCTTGAAAAATGACCTTCATGCAGGCCGGGAAGAGAAGCATATAGGTGATTTCCATGGCCCAGTAGTTTTTTTACGCTTCTTGAAAGGATCGTCTTTGCTGTTGGACCTTCAGAGTGTAATCTGGAAATATCATCACAGGAGAGGATTGGCAGGTCAGCAATCCTGCCTTGCGCGTCACTCTAAGAATGGTGTCAAGATCAACATAGTTAAGCACCCGAGTGATGAACGGGCAATGCGGTGCGCCCACTGGGGGGTTGGCGATCAGTGCTCTGTGGGCCCGCTCAACTATAAAGCAGTTTGACGCTTCACCTGTGGGAACCCAGTTGATCAACCAATTGTGCATGGACGTTGTGCGCGCAGTCCTTTCAGCGACCTCTGCGATGCCCACAATGCACAAATTGTTGTGCCATGATCTTGACTCTACCTCTTGAGCGCGGGCCTCTAGTGGTCCCACAAGGTGTTGCAGATTTACCAGGCGAGCCTCATGTGACTTGACAGCATCTCAGTCTCAGACACTCTGCTCTCTACCTCTGTGACCCTATGAGTGGTATTCTGCAAGTCCTGTCTGATCAGGGCCAGGTCAACCTTAATTTCTCCTATCTTGCTCTCCAAAGTGACTCAAAGATCCTAAATTGCATGCAGCATGGAGGAAGGCTGTGGCCCCTTGTCTGCCGAAGGGTTACCCCCCCGGACTGCCTCAGCCTCATCTACGGGGACTGTATGTTTGGTAAATTTGTCAATCTTCTTTCCCTTGCCATGATGCGGCCAGGGGTGGGGAGGGCAATATCTGTCAGAGGGCAGTGAGAAAGTTTCAGCTGAGTCCCCCACTGTGTCACGATCCCCCGCACCTGTGGGGCATCCACTAAACTAGTCTGGAATCGCAGAAGCGATCTCCGAGCGGTGAGGCAGTTACTTCTGCACAGTGGGCCACTCTCCTGCCATAGAGAGGTTGTCCATATATTTAAGAGGGCAGTATAAAATAAATGGTGGTGTGTCACCTTTCCTATGATATCAACGCCCTGCAGTGGCAGGGCCGGTGGGAGGGGCGGGGGGGTGCGAGAATCACATTACAATCTCCCACGAGCAGGGGGTAAAGTCTAGAGAGGCTCCAGCTGGGGAAAGGCAGTATTCATCAAAGTCTAATCAGGTCCTCCCTCCCCTCCAGCAGCAGCAGCACCCTTCCACAGCTCTGAGGCTCGATTACTGCCCACAATTCAAGTTGTAAGACGCTGTCCACACCTCTGGTGAACACCCCGAGGCCCAAGGGGAGCCCCAGAGGGGGGTGGGAGGGAGAACAGTGGGAGGAGTAGGAAAGAGGGAAGGCTGTCTCACCAGGGGTCGCAATGTAGGCCCCGTCTGCATCAAGTTGTGTGCAGGTTACAAGCACCTAAAGTTCAACACCATGCTGGGGCCACTTCCTGCCTAACCACATGTGTTCAGATCGGTCGCTTGTACCCAGGCCCCTCCAAAGTTGTCTCTCAGTGTGTGTGCAGGCTTCCGCCGTCTTCTGCCAGATGGGCAATGAGGTAAGCCAAACACCGTTGGACCAAGTTGAATCCAGCTAGCTGCCCCTCACGTAATCCCTCAGCGCCTCAAAGGGGAAGCAGGTCACCCACAATGACCACACAGCCACCCGCAAAAGGAGAGAGAGGAGAGAGGTGGAGTCCCCCAGCACCGCGATCAAGGCCGCTGCCACAGCTCCCTCTAATACAGGCCTGTGAATTTGGTGCTTTCCAGCAGTCTCAGCGCCCTATTCTGGGTCTCTAGGATGTACCCAAAGTACGGCTCTTTAGGCAGTGATCGTATTTAGAGTCCATAGCAGACTGATGGGCGTAGGCCATGGAGGGTGCAGTCCAAGCCATTGGCGCTTATTAGGGTGTCCATTCACCCGGACTCACATCCCCAACAATGGGGGGTGGCCCCCTCCTCCAATCTTAGTGTTCAGCAAGGTCTCCGGTCACCACGCGAGACGCACCCAAGGCCGGACTGGCCCTAATGGGCATCGTGCATTTTCCCGGGAGGCTGGGGGCCAAATTTGCTGTCATGGGGGCGGTTTTTGTTACTGGGGGCCAGTTTTGCAGTAGTGCTGCTCTATCGGCCCCCAGTAACAAACGCAGCAGGGGGGCTGGTCTGTCAAAATTGCCATGGCTGCCTTGGGTTCCCAGTCCGGCCCTCTACGCGCCGTGCTACTATATAAAGTGAGGCTGCGGCTCCGCTATCACACGGCCTCCCCATGCTGTACACTTGGCGTTGCATGTGCGTCTCACCTCCCAGCAGCCGCCAACCGGCCGCTCCTCATCAAGTCCTGTTCAGCCCCCAGGAGGCTATATGCCAAGTACTCTGGCCTCACCAGGCCCACACTGCCCAAACCGCGGGTCTCGCCCTGCCACCAGGTATGATCGCAGACGCTTTAGGCGTCCCTGTCAGAGGGCGCAGGCCTCGTGTTCAGCCCCACCCAAGACAGTCAGTGGTCGGGCTGTGGGCGCTGAGGTGGGGGGACTCCCAGATGCGGCTCGAAATCGCTGAACCCGGCCACAAGTCCTGCTCTTACTTAGCCCCAAACGGGTCGTCGTCTCAGCTGCTGAGTGACTCTGCTAACTGCAGGTGCTCTTGGGCGTCAGCTCAGGACACCGTCATGGGTGTTCTCCTTCTCCGTCGGGAGCCAGTGGTGGGTACAGGTGGGGTGCCTGATGTCAGCCGCCAATAGCAGCTCAACTCAGGCAGGACTGCCCCGGAGAGCGGCGGCTACAGCAGATTACAGACTCGGGACAGCGGAGCTCCTTACAGAGCAACCGCCATGTTCAAAAGTCAAGTCACGCGCCCCCCCAAGCCACGCCCCAAAGCGTACTTCTTAATACAATAACCTGAATTTTATTAATAATACAGTAAAAACAACATATAAGAAAAAATAAATAATACTAATATACAAAGATAGAGTGGAAGGAAGCACGCCCAATTAATCTAAGATGTGAATCAAGCACAGCCGCAAAGCAATATACCTATAGAGCCAATCGTCACCATATGTGCTAACACAGCCCAGTCTCTTGTGGGAACACTGGGTCACCCTTTTGTGCTTTGTTGCATTACATTACATTTCAGCTTGCGAGGAGTCCCATGGGTGGAGAAAGCTAGTAAACCTGGGAATGTGTCAAAATCCTATGCCTTCCCCAGTGAGGGACTATGATGCAAGGGTGTCTGCACTGGCGCTAGGAAGCACGCAGTGCCTCACCGCAAAAAGAGAGCAGAAATGCTCTATATCTTTGTAAATTTGGAGCATTTCCTCTCTCTCCCATTCACACATAGCAACGCAGCAACTTTGCTTGCTGCCCTGCGTTGTGTAAAAGATTAGTAAATATGCCCCTTAGTCTTCCTGTCGGGCAGGGGAGCATTGATCTATGCAGGTATGTTTATTTGCTGTGTGTACAACCAGTGAGCCTGGTGGAATTGGACCACAAATGTACACTGGGTTGCCCAGAGCATGCTTGGGCAACTTTTCCTCACTTGCAGTGACAACCTCTGCCTTGTTTGGCTCCTGGAAATTATCAGTTGATTTCAACATGCACTTAACCATGGAGAGGTACTATACTGATCTCTCAGTTTTTATGAGAGTCTCTACGAAGAAATCGTCATCAGCCTGTATAACAAGCATCTTCACTTTGTGATGCTATGCAGCCCTCTGAATTGCTGCATGATTGGTGGGGGTGTCATCAGGTGGAGAGGTATTAGTTTAGTAAGGGTCTAGGTCTGGTTCATTGGTGAGTAACAGAGAATGAGGGGAGGAGAACTATGCTTGCCAAGGCAACTCTCCCTGCCCAATGGGGACAAGGGTACTTTTTTCCAGAAGGACACAGACGCCCTAGTGGATGATAAGGCCTTGTTCATGTTGCCTGAAATTACATCTGATTGCTTTCTAATTAATAATTACTCCCAGGTATTTGTAAGTATGAATTGTCAGCTACAGAGCTTTAGTATCAAGAGAGAGGACAATGTGACCCTCAAACTCTGTTATGGGGAAAATATATGATTTGCTTCTGTGCAATTTAGGCCGAGATATCATTTCAAACTCTTCTAGCTTTTGCATAGCCATTAGAAGGCACGTGTGAGCATACTGCAGATATAATACAACATCCACATACAAATATATAGTGTGTAGAGAGCTTTCATTGTGCAAATGACTTGCTAATGGCTCTATCGCGAAGGAACGCAACAGCAAAAGTAGTGTACCTCTGCCTTGTCACCAATGTATGAGTATCTAATCTGAAATCACCCTCCCAGTTTTGAGTCTTGGAGTTGGGGTACAGGAGTTTACTCCATGAGAAAATCCCTTCACTGAATCCTAACCGTTTCAAAACAAGAAATAAATAATTCCAACTCAGCATATTGAACCCTTTTCTATATCAGTGGAAATTACCGCTGTGTGCCCAAGGCCCAGGTACCCCATCAATAACATTAGCAAATTTGCTGCAGTGCTTCTTTTCCAAACAAATCCATTCTGGTCAGGGTGGATGAGTTGTGGGAGGACTGCATGAAGTTGATTAGATAGTACCATTCCCAATACTTTGCTGTCCAAATTTAAGATCAAGGGGTGGTAGGGCGACTTTGTATCTACTCGACTTTGGTAACATAATAATAAGTACTTCTTTAGTGGTAGGGGAAAGTATGCCTTTTTGAAGGCACTAGATACATATCAAATATATGATGTACTAGTGCGGTCTGGTCCTTTTTATAAAATTCTTAGTGTAATCAATCGTTGCTATTACCACGTTATGTAACTTTTTTTTGCAAAATGGGAGTCTTGTCTGACACTGTGGTGGCATGTGCTATCTTCAGGGTAAGCAACTCGGTCTCCAATGACCTCAGTTGGTTGTGTACTGTAGCTGGAATACCTGTCGAGGTGTTTAAGCAGAGACCGTGTGAAAAGACCTTTAAGATCTCCCACTCATTGAGTATGTCCTCCGCAGAGCCTGCATTCATATTGAAGAATTAAGTTGTTCCTTCTGATATTGCATGTTTGTAGACTGCATCGAATGGATCAGAGACTTGTTAACACACTGTTATTATGCAGGCTGGTGTTGTGTTCCACTGAAACTCAAGAAGCATGGGGCTGTGGTTAGAGATGGTTTAAGCTAAATAGTCCACTGCCTGGATCAGCCCAATTATATGTGGCATAGAGTAAATCATATTTATAAGGGTATGTAACATAAGTACATATGAATAGTGGGAATATTTACTCAAGTGTGGATGCCAAGCCCTCCAGAAATTTGTGAACCCACTGTCTATCATTTACTCCTCCCTTTGCTCTGAGTTTTTCCAGGAAGCCACCCTGGGAAGTTGTAGATGTGACCTATCTAGATCTGTAATTCAAACACAATTAAAATAACCCACTATTAAGAGGGGTTTGTAGGGAATTGCTCTTCATAGGGCTGAAATGTTGTCCAGAGAGTACTGTTCGGCCAGCAGTGGGGCTATGTAAACAAAGACTTTGAATATTCCTACAATGTTTGTGAACTATGGTGCAAGGGTGCCTTCATTGGCACTAGTCAGCACACAGTACACCAGAACAAGGGGAGAGCAGTAGCGCTCCATATCTTTGTAAATATGGAGCATTTCTGCTCTCTCCCCATCATGCAGCGCAGCAAGTTCCCTTGCTGCACTGGGTTGCATGAAAAATAGTAAATGTGCCCCTGATATGGCTATTACACGAAGTAATCTTTTTATCACTGCCTTCCATTTCTATGGCTGTCATAAATAGAAGTCTCTTGGATGGTATGAACGTATACTCAACACTATAATACGCTTGGAGAGTCCCTCTTGAATTCCATTGCTAGGCTAAGAACAATCTTGCTTTCATTAGCATTTCTTCATGTGGTAATCATTCAGGACAATCACACCTTTGCAAGGACATAATTATTCACTCTTTTCAGAGGCCATAAATATACATGGCTTTTAATCCTTTGAAGCTGGCCTTGCTTGCAACACCTGCTCCTTTCATTCCCTCCTGCCTTGGTATTTGTACCTATGTAATTTGAGTAAACGATTCCTGTTGTGGATTAGCCCAAGGCTTTGTGTATCTACTGACTATCTAGAAACTAGTGAAATGTTATGGAATTACAGTCTATCGTCCTCCAGTGAAAATCTTTGATAGTATTTCGTGGCTGAAAATTGAAATGATAAATATGTTCCTTGATAAATTAAATAAGTTAATAACTATTCTAACTCAAAGCTGTACCTGTGATCTCTGCGGTGGAAACCTTTGCTATTCAAACAGTCCATTCTGCTTCTGAAATGAGTGACTTTTGCAAACTGAGTTTCCGCCTCATTTTGCTAATCTACTGCACACTGTGTTCTGTACCTTGAACCCAACTGGTATTGTGCATATTTTTAAACCTAAAGGATCTGGCTTACTGACTTGCTTTAAATCTATTTTTTAAACTATTCCTACATTTTCTGGTGCGTTGTTTTCAAGCCCGCTTGTTGTAATATTAACAATATGTGGGTTGGAAGCCACTTGAGGAACTTAATGGACTTTGGTGCTAAGAAGAATTATCTAGAGGATACAAGGAACGAGTTGGTTACCAAAGATTGGTTTCATCATTTAATGCCTGAATTTAATGAATAACATCGACAATGTTGTAATTCTTTTAAATATATGGTTCATCAATCATTTTCACTGTCACTCTTTTGTTTCATTTTATAGTTACATCTATTCATATAATCTGCACAAGACTAGGACATTCATTTTTAATAAAGCCTTTTAAATATATAGTGTGGATTTCTTCTGTGTGTCCGTCAATGTTGAAAAGAAATTCTAAATTCACTAATGCAACAAATGATCCAGTAGTCTCACAGGACTGATTATTGCCCCGTACGCATCAAACTTGAGTAATGCATGGAAAGTTTGTGAGCTACATGGTCCCAGATTCCCGGCTCAGGTTGCTAAACTGGCAAAGCCTGCACTTCGCTGAGGGTTTAGGGTATCTAAACTGGGCCATATTGTCTGCAAAAACTTACCATAAGTAATGTATGATTTAGCACAACCTCTTTCAAAACATGCAGTAAGGTGTAGAGAACACTCTTTTGACAAGAAGTATAACAAACTGTATTTCGTGCTAAGCCTTGTTTTCAGTCTTAATGCTTAGATATTTCTTTTCATCTTTGCAGAACAGTGCTCAAAATAGTATCTAGGAAGCATCTGTCATTGTTGTATCTTTTTCTTATATTCTTATTAGTGATGACCAGTATTACCCATCTCACCTAACTCCACCACACAAACTGCCCTTTGCGGCTGACCTGGTCCAGTATCATTCTACCACATTCTCTAAGTCGCTAACCTAGGGCTGCAATGGTCACAATCATGGAGGACGTGAAAGATCAAATTTGCCCCTGTGCAAAGTTTAGTTTAAGGATAATGTTCATTCTTGGGGTATTGACAACTGCAGAGTAACATTTGCACAGCAACTTGTGCACCTGATGAGGTACCAAAATGCATTTTGGTAGATGCTTGCAAAAAGAGTTTGGTGTGATTGGTTAGATGACAGTGGGTCTTTAGTGTAGCCTATATGGTAAACATTTTGGTGTAATGACCAGGGGGGTATCTTTTAGCATTATGTAGCTGCAGGAAATGGAGTGCAAAGGAGTGAGACTCAGATTTGCTTACATCTATACGTGCTATCAAAGACTGATCCAGTATGGATTTGTAGAGAGACCTACATGTGAAGTGTTTTGGTGCGATGATTGGTGGGCATTGCTTAAGCCTGGAGTAGAATGAAGAGGAGTGAGAGGTTTATTTGCATATCCTCACACATACCATATTTGTATCAATGAGCAATTCTGGTTTGTGGTTAAATACCATCTGGTACTGTCTTGCAGTACTAGTGTTACCTGCTAGGTAGAAGCTAAGTCTTTATTGTTTTCCAGAACTTCTTTGACGTGAGAGAGCTCCTGAGTTTAAGTGTCTGAAGAGAGACGGTGGTTTAACTTATGTGTATTTTCTTTTTTTAAGTGCAGGATGTCCAAAAGAGTGACAATCTACAGCGCTGGGGTTCTTTTGGCTAGTATCACTGAACATCCACTGCATTTAAGATGTAAAATATGGCGTTTCACCACAGATAGACCTCTGGGCAATGCAAAGTGCCTTGAAGGAGAAGCAACTTGTACACAGAGAAGTGTTTGAAGGTGGGGAGTGTAGTGATTGTGTAAGTAATTGCATGTTTGCTGCATTCTTGACAGTTTTACGATAAGGTAAAGTGGTACGCTGAGGTAAAATTTGTTTGGAAAATTCAGGCGCAATATTATCAGGGAAATGGTGGTCTGTACATTCTGTTTATATATGAGCGAGGGAAAATGTGTCTGATGGGTTGCACACTGAAAAGGGCATTTCTCATGACTTGATTCACTTTACGGGCAAACAACAGGTCGGAGTCCATGCTTTCTCCAAGTTTATCACTCCTTTTGAAGATCAAGTGGGAGGGCAAGTTTCTGAGGGCAGATAATCATGGGCTGGTAATTCTCTAATTTTCTACAGTTGTGTATCTCAGTTTTGGATAAGCTAAGTTCCAGACGGTTGATCGGAATGCACTTTTCTATTGTTCAGAGTTAAACGTATAGGAGTCTAGGCCAAATGCATTTTTCAGATTGAAGATGATCTGTGGTTGTCTATGTTGTTGTAGCAGGTTAAATAGAAAAACCTCATTAGGTGGATTAAACAGCACAGGAAAGGGATTAAGAGCAGTAGAGTGACAGTGGAGCCTTGTTGTCATCCCGGACTCAGTGTAGAATAGAGTTGGTAGTGGGGGGTGCGGGGGCTGGGAGGCAAACACCAAGTTGATGCTTGATCTGTCAGAGAGGTGAGAACATCCAGCCTAGGATGATTCCCTGAATGCCTTGATATTCTAGCCTCAGTAGCAGAAAGGGGTGGCAGACCGCTCTGACCACACAGCTCAACAAAAATCTAAATTCAGGAATGAAGGGTTGCAGGTATATGTGAAGAAATATAGAACATCTTGTAAAACGGCTATTTTAATCACGAACAAACTTGAAATAATGACCTTTTATACAGTACTATTTGCATTAGCTCTGTGAAGCTACCTCTTATGCTGCTTTTAGAATGGGTCCTTACATTTTAATTTGTAGGACCAAACAACTAGAACAAATATGGGTTGAACCACTTGTGGCTACTTTCATTCCACAATTATTACTTGATAAGCACTGTAGAGGAGACAGTTAACTCATATCATGCACGTTAATCTTGTTCCAAGTGACTAGACACATCATAATCTTAATCTTGTATATGTGGAAATATACAATAACTCACCTGTTGCAGACATTATTGGTCCAAAAGCTCTTGCAAGAGCCCCCAGGGAGCGGAGGATTCCCATGACAGTGCCTTTCTGGCTAACAGATCCTAGACAAAGATTTCAAACAATATTCTTAATTAAGTAAGGGATGATTAAGAAAACATGCAATTAATTGTCTTTCTACCCCAGCAGATTCTTGTCTTGTAGTGACCTGTATTCACTTTACAAGAAGCTACTTAGATTTGTCTTCAACTTCTTTACTTATTAATTATATTATTATTTAGCTTCTACTTCATTTCAGTTACTTGTTACAACCTGTTGTGGGGAACTTAGTGTTTCAAATTCTTGGTTTGGTTTTAGGAATTTCAGGGCCCGGCTCCTCTTGAACATTCAACATGCTCAAAGGCAAATATGATCCTGCATATAACTATATAAAGGTTCAGGAACACAGATATTCCCTCACTAAGAGAAGGGTCTATCACTCACAATCACTGCCGTAGTCTCAAAGGTTGTATTACAGGAGGCCTTCAGCCCTTATGTATCGACACATTTCCGCAGACACACAGAATGGGTAAAGCCCTGTGTTACATCAGGTCTTCTCCAGTTTACTTTCTGTTTCAAGATCGCTAGTACAGCATGCATTGCTTCGGAATGGAGGCGAGTGGCAGGTACCCAGATGGGAAGATCATCTTTGGTTCTTAGCCTGAGACTCCAGAATGTATATTCTCACAACATTTCTGCCATCACTTCAATCTCACACATTTATTTAAAAAACTGGATGGGTATTTGCATCAACCTTTCACAAAGCGTTATAGGTTTTACCCTCTATGTACAGTAATGGCAATCTTCAGTACTAAACATGCAAGCATTTAGCACATAAATCACAATAAATGATGAACAAGTATAATTTTTGAGATAGAGCATTTACATCACATTCCCAAAAAACATATGAATTGTAAAGAGATGGACAACACCCCCTCATCCTCATGAAGACCAGCAGTGGGGCGGCATACTGGATCCTCTCAATGGGGCATTTTGCGATTATGGTGTTGATGGGGACTTTGCATTGGTGTGGAAGTCAGAATATCAGGGATGTAATTCACAGACAATAATGGAAATTAAGAACAGAAAACACTCCCCAGGCACAGAAATGAAATAAAAACCCAACGGATGTATGCTTAACCAGCACATAAATACTAATAATAAATATGTGCCTAGAACAGTGCAAAGCTATTTACTCTCCCAAAATACCAACCGAGAAACAATGTGATGTGTCTAAAGCACCATGCGACATAAGCAGCTCTTGAAGCCACAGGTGCTGCTAGCTCAGTTAGGCACCGATTACAAAGCACCACAGTTCCTATGGTCCGAGCTGGAATGCAGTGATTAGGTGTCCAAGTTCTATTGTTGTAAAGTCAACTGTTTGCAGTATCTACTAACTGTATTTGCTTACAGGTCCTTAAATAACACATTTGTGCATCTGCTGTTGTAGTAGTAGTAGAAGTAGTATACATGGCTTCGAAACCCACATGCCTGGCGCAAATACGATCACACCTTCACCAGTGCATTGGCAGCATTCAAGTAGAGTGTCTGGCTGTGTTCTTGCAAACTCATCTGACCATTGTGATGAGGGATGGTTGAAAGAGTAGACTTTTTTCCTTTTTCCAAGGTAGTGAAGGATGAAATCCTCAAGAGATACCTGGAGGTGCATTCTTATTTAAATTGTATTACAAGAAAGGTTTTTTGTTTACAGTTTCAGCCCATGAGAAGCACTCCAGGACCTGCTATCAATGTGAACACAAGTGAAACTCAAAATACATATATACATTGGTCAGAAGTGACCATTGTGGGCTCATCCAACTGACTAGCATTGGGGTGGGACAAAGTAATTAATGATGTAGATAAGTGCAATTCCCGTGCATTCATTTATAAATAATAGAAGGTGCAGTAAAGAAATTAAGTTGACTATTCCAACCTAATAGCCAAAAATGCAAAAATCAGGATTTGCGCATTAGTGAATGAGCTGTTCTGGAGGTGTATCCATGAGTGTAGTCACATAAGCACTTGTGTGATCTTCAGTAAAACACAACTGTTGCAGCGCATGTCAGGTTTGCTCCCTGAAATTTCACAATGCAAGTATTGCTGCCTGTGTGTCTCCTTGCACTCTTATCTTTCTCCTACAGGACTCAGTCCACAGCAGCCACAAATGTGGTCAGGCTTTTTCCACAGTCCTCTCCTCAGGTGTTCCCAAGTTTAGGTATACCTGTCATGTACACGGAGTTGCTATGTAGTACATACTCATCCATATTCATAAGCGTTCAACTGTTTTCAGCAGTACTTGTGGACACCACCACATTCATCACTTAAAAACCTACCTTTCGCACAAGCTCATTACTCTAATCTACTATATTGTAAAAGCAACTGGTAATATTGTTGCAAATAAAAAACATTACCACACCCGGTAGATTACGACACAAAGCTGTTGTCGGTATGCTGATCTGTTCTGTACATTTCTGAGCTTTTGAACTGAATTCTCTGTGGCTTCAGTACGTACACATCTTTACTGTGCTTTTTACATCCAATGTGTTGACATTTTATGAAATAGCCTCTTAATGAGAATGCAGGAGGCTGGAGTTAGAAGCTAATGAAAATAGGTGCCTTGGTCTCTTGCACTCGAGAATATCTCTGCTTCCTTACCCATTCCGGATGTCAAAGACACTAACTCAGATCTGTGACCAGTTCTCATGAAGGTCCACAGATCTGGGCTTGATGGAAAGCTAGCAAAAGATACAGATGAAAGCAGATCAAAGGCAGATTATCGACCTCAGCCATTTGACAAGTAATGCGGGCGCTGCTGGTGTTTGTGTCGCTATCCGGATTACCCCTTGCACTGAAGGGATTGGACAGAATATCATCAGTGATAAAGGGGAGCACAGGCAATGGCCGTAGGAGATATCGTCAGTGGTCTCCAGTAAAAGCAGCGTTGCTCTTAGGAGCTGGCTGTGACAGAAAAGTAGATGGAGGCACGGGCATGGGGCAGAATTGGCATCTGGGAAATGCAGGCACCGGGCTTCCTCCTTGACTAACCCAAGACGACTCTGATGTGAGGGAATGTATGATGTGTGAAGACATATGAATGGTGACCTGACTAAATACTGTGACTGAGACAAAAGTATTGGTGGAGCTGGTCAGAACGTGGCAGTGCCATAGCTAATAGAACGAGAACCAAAGGAAGGAGTGATAAACCATTTTTACACCGTGCTCCTCAGCTCACCACTAATACCTGCACAGAAGCGATGGAGCAGAATCTTAGGGGGAACAAGAGGTAAGTGAATCGGGAAAGAGAACTCTTGAAATCCACAGCCGCCCTCCATGTGGACCTGCAAACTAAAACTACAAACAATGAAATGAAGACAGTTGAAGGGATAGTGACATTTCTCTCTTGCAAAGGATGGAACAGCTGCTGCAGAAGCTCAAAAAATGGGTCCTGGAGCTTGAAAAATACTGTACAACTGATGCTACTTTACGCAGGTGGCTGAATTTCAGCCAGTGCAATTGACAGCGTAACAAAAATGGAAGTTAAAATAGAATTCATGGAAACCTGAGGAGGGTACTGCAGAGGAAATCTGACATGGATTAACAGACAAGGATGACGTCTTTTCCGTTACCTTAAGTGCAGAAGGTAAGTAGACTAGAGGACGTTAAGGAGATACTGGAACTGCAAGAATGTAGGGACCAGGTGAGGACGACAGCCATTCAGAGAAAAGGAGCCCATTGCAATGGTCAGAAGATACTACTCCTCAATTTCATCCTTGAGAAGCTGGTGAGGAATAAAGCCCTACGGGAAGTGATAATGGAACTCTTTTAGATGGATGCGGAGGGTGACGTGACGCTGAGCTACTCTGCCAAACGCATGGGTGTATACAAGAAATACACAGTACTTTTTAATCAAGGGAAGCACCACACAAACCTTCCTAGAAAATATTCAAAATGTAAAGCAGTAGCTCCCCACGGGTGGGGGCTTTGGACCTTCTGTCTGAGTTCGAGAGGATGTTCTGATGCTGCCTGTTCTGAATCAGCTAGACGGGCCTTTGTTAGGATGGAAGGGGCGGTGCTGTGTAAAAGCTGGAACATACTTTGAAGAGAGGAGTTACCCTCTTTAGGTTTTCGGATGCCACCTTGTGAGGCCTTTTGTTCCCCCACAACTGCTTTATCCACGGACTAGTACAACATATTCTGATTTTTTCCATATACAGCGAATAGTTAAAATGAATACATCAAAGTTTTGGAGATGCGGTGTGATGGGCTTGTGGCCATTAAAGCAATATATTTGACAGTCCATTCTCAAAATTACCACTGGTAATGGAAATAAATAAAGATTGAAACCTGAAACCCCCTTAGTTTATGAATCAGCATTAATGCATCAAGCAACCTACATGAGTAAGGAATATCTGCTTTGGCTTCTAGATTATGTATTCACAATAAAGTTTGATGAAAGCAGCAGAATTGATTATTGGATACTAATGTGACCCTCTGAAATGCAAAGCAATTATAAACCATTTGAACTTACCATATGTAGATACTATAGTGGATAGACAGGGCACAACAATGGCAGCAGCTGGAGAAAAAAAAACAACAAAAAAAAACATCTGATATAAGACCGAGCAACACAGTTCAAAGTCCTAGTGAAAGCATGAGTTTGTTAAAGATTGTCTTGTTATCAATGTAGAGTACTGGCCAAATAAACTGCAACTCTACACAGTCCAACATCTTAATCTACTCTAGGAATGCTTCTCCTCAGATTGCATTGTTTTTCGTGGTGTTTGCAGGCCTGTAGGTTAAGCCACCTGACTACTTGGAACTGTTAGCTCTTACTCAAAGAGGAACCTAACACAGCTGCAAGAACCTTTGGCTCTCAGATGAAACACGCTGCATGCTCAATGAGAAACAATCAACTTTTTGATGCCCCGAAATATTAAGCTTACAAACTTGTGGGTGTTTACTACATATTTTCCTGGGGCATTCTGCTTTCATCCCTTTGCAAAAGACACACAGATAATGGACGGAATGCAGAGCAAATCAAACATTCACCCCCAGTCAAGAGATCTGGGTTAAATCCATCGTTCTTTTGCTCACCATGCCACCCCAGTTTAGACCCAGCCATATGCAAATCAGTCTTGACCTGTGCCTCATGGGAACCGTCCAGCCCGAATTGCCAAGCAAGGTCCTCCCTGGACCGGAAACAAGCATCCTGGGACCGGTTTCGGGGCATCACCCCTCATCACCCAGGCTAGCTTGAATCCAGTGGCACAGTGAGCCCGGGACCCATGTCTGGACATACCCGGAGCACTTAGGGCGAGAAAGCAAAAGACACACAGATGATGGAAGGAATGCAGAGTAAATCAAACATTCGCCAAGAGATCTGGGTTAGATCCATCGTTCTTTTGCTCACCATGCCACCCCAGTTTAGACCCAGCCATATGCAAATCAGTCTTGACACTGACTCCCAATGGGTGCAGGGTCAAAACTGATTTGCATGTGGCAGGGTTCAAACTGGAATGGCAAAAAAACGATGGATTTAGGCCCAGATCTCTGTACTGGGGTGAATGTATGAAATTGTTCTGCATTCTGTGCATCAATTGTTCTTTTTGCATTTGTCACCCCGAGTGGGACGGGTATGCCCAGATGTGGGGCCAGTGCTCTCCATGCCACTGGAGTCTAGCTATCCTGGCTGATGAGGGGTGAAACCCCGTAACCGGTCCTAGGATACTTGTTTCCAGTCCAGGGAGGACCTGGCCTGGCAGCTCGGGCTGGACTGTTCCCATTCCATAAGAGCTGTGCCTTGGACAGCAGGACTGTCTACCTCTTGAAAGCCTGAGGCAGCAAGCTGCTACCCAGGAAAAGGGAGATGTCAGTGGTACCCACAGAGTTTATTGGGAGGAGGGACTACTGTACACTGAGGCCAAAGACCCCAACCCTGGAGCCACTAGGAGAGTGGTAGTGCCTCAGAAGTACAGGGAGTTCTTACTAACTTTAGCTCATGACATTCCCCTAGCTGGACATCTGGGCCACACTAAAACCTGGGAAAGGCTAGTTAGCCACTTTTACTGGCCCCAGATGTCTCAGAAAGTTAAGGGTGTTGTCAGCTCCTGTGTCACCTGTCAAGCCAGTGGCAAAACAGGTGGACACCCAAAGGCCCCCTTGATACCACTACCTGTGGTTGGGGTTCCCTTTGAAAGGGTGGATGTGGACATAGTGGGTCCACTTGAACCTCCCAAAGCATCAGGAAACAAATTCATACTAGTGGATCATGCCACTAGGTATCCTGAGGCAATTACTACAGCTCCTGCAGTAGCCAAGGCCCTCATTGGTGTCTTCACCAGGGTAGGGTTTCCTAAGGAGGTGGTTTCAGACACAGGTTCCAACTTCATGTCTGCTTACCTAAAGCACATGTGGAAAGAGTGTGGCGTGCAGTACAAGTTTACTACACCCTATCACTCACAAACCAATGGTCTGGTTGAGAGGTTCAACAAGACATTGAAAGGCATGATTATGGGGCTCCCTGAAAAACTCAAAAGGAGATGGGATGTCCTCTTACCATGCTTGCTTTTCGCCTGCAGAGAGGTGCCTCAGAAGGGAGTAGGGTTTTCCCCCTTAGAAGTTCTGTTTGGCCATCCTGTCAGGGGACCACTCTGTCTTGTAAAAGAGGGTTGGGAGAAGCCTCTCCAAGAACCAAAACAAGACACTGTGGACTATGTGCTTGGCTTAAGGTCCAGAATGGCTGAGTACATGGAAAAAGCATCCAAGAATCTTGAGGCCAGCCAGGAGCTTCAGAAGCACTGGTATGACCAAAAAGCTGCACTGGTAAATTTCAACCAGGGCAAAAGGTGTGGGTTTTGGAGCCAGTGGCACCAAGGGCTCTCCAGGACAGATGGAGTGGCCCTTACCCCATCTTAGAAAAGAAAAGTTGTTGGCCCTGTTGGGGTATTTGCTCCCGCTGAGTCCGGGGATAAGGCGTTTCACTGCAATTGCGTTAATACTGGCTAAGAGGCAAGTCTCCCTGAATTGGGGTGGGGCCCTGTCGCCTCGAGTGGGGGCCTGGCTCCGTGACTTGATGTATTGCGACACAACTAGCGATGTCCTTGCATCCTTGTTGCCACTTGTGTCCCGTCCCAAAAACATTTGGCAGCCACTCCGTTCCTATTTATTATCGCACCCGGAGCTAACTGACTGAAATGTATTGAACGCTCATGTAATTATTGGATTAGCCGACCGGTCCGGTAGACCGAGATGACCAGACTGTTTCTGTTACATGGGCCTGTGTTGTTGTTTCACAGTTAATGATTATGGAACTGCTGCTGATATCTGTGGCTAATTATTTTGACCCTAGCTGTCAAAGATTGCTTCATGTAATCCACACTGCGTGTATAGTGTAATTGTTGTACGACTCTTTGAAAAATGCACAGTTTTTTTTTTAAAAAAGAAAGAAAAGAAAAGTGAGGTCACCTACTTGGCTGACCTGGGCACAAGCAGGACACCGGCTCCCCGTCAGACCCTTTCCCGCACCACATCTTCAACAAAGCCAGCAGCTCCATCGCACCCCACCTGTGCAACGTCATCAATCTCTCCTTCGAGACCGCGACCTTCCCAGAGAGCTGGAAACACGCAGAGATCAACGCCCTACTCAAAAAACCCAAGGCGGACCCGAGAGACCTCAAGAACTTCCGGCCCATCTCCCTGCTTCCGTTCCCAGCCAAGGTCATCGAGAAGATCGTCAACAAACAGCTAACCCGATACCTCGAAGAAAACAGCATCCTGGACCCATCCCAATCAGGGTTCCGCAGCAACCACAGCACTGAGACTGCCCTCATCGCCGCCACCGACGACATCAGGATCCTGCTGGACAATGGTGAGACCGCAGCCCTCATCCTGCTGGACCTCTCCGCCGCCTTCGACACTGTCTGCCACCGCACTCTACGCGCACGCCTCCACGACGCAGGGATCCGAGACAAGGCCCTGGAATGGACCACCTCCTTCCTCGACGGCAGAACCCAGAGAGTCCGCCTCCCACCTTTCCGATCCGAAGCCTCCGAGATCATCTGCGGCGTATCCCAGGGATCTTCCCTCAGCCCAACACTGTTCAACATCTACATGGCCCCGCTCGCACGCATCGCCAGACAGCACGACCTCAACATTATCTCCTACGCCGACGACACTCAACTGATCCTCTCCCTCACCAAGGACCCCTCGCCGCCAAAGCCAATCTCCATGAAGGAATGAAGGCCGTCGCCGATTGGATGAAGATCAGCCGACTAAAGCTGAACACGGACAAGACGGAGGTCCTCATCCTCGGCTCCAACCCCTCAGCCTGGGACGACTCCTGGTGGCCAACGACGCTGGGAGCAGCCCCGACACCCACCGACCACGCACGCAACCTGGGAGTCATCCTCGACTCAACGCTCTCCATGGCCAAGCAAGTCAACGCAGTCTCCTCCTCCTGCTTCAACACCCTCCGCATGCTTCGCAAGATCTACAGGTGGATCCCGACAGACACAAGAAGAACAGTCACCCAGGCCCTCGTCAGTAGCAGACTTGACTATGGGAACGCCCTCTACGCGGGAGCCCCGGCCAAGCTCATCAAGCGACTGCAACGCATACAAAACGCCTCCGCACGCCTGATCCTCGACGTACCACGCCACAGCCACATCACCCCCACTTGAGGAACCTGCACTGGCTCCCCGTCGACAGGAGGATCACCTTCAAACTCCTCATCCACGCACACAAGGCACTCCACAAAACTGGCCCAGCCTACCTCAACAGACGACTCTTCTTCTACGTCCCCAACCGCCAGCTCCGCTCCGCCGACCTCTCCCTCGCCACCGTCCCTCGCATTCGAAGAACAACCACCGGCGGCAGATCCTTCTCACATCTCGCCGCCAAGACCTGGAACACCCTTCCACTAAGCCTACGACAGACCCAAGACCTGCTGACCTTCAGGAGGCTACTCAAGACCTGGCTGTTCGACCAGTAGCAGCCCCCCCTTCCCTCTCCCCAGCGCCTTGAGACCCTCGCGGGTAAGTAGTGCGCTCTACAAATTCTGTGATTGATTGATTGATTGATTGACACCCAAAAAGGGTGATCCATGTGAACAGCCTTAAGCTTTTCCATGATAGTGCTGACATCACCATGCTGATGGTGACTGATGAGGATCAGGAGACAGAGTGAACCTCTCCCTGACCTCCTCTCATACAGCCCCAAAGATGGGTCAGCGGATGGAGTTGTCTTTTCAGACACCCTCACTGCCCAACAGCAGACTGATTGCAAGCAAGTCTTGCAGCAGTATGCAAAGCTCTTTTCCTTGACCCCTGGTCAGACAAATTGGTGTACCCATGATGTGGACACTGGTGACAATTCACCTGTCAAAAACAAAATCTATCACCAGTCTGATCAAGTCAAGGAAAGTATCAGAGCTGAAGTCAGCAAGATGCTGGAGTTAGGGGTTATTGAACCCTCTGAGAGCCCCTGGGTCAGCCCAGAGGTTCTAGTCCCCAAACCTCATCCACAGGGTGGAAAGAGAGAAATGAGGTTCTGTGTGGACTATAGAGGGCTCAACTCTGTCACCAAGACAGATGCTCACCCTATCCCAAGAGCAGATGAATTGATAGACAAACTAGGTGCAGCCAAATCTCTAAGTACCTTTGACTTAACTGCAGGGTACTGGCAGATTGGCATGGCACCAGGAGCAAAAGAAAAGACCGCATTCTCCACACCTGATGGGCATTATCAGTTTACTGTTATGCCCTTTGGTTTAAAGAATGCCCCTGCCACCTTCCAGAGGTTGGTGAATCAAGTCCTTGCTGGATTGGAATCCTTTAGTGCAGCTTATCTAGATGATATTGCTGTCTTTAGTTCCACCTGGCAGGATAACCTGATCCACCTTGGGAAGGTTTTAAATGCCCTGCAAACTGCAGGCCTAACTATCAAGGCATCCAAATGCCAGATAGGGCAGGGAACTGTGGTGTACTTGGGCCACCTTGTTGGTGGAGGCCAAGTGCAACCCTTACAGCCCAAGATCCAGGCTATCCTGGACTGGGCAGCTCCAACAACCCAGACCCAAGTCAGGGCATTCCTTGGCTTGACTGGGTACTACAGGAGGTTTGTGAAGGGATGTGGGTCCATAGTGGCTCCCCTCACAGAACTTACCTCCAAGAAGATGCCCAAAAAGGTAAACTGGACAGTTAGCTGTCAAAAGGCTTTTGACACCCTGAAAGAGGCAATGTGCTCAGCACCAATTCTCAAAGCTCCAGACTATGCCAAGCAGTTCATTGTGCAGACTGATGCCTCTGAGCTAGGGATAAGAGTGGTCCTATCGCAGACCAATGATGACGGCCAAGACCAACCTGTTACTTTTATAAGCAGAAGGCTTCTCCCCAGGGAGCAGTGTTGGAGTGCCATTGAGAGGGAGGCCTTTGCTGTGGTTTGGTCCCTGAAGAAGCTGAGAACATACTTGTTTGGTACTCACTTCCTAGTTCAAACTGATCACAGACCTCTCAGATGGCTAATGCAGATGAAAGGTGAAAATCCTAAACTGTTGAGGTGGTCCATCTCCCTACGGGGAATAAACTTTATAGTGGAACACAGACCTGGGACTGCCCATGCCAATGCAGATGGACTTTCCAGGTTCTTCCACTTAGAAAATAAAGACTCTCTAGCGAAAGGTTAGTCTCATCCTCTTTTGTTTGAGGGGGGGTTGGGTTGTGTGAGTAGGTGCCCTCTTTCTGCATGGTTGCCCCCACTTTTTGCTGAACTGCTGATGTGCTTTGACTGAGTGTGCCCTGGGCTCCTGCCAATCAGGTACCCAGGGCCTATGTTCTTGCCCTAAAACTGCATTGAAACCCAGGGCACTGTGACCAGGGAAGACCTCTAAGGGCTGCAGCACTTATTGTGGCACCCCTAGAGGCCCTGTACCATTACACTCACACACTGCCTTTGCAGGCTGCGTGTTTTGGTGCAGAACAAAGTGAAGTGTCGACATGGCACACATCCCTGTGTGCCATGCCTACAACCAACTGCCCTGGCATAGATCACTCACCCCTCTAGCTTGATGCACCATACCAGTGGTGAGGGTACAGATGTATGAGCCCTGTACCCCTACAGTGTCTAAGTCCATTATCAGACATTGTAAGTGCAGTGCTGCCATTAAGAATATATGGTGCTGGGAGTCTGTCATTATGAACTCCACAGCCCCATAATGGCTACACTGAAAACTGAGAAGTTTGGTATCAAACTTCTCAGCACATTTAACCCACACTGATGCCAGTGTGGGATTTAATGAAAAATGCACACAGAGGGCATCTTAGAGATGCCCCCTGAAAAACGACCTACCACTAGTGTCCAGGCTGAGTGGCTGCTTGCAGCTGCCACTGCCAGACATGTTTCTGGATCCCTGGGTCAAGAGCCTGCTGCTCTCGGGGGCCTGAAACAATGCACATCCTGGGACGAGGTGCCATGCCTCCTCCCCCAGGATGGGCAGGGTCCACGAAGGGGGAAGCTTCAAAGGCTTGCCGCCTTTGTGAGCTTCCCCAGGCCACTTACTGCTTTAAGCAACTGGTCCCCACTGGTTCTGACCCCCACTTTGGGCGGGAGAACCGGCGGGCAAAACAAGTGAGGAAGAGAGGTGTGCCCACCTCTGCCAAATCTACCCCTCAGGTGGGGGAGGCGAGGTGAAGCACAACTCTCAGTCCCCGCCATCTTGCAGATGGGGGGACCCAGCCAACCAGGGAAAGGCTTATGCCCCCCTCCTACTGGAGGGTGGCAAAATAGGGGGTGTACCCACCCCAGGGAAAGGACCCATTGGTCCCAACCTTTTTACCTACCTGTAACGCCCCTAAATCTAGTATTTAGGGGCACCCCTGAACCTTGCTTCCTCAGACAAGAAACTACAAGAAGAAAAGAAGAAGAAGGACCGAACAGCCGTGCTGAAGCTAACAAGAGGACGACGCCCACTGACTTGGCCCCAGCCCTACCGGCCTGTCCCCACTTCGAACCTGCAGAAGCGAAACTCCGGTGTGTCCTGCAGCCAGCAGCCTCAAGAACCCCGAGGACCTGCCCTGCCTTCAAAAGAAAAGACTCTGTCTCCCGTGAACACCGGATTTGTTCACCAACGGACTTCAGCTCCAGCAGGATCCGCGAGTCTGCACCAATCTGCACCCGACGCCCACGGCCCGAGTTCGAGTGGCCCAACACCAAGAGGAGGTCTCCGTGGCCATCCTGTCCGAGATCCAGTGACCCCTGACCTGCCTCCAGCCGACGCCTGCAGCCTCAAACCGGAAGGTCCTTCCAACCGCGACCAGGAGATGGTAAGAAGATCCGACCCTAAAAGGCACCCGACGCCCCACGTCCTTGGGTGGCCCAACCGACAGTGCCTAACCAACCCCCAGCATCAGCAGACCTTCGTCCCCGAGCCTGCAGTGTGTTTGCAAACCGTAGACTCTCCATTGAAAGCTACATGGCTCCCGACGCCAAAACAGCACCCGGCCGCCCCAGTTCCGCTGAGGAGGCACCTTTTGTGCTGGCTCAAACCCCCATTTGCCCTGAGCTTAAGTCCAGGAGCTTTGCTCCCACAACCCAGTGGCCTGGTCGTCAGCAGCCACCAACCGGAGGCCCCTATCCCCCATTGGATATTACTGGGCCTCCGCACCCGGCCGCCCTAGTGTCGCTGAGGGTGTAACAAGAGTGCATCCTTGACCCTGGGGGACCCCTGAGTCTAACCCCAGAATACTAACCCCCACAACAAAGTACTTACCTGTTAACCGATAACACTATTTTTCTCCATAGGATAACATTGACTGTTTTTCTATGAAAAGTTTCTAAGTGTGGAGTTGGAAAATCTATGAAAACCTTTAAAACTGTAACTAAATAACAAAAACGCTTTTAACTCACCTGTTTACAGGAAATGTCCCAGTGCAGTATCCAGGTATACTGCACTGTGTAAGAAAAGTAATCTGTAAAGTAATCTACTTGACATTCTACTAAAAAGCCTATACAAAGTATAGGTACTGTATTCTCAAAAGCATTGCATTATCAGTAACTACTGTAATCTAAACAAAGTGCATATACAATTGCAATTCAAACTGTTTACAAACTGCATTACTACTGTAAAGTATTTATTGCTTACCTGTGCCAGGCTTGCTTGGTTCTAGAAAATAAAATAACTAAAAGAATATTTTTATACAACACCAATTGGTCTGAAGTCCAGTCTTTGAGTGTGTGATATCATTTGCTGATTGAGTGTGTACAACAAATGCTTAACACTACCCTCTGATACAGCCTTACTGCTCGACCACACTACCACAAATAGAGAGTAAGGTGCTATCTACTTTTACCTCTGCCTACCTTTGGGGTTCCACTGGACTCTGTGCACACTATACCTCACTTTGGTATAGTATATACAGAGCCAGCTTCCTACACTAGTGTGCGCATTTGAATTAATTAATTATCAAGGTCACAGACAACAAACTTCCTGAACATTAAAGGATAACACAAGGACTTACCAAACGAGTACAGGAACAGCCCAATTCCCAGCATGACCATTCCGTTTGCATAGCCAATCAGCAAAAAGGCTGGGATGAGAAGCACCATACTCTGAAAAAGATTTTGCGGAATATTGTTTTATTCTTTTATGCAAGGTATAATACAGTACACTCTAGAGTTAAATATTAGAAAAATTGCACGTTCTTCAAATGACTCAAGGGACAACGAGCAATGATGAGTGCAGTTACAGATGTCCACAACAAAACTTTGGAGACCTTCCCATCAAAACACCCCAGACGTTATCTTCAGAACCTCAATCTTCAAATTCCTGCTGTCCTTTCTCACACTTCCAGTTATGTCAACTGAACGATAGCTTAGAGAGGTTGATCAATGGGGAGTAGAGAGCTATGATTTTCCCTCCTAGGAAGACACAGACTCGTATATTAGTTAAAAGGTGTTTATTCTCATTTTTCTCAAATGATAGCTTACATTTGGATAATTTACCTTCAGAATTCGGACTCCCTTCTCAAACAGAGAGACTGTTCTATTCACAGTCTGAAGACTCTTATTCAACATGACAGTGATTTAATCAACAACTATGTCTAACTATTAATTAGTCTTTCTGTCATGAGTATTTCTAGTGTTGAGGTCACTGTGGGTACCTGTAACCTAGAAAGCACAAAAATAAGAGGCCAAGATGTAAGTCTTGTTTTCTAGCTAATGCCAACCATGACTGCGAAAGGACCTACCTTGTGAATGCACCAGTAGCTCCACCTCTGTCTCCTTGTGACGAGACCGTTTTAAATTTTAATTGCAGCTTCATTCAAGGGTTCCGGATTAAATTAGCAGTTGGCCTGTGTTTTTATTTAGTACATTTTTATAAAGATGATAAATATCAATTTTTGTCAAACATTTTAGATGAATTGTAGAATTCTATTTGTTTGTATTCTAGTAGGCCACATCTGGTTCTCTGCTGGGATTTTAATGCTAAGTTACAAACTGGGATTTCTATTTTTCACCATTGCATTGATAGCCCGATCCTGGACAACTGTGATAAAAGAGGGTCAGAACTCCAGAATTTCGTCAGCAAGAGGGACTTGATGAACGTTCATGACCTCAGTAGTAGTTGAACTGTCCCTACCTATTTTGGACATGGCAGTCACTCTGTGATCAATTGCATCTTTTTCTCACAGTTTTTTAATCTTCCTTGTATCCTGTGAGACTATTGCCACACCTTATAGCGATCACAATCCCCTTGTAGCCGCGTTCCTTCTACCTTTACCTAACTTTCGCCATTTTGCAAAGCCTAATTTCTCTATTACTGCTAATTCTGATGGGCTCAGGCTGGTATGGAACAGGGATGAGCCTTGGGGCTTTTAAAACATTTTATTCGCGATCATTTCAAACTATTCATTTTATGTTTGTCCGAACAAACAAAAGGGGATGATTTGATTAGGCCTTTTGTAGATATTTCCTCTTAAATCAAATTATCCTTACATAAGCCAGTCCCTACTCAACCCCATTCAGCACTTAAGTCGTGTTCTGTGGCTAGGTGGCAACTATGGAGAGTCCTGAAGACTAGACCAAAAGAGATTCCAGCGATTATAGTATGCTGCGCACATTATAAGACAGCTATTAAAGAAAGGAAAACTGCCTTACGCAAACACAAATGGGATTTCATTATGCTTGCTTGTGAGACTAAGTGTTAAATCATTTGGAGCGCTATTAGATAGTAGTGTGAAAGTAACTAGTAAAAGTGTGCATATTACTACATAACAAAGGGTTGCTTGCTTCTCAAAAACTTACTCCTCAGCGCCCTGTCCTGATTTGTGTCCCTTGGATCAAATCTTTTGGACCCCAACTGTTGAGATAAGTGAGGTCATTATTGCTTTGCAACAAAGTCTCCCAAGTAAGGCGCCTGGGCCAGATGGAGTAAACGTTGATATTTTCAAGAGTTAAGTGGACCTTTGGGCTCCATAACTAACTCATGTTTTTAATAAGACAGCTGCTTATTGAATCCCACATTATTGGTCATTATCCACTATTTTACCTGTTTTTAAACAAGCATTTGTAATGTAATAGATCGCGCATTTATCAGAGTTAAAGCTATTGGCATTCTAAATGATGTTTTTTTACCTAGGGCAGGTATGTACGAATGTGAGCCCGGGTCATAGAATAGAGAAACAGGCTTACAAAGAACCCGGGTCGGCTATGGTCAGGTTAGGCGATAGTAGCGATGTGGCTAACCACCCTGGAAAATAAGTGCACAAGGTCTCCAGCAAAGCGGTGAAGGGTACTGTGGATTAGTTGCCCTGTCCGCTAAGGTAGAGCTTGAAAACGCGAAGGGCTCTAGCAGCGAGTAAGAGTATGTAATGAGGCAGGGCCTCGATGAGCCTTTGGTGTGCTTCCTCGACGATTTGCATTCTGATTTAGAGGCTAGTGTGTGTTTTGGACCGAATGGTGAACTGTTTGTCCCTTTTAAGGGCGTGGAGTGAGATGGCTGTTTTAGCACGTATTTTGTTTCTCCTTTATATTAATGATTCGAAACAGCACCTAGTGAATATGCAACTGGATGTGCCCCTAATTAAATCCTTACCAGTACCGGCTCTATTGTACGCAGATGACACAGTATTACTAACTTGTACACCAAAAAGCCTGAAACTTATGGTCAGAGGTTTTGTAAATCTTATGTCAGAATTAGATTTGGAGATGCACAGAACTTGTGGAGCCCCTGCGGATACCGTACCAACCTGAATTCAGACGACGGTTGGGAAGATGGAACCAGGCGGACTTAGCCGCAGAAGATCCTCGGAGGACATAGAGCGCCACCCATTGCAGAGACTGGCGAGGCATGGGGATGCACTGCTCCACTGAGGGGGAGAGAGGCCGGGAGCAGAAGAAGCCTGTGATACTGCCTTGAGCTGCTGCGTGGTCTGTGAGCCCCCCATTCTCGCGGGTGCTTCCGGGAAACTGTGGCCAGCAGCTGAAAGCCGGTGGAGTACGCACGGCGAAGCTGACAACCACGGTCGTCCAGAGGGAGACCCGGCGTATCGTGCATCAGCGAGGGAGGAGCGCACTGGGAGCGGCGAGGGGTTGTCGACCCCCCCCCAGTTGACGCTTAACCTGAAGAGAGGAGTGGCCACCTGGGCAAAGTACCAAAGCGTAGGGGGCACAGTACCCTCAATATGGGGGGGGGGCAGTGCCCAGACAGATGATGACGAAGACAGCCCGGAATTGGGGAAGGACGCCTCTAACACACGGCCTACCCTGACGGCCATCACAGCCTCCCAGGAGGCACTAGAAACAAAAATCGACGCCATTGGCACAGACTTAAATCTCCTGAAAGACGGCCACCGTCGATTTGCCATCGATTAGCAGAGAGGGTAACGAATACGAAAAGGACACTCTCTGATCTTCCCACAGAGGTGACCGAACTGCGGAAATCCCTCAGGGACATCGAAGCCAGGGTTCGGGTCCTGGAGGTGAGAGCAGAAGTCAGCGAAGGGAGGTCTCGTAGGAATAATATACGCATAGTGGGGGTTCCAGAGGGAAGAAGGAAACGATATGGTGCAGTTTCTGGAAGACTGGCTCAATACCGAAGTGGACCCAGAGGGGCTTTCACCATTTTATGCGCTAGAGCGGGCACATAGGGTCCCATCCAGGCCCCCCAAGCCGGGAGCTCCTCCACGACCCATATTGGCATGGCTTCTTTACTTCAGAGACCGGGACCACATCCTCAAACAGGCCCGCCAGAAAAATAGCCTACAAGTGGGAAACAGTAAAGTGATGGTGTTCCCCGACTTCACTAGGGAAGTGCAAAGACAGAGAGCCTCATTCCTGGTGGTTAAAAGGAAGCTGCAACAGCTACAAATCCCATAAGCAATGCTGTTCCCAGCACGGCTGAGGGTGGTCAGCCAGACAGGGTTGCAGTTCTTTCAAGCACCGCAGGAGGCCTGGGACTGGCTGGACTCTGGCCCGGGACGTGGAATGCGGGGAAGCTCCACGGGGTAAGTGACAAAGAAGAAAGCCAGGGGACCGGGCAAAACTGGGGTGCCCTCCTCAACAGAAGTTAGGGAGGAGCGGCACAAAGCACTCAAGGTGGTGGCGGAACTCAGCCAGGCGGGATCCAGCCCCAGATCAACTCGAAGTGACCATGAGACAGAACGCTCAGACAGCTCACAGGCAACAAGTGCAGCTGAAGAATTGGAGACAGATCTCCCAAAGATAACGCCGAAATCTGTGGATGAAGTCTTTTAAGTGAGGACTGGGGAGGTGGAGGGAACACTGATCCTAACAGGATATATCCTTTTGGAAACGGAGCTGGGGAGGGGGACTCGCCTGGAGGCAAGATGGTAGACTGAGTGGGAAGCTGGGGCTGAAGATCCGGATATTGAGATGGGGGGGGATCCGCCTAGCGGGGCTCCTGGACCTAGTCGGTAGTCTCCACAACCCCAAAGTTACTAGACACTTTACCTTTTCTTCCAGTTTGGATGGGATCTGGACTACCTTTACCTGTGCTGGGGAGGGAGAGTTTGTTTGTTTCGGGGGATACTTTCAGGGGCCAGGCGTGTCAGGGGTAAGAAAGTAGTTGGGGAGTTGTTAGTACCAGCCCAATGGTACCCGCCATAGACCTTAAGTGCATCTCGTGGAATGTGCGAGGGATGCCCACCATGACAAAGCGCCACAAGATACATGCATACTTAGTATGTAGAGGGGCTCAAAATGCAATGCTGCAAGAGACAAATATAAATGCAAAAGAAGGGGCCGTGCTACAATGCAGGTGGCGGGGACAAGTGTACTACACAAATTATTCTGCATTTGCTAGGGGAGTCCTGATCTGGGTGAAAGCGGGTGTCCCATTCCAGTGCACTAAGCAAATACTCGACCCTGAAGGGAGATATGTGGTCCTACTAGACAAACTTGATGGGAAGGATGTGATGACTGGTAGTGTTTATGGGCCAAATACTGATCAAATCTCGTTCCTGGCACTCCTCTCTAGAATACTGGCGCCGGTACTGACTGGATCGGTGATACTGGGGGGAGGGAGGGGGACTATAATTGTATTGAGGATGTGGAACTCGACCAATCCCACCCGCCCCTAACAGACTCGCCTATTCGTAGAACGGCGGAAGCACGCAGGAACTGGCTACAGCAGTGGGGGCTGATAGACACTTGGAGGGCACAGCATCCTGGGAAAGAAGATTATTCCTTTTACTCGCCCTTGCACGAGTTACATGTTAGGTTAGACTCCATGTTGTGCTCCCCAGAAGTACATTAATGTGTGCAGACGAGTGAATATCTGGCAAGGACGATCTCGGACCACAACCCTCTTATAATAGGGCTAGTCTGGACGAGGAAGTAGACCGAGCATTCCGACATGGTGCCTTAGACCGGAGACACTAGAGGACCAGGTGTATCAAGCAACAATACGCACAGCGATTGGGCAATACTTCGATGAGAATGTCGGGTCAGCTGCGAAACCCCTGATGGAATGGGAGGCTTTCAAGGCCGCGATACGGGGCAGGTGCATCTCTGAGACGGTGGGGGCGAGAAAGACACTTCTGAGGGACACACTATCAGCGGAGCAACGCCTCCGGGAGCTTGAGAGGGAGAATCTATAAGTAGAGACAAGCAAGAAGAATTGTTAGCAGAAAAAAAAGAAGTAGCAGAGCACGTAGAGCGGTTGCGCTGTTTCGACTATAAAAACTATATGGTGCGTGCTCACACTGAAAGGGATAAACCTGGGGCGCTGCTGACCTGGCTGGCTATCCCAGCTAGGAGAGGGTCGGTTATCCTGGAAATGAGGGACAGGCAGGGAGAGGTTCAATATCGACAACAGGACATCAACAGCATATTCCTTGGATACTATACCGGTTTATATGAAAGTAGGGTATCCCCCACGGCTGCCGAGATAGACGATTTCATGGGAGATATTGAATTGCCAGCAATACCAGAGGAAGAGGCGGAGACACTAGGGAGGGAAATAAAGCTGGTGGAGGTGAGGAGTGCCATCAAGGCTATGGCCAGAAACAAAAACACCTGGGACAGACGGGCTCCCAGTTGAGTTTTACTCCACGTATGTCGAACTCTTGGGCCCCCGGTTAGTAGAGATGTACAACCAAGCAAAGCAGATTGGGAAACTACCAGAGTCCACCAGAGAGGCAATGATTATCCCGCTGTTGATGGTGACCGTACCGAGACTATTATATTTTTTCGGGGTGCATCTCCAAACACTGATGACAGCATTTTTATGGGGAACAGGGAGACGCAGAGTAGCGCTCACAACACTGAGACCAAAAGCAGCGGAAGGACTAGCGGTGCCAGACTTCGAATATTATTATATAGCTGCCCAGCTGCAATGGCTCACGAAATGGATAGCAAGCCGTGTGCGAGGGACGGCGCAACAAGTTGATGCTGCACCAAGTCTGAGTCTCCTTTCAAGGGTGGTGTTGCGACTCCCCATCCAGGAGAGATATTACCACTGAATTAAAAGTAATTCCCAAATGGTGGAACAGAAGCCTGCAGAGATCCAAAACTAAGCGACCATATGCCACAGATATTCCGCTGTCTATCTGTGCGGCACTCCCACATGGGGGGACTGGTGAGGTCTAGAGGACTGGATAGAAGCAGGAGTGACCACTGTTGGGATGTTGTACGAAGAAGGAGCCTTGCTACCCTCTAATGAATTCAGGGAGAGGTATGATGTACCCAGGAGGACTTCCTACTACACACTGCCTTCACGGCAGAAATACGCAAACAACGGGGAGGGGAACTTTCAGAACCGCCTACGTCAGAGGAGTGTCAATATGTGGTATCTGCCTCGGGGACATATAAAGCAGTCACCTGCTTATACAGGCGGCTCAGCCACTTGACACTCCCAGCCCTTAGTGAGTTACAACAGAGATGGAAGGAGGACTTAGGAGAACCAATCGCCGAAAAAACATGGGGGGACCTGGTAGAAGGAGCAAGCAAGGACACCAGAAACGCCAGATTTCAACGTGTTCACTTCTATGTCCTTCATAGAGCATACCTCACGCCAGGTCGCATCAATAGATATTTCAATATTAGAACGGCAGTTTGCCCTCGCTGTAATGAGGAGGGGGCGGAATTTATTCATATGTTCTGGAGTTGCCCAAATATGGGTGGCTTCTGGGGCGCGGTGACTACAGTGCTGGCCGAAGTGACGGAAAGGGAAGTAGTCACAACACCGGGATACTGTCTTTTACATTGGTTCCCCCACACTGCTAAAAATAAGGTGACAAGTAAGTTTCAGGACCTGGGTCTAATATTGGCGAAAAGAGATATCAAAAGCTACTGGAAGGCACGGAGGCCCCATTGTAGACAGGTGGAAGAGGGAGTTTATAAAGTGGGCGGACTGTGAGGGAGCAGTAAGGTTACGGATAGCCAAGAAAATTGGGAGTGAGAAATCACTAGAATCAGCTAGAGCGTGGGTGTTAGGATTTCGGCAGCAGATGCCCTTGTAGGAGAAATGTCGGTCCCTTGATGCATGTGTACTTCCCTCGTTAGTTCACAGTGTGAGTTCTTTTGTGACGACCCCTACCTGCTATAAGAGGCCGTCTCACCCAATTGCCAATGCTTGACTTACTATCCCTAACTAGTGACCACGCCCCCTTCGAGCTCGGAGTTGAGTACCTGCTCTTTGGATTGATTCCTGGTATCCGGCTTGAACTCTTCTATCCCGAGTTGCCTTGTCTACTTCTGCTATCCATCAGAAGTTCTGTTCCTTCCCTGACGAGCGTGTGTCTCGCTGATCCGCTCCTCTCCCCACGGAGCCGGCCAGCGTGCCACGCCTTCCTTTGCTGACCTGCCTTCGTGAAAGCGTCTGTGCCGCTGATCCGCTCTTTTCCCCACGGAGCCGGCCAGCGCGTCACGCCATCTATTGCCGACCCACCTTCGAGAAAGCGTGTGCGCCTCTGATCCGCTCCTCTCCCTACGGAGCCGGCCAGCGCGCCACGCCATCTTTTCCTGTCCCGCTTTCTTGAAAGCGTGTGCGCCGCTGATCCGCTCCTCTCTACGGAGCCGGCCAGCGCGCCACGCCATCTTTTCCAGTCCCGCTTTCTTGAAAGCGTGTGCGCCGCTGATCCGCTCCTCTCCCTACGGAGCCGGCCAGCGCGCCACGCCGTCTTTTCCTCTCCCGCTTTCGTGAAAGCGTGAGTGCCGCTGATCCGCTCCTTTCCCTACGGAGCCGGTCAGTAATTCTTGGAATCCCCACTCCCCTTAACAAACTAGGGGACTCTCCCTCTTTTGAATCACCCAACGTGACCTTGAGTGGTTGTGGAAGTGAGTGGTTGTGTTTGTCGTCCCTTAGTAGTTCATCTTCTCAGTATTCCCTTACCTGCACTTCCTGGTCTTTCATCGATTGGGCCTGGGTTATGCGCTCATAGGACGCTGAGAAATATCAGAATATCCTGGGACTCTATCACTGGTAAGTGAACTGCATATGTTGGGAAGTGACATGCATTAATGTTCTTGACTACTGTTTAGTTCTTGAGGAGTAAGACCAGTCTTATTTGTTATCTCTTTTGTTTAGCTTCTCTGTGGAACCAGCTCCCCACTACCACGCTACCTGGTGTCATCTCTGGGGAAAGAGTGGTGGTCACTCTATGCGTTATTCCCCTTACTTTTGGTTAGCAGCGTCTTGTGAGTGAGTTACTATACCTCCTCCAGGAGTTGTTGTCTAAAGGTGGGGGGAACTAATTTCTTTGCTCCTGTGGAATCTCACGTGGATTGGACTTCAGACCCGACAGAAAGTCAAGCCCAAGAGTTATTTCCACCTGAGCAAAGATGAATACTGACGGGGCTAGCGCCCTCTAGATCCCTCTCTCCACTCATCTTTATTAGGTCCCTCAGTAGAGGAACTTGCGGCAGTTCTAGTTGAATTGCAATCGGAGGTAGGGAGGTTAAGGTCTGAAAATCAGAGATTATAGACAGAGTTACTACAATCAAAGTCACAGAATTCAGTAGACCCTAGGAACCCTGGTACCCTTCCAAAGACCCGGAAAAGTTACATTCAGCCTGCGCATTTTTCAGTTCTGTCCCATAGTCCCAATTCCTCCACAAGGGTAGATAGCAACATACCTCCTGTTCACTTTACTGTTCATACTCCCAGCCCAGTTCCACTAGCTATGCCAGAGAGGTTCAACGGAGACAGTGCTAGATTTAGCGTCTTCATGAACCAATGTCAGCTACAGTTCCTGTGTAAGGCGGCATCGTTTCCAGACGACGCTGCTAAAGTAGCCTTTGTTATATCTTATTTAGCAGGCAATGCTGCAGATTGGGCTGTTCCATTGGTAGAAAACAACGATCCATTATTATATGACTTTATGCTATTTCAGGATAAGATGAAGAGTCTTTTTTCAAAACATACCTTTATGCAGGCCAGCGATAATGCTCTTCTCAATCTTAGGCAGGGATCCAAGGACCTACTTACGTATATAACTAACTTTAATAGGCTGGTAGCTGAAACGCATTGGCCTGAGGAAAAAAGAACCTCTCTGTTTTATCGAGGGTTAAACGATGAACTTAAAGATTTGTTGTCTCAAATAGTAGATCCTCCTGATGACTGCTCTGCCTTCATAGATATGACGGTCAAGTTGGATCATAGACTCCATGAAAGGAAAGGGGAAAAATCACGTCTTACTCTTTCTAAATATATGTTAAAACCTGAAAAGAAAGACATTAAAGACGTTGCTGAGCCTATGCAGATTGGAGGACTGAGGAGTCCGCTGTCTGCTGAAGAAAAAGACAAGAGGAGAAAGAACAATCTCTGTTTATATTGCGGGAAAGGAGGACATTATGCTCGTGAGTGTCCAATCAGACCTCGTTCCGTTGCTAAGAAAATCGCAAGTAGTATTCTTCCTACTTATATGGAGGAAAACTAGAAGACTTGAAGAAAGCAGAGACCAATTCTTCAAGTGTTGTCTTTTCTACGGTCTCTACCACAAAGAAAATCCTTCCCCTAGTACCAAGACACTTTACCTTGTCCATTACTTTGGTGATATCTCCTCAATGTCGAAAGAACATGTCTATATTATTGGACTCAGGGGCCACAGGGAATTTTCTTGATATTCAGTTGGCCCGAGATGTCGGAATCCCTTTCTTATTGAAACCTCATCCTGAACCGGTGAGAGCGGTAGATGGGTCTGAGTTATCATCTGGATTGATTACCTATCAGACTCCCCGATTGTAATGGTGTGTAATAACGGACATTCAGAATCTATAGTCTTTGATCTTATAGACACCCCCAATTTCGGCGCTATCCTGGGGGTTCCCTGGCTACAAGTTCACAATCCCCAAATAGACTGGGTGACTCGAACAGTGACACTAAAATCTCATCATTGCATGATAAACTGTTACCAAGAAGCAAGTGAATGGAATAGTTCGCTTTGCTGTGCGGTACATATAATGTCCACAGTTCCTGACCTTCCGGCGCACTATGAGGAATACCTAACTGTCTTTGATGAAGTTAAAGCCTCTGCCTTACCTCCGCACAGAAGCTATGATTGTCGCATTGATTTAGTACCCGGAGCAACCTTGCCAGTTAGTCGTATTTATGCCCTAACTGCACCTGAAACTGAATACTTGCAGAAATACATCGAAGAAATGCTGGAAAAAGGGTTCATACGTCACTCTACATCTCCAGTGTCCTCTCCCATCTTTTTTATTCCAAAGCGAGAAGGGGGTCTTCGAGCGTGTTTGGATTATCGCGCCCTTAACAAAGTCACCATAAAGAATAAATATCCCCTACCACTTATTTCAGTTCTTTTGGATCAGGTACGAGGAGCTAAGATCTTTACCAAAATAGATCTTAGAGGAGCCTACCATCTCATTCGTATTAAACATGGAGATGAATGGAAAACAGCATTCCGTACCAAATTTGGGTTATTTGAGTACTGCGTAATGCCGTTTGGTCTTTGTAATGCTCCAGCGGCATTTCAATTTTTTGTTAACGAAATACTAAGAGAATACCTTGATGTCTTCGTGATAGTCTATATTGACGATATCCTGATTTATTCACAAACAGAACAAGATCATATTATCCACGTTACAAAAATCTTGAAAACACTGAAGGAAAACCAATTATTCGCCAAACTTGACAAGAGCACCTTCCATACCACCAGAGTGGAGTTTCTAGGATTTGTGATATCTCCTGAAGGCGTACATATGGACCCCAAAAGATAGAAGCCTTGGTTAACTGGTCTAGTCCCTGTACAGTAAAAGAGGTGCAATCTTTTATAGGTTTTGCCAATTTTTACCGCAGATTTATAGATCACTTTTCTGAATTATTAACACCCATTACTCGACTTCTGCGGAAAGGAGTACAGTTTGAATGGAATCAAGAAGCAGAACGAGCCTTCTGCATTTTAAAGGAACGATTCACTACCGCTCCTGTCATCAAACATGCTGATAATACGCAACCTTATTACGTTGAAGCAGACGCTTCTCAGTATGCGGTGGGAGGAGTTCTCTCTCAGAGATATACTAACACAGGACGCTTGCATCCTGTTGCTTACTATTCTAAAACCCTATTGCCTGCTGAACAGAACTACACAATTGGAGAACGTGAACTATTGGCCATCAAGCTTGCCTTCCAGGAGTGGAGACACTATTTGTTAGGATCCCCACATATAGTTACCATCTACTCTGATCATAGAAATCTCCAATATTTTCGGTCAGCACGAGCACTCACTCCCCGTCAAATGAGATGGGTTTCATTCTTTAGTGAGTATGATTTCGTTATCACTTATCGCCCTGGATCTCAACATGGCAAGGCAGATGCACTCTCTCGACTTGGTCCAGAGAAAGTTGCCTCTCCTGAATGTTATCCCCCTTTTTTCTGACAAAAAATTATAGGGGTAGAATGCCATGGGGACGTCACTCCCTTGGGGTTTATAGACAAACTAAAAGAATACTACCGTACCATCCCTTCTGAAGAATGGGAAAACGATCCCCTGAATCAGATCAGAGACCAGTTGTATTATCACGAAAACAAATTATACATACCAACTGTTGCATTGCAAAAACAACTATTGCTCTGGTGCCACAATAGCTCACTGGCTGGACATCCAGGGAGTAGCAAAACCCTCAAGATCTGTCAGAGATGGTTTTGGTGGGAAGAAATGGCCAAAGATATTATAGCCTTTGTCAATTCGTGTTCCACCTGTGCTCGACAAAAAGCCTCACATTGTGCTCCGGCCGGGTTATTGAGAACCACTGCCGTTCCCCCTTCCCCTGGCATTCCATTAGCATGGATTTTATTACAGATCTCCCGAGAAGTCAGGGATACAACACCATCTTTGTAGTGGTAGATATGTTAACCAAGATGGCCCATTTTGTCCCTCTAAAAAACTTACCCACATCCAAAGAATTAGTGCATATTTTTCTAGAACATGTAATCAGATTACATGGTCTTCCTTCGATAATCATTTCAGACAGAGGGGCCCAATTTGTGTCCAAATTTTGGCAAGGCATGTGTAAGACACTGGGTATAGATCACAGACTCTCCACCGCTTATCATCCCCAAACCGATGGTCAAACCGAAAGAACTAACCAGACTTTAGAACAATATTTACGTTGTCTGTTAGCCACAATCACAAGTGACTGGTCCCGAGCTCTCCCTATGGCTGAATTTGCCTATAACAATTCCACACATTCTTCTACTGGTGTGTCTCCTTTCTTTTTCACATTAGCACAACACCCTAAATTCCTGCCTATTTCTCTTCCCTCAGAATTAGAGAGTATCCCTGCTCTTAAAGATCATCACAAAGTTCTTTTGTCCAACTGGGACAACGCAAAAAAGAATTACACCGAGCCAAAGAAGCCATGAAACTACAGGCTGATAAACACAGACGTCCTGAACCTGCTTATCAAGTAGGAGACAAGGTGTGGTTATCAACTAGAAATCTGAGATTGAGAGGCTCTAAATAATTACAACCTAGATACATAGGTCCTTATCTGGTAAAGAGAGTAATAACACCTGTTACAGTACACCTGCAGTTGCCAGACGACATGCAAATACACCCTGTATTTCATTGCTCCTTAGTCAAAAGATACATACCCCCTCTAGTCCCTGAGAAGCCTCCTCCCCCAATAATCATAGAGGGTGAAGAGGAATATGAAGTGAACATGATTTTAGATTCCCGCAAACACAGAGGCAAAATACAGTACCTCATTGATTGGGTAGGCTATGCCCCAGAGGATAGGTCCTGGGAGCCTGCTGAAAATATTCATGCCCCTGTGTTGATTCGCAGATTCCATGCACTCCATCCTTCAAAACCCCGCCCCGGGAATAGGCCTTTGGGTGGGAGAACTGTTAGGATTTCGGCAGCAGATGCCCTTGTAGGAGAAATGTCGGTACCTTGATGCATGTGTACTTCCCTCGTTAGTTCACAGTGTGAGTTCTTTTGTGACGACCCCTACCTGCTATAAGAGGCCGTCTCACCCAATTGCCAATGCTTGACTTACTATCCCTAACTAGTGACCACGCCCCCTTCGAGTTCGGAGTTGAGTACCTGCTCTTTGGATTGATTCCTGGTATCCGGCTTGAACTCTTCTATCCCGAGTTGCCTTGTCTACTTCTGCTATCCATCAGAAGTTCTGTTCCTTCCCTGACGAGCGTGTGTCTCACTGATCCGCTCCTCTCCCCACGGAGCCGGCCAGCGTGCCACGCCTTCCTTTGCTGACCTGCCTTCGTGAAAGCGTCTGTGCCGCTGATCCGCTCTTTTCCCCACGGAGCCGGCCAGCGCGTCACGCCATCTATTGCCGACCCACCTTCGAGAAAGCGTGTGCGCCTCTGATCCGCTCCTCTCCCTACGGAGCCGGCCAGCGCGCCACGCCATCTTTTCCTGTCCCGCTTTCTTGAAAGCGTGTGCGCCGCTGATCCGCTCCTCTCTCTACGGAGCCGGCCAGCGCGCCACGCCATCTTTTCCAGTCCCGCTTTCTTGAAAGCGTGTGCGCCGCTGATCCGCTCCTCTCCCTACGGAGCCGGCCAGCGCGCCACGCCGTCTTTTCCTCTCCCGCTTTCGTGAAAGCGTGAGTGCCGCTGATCCGCTCCTTTCCCTACGGAGCCGGTCAGTAATTCTTGGAATCCCCACTCCCCTTAACAAACTAGGGGACTCTCCCTCTTTTTGAATCACCCAACGTGACCTTGAGTGGTTGTGGAAGTGAGTGGTTGTGTTTGTCGTCCCTTAGTAGTTCATCTTCTCAGTATTCCCTTACCTGCACTTCCTGGTCTTTCATCGATTGGGCCTGGGTTATGCGCTCATAGGACGCTGAGAAATATCAGAATATCCTGGGACTCTATCACTGGTAAGTGAACTGCATATGTTGGGAAGTGACATGCATTAATGTTCTTGACTACTGTTTAGTTCTTGAGGAGTAAGACCAGTCTTATTTGTTATCTCTTTTGTTTAGCTTCTCTGTGGAACCAGCTCCCCACTACCACGCTACCTGGTGTCATCTCTGGGGAAAGAGTGGTGGTCACTCTATGCGTTATTCCCCTTACTTTTGGTTAGCAGCGTCTTGTGAGTGAGTTACTATACCTCCTCCAGGAGTTGTTGTCTAAAGGTGGGGGGGAACTAATTTCTTTGCTCCTGTGGAATCTCACGTGGATTGGACTTCAGACCCGACAGTGGGCAGCTCTGGTGGCACTGCTAAAGAATCCAGAGGCTGGGGCAGAGGGAATGCCGCAGGGAGAAGCACAGGAACGGGAGGCAGGAAATAATAGTCTATAAACGATTAAGGATAGCGGTGAGGAGATAAAGGTGGAGATGGTGGAGACCCCCCGCACACAAAGACATGAGGGCTAGAGTAAAGCATTGTGTCCCGTGAGTTCAATTGCACGTAACACTCCTCGGGAGAGAACCGACAATTGCTATATATGACACGCCTGGCAGGGGTGGGATGGGAGGGGGAGTTACTGGCCTCTTGTCAGGCAAAATGATGCAGTAAACTAGAGCTTGTGTCCCAATGATGACCATTAACACTAATAGGTGGATTGTTGGGCAGCGGGGAGCAATGACAGAGGCAATGTACTATACAATCTGTGGTGCCAGTACAAGAGACCTGTCGGACTTTGGGATGCGAGGGAACCTCAACAATACTGGAGTATAACTGTATTTGCATTGCTGATTGTAAGACGCCAAAAATAATTGTTTAATAAAATCTGTTTACAAAAAAAAAAGAATTAGATTTGGAGACAAATTTTAATAAGTCAAAAATAATAGTCTGCAGAAGACTAAAGAAAACTTTAAGGCCCATATCTATTAATGGCAGCATTTTATCAAAGGTTTCTCAGTTTCCATATTTAAGTTTTGGCCACTACAATTCATGGAGCCATAATCTGTTTGCTCAGAGTCAAAAACTACGAAATTCGGTGGGCACCCTGTTCTCCTGATCGTCTGCAATAGGTAGCATGCTGCTTGCACCCCTGATGGAAATCTACAACAAACAATGTGTCCCACTTGCTCTGTATGGTGCAAGAATTTGGGGATACTCAAATGTGCAGCCTATACAGCTAGAAGAGAATTGCTGTCTAACCCGCCTTTTGGTTGTTTCCCCCCCCTTGCTCCACTTTTATTTGTCATGATGAACTTCGGCTCCAGTATGTAGAAGACCATTTTAAAGTAGCTCCTTTATTACTGTGGCTTTCAGTTTGATCCAACCCTCTTGCCATTTGTAACCAATCTGTTATTATGGATTGTCTAAGTTGTAAAGGAGGTCTTAAAACCCTATGTTAAGGAAGCTCTTAAGGTCGTGGGGAGATTTGATCTGTTACGGACCAGCCACTATTCGTAAGCCAGACAGACAGAACGTAAAAATAATATCTCTAAACTTCAGTTAGGATTTATGTTAATACTCAGACATGTCTGGGAACCAAACCTTACTTGTTGAAAGTCACTGGGATGGATCACTATGTACTCGTTTCCGGACCGGGTTTATTTGTTCTTACACCTGCTCCCCATGGAGTCAATATGATTATTCCAAAATGTGCATTTGTACTTGTGATAGCCTCTCTAACCAGACAGTTTTGCATTTTGTATTCTTTTGTAAAAATGTATTTATTCCTTTACTGAAAATATATAATTTTACTCAGTGTAGACCAGCTCTGTGTTTTTTTACAGCTTCTAATGGGGAATGACGTTTGCCTTGCAGTGAACTCCTTTTTAAGATCAGTCATAAAGTGCCGCAAGTCGTTGCCTTTTTAACCATTAACTTTTGAATTGTATCATTCCATTGCCTTCTTAATGTCTTTTTTTATCATGTGTGTATAAGTCTGTTTACTGCTATGATTATGTCTTTTAATTGAATATAGTACTGTTGCCTGACTGGTTGATCTGACAGATTGCCAGACCCCACCCATTGGTTCATCCTCTTCTGGGAAATGATTCCATGCTCCTCTGGGCTCCTGGCTCACCCTTCCCTTTCCAGCACATGAAACGCCATGGTGTCCTGGAAGGCTCTGCTCCCTTGTTGTGGGATGCCTGGTTTCTCAGACAGCTGCTACCCTAGAGAAGTCATTCTGCTCTCCTCTTCAGTAAAAGGTAGGGACGATCAAAGACCATTGCTCTGTCCTACTCAGTGAGTCTCGGCTCCAGACACTTCCTAATGCTTCTTAAGGATTTGTTCCAGGGAGTATGAACTCTTCTTATGTTTCCCTATCTGGTAGCCTTCTTTCCACCCTGAGGGAGCCACCTTACCAACTGTATTCCATGGTGCAAGGGTGCCTGCGTTACAGGCAGGATTGTTTTTGTGGAGGAAGAGGCATCTTCCTGCACAAAAACAATCCTCCGAGGATTTTTCCTCATTTTAAGTGTACTGCAGAATGAAGCATACTTAGAAAGAGAAAAAACGAGGAGAGATGAAGATATTTCTCCTAGTTTGCCTCCCCTGGGAAGTTGTAGCATTTTGACGCATTCCAGGGTCTACCACTATTGGGAAATCTGGGAATGCTTCAGAATCCAGGTGTGGATGTGTGGGAATTCCCATACTCCATCCATGGCTCGCAGAGTAACGAAAGGCAGCGGCTTGTGCTGCCTTGTATTACTCCAGATTTACCAAGCCACGCAGGGCCACACAAGGTGACGTACAAGACCACTCCCCTTGAAATCCTCTTCTCACCCTCTTTGAAACCCTGGTCTTCGCCCACCCATTTTATTTGACCCTCCAACACTTAGCTATCCATTCCGCTTTACAATTTGCCTGCCTCTTCACAGTTGGATCATTAAAGAGATATGAATCATGCCTCTTTAACGTTGGAAGGATGGAAACTAGGGCAGGGAGCACACCTAATAAATTTTGACTTCAAACCGAGGAGTCAGAGTTCACAAATTTCCTCTCTCTTTTGAGAGGAAGGTATGATACATTTAGAAACTGTGCCAGAGAAGATCCTTGTTCATAGATGAAATTAAGCCACTGCTTGTTTTGCCCAGGGATGAGCGGTGCTCAGGGAGTTTCTCTCCGCACAGTTACATAACACCTCCGCAAGATTCCACAGAGTTCTGCCATGGGGCGAAAAATATGCACGTCACGCTGCTTGCACTGCAAATTAGCGCTGGTAGCGCGAGAAGCTCTGAAAAATGAGGCCGAATAGCAGAATGCAGTGCGCGCGGCCATTCGAGTTAATTTTGCTGCAGCTCAAGTAGAAAATCTACTCTAATGGCAGTAAATCTACTCAAGAGCAGCCCTCTGACCGCATTAGAATATCTATGTGGGGGACGCCAAATCTCGCTTGCGCTCTCCAGCTCACATTTCTGGAGCCTTGCGGGAAAATTCCACCATTAGGTGATTAGCGGTATTTGGCCGGAATTTCACGTTACAAGAGTAATGCAGAGTCGCCAAATTCCGCTAAAATATAAGTTGCACAAACAAATCTTCCAAACTATTCAGGTATTAGAAATATAAAACTGGAATACTGAAAAACATTTTTTTTAGGCTAAACAAATGGGTTTTGGGTTTGTTTGATGGTCAATACTGTGAAGATGAGTGAATTAGTAATAACCGTGGTTGGCACATACCATTGCAGATATTGCCTCTTTATGTAAAAAGACCTTCTGAAACCACACAGATACCTGAAGTCAAATAAAAAGATTCTGAGAGTAGTGCAATAATAACTAATTCGAAATGCTGAACTTTTAAAGCATACTGATCAACCCATGATAGGCTTTACAACAACCTGAAGGGGTGGGACAATTGTCCGTGAAATAAAAGTTTCTAAAGATTACTGCAAACGGGTGCATTTTCAACGGTGCACAGGTCAAAAGGTTCCTGGGCTATCATTTTAAAGAACATTTCACAGGCCTGCAAGAGACTCAAATTGTTCCTAAAATAAAACTAACATTGGAATTGTGTGTATGAATCCCGAGAGGGAACATAGTTTTATAGGTCAGCAAGGGAGCACTGCACCAAAGTGAGGAGGAGGTGGTATGGCACAAAAGGAAATTCACTCTTACTGCAATGTCATAGTGAGATGCCTGGAATTTCATGCATGGAAACCCAGGCCGACAGATTACTGGCGGGTGAAGCACTGTAAAGGGTGGCGTGGCATGGCATGGGAATACAGCACAGAAGGGAAGCACTGGAGAAAAACACAGAGGCGATTCAAAAAGGCCAGGATAAAATACATTGGCCGATGCCCGGTGGAGCTGTCATATGCAGCTATAGAGGAGTCTGGCCCTGGTTTCACCCCCTCGGCCGTCACCTACCCAGCTGGTCATCTGACATTGTTTTCCTCGTTTCCCCGCTGTGTTCCCCGCTCCTCCTCCCTCCGTGATTCTTTGATTTAATTGATGCAACTATGTAACCTGTAACTCGCTGATCCTCATGCTAAGCGCTCTGATACCTCCGGGTCTAGCCAGCGCTATATAAAACTCTTCAAATAAATAAATAAAATAAAGAGGATCTCTGACACAGAAAAGATGTCATACTTTGTTAGGAGCAGGTTATACTGGGATGCCTAATGACTATCAAAGGAAAAGGCATAAAAAGTGCCTGTATGGTAGCACATCTAGACAACATGCTTTATGGAGGCAGGGATGAGAAACGGTTTTCAGGTGGCACAAAAAAGTATAGATGGCAGAGAACACTGCCACGTAAGACATAAGCAGCAACAGCTGCAGCTGGTACACCAGATATAGCTGTGGGCAGGAGTAGAGATTTTTCTAAAGTGTGTGAGGAGTGGTTGTGGTTGTCGAGAAGCATATGAAGGGCATCAGTATGCAAGTGGCACAGAAGCAAGGGTAGGTAGCAGACTAGTTGTCAGATGACCCATTAGAAGAGGCAGGTATGAGTGGGCAGTACAGTGATTTGGTAAGTGGCTTATAAGAGTTATGGGACACAGAGGTGGATGCCAAGGGACAGAAGTAGGGGAGAGAAAAGATGCTGTCACATGGCATTTATGTACCTTATGTAAGGTAACAATTTTAAAGATAAGAAGGGACAGGCTGGCCCGAAAGATCATCGGTGGGCAAGAAGCAAAGGGAGAAGTCTGATAACCCATGAGGAGGTCTATAATCCATGATTTTCCCCCACAAACAATCTCTTCCTTGTTGCCGTACCATCCTCAATACTGCAGCTGCATATCTTCTCGGTGGGGAGGCAAAACTCTGAGCACAGCTGCTGTAACTATACCAGAACTCTACAGCCAGTACCATCTGCTCCCACAATGCCATGACGGTCAACATACCTAGTTGTATAGCTTCAGTAGGGGGCCTCAAGTTGGCATAGTCTGTTACCTTTACTCAAGTGTTGTCTTTTTCCATGCTTGTGTTCCCTTTGACTTTTTTTTTTTTTTATAAGACTTGTACTTAGTGGCCAGTAGGAAAAGCCACATAAAAGGTGTGTCAGAGACCCCTATTCAAAGTTTCCTTGACCCAAAGCTATTTTCTAGTATCAATTTACATTTTCTTTTACAAACGTTATTGGGGTTTTTCTTAACATATATTATAGTGATTCAGTCGGCACACTCGGGCGATGACAGCATCAATAATGTATTGCACAGCTAGACCCTTAGTGTATCAAACATTCCCGTCCCTCCTCTCCCTACCCACCCCCCAGGGAGTCAGTACAACATTTCAAAATTCATAATAAGGTTAATACATCCCTGTACACTGGCGGTTAATATAGGTTAATAGGCCTAGTATTCAGTGTCATGTTTGGCAGTATGAAGAGGTAGCAGGAGGCTTGCCAGGCCATCAATGGCGGCCCAGAGCATCCTGTCATACTTCCAGCTATGATAGTGCAGGCGACGTCATGGGGGTTTTGGAGTATGGGGTGACAAAATCGTCCAGCAGCGCTTCCCAGGTCCTGGATGTCTCTAGTGTGCTAATACCACATCTAGCCTCCCTTAGTCTTGATTTACATTACAGATTTACCATCTGTAAACCATAAAAATGTTTGTTGAGTATATAATGCATGATAAAATAAGACAAGAAAACAATACCCTTTTCACAGCATTGATTTCCGTCCCCGGTTTGATTCTGCGGGCGTAGCCTCCCTGGATGACCGCCATTGTGATTCCAATAAAGAAGAACATCTTGCCTTGCTGCATGCTGCCAATATAAGCAAATCACAGAGCGGATTTCATAACATCGTCTCTTTTCACTTGTGGACATCAACAATAAAGTAACATAAATAATTTAGCCAAGCACAGAACAGCTCTCAGAATGTTCTGATTGAACCCAAGTTATAAGCCAAGGCCAAATCTATAATGGCAAATTTAACTTGAGCACTGGTTGACTTTTCGTATGGGATTACTCAAACACTATGGAAAAAGCATCTAACGTATTCGAGGTAGTAAATGTAATCCCAATCTTACAGTGGTTTAAAATAATTAAACAACAATGAGCAAAAGAGCAGACTATTATGTTGTCTACGAAACGTAATAGAATAGAGAAAGGTGCCATACAAAAGTTCAAATTCTATGATTTTCACTCTTGATATTCTCAAAGGTTTAAAATGATTTGGATAATATAGTAAACAGAAGACCTATTTCGGTCTAACACAAACTGAGCACATATACACTGAAAGAGAACAGTGTATGGAACACACCAGTGAGCAAACAGCCCTCGCTTCTTTATCACGTTTATTGGACTTTATATGGACTATCCATGGTTCAAGATAAATTCAAAGAGACCCAGTACTGAAGATCAAGCTCATAAGATAAACACGATCATTTAGACCATGGTAGGCAGCTTGCTAGGTCAGTAGAGAACCTCCAGCCAAATTCAAGCTCTTGCCAAACTAGCAAGTTTCTGTGGCGGCGCTGGGCAGCTGCTCTCCTGAAGGCACTCAACTTTGCACAGCAGGCACCGTATTTCTTGTGCCAACTCAGCAAAGTTTTTTTCCCCCCCAGAAACAAACTTTCAATGCAGAAGTTTGTTTCTTAAGAACAAAAAAAAAAAAAAAAACAATGGCCATGACCAGCATGGAATTTTCTACCTTCAAAACAATGGCCCTGATGCACAAGGAGTTTGCTCATTGCTCTTTGGAGGTCTGTTAGACCTGTCATCCTTGGTGTGGTTCTACCCCAAACATTTATTGCCTTTACCCCTCCTGTCTTCTGAATTTCGTTTTTTGTGGCCATTAGGACTCTTTACCACAGCTAAAGTGCTTGTGCTCTCTGTTTAAAACATGGTACAATTGGCTTACACCTGATTGGCATATTTAATTTACTTATAAGTCTCTAGCTTATGGTACTACATGTACCCAGGGCCTGTAAATTAAATGCTACTAGTCGGCCTGCAGCACACATTGTGCCACCCACTTAGATAGCACTTTGAAGCCTGTCTCAGTCCTTGTATTGCAGCCTGTATGCAGTTTTAAAACTGCCAATTCGCCCTGGCAAAATAAACCTTTTGCCAAGCCCAAACCTTCCTTGTTAATATATATAAACCACCCCTAAGGTAGGCCCTAAAAAAGCTCTATGGGCAGGGTGCACTGTATTTAAAAAGAAGGGCATGTTTTTTTTAAAGTTTTACATGACCCGGTGCTGAAAAACTCCTAAATTAGTTTTTCACTACTACAAGGCCTATCACTCTCATTGGATAACATAGTGTTACCTTATTATATTTAGTAAATGCTAACTTGTCATTGGGTATAAATAGGGATGTCAAGTTTGGACTCAAATTAATTGTAATTTAAAATCCTTTATAATGGTAAAGTTGGATTTTAAGCCACTATTCTGAAAATTACACTTTTAGAAAGTTGGCATTTTCTTGTACTGACCATATGAAGCCTGCTGCCCGTGTACTAGGTCACATGACTATGAACAGCATAGCTGTTGGCCTGGCCTTTGTGAATTCCTCCCAGCTAGTGAGACAAAGGGGGTCTAGGTGTTGGCAGAATTGGCAATGCTTCCAGGATAGTGAGGCAGTGCTCCTCCCTGCCTCACTTACATTTTAAAAGAGTAGAGTGGCGTAGAGTGCAGTGGTGTGGAGTGCAGTAATGCAGAGTAGATTAGAGGGGTGTAGAGTGTAGTGGCATAGCGTGCATTGGCAAAGAGTGCAGTAGAGTGGTGTAGAGCTGAGTGGTACAGAATACAGTGCAGTGGCGTAGAGTGCAGTGGTGCAGAGTAGAGTAGCGTGGAGGTCAGTGGAAGAGAGTGCAGTCTTGCAGATTAGAGTGTCGTACAGTGCAGTGGAATAGTGTATTCACGTAGAGTGCAGTGGCGTACAGTAGAGAATTGCAGAGTAGAGTGCTGTAGAGAGCAGTGGTGTACAGTACAGGTGTGCAGAGTAGAATAGAGTGGCGGAGAACGTTATAGTGTAGTATAGTGGCGTAGAGTGCAGTGGCGTACAGTGTTGCATATTACAGTATAGTGGCGTAGAGTGCAGTGGTGCAGAGTAGAGTAGCGTGGAGGTCAGTGTCAGAGAGTGCAGTCTTGCAGATTAGAGTGTCGTACAGTGCAGTGGAATAGAGTGTATTGACAGAGTGCAGTGGCGTACAGTAGAGAATTGCAGAGTAGAGTGCTGTAGAGAGCAGTGGTGTACAGTACAGGTGTGCAGAGTAGAATAGAGTGGCGTAGAGTGCAGTGGCGGAGAACGTTATAGTGTAGTATAGTGGCGTAGAGTGCAGTGGTGTACAGTGTTGCATATTACAGTATAGTGGCGTTGAGTGCAGTGGTGCAGAGTAGTTAGCATAGAGTGCATTGGTTTTGAGTAAAGTGGTGTAGAGTACATTGGCGTAGAGTGCAGTGGTTTACAGTAGAGTGGCGTAGAGTTGTGCAGAGTAGAGTGGCGTATGGTGCAGTGGCACAGAGTAGACTGTTTCAGAGTAGAGTGAAATGATGTAGAGTGGAGTGGTGCAGGGTACAGTGGAGTGGCAAAGAGTAGTGGCGAAAGGTGAAGCGCTAGCGCACAGTGAAGTGGTACAGAGAAGAGTGGAGTGGCCTAGACCAGAGTGGTGTAGAGTGCAGTGGTGCAGAGTGGATTGGCGTAGAGTGCATTGTCATCCAGTGGTGTAGTGGCATAGAGTACAGTGGTACAGAGTAGAGTGGCACAGAGTTTAGAGGAGGAGAGTGCAGTGTTGCAGAGTAGAGTGTCGTAGGCTGCTGTGGTGTAGACTGCAGTGGTGTAGAGTAGACTGGTGCAGAGTGAAGTGGCATGGAGAACAATGGCAGAGTACAGTGCTGCACTGCAAAATAGAGTGGCGTAGCGTTCAGTGACGGAGAGTGCAATGTTGCAGAGTAGAGTGTCGTAGAGTGTAGTGGCATACAGTGTTGTAGAGTATAGTGGCGTAGAGTGCATTGGTTGTGAGTAAAGTGGTGTAGAGTGCATTGGCATAGAGTGCAGTGGTGTAAAGTGCAGTGGCGTAGAGTGCAGTGGCGTAGAGTGCAGTGGCGTAGAGTGCAGTGGCACAGAGTAGATTGTTTCAGAGTAGAGTGAAGTGCCGTATAGTGGAGTGGTGCATGGCAGAGTGTAGTGGTGCAGGGTAGACTGCAGTGGCATAGAGTACAGTGGCGTAGAGTACAGAGTAGATCAGAGTGACGTAGAGTGGATTGGCATAGAGTGCACTGGCGTAGAGTGGAGTGCTACAGCGTAGAGTGCATTAGCGTAGAGTGCAGTGGCATAGAATGAGTGTTGCAGAGTGGTGTGGAGTGGAATAGACTGGAGCGGTGAAGAGTGCAGTGGCAAACTGCGCAGTGGTGCATAGTAATGTAGAGAGAGGTAGAGTGCACTGGCATAGAGTAGAGAGATGCATAGTAGAGTAGAGAGGCGTAGAGTGGAATAGTGCAGAGTAGAGTGCAGTGACGCGGAGTGGCGTATTGTGGAGTGGTGCAGAGTAGAGTGCAGTGGCGTGGAGTGGTGTAGAGCAGAGTGGAGTGGGGTAAAGTGGAACATGCATGGTGTGGTAGCGCACTGCCATTACAGACAAAACATCTTCAATTGAAATGGCCATTACATTTGCACAGATATACAATTTTACTGATAAAAGTATACAGCGCACAAGCGATAATGTATGAAATTGCATCACCTCATGTATTCATGTGCTTCGATTGAATTCAGATATTTTTTTCCATCACACTTCAGAATTACAAACAAAAAAAACTTGATTTTTACTTTCCTATCCTAATTCTGATATATTCTGAAATATGAGCGAAGTTAATTTTTGTTGTGTGCTGTAAAAAAAGCCTTTTGTTTACCCAGCAAGATTGTCACATAAATTCTCTCACTTTGAAGTTAGAGAAAGAAAAATAAACACCAAACTCCCTCGGAAGACAGAGTCTGATGTTTGACCTCTGTCTTTGAATGCACAGCAAATGTGACCAGAAAGGAACAGATTTAAAGGCCTGTTTACAGAACGGGAGCACTCACAAGGATACAGTAAACAAAGCCAAGAAGGGATGAACTCGAGCTGGACAGCCTAAAACAAATAAAGCCAGGAAATAGAAAGCAAGAAAATGTGAGTTACAAACTAGAAATCCAATGGTAAGTGATAGGCGGAATGCATTCCCAGGGAAGCTTTCGAATGTCCCTAAGATGTTGTTAGCGAACCAAACAGTTGCGATGTCTGGTAGGCTTCGACCTAAAAAGGAACCTAGAGCAAAGAGGAGGAGGCACTAGAGTGTAAACTAGAGGGACATGTTAATATCTTGACTAGAGGGCAGGTATTCCAGAAATAACTAAACCTTAGTATAAACTTAGCAAAGATTATGGAAAGATCGGTTGTTAAAGGAGCTGTAATCGCATCAGGATAGGCTAAAACTCTAAAATGATTTGCAAACAGGATTATGCAAAAATAGAAGTACAGAAGCAACAGTGGGTATAGGAGAGCATTGTCCTGGTAACTGAACCCGTCAGACAGAAAATGGATTCTGGAAGCACTGGGCAAAGTTGGAAAGAGCTCTAAATAAGTGAGGAACGGAAAATAGTAGGCAAGGGAAGGACAGATAAAGGCATATCTGGTATTCAGTTGAAGTAGGATCAAGAAAATCTGAAGGCAAACACAGCAGTTATAGCACCAGACACAGAGAAGGCTTTCTATGTCTGACGCCACCTATCTTAAGTAATGATGTCCTTCATTTCAACGACTAGAAATTCAGCATGCAGGCTCATACATTTATTGACATATCTAGAGCCCTGTTTTTGAGTTTAAATAAAAGTCTCCATACATCTATGAAAATATATACAGTTTAAAATGTATATATTGTAGCAACTGTTGTTCACTGTAATAAGAGTCCGTACCTGTTAAACTTAAACTTTTGGTGTGTAAGAAAACTGATGTTATATTCCAGGCCAGAAAACAGAAAGAGATAAAGAAAATACACCAAGCCCAGGGTCTTCAGATTCTGAAGGCCTACCAAAAAAAACCAAAAAATAGAATTTTAACATGCAGACAATAAAAAAACAACTTAATTCGATAAATGATTCACCATGTGTTTGAGCAGCTAAACAAGCCTGTAAAATGGTGGCTCAATGGGCCCCATGCATCAAACTAAAAACCGGTCGCAAACGGGCAGATTCTCAGAATCTGCCCCTTTGCGACCGGTATTTTTGCATTTGGGATGCATCATCCCAAATGCAAAAATTGCGATTGCATTTAAGGAATCGCAAATTGCTATTCCTTAAATGCAATGCTAGAAGACATTTAAAATAGCGAATTCGCTATTAGGGGTCGCAAATTACCGGAAAAAAAACTGGTCGGTAATTTGCAAAAACTCTGAAAAATGCACTAAAGTGCATTTTTCAAAGTTACATGTTACACACACACATGCCCTTGGGGCATGTGTGTGCGCAACATGGGTGCAGATTACAATTTCAGGGGTGCAACAGGGAGACCTTTTGACACCCTTGCACCCTTGAAATTGCATGCGCAATTTGCGAGTACCTAATGGGTAATCGCAAATTGCGCATGCAATTCCCATTCATTCCTATGGGCCTGTAGGCCCATAGGAATGAATGGGAAGCCATTCCTCAATTGCGACTCGCAATTTGCGAGTCGCAATTAAGGAATTTGTAGGAATCGCTATTTTTTTAGCGATTCCTACATGCATTGGCTTTTGCAATTCCTTATTAGCGAATCCTTATTTTTCGCTAATAAGGAATCGCAAATGGCATTTTTGATGGATGTGCCAGTTAGTGTTCTGCCACCGCCTCGAAACCCCAAAAGAAGACTCAGTGAGATAACCAATGCCTCCTTTGGTGTAAAAAGTTGTAAATCTAGCACTTTTAGGGGTTAGAAGAATGATTTTTGGTTCACTGAGGTGCATGGGCTACGGTCGTAAGAAAATGGTGGAATCTTTTCTGCACCCTACAACTGGGCCAGAAGGTAGTACAGAGGGTTGCACGTCAACATCAACTTGTTGATTTAGTTTAGAATTAAGTTTCTTTAGCATTGCAGGAAAGGGAAATCACACTATCAACAAAGTATAAAGGGGAATCACAATATCAACAAAGTATGAAAAAACTGCATCTCACAAAATATCCCACAGAATGAAATTGAAAAGAAAGGCAGGTTTATCCCTCCGATAGCTTGTGGCCCTGATTTTTTCCCTCCATAAATCAGTGCTACTGGAATTTCACGATCAAAAACTAATAATGGTGTTTCCACGAACTGTGCCCCCCCCCCCCACCCCCCTCATCCAAAAGAGCTCTTTGCCCCTGTCCTCTAGTTGGTTTTACCGAACTGAGTGGGATTCATATCAGCAGTCACAAAGGGTTCTTAGGCAAGGCTCTGAACGTGCACAGAGGAGATCAATGCTGAAGGTGTGCGCACCTATGGCAGCAACAATGAACTACACTCCAACCAGACATACCAAAGTCTCTATAGTCTCTCGGGAGATTCTGCACAGACTAGATTCATGTTAGAAGTACAGTACCAAGCTAGCAACAACCTGCCATCAACTTATAGGCAACAGCAGTAATCCACACTGCGTCGGACAGCAGCTCTATCAGGCAATTCGACCTACTATCCTTTTCTGCATCTCCAGTCACAACACTGAGAACTGGGACATGAATGAGAAGGTCTGCTGGAAAGTGAACCTGAGTTTGACTTTTTCACTACCCTGCCTCCACATCTTCCAGTCGCAGAAGGTCGGTGCCATACAAAATGACAATGAAGCAGCTGCACAGCCACACCCAAACAAAGGGAGGAATATATACATCTCGAGTGCACTTTCTGTGACGTTGGGTGTCTAACTCCTACAGAAGAGGTTTTGGTATTTATTTATTATTGAAAGGCACCAATAATAGTAAACTGAATTAACTGAGGGTGTCTGGGTGTCTATTCCCTGAAACTTCCTTATGAACACGTTTCAGAAAATGATACCCAGATTAAAGAAAACGCATTGGTGTCATAAAAAATAGTAGATGATGTGACACTGTACAAATGCTGATAACATTAGAGCACATCAAAACAAGTTCCAGTTTGAACAAAAAGCTACTGCTTGCTTTGGAGAGACCTCTAATTCTGAGGAGGTTACTAGTTGGTGTTCACTAAGGAACTGCTAACATCTGAGGCAGTGGCCCCAGTCTATACTCAATCAAGCCAACCATGTATTTCTCAATCAACTTGAACCCATCATAAGAAAAGAACACTAATCCCATATGTATACCATAATGTCCAGCACTGCAAACCCTAAACCCATCTATGACTCAAGATGAGCTTCAAGACACAACATAAAGGCCAAAAACCACATTTATTTCAATGGTATGAAATAAGCAAATACATACGCTCTGTTGAAGGGGAGTCTTTTCTTCTGGTCATCGCAGAGAACTTAAATAAAGCAAGAGGACTCAGCAAATCTACGACTTCCTGAAACCCGGACGCCACAGAAGGTAACTGCAAAAGGAACATAGAATAAAAGTAGAGCACAGGCTACGTATTAGGAGAACATGCCAAGTGTTAAACATCCTATGCAGCAGCTTACTTTGAATTTTCCAAAATACATGTGCATCAGTGCAACACAAATACCTGCTCTATAAACTTAACTTGTGTTGTGGGGTTCAATAGGGCCCCTGCACATGAGCGTCCATTTGGAGTAACACATTTAAAATTGACATCTTTTTAGACTTTTTTATATATGCTTTTGCACGTACATGATAATGTATTCAGAAAGTGTTCTGCTTGCAATGCACATTTCTTCATCTGCATTTCCCCACAACACTGTACATTCTGTTCAAGGGTAAAAGTACACTGAGCACGTTGCCCCACATTTTGTTTGTCCATTAGGCGCTACCTCTGAGTCGGAAGACAAATGATAACACACGCAACACCAGCCGCGGTCCGTGCAGGTAACAGCAGTGGGGCTGGGTGGGGTGATTTCGAGGGACGATGCAGAGGGAAAATTAAATAATTAATTTTCCCTCTGCATCGTCATCCCCCCTACCGGCCCCACCGCTGTTACCTGCACGGACCACGGCTGCGCAACACAAATCAGGCACAGCGCGAATGGAACCAGTTTTCCGCATTTCCATGGATTATTCTGGATGTTCGCCCGTGACCGATTTCCATCCTTGCTGACTCTCACCACTATCCTGAAAAGGACGGAGGCCTTTTCTACACCAAACCGGCTTCCAGATACATCACTCACACAGGTAGATGGGGAGTCAGGCTTTCCAAGTGATCTGGCAGACCGCATTCAACCTATGCCCTCGATAGAATATGTGGTTTAGGCAGGTAGGATTATCATTATGACATATATTTGTATATTTATATGATCACTGCAAAAATTACAGTTCTTATAATGCTGGTAACAATGCTTTGTTTCCTTCTGCTAATAATTGCAGCTCGTGTATTTTAAACAAGAATCCGTTTGCTTCAATAAATGTTTTAAATGCCAATTTGTGTATTTCTTGTGTCTCCTTTTGGGCATGCCTGAAGTAACAACGAAACTGTAGATCTGTTATCATGATTTCCTGGGGGTAATTAGAGTGGTCATGTTCTGAGGCTGCAGACAACATCCGGTACCCTGTCAGGTATAGGGGTCCAGATGGCGCAATGTGAACTAGCCAGGAATTGGGCCAACATATTCTGATTGTATGAGTGGACTTAGTGCCCATATATTGACACATATGTTGTCCAAATCCACAGTCCTACATAATTAGTATGAACCGTACGACACTTGGTACATGGAACCAGAAGTCCAGGTATATAAACAGTAAATAGTTTTTTTTTGTTTTTTTTTAAAATAAACTTTTCTTTTTTTAAATCTATTCTATAGTCCTTTTACTATGTCTATGCTCACATCGGCTATGAAAACCACACCTGCTCTACCAAGCGTCCTAATCGCACCAAGCACAGGAAGTAAGAAGGACTGCACTGAGGAAGTAATGAAGAATATTGGTAAGTAAACCTAGTATTACCTCCTCATAGTCACTCTTGTCAGTCTTTCCTCCTTGAAGATACAAGTTGAAACACTTAGACTTTAGCCACAAACTTAAAGGCAACGCACACCTTTATTCAAAGTTATAAGTCTTTCTCCTTCAGAAAAAGTATTGAAAAGAACAGAACCCAGCTTCTGAAAATTCACCACCTTTGCTAGAAGATACACCTAAGTGATAGTGCTGCATAGATATAAGAGGGAGGCTTAGGCTCCGCATATTACTCGCATTGAGATACCGTGATCCTCAGCCGAGGAAGCTGCATTTCCTTCAGCTGACCTACACATAATCCCCACGAGTGTAGGCAATTTCGCCCTTTTGCAGACTGTCAAAATAGCTGATTTCACACTGCAGCTTATTGTAACAGCTGAAAGTTTATGTCCCTTCTCATCTGCATCAAAAGTGCCAAATAGAGAGCAACAAGAACGAAAAGACTGTACGACTCCGATAAACCAGCAACATTATTCTTACATCTAAAACATTTAATTTGCTCTCTTCTGGAGTTCACCGACTTGGGGGAAAAACCGGAGAAAAATCTCAAGTTCCAAAAGAAATTTTTAGAATAAATTTCTGGTCTGAATGAAAGGACCTGGCTGAAGAACAACCTTGTCTGGAAGGATTTTAAGATATGGTTAATCATTTACTACTGCCTTTTGTCAGACCCCATTTGGGGGTCAGAGGGCAGACAGGGGCTACTGTGCCTCCACCGTTGTAGCTGAGGTTGTTTGCCACTGGTTTTTCTAGGGTCAATCCTACTATAACCCTGCAAGCTGGGCCAACTACAACCCTTTCTGTACTTGAATCTCAGGGTTGTGAAGTCGTGCAGTCACAGGATTTTCACAAGCTCAGACCTCAACAATCAACGAGCGCAATAACTTCAATGTCCAGTACAGTGCTTGTGTTTTCAGAAAGGAAAGTCCTTTTTAATCTCATTACAGTAGTAAATACTACAAAAGTCAATTCAGTGTACATTGCAGAGATCCTGGTTATAATTCTCCCTTGTAGCGCTACACCCGCTGATTCCCCCTCGTGCTAAACCCCACACGGGTAGCCTTTGATAAGCTTCCAACAGGTAGCCTTTGATAAGCTTGTTCACCCAGCAAATACGGAAGAAGCATGAAACAGTTGAAGGTGCAGATTCTGGTTCCCCACAAGACAAATGTGCAATCAGTTCATGTGAATTGTGTGTTTTTATCCCTGATGGCGTAGTGGGTTTAGACTCAGTCTCTCACTCTCGACCAGTGCAGCTCAAGCGGCGTACTCTTCCCATTGCAGGCACACGTCTTCTTATTCGGCCTCATAGTTTAAATCCCGTGCGATTGGTGGCCCTAGTGTCTTCACACAGGTGTGGGCCAGACTGCTGCAGCTTTGCCGGTGAGACGGATGCAGCCCCGCTTTGGCTGTTGCCCAATGACGAAGCACATATGGGTCCCAAACAGGCCCATACAATCACTAGGGCAGTTGCAGCCCTGTCCAGCCGATACTATCATCAAACCAGTTGCAGCCACGACCAGGTCACTGTGTTCACATAGGCTTTCTGCTGTTACTGCCAGGAACCTTCAGAGAGACCTGGGGCCATGGACATGCCACGCCTTTCCTCCTCAAAGTCTGTCCTCCTGCAGAGCCAAGCAGACTCATTCCCACTCTCAGTAGGCAGACAGGTTACTAGGCAGCGTTTAGTTCTGGTTTGTGCTTTCTCACTTGTATGGGCAGAATCACATTCAGATAAGCAGGGTGGATTGTCATCAGTACCCGTCGGCTAATGCTGGCAAATACTGACAAAACGAGAACCGCTGTCTCCAGAGCCAAAATGAGTTGACTTTCTCCTGCTGAATCTTCTGAACATCATCTGTAGTAGGAGACTTGAAGGGAACATATATAGCAGACCCTTCAACCATTGAAATGATAGGGCAACTACCACCCAAGCTTCAGTACAGTTTTAGAAGCAAAGGATTTCTTTTGTCGTAAACAGATCCAAACTAGTGTTCCAAAATTGATGACTCAATAGTCTCAGACTCTGAAACACTTATTGACGTAAGTGAAAGTTTGTGGAGGATGGGAATTTCCTGCTGAGTGGGTCTGCTTAGGTTTCTCGATCCCGGCAATGTAACATACAATCAGATATATTAAATTGGCCTCTGCTCACAATCCTGGGGTATGAGTCACCTTGGCCAAAATTTGACAATGTGTTCCCTTTGATCATTTATATAAGTTCGGACCACGTGGTTGTCCATTCAGACTAATACTGCATGCTCTTTACCAATAGTGCAAAATACTAAACAGCCTGTAGGACAGCCATCAATTCTTTCCAATTAGAACTGTGGTTCAATTTTTGTCAAAGACCTACAACCCTGAACTATTGAATGTTCCACTGCCCCCAGCTAGAAAAAAAACCCTTTTAACAGGTTCTATTCCAGTAGCCAACAGGCGAGTTCTTCTTATATTTGGGGCAACACTGGCACCCTCATCCCCAAATCCATTTTGCCAGATCCCAATGCCAAATAACATGAGATACTAATGGTTTTAGATGCAGGCAAACCCAATGGTTTTAGATGCAGGCAAACCCAAAGAACCACTGCTTTCGTGGCTGGCATGAACCCTTGTACTCAAAGCCAAGTCTCCACTGGAGCCCAGTCTCTCACCAGCAATGCTGCTAGGTGATGTTGAAGAGTGATCATTCTATCTAGGAAAAGAATACTCGGCCCAGATCTGTCCTGAATCTTGCAGTAAAGAATAGGCAATCTTGAGATGGTATTAGATTCCACTTCCCAGTTAGGAAGAAAGTCGAAGTGTTGTAACACTTGCCACAATTATCTGTCATTTTACACCTTAAGTAAAGCGGAAATTAATGTATCATCTAGGTAAGGAAATAATTAAATTCCTTTAACTTGTAATAAGGGCTAAGAAAGCCAGTACGTTCATGAAGGTTCTGGGAGCTGAAGACAATCTGAATCGTAGGACTGTTAACTGGGAGTTATTGTTACCCTCTGCAAAACAAAGAAACCGTAGCTGAATCGGCAGGTGTAGATACACATCTTGCAAGTCCATAGTGGTCATAAAGTCCCCAAGGATTGAACAAAGAAATTTCTGTCTGAAGGGATAGTGTCTTGAACTGTGTTGTCAGGACAAATTAGTTTAACTATCTTAATTCCAGAACAAGCCACACTTCCTGAACTTTTGGAAATCTCAAAAAGGATACAGTACACCCCCAAGACTCGGTTTTCGGGAGGGAATTGTATTATTGCTCACTTTCCATCAACAATGAGACTTCTCTGAGCAACGCTTCTATTTTCATGCTGCCTTATAAGAGTAGGAAAGTGGCATGAAAACGAGGTTCTGGAGGTGTTGAATGAAATTTATCTTGACAGCTTCTGCTGCCACAGGCAATACCCACTGATCTTAAATTTGGTTTGTCCACTGATCGGAAAATTTCTGAAGTCTTCCTTCTACCAATCCTTCCTGTATCCTGGCCTTGTCATGGTTCTGGACGTTAAGGTGTGATACTGAAATTAGGTAGTTAGGAGTTTTTAGAATAATCAGTCTCCTACCATAGGCCCACTCATGAAAGGACCATCATGTCGAGGCAATCTGCATGAATCCAGAGTGATAACTTTGTCACTTTAATAGAGAGAAATGTGATATTGAAGAGGTTCCCCTAAAGGTTGCAAACATTTTCTTTTCTCCTCTGATCATTTGATCAGGTTTCTGAGGACCGAATAATTTTGCCCCTAGGAAAGGAAGATGCGAAATGAGAGTGTTTTGTTTGTTATCCAGTTTCAATGGTCTTACGAGGTAGATCTAGATCATGAAATAATAGAACTAGATGATGTGGCGGTTGCACACAAACTGACAAAGGTATTGGATTGTACAGTAGCATCTGTATACCGCTTACTACCCCTATGTGGGGTACTGAAGCGATAATCCACAAAATCCTTTGAGCCTATGTGGGCAGTAATTCCATGCCGTACTTGATGACCACTAAGTTGAGGTTATCGTTTTATGGTACACCATGCTTTGCGGTGTGGTGGATGAGGAAGTGTGAAAGATAGACATACACATTTTTATAATTTGTGAAATTATAGTAGCTCTGATTAGCTCTGCGGGTCCCTGTATTTTGTTGGTAGATATTTTTCCTTTTATGCTTTCCATCCAATTTCCTATGCTGGCTATGGCAGGAGTTCATCTACTCAAGGCATCTAATGGATCCGGTGAAGGTAACAGTGGAGAGTAAGGCTGAAGGGAATCTGACAGCTGCCCATATAGACTATGTCACAGTCTTCCTTTATATGATTGACATTATGGGGCATCAATTAGGCAGATTTAGCAACCTGTGTGTGTTATATTTATTCTTTTTATCATTGACATTTATAGGGCATCGGTGCTCAGAGTATCCGACTATTCAGGACCTGCAGGGTGGACTATGTTCAAAGTCTTCTAGCGACCAGCAACATGTGGCAGATTTCTCTGGTTCTCGCAGGCCAGTACGGTTAGTATTGAGTGGTTAGCTGAGTGGACTAGTATAGTCTGTTTCTATATAACCCAGTTTCCAAGCAAGGTTCCATGGTTCCTTGCAAAATCTAGACATGAAACATGATTTGGCTGGGCATATCAGACCTGCAGTGGGCCCTTGCATGATCCGTGGTATCTAGATTCATTGAGGAAGATTAGTCAAGAAATGGCTGGTGAAACACTAGATTTGTTTTGTAAGATCACTAAAGGAGTCAAACTGCAGCATATTTTAAAATACATCTGCCCCAGACAAGACGACCATTAAACATGAGATTCCACAGGGCAAGCTCACTGAAGGATTTATAATAGAAAAGACAACTTGTGAACACTTCAATACGATTTGAAAGATCAAGAACTGATCATAATGTTGAACAGACACTGGTCTGACTGAAGTTGATCTGCAACGTATTTTCACTAGATCAGAGCAATGGTATGTAGACAGCGGATTAAATTGGGCAGATCGAGAAAGTATTTGCACTGATTAATACCTATGGTAAAATCTGACTGGGGTTGGGTAGATCTGCAATAAATCTGTACATGCAAGACGTATGGGAGGCCCTACATTTGGCTGAATTGATTGACAAAGAATTTGCACTGGGTGAGATGTTCGATAGGCAGTGGCCATATACCGCAGTATTGCCAAGGACCAAGATTGGGTGATAGTACTACATTTAGCTGGCAGAATAACCAGATTACTCTCACTGGGCTCACAGGGAAATCCTAGAAAACACTGCACTTGGCTGTGCAGATTGGGAAAAGATTTGTGCAAGCCAAAATGTTCAAGCTTGGAGCTGTGCTAGGTACAAGACCTCTCAAAATTAAACTGCTGGAAAATGTAGTTCTTACACTAGGGGGAGATTAGAAGACACTCAAACTCCTCTTTCTCCCAAACAAATCGGGAGAACAACTCTACTGTCGTAAAACATTTCTCTTGATTATATTGCAAAAAGGGCAGCGTTGCAGTCACGGATAGCAAGTTATGTTAATTTGTATGTTTATGAATGGGATAATTTTTCTGCCACCGACCTTCATCAATGTAAATCAGACTGGGTGGATTTTGCCCACGATTGGCAGGTAAATAGTTTCCTATCTGATGTATGGAGAAGGAGGCCCCGGCAGCTACACATGTTGGAGCATTGAAATGAAATGGCAAACGCGCACAAATAAAACTAAATGCTGATTAAAACCTTGCCTGAGGTCTTAAAGTTTGAGAAAGGTCCTCTACATATTCCTTCAATCACATATTTAGCCTTTAGATTTTGTTATGTCAAAGGAACTAATGGCTCACCTCTTCAATAACACTCAACCAGTCACCAATAATGTCCTCCTAGTGCTCCGTCCCCTCTCCTCCATATTGAACACAATCTTGAATAATTTCCTGGCTTTCCTGATATAACCCAGAATGGTACATGCTCTCTGTGCATAATAGTCCATTGCGTCCTAGCTGGCTTTTGTGCTCAAGTACATACAAATAAATACATACATAATTTTCATGGCTGCAGAAATAGTGTCAGTTCTTACCCTGTTTTCTTTAGGAAGAGTCTCTGGAAGTAAAAAAAAAATGAACAACAGGTCGATGATAGCCAAGAGCAGAGCGAGTAGAGCTGGCCGCACATAGAAAGTTTCTCCGCTAGCTGTGTTCATAGCAAAGTAAGCTCCAATCATAGGCCCCATGGTGAAACCAAGGGAGAAAGCAATGCCGATCATCGCCTGTAATGCAAACACAAGAGCATTAAACAGTGAACATACCAAGCCCTTTCTAATCCAATTTTCAACAGATGGCAGATAGCCAACGGCATTCAGAAGCAATTGTTCTACCAAATTAACTTATCATTTTGACCGGGCCAGAGCAAGAATTGTTGGTACAGAACAGAAATGTACATTTAGAGGCCCCTTCCACCAGTCAGTGGGGACATATCTAATACTTTCATGGGCTAACCCAGCATCCCTTGCTATTAGTGCTCTCAGATACTACCTAGAATTACCTTATTTTGAGACCAGTATTAGGGAAATTATTTGGGAAGAAAGTTTAGGCCATTTATCCCAAGAACGCAACAAAAAAAAAATCTTCTCTCTTATTTAAAACTATATTAAAAAGAATGTGTAGTTTGTGTTATATTTACATTTTTGACCAAATGTTATAAAACTGGGTTCAATTTAAAACTCAAGCACAGCAGCAATCCCTGAATTTTTAATTTGTCATTTGGGTACGTGTCTGAAATCCAGGGCCAACCACCTGGTGTCCCACTAACAGATGGCTGATTCTAGTAGCTTGGTATCTCTGATCAAAGTGAAAGTGTCCCAAGACACCTGGTTTAAAGGATTCTGAGGAGAAAAATTTAAAGTTGTGCATTTATGTTATTAGAATCAGGTTTGCGATCTTCATGCCCTGGTTTTGAGGATTACATTTCTGTCTGGAGTCAGGACTTGTTTCGGGGGTGGCAGGGGTGTCTCCGTATGGAGGACTTTGCATTTGGAGGAATACGGCTGCTGATAACTGGTGAAACTCTCCTTAGAACCTGGCAAATGCACCATGCACTTCCTTGAGCACAGACCTAAAACCTCATTATAGATCGGCAGTCATAATTTGGTCACTTCGCTCACTCTTTATTCGTGTCTTAGTTTGAGTGTGGGGTGGCAAAGAACAAGGTCAAAATGCTCTCACTTTTAGATGGTATCTGAGTGGGTTGGATCAACACTTCTTTGTCTAACCCAGAAAACTGGTTGTGGTGCATTTAAAGGGTTAAAATTAAAGATCTAGGGCGGAGCCAGCTGTGCTTTAGGATAAGTGCCTTTCTAAGGGGCTACATGCAACTCCTTTTTTAAGGCTTTGTAAGGGTGCTAGTACTATGAGTCCTTCTGGCTCTGAAGAGGCTTTGGGGGCTAATGTGATGGCACACCTGGTGTTCCCTTCTTTTCTGAAGCCTGGGCTCCAGGACTTACTCTTCTGGTGTGCTTGAGCCTACTCTGCAACAGGATATTTGGTGAATTACACCCCTCTATGTGAACAGGAGAGACTCCACCATGGCAGGTGAGCTATTTACAGAGGTGACCCTAAGCAAGTAGGGCTGTGACTAAGGCTGCCGAAGTACCATCAATGGGAGGGGGTTCCTTAGCACCCGGTGTAGTGTGATGAAGAGAAAGCAGAGACGGTATCCATCCAGGAGTTGCAGGAAGGCTATTGTAAGATGAGACTGCAACGGAGAGAGGAGAGACGAGCTGCAACGTAATCACTTTTTGGCTCAGACTAACATTTTATTCTTAAATTAAACAGAAGGGTGAAGGAGAAACAGGACTTCCTGAAAGATTAAACTTCAAAGGGAGCATCTGGACTGAAATAAACAGTACTAAAGTCAGATTCTTATTATCTCTAACACTTGTACTAGTTTGGGAAAATGAAACAAATTGTGCCCCAGTTCAGCTGAATGCTTCCACAACTGTATATGGTCCACACCTAATTCACATCTTTTGAGATTTGCCTTCTAGCTGCTGCTTGAAAGGGCTGGTCATGCAATAGTTCGGCAACAAGAAGGGGAATGCCAGGGAGGTGCCACATTGGGCATTTGGTTTTAATAGACTTCAGAAGTGCATCTCCTTTCAGATTAGGAGTCCTCCGGTGTATCTGGAGATAGGAACTACAGGAGTCCTGGACAAAGAGTGGCTTGGGGAAGGAGATTTCATCTGAAGCTTTGTAGGGGTGGAGCTAGGAGAGAGAGGAGAGCTCTGCACAGCTCAGCTGAGAGCCCACAATCATAGTTTTGGGTCAAAGTTTTAAATAGTTGTGTCGCCATAAAGCATAATTCCAGAAAAGTAAACGGTTCACGCTTCTGAAGACTGGGAAATTGAACACCTAGGAATTATATTAGAATTAGCTCGCACTCTTCACTAACAGTTGAATGATTTACCCTTAAAGGTACCCTGCTACCAATACCAAACTACAAAGGGAACTAGTGCCTGGAACAGAAATGGAGAGTACTATGCCATGCAAGCTTCTCTATGGTGAATAACTCGTGTCTACTGTCTTAGAAATAGACACATTACATCCAGCTCTGACTTGGAATCTTACCTCTTGTCATTTTTATGTGCTGCCGACATTGCTGAAGGGGTCCTGATCCTGACAGAGAAGCCTGCCAGCTCCTATGGAGCTTCCATCCTGTTTCAAGAGTGCAGTGGATTCTGTGACAGAGAATCTGCTCTCTGTCTCAACGAAATATAGTGCAACATTTACAAATGGAAATTTCTCCTGCTTGCCAGTGTAACTTCCCTCCTGTGGCTGGAGAGTGCAGAAGGTATTAATACAGCGGAAGCTGCTGCTTTCCATCAAGAATTCTAGTAGGCCATTATTTAAGAGTACAAAATATAGTCGCTGGCGTTATGTATTGGTAGGCTACCTTGCTACTGGTATTATGTACGCAGATTAAGAAAGCAGAAGTTCTATTAGAAGGTTGTGTTAAGCAAACGTTCTGCCAAACATGTTCTACTTGTTTAGACTTATAAAGCAAATCATTCATGAGATTATGAGATTGCAGATCTCATGCCGTGTCTCCCCTGCTCCGCTAGAATGTGTTAGATATGGCAACAGTGTTTGTTCAGCTTTGGTATTACACCTCAGTTCAATTCACCCAGCGCGAGATATAAAAGACTGCCTCTCCCCCGATGTCCGCATCTTTTGAATCGTTGCCTGGGAAAGTAGCCTTAATCTCGAGCAGCACGAAAATGTACTTTTACACTACATGTATTCATTCAATAAAGGACGCGAGAGATATGCCTGTGAGGGATATCAGATGTTACAATGGATGTGATTACATCGCAGTAGATTACGTTAGAGTAATCACATTATGATTATCTTGTAGTATATTTACATTGCAGCTTAGATGGTTAAGTATTATTTTCAGGGGAAGGTGGAACTCGCAGAGTTATATAAAAACTCTGAGTTTCCGCGGAGTTCCGCAAGTGGCGGAATTTTGGCACATGGCGCAGATTTTTAGTACAAGGATCTTGTTCTGAGCTGTAAGGCTTGTGGCTTGGGGAGAGGGTGTGGCTTTACAGCCAGGGCGGCTGACTTCGAAGCTTGGGAACCGGGTTCGAGTCTGGCGGGAGGCTCAAACATCCTGTGATTCTGGGCAAATCACTTAATCTCCCCATGCCTAAAAAGAATGAATGTGTCCGCCTGTAATGCAACTGGTGCTCATGTAAAGCTCTTTGATACCTTCGGGTCGAGTTCGCGCTATATAAAACTGCACACAAAAAAAGGCACCATGCACCGCGCCAGAGGGTGCTGTTTTCTGACGCTCAAGTAGATTTTCTACTGGAGCTGCAGCTTTCTCAACACGAATGGTAGTGACCTGCAGCAACCACCCGCGTTGAGAAATCGCGCCGGGACTCATCCTAGCACTCAATTTTTCTCGCTCGCCAACTTGATGTTGGCGAGCCGTGAAGGAGAAAAACCGTGAAGGAGAAAAACTCGCAGAGTTTTTCTGGAACTGAGTGGGCAAAACTCTGCCGGCGGAGCGGAGTTTACCGCCTTACGGCAGTGGTGCACGTATGGGTGTGAGAACACGAACATAAACAGCCACTCTCCACTACCAAATAATGGAAGATACGCACTCTAAAGTTGCTCTGTAACAAATATTGAATCCAGAATGATGTGCAGGACTTGCTGAAAATACCCGACGTGTTTCGGTGAACACTTACAAGGAGTAACAAAATATCTGCTGACAGGCACTAACGCAGGGGAATAACAATCGAATTTTAAAAACGTACTGCCCATAACACGTGTTTCACAAAAAGTAAGAAAGGCCTACTTGCTTTGTCATATCCTTTCATTGTAAACAGATCACACCTCAGGAATTTGACATCATTTTCCCAGTGAACCGATAAGGTTTTTAGCATCTACCGTTGACTTGACACTATAACCAACACAGGCCTACTGAAGTGTGCATAAGATGGCAATCATCATGCATACAGCTACAGAAGTACAAACATGTACACATCTACAGTTGACAAAACAATATACAACACAATTGTGGCTAACAAGAATCATGACAGTGCAAATTTTTACTGCCAGAGTTTGTCAGAGCGACAGCCCTTTCCTGCTATAGTAGTCTTTTAGGATACATGTAACAAAATACCTGTCTACAGCCTGTAACATGATGTGCTAACAATACACTGTTAGAGGCCTATAAGCTTTAAGAAATGATTTTCACAATAAATAAGCCAGACTTACTGGCTTTTTCATAACTTTCCATAATAAACTGACCAGACCTCTGGCATCTGGCATACCTTGTCATAGCACACTGATCAAGCCTACAGCGGTTATTGTTGGCTTGTCGCCATAACCAACTCAGGCCTACTGTACTAAGCAATCATCTGGCATACAGTCATAACATTACAAAAGTACACAAAATTACAATTGGCAAAGCAAAATACTAACTATATTAAGTGAGCCTAGCAGTGCAAATCTTCTATCCCCACGGTTTGTCAGAGGGGTAACCAACATCAAAACCCTTGCCTTCTACAGTAATCTGTGAGATTCCATGAACCAAAACAGCTATCTGCTGGTTTTAATACTGAGTAATAACAGTGCATCCTTCATTGCCTACTGGCTTTAACATATGCTTTTCACAATAAATACATCAGGCCTATGTCCTTTAGTGTTATTTTTTTACAACAATTGGGCTTAGAACCTTATTGAACGGCTTGTCGGCAGAACCAAATTCAGGGCGCGTTTGTTTGGCGTATGCTTTTCCACAAAGCAACAATCAGGTATACCGTAATAAAATTCCAAATATGTACAACATTAAAGTTGTCAAAACAATATAACATCCCTCCTAAGAAAGGCTAGTAAGGATAATCGTAGTGAACATCTTCTATCCACATGGTTTGTTTGGGTGCGTCACCAACACCAAAACCCTTGCCTGCTACAGTATATGCCAGATTCCATTACAAAATACCTGCCTACAGGCTTTAGCACAGTGCAATAACAATCTATACTTACAGCATATTGCCTTTAACACATACTTTTCACAATAGGCATGTCAGACCTACTGGCTTTGTCATAGTAAACAGAAGAAACCTATGCAATGTGCAGTAACTTTTTCCAATGAACCAGTAAGGCCTAGAGCCTTTACCTGTGTGCTAGTAATTTCACAGTGGTCTACACAGTTCATAGCTGTTTTTCTAGGAGTCTGTGGTGGGCAGAAGTGGATCTACGATAAAGATGTTTTGCCTTGCAATTTGCTTAAAGTGTAGTGGGCATTCCTATGTAAACAAACTAGACACTTTTTTTCGTGGTGCATGAAGCATTTTGCAGCTTCCAGATTTTCACTTGCTATGCCTGCAAAACAGGAGTCGCTGCTGGCTGATGAAGCAGGCTTTCACTCCATGGCACTTCCACAAGGCGCTAATGACATTTTGTATGTTAATTTATTTACCAATTACAGTTAATTTAAATAAAGCGTATTAATCGACTTGCACAAAATCACATTATGCATTATCAGACAGCTGGAACTGCAGCTCCAGATCCCAAGCACAACACTCTGGTAACAGTGCTCACTGAAGGAATAACAAACATACTGGCACACTGGACAAAACAGACTATTGCCTTTTAATTACTGAAAAGAGTATAGCACTTGCACACTGGCCAATCTATTGCCTTATCTATTCCAGATTTCTCAGTAATACAGCTGCAGTTCCACCCACCTGCTCTGAATGTGCGACATTTCACATCGCCAGGCCCTCGCCCCAGCAGCTGTGTGCTGTTGCCAAGTAAATGGACTGCTGAGCATAACACAGTGAAAGATGCGGACTACTACATCCCAGTACCTTGACTGCGATAACTATGCCTGGCAAGAGGTAGGGAAACCCACTCATGGGCTATACCGTACCAAATATATATGTTCTGCCATACACAGGATTTTTAGAAAAGCAGGTAAAAATTCAAAGGCCAGGCTTGGATATTTTCCATGGTTTGCCAATTCATACAAGAACACAGTTTATATATAGTGACCGAACACAACCTACAAAGAGTAAGTAGAACAGCAGAAAGTGAAAGAGTTCATCCTTTCTCTGCCGGGATTGTTTGCACTCCTCTGTGACCGCACTTTTTTTCAAGAAAAAATTGGCATTAGGTTTTTCAAGCACATGTACCTCTTTGGTCTCAATGAGCACCTATACAAACAATATATTTTTTGGGCACATTCAGGGTTATGTATTGCTGCAAACCAGACATCATAATAATAATAATAAGCGGGTATTTGTAAAAGGGCGAACTAATCACCCCTCGGGGTCTCAAGGTGCTGGGGGCTGGGAATCGAACCGTGTAGCCCCTGCTACGGAGTCAGCCGCCCTGGGTCCCGTGCTCTCCATGCCACTGGAGTCAAGCTATCCTGGCTGATGAGGGCTGAAAGCCCGAAACCGGTCCTAGGATGCTTGTTTCCAGTCCAGGGAGGACCTGGCCTGGCAGTTCGGGCTGGACTGTTCCCATTGGGCGCAGGGTCAAGACTGATTTGCATATGGCTGGGTCCAAACTGGAATGGCATGGTGAGCAAAAAAACGATGGATTTAGGCCCAGATCTCTGTACTGGGGTGAATGTACGACATTGTTCTGCATTCTGTCCATCAATTGTTGTTTTTGCATTCGTCACCCCGAGTGGGACGGGCATGCCCAGACGTGGGTCCCGTGCTCTCCATGACACTGGAGTCAAGCTATCCTGGCTGATGAGGGCTGAAACCCCGAAACCGGTCCTAGGATGCTTGTTTCCAGTCCAGGGAGGACCTGGCCTGGCAGTTCGGGCTGGACTGTTCCCATTGGGCGCAGGGTCAAGACTGATTTGCATATGGCTGGGTCCAAACTGGAATGGCATGGTGAGCAAACAAACGATGGATTTAGGCCCAGATCTCTGTACTGGGGTGAATGCACGACATTGTTCTGCATTCTGTCCATCAATTGTTTTTGCATTTGTCACCCTGCGCCACACCTTTCCCTCACACCTCTCCCTCATCAATAGCTCATTACAGCTTGATAATATAATGGAAAATGTAGAAATCTTATTTTTATTTTTTTACAAATTTGTTCACTATTTAGTAGCACTTTTCAAATGAACAAACAAACAAACCCTGAAACGCTAACCAAGAAAATGTTGCCCTGAATGTCTGGAGTTCATCAATACCAAATATGTGTGTGTTTCCTTGGGGAAAGTAGTCTGCACAATCAGTTATGTAACATTAGCACAGATCACAAAACTGTGGCAGAATCATTGCTCGTGGTGCACTGTTCATTTGATAACTGATGTTTAACCAGACTGTATGGAAAGTGTAAACCTTACATTTTTTCCAACTATGTGCGACCTAAAGAATTGATCTGTGAAAGCCAGACCACCCTTGTCATGACTGGCCGATCAGGATAACACTCTGAACATGACGTATGTCAGATTTTTAGCAATCTTTTTTCCAAAACGTGTAAAAATGTCCCTTGCTCAGGAACATATTGATGCTAAATCTTGATCCCCATTTTTGTTGCTCTGGGATTCCGGAGTGTGGGGGTACCAGACATGTATGGGTTTTTTAAGGTTTCAGGGTGCCCACAGGTAATAAACTCCGTGCATTGTGTAAATTCGAAAAACAGCTGCATGCGAAATCCTGGTTTAGAGTCCTTGTCTTATGGTCCCAGATATCACCCCTGTGTATGGAAACCTACCACAATCATACATTTTAAATATCTACGCATCCTAAGATTGGTCACTGTGTGTCAGATCTCCTATCCCCTGATTGGCAGGCCTGGAGATCATAATGAACAGGAAGTCTGGCATATTTTTAGCACTTTTTCCAGGACACAGTAATTCCCCCGACTTCCTCAAACAGGAACATATCTCTGCCAAGACTTGACATCTAAATGTGTTCCTCTGGGTCTCAAGTGCATGGGCTACCATGCATGTATGAATTTTTTATGAGTTTAGGGTGCCCACAGCTGATAAACTGGTTGCAGTGTATAATGGAAATTTGGAAAAAAACTACAAGCAAAATGCTGGTTTAGGGTACCTGTCTTTTGGTCGCTGGTATCACCCATGGACTGAATGGAAACATACCACAACCATATTTTTTACGATCTACACATTATAAAGTTTCTATCGCTGGGTGCCAGAGCAGTCTCACCTGGACTGGCTGGCCGGGACAACCCTCCCAGGCTTATCCGATAAGTGTGTGACATCATTTGCTTGTTAATGAGAAGGCCGGGAAGTGAGCATCAGGCTGCTTCATTAGGGAGTTTGCCACGGCCCAGAAAGAATTTGGCGCTGGCACACTTCTTACCCTCAGAGCCAGACAGTCTGTCCCCTATTTGAGGGACAAAACGATGAAAAAAAAAAAAGTCATAGTATTGTCATTGGCTGCACTTAACGTATAGATACACATCATAAGGGTGTCCTAGAGACACAATTTCATGACGTATGCAACAATATGGCAACCAAGGCATTAAGGACTGTTGAAAGCACTCACAAAAGGCAATGCTGGAATAGAGTAGGAACTGGTCAGAGTGTGGTTCTGCCAACTGTTCTTGGGCTAAAACCGGGATCTGAGCTGGACCCAGCAAATCATTCTGTCTGTGTCCTGCTACAGTGTGCCGACACTGGGACTTCTAAATAGGCATCTGAATATTCAATGCAGTTCTCTGTGAACAGCAGCAGAAACTTCTATACCTCAGCAACCAGCAGCAGTTAGGCCTCACTTCACAAACAATCGAATTCCTTTCGTTCAAGTGGTGTCCTGACTGGGAACAGTTGGGGATTAAACTCAACACATCTGGAACATCAAAATTGGACTATACAACTTGCAGCCCGTCAAGATACGGGCCTACCAACTGCCACGCATCTCGGGGCAGACTAACGCATTTGCTAATTTTTGTCACATCACCGCATGGCCCGAGACTGTCACACTATGCGTATTAATTATAGGCTGACTGCCGACAGTCTCTCAGCGCCTCACACAGATGCTCAGGCCTGCTTCTCTTGTGTTATTTGGCAGCTCATTGTTGCCTGGCACCATTGATGCAGTTTCTGCTGATACTATGATGCAGAGTAGTGTCATATCACCCAAGAGATCCTAACTGAACTGCGTAGCAGAGTTTTGGTGTTGCCTTCCCTGGACGACTGGGCGGACCGTCTCGGTGCCTCCTCCTGTTATTCAGGCCCGGTTCTAGAGGGTGGGCCGGGTGGGCCAGGCCCACCCAAACATGAGCTCGGCCCACCCAAACATGAATCTTGGCCTTTGCAGCAACGTCAAGAAGGCCAACACAAAATCGGCACTATAATTTAAAACGTTCCTCTGAACGTAATTTTTTTTCTCCTTCTAGGAGTTGTGTGATTGGGCCTGGGCTCTCTCTCACAGGCACCCCAATCACGCATCTCCTTTTAGAAAGGTGGGCTGTGTCTCCGCCCACTCGTACAGGTAGAATAGGGGTACGGCGAAGGGGACAAATCCTTTCTTTGGCACCAGGTGACCTTTGCATACTGCGTGGATAATTCCTTCTTTTCAGCGCTGGCGTAAAGGAGTTTGTTTATCCTGATTCACCTTTCCTGAACCCTTCAGCTGCTTATCAGATCCGGCTTTGAGACAGATTTCCAACCGAGCAGGTAAGCGAATGTGTGGCTATTCCATTTTTAAAAAAATCTGCAAAGGCCCAGCAAGATGCATACTTCATGTATGCTTCGAGAATGTGTGGCTATTTGTTCATATTTTTAAAATCTGTGAGGGCCCAGCAAGACTCATACTTTGTGTATGACGTGTATATTTCATTTAAATCATTTGTGTCATTTTCATGACTGGCTCTGCCACAAATGCAAGACAACAGTAAAAATGTCCAGATAACTCTGGTGATTAATGATCCTGCTGGAGAGCAATCTTTTGTCTGTTTGTAGTTTTGAAAAGCAGACTTTTGGATAGCTCAGTGGGTTACTGCCTTTGTTACAGAGATTCTTGTGTTACTTGCAGTTCAGAAGTTACAGTCCTCACACAGGACAGTGACCTATGAACTGACATCAAAGAGCTGCATACAAACCTGAATGGTATAATTAGAACTTTTTTTGTGTGTTCCTATATAGTTAGAATTTCCCCAGTCTTTCATTATTCTAATGTTGCTATAAAGAGTTTGTTTGGGCAGTTATACATTTTAATCAGTAAAGCCAACCACTGGGGTATGCTTTAAATTCTGTGTTTATGTTTCTCCAGACCTAACCCTCTTAAAACATACTGCCCAACAGTACGGATGACATGTGATTCCTACACCTGGTAATCCTCATTGGCTTATGTGTTATTCCCTATAGGCTGATTTACATACTTGTATGATTCATGGTCTCTGCATAATGTGTGCGTGATATAAAGTACTGTGAAACCCTTCACTACGAGTAGCGCTATTCAACAAATGAAAAGCATATGAGAGAGGGGCTACGGAGAGATGACGGGTACTGTTGGAGGGTGGCAATGAGGGCATCCGAGGAGGAGGTGAATATAGGGAGAGTCTACGGAGAGATGAGGGGCACTGTTGGAGGGTGGCAGTGAGGGCATTTGAGGAGAAGGTCATGGGGGAGGGGCTATGGAGCGATGAGGGGCACTGGTGGAGGGTGGCAGCGAGGTAATCCAAGCAGGTGGTCATGGGGGGGCTACGCAGAGATATGGGGCAGTGGTGGAGGGTGGTAGTGAGGGGGTCATGAGGGGGAGAGGCTATGGAGAGATGAGGGGCACTGTTGGAGGGTGGCAGTGAGGGCATCCGAGGAGGTCATGAGGGGGAGGGGCTTTGGAGAGATGAGGGGCACTGGTGGAGGGTGGTAGTGAGTCTGAGCAGGAGGTCATTAGGGGGAGAGGCTACGGAGAGATGAAGTGGCACTGTTGGAGGGTGGTAGTGAGGGAATCCGAGGAGGAGGTCATGGGGGGCTACGCAGAGATATGGGGCACTGGTGGAGGGTAGTAGTGAGGGAGTCTGAGGAGGAGGTCATGAGGGGGAGAGGCTACAGAGAGATGAGGGGCACTGTTGGAGGGTGGCAGTGAGGGCATCCGAGGAGGTCATGAGTGGGAGGGGCTTTGGAGAGATGAGGGGCACTCGTGGAGGGTGGTAGTGAGAGAGTCTGAGCAGGAGGTCATGAGGGGGAGAGGCTACGGAGAGATGAGGGGCACTGTTGGAGGGTGGTAGTGAGGGAATCCGAGGAGGAGGTCATGGGGGGGCTACGCAGAGATATGGGGCACTGGTGGAGGGTGGTAGTGAGGGAGTCTGAGGAGGGGGTCATGAGGGGGAGAGGCTACGGAGAGATGAGGGGCACTGTTGGAGGGTAGCAGTGAGGGCATCCGAGGAGGTCATGAGGGGGAGGGGCTTTGGAGAGATGAGGGGCACTCGTGGAGGGTGGTAGTGAGAGAGTCTGAGCAGGAGGTCATGAGGGGGAGAGGCTACGGAGAGATGAGGGGCACTGTTGGAGGGTGGTAGTGAGGAAATCCGAGGAGGAGGTCATGGGGGAGGGGCTATGGAGCGATGAGGGGCACTGGTGGAGGGTGGTAGTGTGAGTGTCTGAGGAGGAGGTCATGAGGGGGGAGAGGCTACGGAGAGATGAAGGGCACTGTTGGTGGGTGGTAGTAAAGATATCAAGAAAGAGGTCAGTGGTGGGGCACCAATAAAGACTTTCACACCAGCGCTAAAGCCGGCCCTGTCATGGCCTTTCTGTTTTTGTTTATTTAATTAGCAGTCGGGCCATTAGGGCCACTGTATATTTTAAAGTGTGTGCTAATTATATTTACTGTTATATTTAATGTTTTAAGTTTGAGGGGGATTTTAGTAATGTTTTTTACCGGGAATAAGAAAAGGAGCTGGATGGTGGCCGATATGGGGCTGGGGCCCAAGGTCAGCTGTGAGATAAGGTGCACGAGAGATGGATGGTAGAAAATGGATAATCAGGGCTGGAAGGGAGTGTGCTGCAGAGTCCGGGGTCAGGTGGAGGTAGTAATGAAGAGAGATTCTCTCTGAAGGCTAGCAACGAGGGAGGCTGAGTAGTGTTACTTGCCTGATACTCCCACCTCAGAAACCTCCTCTTCCCATCAAAGGGACCTTACATGGGATGCATTTCAAAAAGAAAAATGAAACGTCCGTTTCATTTTTTAAGAGCAGGCAGCTGTCCGTGGGACCACTGCCTGCTCTTAAAAAATATTTTCACATCCTTTCACAAAGGGGAAGGGGTCCCCTGGCAACCCCCTTCCTCTTTCCGAGTGGCTTACCACCTACTTGGAGTAGGTGGTAAACTGCGAGTGTTTTGCTACTTTAATTGCGGTCGCAAAACAATGATACATACAAATGCGGCTCGCTATTGGGAAGGGACGCCCCTTCCTAATACCGTCTTGCACAATAGCGTTTGTACATGCGAGCAGGGCAGGGGAGCGCCACATAAGCCCCTGGCTGGGCGGCGTACTGACCAATCACAGCGCTGCTTGCAGCGTTGTGATTGGCTTTGGGGAGGGAGCCTGGCTGCCTGCTTCCTGTTTTTAAAAAAAAAATTATGAATATTATTAAATTGAACCCCCCCCCCGACCTACCCGCGCGACCCCCCGCCAACCCACCACTCCTCTCCCGCGAGTTGCGACTACCGCAGTGGCCCACCCGAATGCACCCTTGGCCCACCCAAATAAAAATTCCTGGAGCCGGGCCTGCTGTTATTGATCAGGTGACTGGCTTTTTATCAATATGTGTGCTCACTCCGCAGCGCCAGACCTCTCCCATCGCCACGTCACGTCACCTGTCCTAGACTCCTCTGATTGGAGAAGTGTTGACTGGCTCGGGGACAGTCAAAGCCCAGGGACAGCTGGGATCAGATCAGGCCGAGTGGAGGAGACCATGACATCTATGCGTACTAAAATGGTATTCCAGTCTTCCGGTCTGTGGCTCAAGACTGGAGTTCAGAGGTAATGATCTGAAAAATACTTACAAAACGGGTCCTTTAAAAAACCAAGTACTGAACCTCTCTAAAAGTTCAGCACAAACGGTCAGTAGATATTTAAAACTTTCTGCCCCAGCCAAAGTGTGCCTGTTCTCTTCACTGCCACCCTCTGTACAGTGCCAACCTGAAACATGCACTTCTGCTGTCAAAAACGGATAGGGGGCTGGTGTTGCAGCAGCTGCTATTTTGAAAGTTTACCCAGGGGAAAGATTCTAAACGGTCAGAGAAATGCGGCGACCGAGAACCAATCTGAAGGCAGGTTGCAGGAGTGAGCTTCTCTCTCCGCCTGAGCGATTGCGTTGTAAACTCCTAAATCACTACATCAGCTTTCATGAAAGGTTAACACCTGGAAGTGTAGCACCTTTTAACATTGCAAGAAATGTTAGAGTCGCCACCACAGTATACGGTTGCGAATTGTGGGACAAACCATGGTGCAGTCCCGCAGCTACAGTACTGGACGTTGTGGTGGGGGAGGGTATTCACAGCCAGGCTTCCTACAGACACTGTGTTGTTGTCAATCACGCCCTTATTGGCCAGATTCTCATCTCTTTGAGAGCCAGTCACCTACTGCTTGCAGGGGAGCTGCAGTTACCCAACATCACTGTAGGGATGACAGCATGCGTGTATGGGGGGAGGGGGCAGTGCTTCAAATGGACAGATACTCAGTACGTGAACTTTAATTTGACTTAGAGAGTACCTGCCCTTCTCAGCAGGGGTTTACTACTTTTAATGAGAGGGCACCAGCACTTCTCATTAGCAAAAACCTACTCTTGGAAAGTGAGTACCAGCACTTTTTATGTTTCCATTTCCAGGGGGGTACCAGCACCCTAGAGCGCCACCTTCACATACCTTAAAACAAATTCGGGGTCTTCGTGCAGATGCGTCTACTCCCTAATCCTCAATGTCCCTTCACCATGGAGAGGTGGGTGACGGGGCATCATTGAGGATCATTACTTCCCTTGTAGAATTCTTCTCAAAGGTAGCGTTTGTTACAATACATTGCTCTCTTCATACAGGAATATTTGCTGTGCATTTACAAATACTGCTTTGATTTTTCAACTCATTGTCTGGCTGCCGGACACCGCTGCAACCTTGGGAACAATCTTGCTCAAAAGGGACTGAGCTATCAAATGTTAGAAGGAAGTAATATATATATATATATATATATATATATATATATATATATATATATATATATATTATATACGTTCACTTTATGTCCACACCTTCCAAGGTGGGCCTATTGTATACCAGCCACATTTGGCGAGAGTCATGCTCTTTTTAGCTATATTCGCCCGTCTGACAAACAATATGCCTCCTTAGAATTTAATGGGGTCACACACTTTTCAAGCCTATGTGCCCCCCTCCAAAAAATTTAATTCTCCATTGACCTTAATGGAGCAACCACTTAAATGCCTGATGTCACTTACATTTTTGAGTGAACGGGTGACAGATGTGCTACTGGGGCCATCTCCCCTTGGTATAGTGCACACTGTTTGTCTTTATTTGTTTGGTATAGCGAAAGATACACTCTCCTTTGTACCTATTCCAAGTGGGACCACTTTTGGAAGTAGGTTTTTGTCATGAGTTAAGTAAGCACTTCAGAAATACTATTCCTATTTTAAGACTATTTCTTCATCGAGTAGAAAACAGTAATTTCTGAAAATTCTCTCAATGAGCAATAATTAATTGCTGTATTTTACTCATGAGAAAGTGTCACTAAGAGTCGCACATAAATCACCATAATGTCACACGTGTTACACTGAAAGCATGGAAACGTCACACGTGTACACTGAAAACGTGGAAATGTCACACATTAGCAAATGGAGAGCTTGGCAGCTATGAGGAGAACGAAAAACGTTCCTACAGTGCAACTTACCAACGAACATTTTAAGATATTTAGATCGTTTCATGCCCCGAAGAAATACCAGATATCTTTCTAGTTATAATACACAGTAGGAGCCGCACCACAACTGGACATACAAATAAATGGAAACAATATTAAAGTAACAAAATTCCATATGACACTTCCTTATGAATAACAGTGTCTATACACTCCATGAGTATTGTTTCTTCCTTTATTATGTTATATTCCATTCCTAAAAACCATCAGCCAACGCGTTTCGTCCTTTTGAACAATGGACTTCTTCAGGGCTGTAAGTCAAAGTAAAATACACATACAATGTGAAACGAACTGTACAGTTCTGACAATACATACATATATAAGCTTATGTACAACACAGATTACTAACACATATATACAATACATACATATATATACAACCGAAATCTATAAAAGTTAAAAATCAATATGGACATATCATGACCATGGAAAGACATCCCATTTCTATTGGTTAAAGGACATTCAAGATTGTTTGAGAACATCACAGACATGTCAACACAAACTTAATGCATATAGCAACTATAAAAAAAAAAAAAAAAACTAAATGCACAAATGCAAAATATATACAGATATATAATGCCAAGGCTGTATTGAATGTGGTAAGAACGTGAAGGATAAGTAGAACCCAGTGTTTTCAAGACAGAACAATACAAAGGACCCCGAGTGCTATCGAACCAAAAAGAGACCAAATAATATTGACATATGTTGGTGAACCAAGACAGTCCCTTCACCATGTTTCAAGAAAGCATAGAAACCTCAGAAATTCGCCTGGGTCACGTAGACAAGCTTGGCCCAGACAGGACAAGAAGGGCCACACTTTCACCTAGTACTGCATGGTGAAACATATGTAACAAAAAAACATACCAGCTAAGATGTCACTCGCCTATGTCAAACAAGAGGCTGTACACCTATAATCAAGGTGCAACCCCAAAATCCAGTGCCAGAATATGGTATCTGCAGGAAAAGGACATCAAGCCTCTCAAGTACAATCCATTCATAGTAGATTGGGATTGTGTTTATATTCTCATAATAATAATATGCGGTGTGATGCCTACCTGTGCAGGTCTGTGCAATAGCTGTCCAATCAAGAAAAGAATAGATTAAGATAGAAAAATTCAAAATTTCAAAATGATGATTAGTCGCTGTAAAGCATGTAGACGTTGTATTCAATAGAAATGAATTAATTGGATATGCAAAACCAGATAAGAAATGCACTCCGTAGTGGAGATTATCCACCTAGCTGTATGCACCTAAAAATAAAAAACAGTACTTAGAAAATAACATAAGGATGGGCCGGCACATATACACGTTATGTTTAATAAATAGGAGTGATGATCCACATACCTAAATCTTGCAAAGTACTTGAAGGTAAAGATGTGCAATAATGGGAAATACACCTGTGAATCCCGTGCACACCAGAACCTCAAAGGGATGTAAAGTTGGCAATTATACTAACGCCATGTCGCGCCCACCGAGGTATCCCTCATTAAAACGTTAAATAATGCTAAACAGTAATAAAGGCTGTAAACACGGCATGTCACTACCAAATCTTCCCGAGACAAGGATAGCCATGTGCCAAGAGTAAATGCCCACGCCTCGCGTTGTCATAGGAAGGGCGTAATTCGATCATGGGACAATGTGCCCATAAAAGGTCACTGCAACTAAAAATGACGACACGGTGACTCGAAACGATGACCATGCAAGTATGACGCTAATAGCCAAAGAGTCGCGTAGAGGATGGATGCGTAAGCGTGGATTCGCATAAACATGAATAACAGTGCGCATAGCGTTAGTAACCATGCGGATAAGACGCTGGTATCCAAAAAGTCACGTTAAGTGGGGATGTGTAAGCGTGGAGTCGCATAACATAAATATCAAAGCGCATAACGTTAGTAACTTACTGCTGTTAGTGTGCATCCAATCGCAGTAACGATTCCCAGGGCAACTGGTCGAACCTGGCCTCCGCCAAAGCGTGTCCATTTATGTAATCAGTAAACTAAGTGGTCACATGACCTGGTCACAAGATCGTTAAAGGGTCATGCGAGAGTATGAAATGGGATCGCCAACTTGGAACGGCGTATATTAAAGTGCAATCAATACATTAAACATCACACCGGCTTTGATGAAGAAAAAACAATCCACAAAGTCAATGTCAAATACCAAAAAGGGGGGAATGCAATGAAGCAATATTGTTAAGCTGTCAGAAGCCCCCACGCATATATACTAGTGAGACCATTCAATTCTCACTACACTTGTATATAAGCCATTAGTGGGGAAAAAAATTAAGACAATGTAATACGAGAGAAGTCGCCATCTTGAAATGGCATAAGTAAGACTATGGTATTCACCAATAATTTGTATAGTATATCAACAGAGAGAGTACATGATGGACCGTCCCATTGCAGTCGGGGTTCAAGGCAAGGTAAAAATTGCCATGATATCACTTACAAACTTCCTTTTTTGAAATGGTAATTTAAAATGGTATCTGAGCTGAAATAGCTCACGGCAGTGATATCAATAAATAATATACAAAAAATGCCATCAAGTAAACTCTGTGAGAAACAGAAGACAAAAAGATAAGAGAAAGAGCCCGAACCATCGTGAAACGCCTGGGTGGAAATAATTTTATATATATATATCTTGGGTCCCATTGAGATGCAAGAACAATGTTGGGTGACCAGGAAATGCTGGCAAATGACAGATAACAAATCTGCGGCACAAACACGGGAAGGTTGTATACAATAACAAATAAAGTCACATGGAGACACTAAAAGCTCAACAGAAATGTGTGCATGGGAACTAGTTGTATTTCCCAAAATAATTGTCCCACCGAAGGGGTCAACACTCCTTAGGTAAAAATACAAATGAAAATAAAAATACATCGGCCACAGAGGGCCTTCAAAGAATGGGCATATGGCATCCCTAAGTTCTGTCACACAATAAATGTAATAAGGAAGTGCATGTGCAGCATAAAAGTGAAGTTCTCAAATGCAGCATAAGCTGCTAGATAGGTACAAGTAACACATGTAACGGTCATCCACAGTGGTCAATCACCAAGGTTGGAAAAGCTCGATGAGACAGTTTAACGGGTTAAGGATAGAAATTCCGACCGGTGTCACAATTGTCCCTAGGGACAATGTTATGATCCTGAATTTACATTAAAAGATAATTGTGGAGACCGAATGTGATAAGGAAATCCCACATGATGGTCTGGGGTATAACAAGAAATAGCAGTGGAGGATAACCTTCATAAGAAATAATGCAATTCCTTATCCGTATTGTGTCCTATTTCAATGCATCTTAATCGGCATATCCAAGAGACCTCCCTGCGTCGCAGTGCCAATTCCCGATTTCCACCTCGTGGGTTCTGGGGGATATGATCAATACCATGAAACCAAATTTTGCATTCCCCCCGTGGGGTTCCCCCGTGTGGAAAGTCATTGGGTATCTTAAGACATTAGTCCTAATGGCACGGACATGTTCTTGTATACGTTGCTTGAGTGGCCGTACAGTGCTCCCCACATATATCTTTTCACATTCACAGCCTAGCAAATATAGAACACGTATTTCGTTTTGCAGTTTATAAAATGACGTATCTCGTAATCCTTCCTTGTGTTATACTTGAATTCCTTGAGCTTATTTTTTCCCAAAGAGCAGACACTACAAGCCTGGCATGTAAAAAACCCATTTGGAGCAGATGGTAACCATGTTCTGTTAGTGGCACTCGTTGTGTAACTGGGACAGAGCATACTTCTCAGGGTTTTCCCCCTACGATAAATAACCTTAGGAGTGGGCGTGATATGATCCTTCAAACTGGGTACGTCCCATAGTAGGTCCCAGTGTTTTTTTTTTTTAATTCTGTATAATCTGCACTGTTAGTGGTATGTTGTGTAACAAAAGCCAAATGTGTATTGGTAGATCCCATATTGGTTCTATTCTGTTTTTTCACCAATGTGCTGTCTCTTGTGACGTTCTTGATTCTCAACTCAGCCTTCCTCAGGATCTCATCATTGTAACCCCTGTTTTTGAATCTATTCCTTGTAACTATGATGTTATCTCTGAATGCAGTTTCGGAGCTACAATTACGTCTCACCCGTATCATCTCACCGAACGGTATATTCCTGATGACCGACTTAGGGTGAGCACTTGTGGCATGCAAGGTGCTATTGCATGCTGTTGGTTTGCGGAACAGAGTGCTTTGTACGGTATTATTCTCAATATGAAATAAGAGGTCAAGGAATTCTATTACAGTATGACTGTATTTAATGGTGAGGTTCACATTGTAAGGATTACTGTTTAAAAAAGAGTGGTAGTCCTCCAATTGGCTCGATGTTCCCTTCCAAAGCAAAATGATATCATCTATATACCTCCCCCAATAGACAATGAAGTCCATCCAAGGGGAGGCATATCTGCCCCATGCATGCTTCCTCTCCCACCAACCAATGAAGAGGCCGGCGTAAGAAGGAGCAAACCTGGAGCCCATGGCGGTACCCTGTATCTGATTATACCAATTTCCATCATGCAAAAAGAAATTCTTTGACAAGATGATATCAGTCATTTCAATGAGCATCTCATTGTGCTCCATGTGGTCTGCCGTGCGTGTGCGCAAAAAAGATTGCACTGCCGTCATGCCAAAATGTTTTTGCATGCAGGTGTAAAGACCAGTGACGTCCATGGTAACAAACATTAGGTCATTGGACCAAACCATCCCTTCGAATTTCTGGAGTATCTCCCTACTGTCTTGTATACAAGCTGGGAGGTTCACTACAAATGGTTGTAGGAATCCATCAATATATTGAGAAAGACGTTCAGTTGGTGAATCAATGCCAGAGATGATTGGGTGACCCGGTGGGAACGCGCCATCTTTGTGGATCTTGGGGAGGATGTATATACATGGGAATCGTGGATCACTAACAGAGAGATATGCATTTTCTTCATCGTCTTTATCATAGGGGGAAAATCCTGAGAAGTATGCTCTGTCCCAGTTACACAACGAGTGCCACTAACGGAACATGGTTACCATCTGCTCCAAATGGGTTTTTTACATGCCAGGCTTGTAATGTCTGCTCTTTGGGGAAAAATAAGATCAAGGAATCTAAGTATAACACAAGGAAGGATTACGAGATACGTCATTTTATAAACTGCAAAACGAAATACGTGGTATATGTGCTAGGCTGTGAATGTGAAAAGATATATGTGGGGAGCACTGTACGGCCACCCAAGCAACGTATACAAGAACATGTCCGTGCCATTAGGAATAATGACTTAAGATACCCAATGACTTTCCACATGGGGGAACACCACGGGGGAATGCAAAATTTGGTTTCATGGTATTGATCATATCCCCCAGAACCCACGAGGTGGAAATCGGGAATTGGCACTGCGACGCAGGGAGGCCTCTTGGATATGCCGATTAAGATGCACTGAAATGGGACAATACGGATAAGGAATTGCATTATTTCTTATAAAGGTTATCCTCCACTGCCATTTCTTGTTATACCCCAGACCATCATGTGAGATTTCCTTATCACATTCGGTCTCCACAATTATCTTTTAATGTAAATTCAGGATCATAACATTGTCCCTAGGGACAATTGTGTCACCGGTCGGAATTTCTATCCTTAACCCGTTAAACTGTCTCATCTGGCTTTTCCAACCTTGGTGATTGACCACTGTGGATGACCGTTACATGTGTTACTTGTACCTATCTAGCAGCTTATGGTGCAATTGAGAACTTCACTTTTATGCTGCACATGCACTTCCTTATTACATTTATTGTGTGACAGAACTTAGGGATGCCATATGCCCATTCTTTGAAGGCCCTCTGTGGCCGCTGTATTTTTATTTTTATTTTTACTTAGTGAGTGTTGACCCCTTCGGTGGGACACATTTTTGGGGAAATACAACTAGTTCCCATGCACACATTTCTGTTGAGCTTTTAGCGTCTCCATGTGACTTTATTTGTTATTGTATACAACCTTCCCGTGTTTGTGCCGCAGATTTGTTATCGGTCATTTGGCAGCCTTTTCTGGTCACCCAACATTGTTCTTGCATCTCAATGGGACGCAAGTTATATATATATATAAAAAATTATTTCCACCCAGGCGTTTCACGCTGGTTCGGGCTCTTTCTCTTATCTTTTTGTCTTCTGTTTCTCACAGAGTTTACTTTATGGCATTTTTTGTATATTATTTATTGGTATCACTTTCGTGAGCTATTTCAGCTCAGATACCATTTTAAATTACCATTTCAAAAAGGAAGTTTGTAAGTGATATCATGGCAAGTTTTACCTTGCCTTGAACCCCGACTGCAATGGGACGGTCCATCATATACTCTCTGTTGATTTACTATACAGTTATTGGTAAATACCATAGTCTTACTTACGCCATTTCAAGATGGCGACTTCTCTCTTATTACATTGTCTTAATTTTTTTCCCCACTAATGGCTTATATATACAAGCGTAGTGAGAATTGAATGGTCTCACTAGTATATATGTGTGGGGGCTTCCGACAGCTTAACGATATTGCTTCATTGCATTCCCCCTTTTTTGGTATTTGACATTGACTTTGTGGATTGTTTTTTCTTTATCAAAGCCGGTGTGATGTTTAATGTATTGATTGCAATTTAATATACGCCGTTCCAAGATGGCGATCTCCTTTCACAGTCTCGCATGACCCTTTAACGATCTTGTGACCACGTCATGTGACCACTTAGTTTACTGATTACATAAATGGACACGCTTTGGCGGAGGCCGGGTTCGACCAGTTGCCCTGGGAATCGTTACTGTGATCAGATGCACACTAACAGCAGTAAGTTACTAACGTTATGCGCTTTGATATTTATGTTATGCGACTCCACGCTTACGCATCCCCACTTAATGCGACATTTTGGATACCAGCATTTTATACGCATGGTTACTAACGCTATGCACACTGTTATTCATGTTTATGCGAATTCAAGCTTACGCATCCATCCTCTACGCGACTCATTGGCTATTAGCGTCATACTTGCATGGTCATTGTTTCGAGTCACTGTGTCGTAATTTTTAGTTGCGGTGACCTTTTATGGGCACATTATCCTGTGATCGAATTACGCCCTTCCTATGACAACGTGAGGCGTGGGCATTTACTCTTGGCACATGGCTATCGTTGTCTCTGGAAGATTTGGTAGTGACATGCTGTGTTTATAGCCTTTATTACTGTTTAGCATTATTTAACGTTTTAATGAGGGATACCTCGGTGGGCGCGACACGGCGTTAGTATAATTGCCAACTTTACATCTAAATGATGCATGCCTTTGAGGTTCTGGTGTGCACGGGATTCACTGGTATATTACCCATTATTGCACATCTTTACCTTCAAGTACTTTGCAAGATTTAGGTATGTGGATCATCACTCTTATGTATTAAACATAACGTGTATATGTGCCGGCCCTTCCTTATGTGATTTTCTAAGTACTGTTTTTTATATTTAGGTTCATACTGCTAGCTGGATAATCTCCACTACGGAGTGCATTTCTTATCTGGTTTTGCATATCCAATTCATTCATTTCTATTGAATACAACGTCTACATGCTTTACAGCGACTAATCATCATTTTGAAATTTTTATCTTAACCTATTCTTTTCTTGATTGGACAGCTATTGCACAGACCTGCACAGGTAGGCATCATACCGCATATTATTATTATGAGAATATAAACACAATCCCAATCTACTATGAATGGATTGTACTTGACAGGCTTGAAGTCCTTTTCCTGCAGATACCATATTCTGGCACTGGTTTTTGGAGTTGCACCTTGATTATCGGTGTACAGCCTCTTGTTTGACATAGGCGAGTGACATCTTAGCTGGTATGTTTTTTTGTTACATATGTTTCACCATGCAGCACTGGGTGAAAGTGTGGCCCTTCTTGTCCTGTCTGGGCCACGCTTGTCTACGTGACCCAGGCGAATTTCTGAGGTTTCTATGCTTTCTTGAAACATGGTGAAGGGACTGTCTTGGTTCACCAACATATGTCAATATTATTTGGTCTCTTTTTGGTTCGATAGCACTCGGGGTCCTTTGTATTGTTCTGTCTTGAAAACACAGGGTTCTACTTATCCTTCACGTTCTTGCCACATTCAATACAGCCTTGGCATTATAGATCTGTATATATTTTACATTTGTGCATTTAGTTTTGTTTTTGTTATAGTTGCTATATGCATTAAGTTTGTGTTGACATGTCTGTGATGTTCTCAAACAATCTTGAATGTCCTTTAACCAATAGAAACGGGATGTCTTTCCATGGTCATCATATGTCCATATTGGTTTTGAACTTTTATAGATTTCGGTAGTATATATATGTATGTATTGTATATATGTGTTAGTAATCTGTGTTGTACATAAGCTTATATATGCATGTATTGTCAGAACTGCACAGTTCGTTTCACATTGTATGTGTATTTTACTTTGACTTACAGCCCTGAAGAAGTCCATTGTTCAAAAGGACGAAACGCGTTGGCTGATGGGTTTTTTAGGAATGGAATACAACATAATAAAGGAAGAAACAATACTTATGGACCTTATAGACACTGTTATTCATAAGGAAGTGTCATATTGAATTGTGTTACTTTAATATTGTTTCCATTTATTTGTATGTCCAGTTGTGGTGCGGCTCCTACTGTGTATTATTGATCTATACTCCCCGGGCCGGGGAAGCGAGGCATCTTTGGGCAGAGGGTTCATTTGGAGATTTGCACACAAGGACGTAGTGTTTGGTCACAAATAACATAGGTGAACAACGGTTTGGGTGCTGTTTGTGTTTTTGGTCCACTGCCCACATTCCGAGTTTTTATCTTTCTAGTTATGTAGGTACAATAATAATAATTACTATGTAGTATTTTGTAATAAACTGATTGATTGGCATTTAATGATAAGTGTTTATTACCACCAACTGGAATCCATTAATCAAAATGTTTATTGTACCAAAAATTGTGTTTAAACATGCAATATTTTAAACCTATGCCTTGCTGTTTGAAACGGGTAAATAACTAACTGACCTATTTTAACATGGTTGTAACTCGCGATCTGCAAGTAAGACAGAGTCTCTACAACAAAAGAAATTAACCCACTGAGCTATCTTGGATAAAACAGAAACGTGTTACTCACACTTACACGCTATATATGCCATGTAGAAGGCAGATTGCCCCTGTGAACTAATTTTATGATGCTCTAGACTTGTGACCACAGAATGCATATTGAGCTGACCAGCAAATTCTTTAGTCACCAATTTCCCAGTATCTCTGTAGCAGGTGCTTCACCCCTCAAGCTACCATATTATTCAGTCTATCTGTGACAAATTAAGTAAGCCATAAGAGATTTATCATCACTTGTTCCCATATTGTTAATTATTTTGGGGCTAGATTTTGTAAAAAAATAAAGTAATGTCATTGGTTTATTTCTTCAAGGCGCTGCCTCTCGTGACTCCGGCCCTTTCTGCTATCACTCCCAGTTTATCCCCAGCACTGACAGAAGTGAACTCACCATTCCTTTGCTGCGGGCCTTCGACTCGGGTAAATCAGCGATGATGGCCGTGCACAGGCTGACGTTCCCTTTACTCAAACCTCCAACCACACGTGAGACCAGAAAGACAAGGAAACTTCTCGAAACGGCCCATATGGCATACGATGAAATCAAACCCACCTGTGGAAAGAGCAGGAGGCATCTGTTTATTAACAGTGAACACTAGAACACTTCCTTCACATTTGCAGATATTCTCAAGGTCCGATTCTGAATGACGCCTTTGCTTCAATGTAATGGCAAACGCTGATTTTTACACTATGCAATTAGCAATGTTGACTTTTCTCCGACGCTCAGAGTTCGGCAAAAAATGTAACGTCTCACCAGAACCTGCCAATATGGGCTGTGGCCGGGTCTCGCGCGCCTGTTTTCATAAAAGTGGCAGAGCTCCGTGCGCATGCGCTATACATAGCACAGTAAGGCCTAATGCAGCAGCTACAGCCCCCACTACACAGAGGGGAGCCCAAAACAATGCCCGTCAGTCAGGGCCTCGCTGTAAAGCAGTTGTGGTGTGACTGTATGACTGGAGAAATAAATTAATGTGTGAACCTGGAGCCTTATTAAGAAAAACTAATTTAAGAACTGCAGTCATCACTTTTTAGGTCGAAGTCTACCAGTCAGGGCAGCAGTCTAATTACTAAAGACTTCTTGGGGACATTCTGAAAGCTGACCTAAGAATGCATTCCGCCCATTGCTTATCATTGGCTTTGTGGTTTGTAACACACATTTGCTTGCTTTCAATTTGTTGGCTTTATTTGTTTTAGACTGTCCAGCATGTTTTTTTCTGTCCCTCTCATGCAGCAAAGCCTGTTTACTGTATTCTTCCATGAGTGCTTGCTTTCTGTAAACAGGCCTTTACATTTTGTTCTTATCTTGTCACATTTGCTGTGCATTCAAAGACATGGAAACTGCTGTGTTCCGGGGGTTACAGCAAGTGAGCTGGCCCTGGGGATGGTGTCCCCGGGTCATTAAAGGCTCAGAGTGGGTGGATGTGCCCCCCTTTAAAAAAAAAAGTAGAGGTCCTGGGGTCCCCAGGGCTATTTAAAGACTAGGGGAAGGAGGCCGCACGGGCGCTCTCCATAATATTAAAATTCTACCCTTTGGGATAGGGTCCCCAGGGCTGAAAACGGCTCAGGGAGGAGGGCCTCCCCCTTATAAATACATTGGGCCTGGGGGATTGGGTCCCCAGGACTGAATTTGGCTCAGGGAGAGGGGCAGCACACCCCCTCCACTAAATAAGTAAATTGGGCCCCGGGGATGGTGTCACAGGGGCTGAAGACAGCTCAGGGATGAGAGGTCACGCACCCCTTACCCTAAAAGAATGCAGTGTGGGCCGCCATTTAAAAAAAAAGAAAAATGGATTCTGTGGGAGTGCCATGGGATCACGGCAAAAATTGCCATTTTTTTTTCAATTTGTTACCCCCCCCATGGGGACTAGGGCGAAAGGGTATTCCTACCCTGCCCCCTTATATTATTATTTTTTTTATTTACTTCATGACGAGGGTATAAATCTCAGAGTCCTGTAATGACTGCCCGCAACATTTTTCTTATTTTGCTAGCAGCCAATCAGAGCGCTCGCTCCCTTAAGAGTCTGACTCCCGCGGGAGCGAATTGTTCAAAAGGAAAAAAAAGCTCACTGGGCCAATCAGAACGCTATATTTATTTTTTAATTGGGTTTGAGGGACTATCGTGAGAGTCCTTCGAACCCAACCGTCCGGATATATAAATATTTTTGTACCTTCATTTCTCAAAAACTACTGAACGAATTTACACCAAATCCCATAAAGCACAATCTGCGGCCCAAGATCTAGCTTCCTGACAAATTTGGTGAAATTCTGTTCAGCAGTTTTTGCAGTAGCGCATAAGGAAGTCTATGGAAAATGCATTGGAATTTTGCATTTTGGGACTACCCTTTTTTTCTCTGCCTCACTTGACGGATCACTATGAAGCTTTCCATGCACAAACTTCTCAAAAAGCAGCACCTGTTTGGAAAGTGTCATGGAGATTCATCAAACTGTGCCAAAGTTATTAGCATAAAAAACACATTTCCTATGGGAATGCTGACCTAACTATAACTACCCAGTGGGGGCCACCACTGGGTAATAAAATTTGTCAGAAAGTAAGATTTTGGACCCGAAAGCATGCCTTTGTGAATTGGTGCAAATCCGTTCAGTAGTTTTTTGAGAAATTAAGGTTTACATTTTATAATTATCTAGGGATGTAGGGGTTCCGTGGATCCGACAGATCTCGAGACAAGATCTGAAAGACTGCCACCACATCAACAACAATGCTGTGGTAGCCATCTCAGGACTGACTCCCGACTCCGCAGAAAAAGGATAAAAAAGATATAAGGATATACAGATACCCTGCCCCCCTAGGCCTGGTAGAGGGGTCTCAAGGGTGACCTTGCCATGCACTGCTTATAACCTCGCATATCACTCATTACATGTTCTATGAGACCATTGACACCATTGCACCATCTGAAATTACATGAGTTATAGTTACTTTATAGGCACGAGTTATAGTTACTTGAGATAACTATAACTGGTGAATTTCAGTGGTTTTGTTTGTTTTAAACGGTATGTTTTAAATGACATTTTCACCTAACTTTAGTGTCCCTCTAACCTTTGTTTTGTCAGTGTATTTTAAGTTTTTTTTAATGCAAAGTAAGATGTTATTACTATATTGAACTATAAAGTTACTTTAACATTTGCCTGCCTTCAGTGAATATATATATATATATATATATATAAAATAAAGAGGCAAAAAGTAAGTAGAAATGCTTGTTTATTGTAATACTTCACAAAGAATGACCAAACCATCAAACCAACTGTCAAAATCGGACGTTCATCCACCATACACACGCTGGGGACACGCACATGCACAAACAGGGTAAAAAGAGAAAGGGAACTAGGAAGAACGTGATATGAGGGATAAAACATATAATGAATTAACAGACTTACAAATTTCTAGATACTACATCTTCTCCCAAATACAAGAAACAAATTAGCCAAAACATAGTCTTTGCATCTCAAGTGTGGAGCAGCATTTCTTCTAGAATGACTTCCACAAGATGTGGTTTTGTGCTTGAGTACTACCTTTGCCAGACACATTGCTGTCCAAGACAGGCACATCAGAGACTAGAGCACTGAAGGATTCTCTTATGGAGGAACTGACTGCAGATGAAGAAGGTACACTATGTTCAGATCGAGTAGGTTTGACTAACACCATTCAAGAACCATTCCACTTTTGACCAGTTTCCAACAAAAGTATTGTGCTCTCTTTCAATCACATGCAGAGGTTCGCTATACTTGCTTTCAAGAGATTTGCTACATGCATACTCTGTCCTTACTTGGTCCCCTTCTTGAACACACATTATTTCACGCATCCTCCCTTGTTTCATTCAAACTAAAACTCTTGCATCAACATTATTTCTTATGCCAAACTTGTTGACCCATCTCTCTCACACTTTGGACCAAAAGGGCTGCAATTTGGTGATGGCTAGTCTGCCTCAAAAGAGCTTGAAAGGGGCTTTACCTGTTGTGTTGTGTGGCGTGGTGCGATAAGACCACAATCCTGTCCCTAGTGCAGCTACTATGTGAACAAGTGATTTAAAGGCCAACTGAATAGTTTGCTTAATAATCCAATAGGCTCTTTCTACATGTCCATTACTCTGAGGGTGGTAAAGGGTTGATTTTACATGTTTGAGGCTAGAATTTCAAGAAATGTGGTAATTTCATGGGTAGTGACTACCACCCTATTCGTGCTGGAAACCTTTGCAACAAAATATTTTATTGAGGAACTCAACCAGCCTGCGAAATAAACTTTAACACAATCCACTTACTAAAGTAATCGCTTAATATTATAGTATTGCACATTTTAAGAGGTAGTTAACCCATGGGTCCAATTAAGTCAATGCAGAGTTTCATCCATCGACCATTCTGGCCATGGTACGGATGTCATGGGACATTTGCAGGTCTCGATGGTTTTGTCAGCAACACTGCACAACGCACACCTCCAAACATGCATTTCCACATCAAAATCCATAGCTTGCCACTAATTGGGCATGCATTTGTTTAGTACAAGTCATACCCCCTTGCCCCTCATGAGCTAGGTTGATAAGTCGCTCTTTAAGAGTATTAGGGTATAATAAGACATCTCCACAGAACAACACTTCATCCTCTAAAGAGAGTTTATTTCTCACTTCCCAAAAACATTAGAGACTAGAATCAAGGACCCACTCACTGGGCCATCCTTTTATCATATTATTTTTAACTTTCTTCAGCACAGTATCACTCTCCATATTTTTCATCCAACAGTTTTTAGAGACAGTGGACGAGGAACTACTATCATCAGGTAACCAGGCGACCATCAAATCCATTTCCTCATTCCATTCAGCCTCACTATCATCCTCTTTGAATGGAGCTCTGGGCAATGAAATCTACAGGGACATTCTGTTGACCAGTAATTAACTGAACTTTGAACTGATAATCTTGCAATTTAAGTGCCAATTTGGCAATCCAGGGAGAACATTTACATGTACCTCTTTGTTCCATCATGCTAACTACTGGCTTGTGATCTGTGTAAATCTAGAATTCATTACCCCAAAGGAAGCTTTTAAATTTTTCAACTGCTCACACACAAGCAAAATGCTTGCACTCAATTAAGGAGTTGGTTTAAGCCCCTTTGACTGTGTGATGCAAAGGCAATAGTATTATTGGTATCTGCTGTAATCTGACTCAATACCACCCCTAGATCAATTTGGCTGGCATCAGTGGTGGCAATACAAGGTAAATGCTCATTGAAGGATTTGAGTAACAGTGTTTCCTCTACTTTTTTTTGTTTTTAGATCTCTCATTTTCGCTTCACACTTATTACCACTGATCACATGACCCAAGTACTCAATGCTAGACTTGAAGAATTTAAATTTTTCTGTTTGAAAACTTAATCCACTCTGCTGAATTTTATGCAGAACGTTTTAAAATAACATCAATATCAACATGCTAATCAAATGTGTCACTGTAAAGTAACACAATGTCTTTTACACCACGCATACCTTCAAACTAGCTATTCGCTACCCTCTGGAACACAGGAGATGCGGAGATGAAAAGACATCCTGCAAAATTGGTATGTCTCCTCATGGGTTATGAATGCATTATATGTTTGTTAGTCCTTATACAATAAAATCAGAATGCATGACGAGCTGAAATCCAGTGTCGAAAATCTTTTGGCATTGTGCAGTGTCATAACGATTTTATTGAGGAGGGGCAAAGGTTGAGAGTCAGCCACTAGACAGCGATTCATCTGACGGTGATCGATGCATTGTCTAATGATTCCTGTCTTCTTCTTGGCTATCACCACAGGCAACAACCATTCAGAGGTGTAAACTGATGCAATCACACCTTCCTTGCACCCTTCTTCCTGGATGGTTTTGACCTCTAAACAAGCAGAAAGGGGATACGTTACGTACTTTCTGTCCGACTCTCAGAACATCTTCCTTCAGACGGTTGTATGCTCGAAGCTTTTTAAACATCTTAGCTTGTTGCTAAAAACGGCTTTCAATTCTTCAAGCAAGGTTTTGACATCAAAATTGTGGATACTGAAAATGTATGGTTCTTTTCAAGGGTTGATTAACAGCTTTAAGTTTTGTTGTTCAGTCCAGCCAAAAATGTTGACTTCATAACAACCACAAAAACCTTTGAAGTTACACTCCTATTGTTGAATGTCAATTGGGCATTGAATACTCCCTCAAGTTTGATCTTGTAATCACAATGGGCTCCAGGAAGTATTCTTATTTTTCAGTCTGTTATATTTGTTTTTCGATACAATGGCAAAGCAGATTCTGTAAATGCGGGAGCGGATGTCTTCAGATGTTCACCCTTAAAGTTTGGCTCATAGTATTAATTACAAAACTAAAAGTGGGCTCCATTTTGGATGCCCTGGATTAGCATGGCACATGATGCGGTGCAGATATCTTCCTCCGACAATGGAAGTATATTCCCTACATTCTTGGGTGTAATTGGGTGGATGGAATTTGGAGTTCCAAATACTGAGGTTACAAATATGGACACATGGCTACCTTTAGAAATTCCATGAGGACTTTGTTAGCAAGGGGCTGCTGATTAGGTCTTCCTGAGCACTGTCATTTGGTGGATGGTGTGGGTGAAGGTCGGACTGTATGTTCTTTTTTTCAAGGTGAGCATATTTCTAGGCTAGGCCTACCCTTGTTTCGGTCTATAAATGGCTAAATTGTTGTTAGACTTGGCTTTTTCAGCGGGTTTACCCCCAAACTTTTTGCTTTTTGGCCTCCTGTTTTTGACCCTGTGTGTGTTGGTTTTAGGACTCTGGGCACTTTACCACTGCTAATCAGTGCTAAAGTGCATATGCTCTCTGTGTAAAATGTGTTATGGATTGGTGTTTCCATGATTGGCCTATTTGATTTATGTGTCAGTCCCTAGTAAAGTGCACTGCGAGTGCCAGGGCCTATAAATCAAATGCTGTTGGTGGGCTGCAGCACTGGATTGTGCCACCCACGCAAACAGCCCGTAAAGTGTAACTCTGGCCTGCCATTGCAGAGCCTGTGCGCAGCCTGGGGCTGCCATGTCGACTTGGCAAGTGCACACACTTGCCAGTCCCTAAACCTTCCCTTTTCTACATGTTAATCACCCCTAAGGTAGGCCCAAGGTACCCCTGTGGGCAGGGTGCATTGTATGTGAAAGGTAGGACATGCCCTGGTGTGTGGGCATGTCCTGATAGTGAATTACAGCCTATTTCGTTTTTCACTATTGCAAGGCTACCTGTCCCCCATAGGCCAGAATGGGCAGTTTTGATTAGTACATCTTATAATCCTAACTGACTCCGGGAACATGGTAGAAATTTGAGTTTAGTATGCCTGAACTCAGAATGATAAAATACATCTTTTAGTGAAGTTGGTTTTAACATTCTGTGTTTGAAAATACCACTTTTAGAAAGTAGGTATTTTCTTGTCTAACTATCCAGGCCTGCCTCTGCTAGGTTGTGTTTTCCTTGTCTGGAGTGTGAGTGACAGGGGCTGGGGGATGCCAGGAGACAGGGTGAGTCAGCACAGTGGTGAATAAGGAGATCTGCATCTAGATGGGAGGGAGGAGTTGCACCTGGGACCTGAATAGGACTGTGCCTGCCCCCCACAGTGCTGGCTCCACCTCCTGTGGTGCGTCTGATGTCTCTGCCCTGCACTGTGAAAGAAGAGAAGGAATCATGTCAACAAAGTGCTCCAGGGCTGTGCTTTCCCTCCACAATGCTGGCTCCACCTCCTGTGGGGCGTCTGATGTTTCTGCCCTGCACTGTGAAAGGAAAGAAGGAGTCTTGTCAACAGAGTGCTCCAGAACTGGTTTGGACTAGGCAAAGGCTTCTCTGCCTCCAGAGAACAAAGGAATTTGGGATATAAATATTGGGGCCCTGACCCCATGAATTTAGATCTCGCTGGAATCAAGGAACCTGCCAAGAAGAAGAACTGGAGAGCTGCTAGGAGGAGTACTGCCCCTTTGCTGAGTTATTGCCTTGTTGGGTTGGCCTGCAGTTGCTGCTTCTGTCTTGGGCAGTGAAAGGACTGGACTGAACTTTCTACTCTTTGTGCTGAGAATCTCCAAGGGCCTGAAACCGAGCTGGCCTCCTGTTAAGAAGTCTCAGGGACTGCAAAGACTTCACAACCCTCTGGGTACCGCTTCTGGAACCGCTGTTTCAGTTGCCACAGAGGAAGGGAACCGCAACCGACTCCGTCAACCGACTCCATCGCTGGCCCGGTGTCCTGTTTGCACCGCAGACCGCATCGCCCCGCTTCGCACCGCAACCCTGGTCTCACCGACGACGACGTCCGACGCCGTCAACATCGAGCCGCTGTTTGCATCGTGACCTGTGGGCACCGCAGTTCGCATCGCTTCACTGTACCGGCCGGACCAGACCGACGCTGTCGCTGCATCTGGCTCAACCATCGTGACCGCATCGCAGTTGGGGCACCGCTCGCACGCTTCGCGACGCACCGCTCCGACCCGCACCGCTGTCCGACGCCAGCTCCCGCACTCCGGCTTGGTCGCCTGCATCGCAACCTGTCAGCACCGCATCGTACACCGTCTCGCCCTGCACCGCACGCCTTGGACTCACCGACTCCGTCTACACGACGCTCATCGAGCCGCTGCCTGCACCGCATCGAGGGACACCGCACCTTGCACCGCTCCGCTTTGCACCGCAACCGCGAAGAACGCCGACCGGCTCGCACACTCCGTGCCCGCCACAACGAGAAAAGGTACTGTGATCGAGTCTGTTCACGACTCTGCTGGCCCGTAGCGACGCGGTCGGCTGGAACTGTTAGACTCTGTGTATTTCAGCATCGCGGTAGACCCGGACGGGGCTACCGACTCGTACGAACTTTGCTTTCGTGTTATTCCTGCAAAGAAGAAGTTACCTTATCAAGCATTCATTTTTAAAGTATAGTATTGTGGATTTTTGTCGTAATTGGTCTTGTCTTTGAGTATATAAAAATATTGGTTATTTTTCTAAACTGGTGTGGTGTCCTTTTGTAGTGCTTACACTGTATTACTGTTGGTTATGTGCAAATGCTTTACACACTGCCTCTAGAATAAGCCTGACTGCTCGTGCCAAGCTACCAAGGGGGTGAGCAGGGGTTATTTTAGGAGTGTAACTCCCTTACCCTGACTAGGAAGAAGGGTCCCTACTTGGACAAAGGTGCAAGCCCTTGCCAACTAGAGATCCCATTTCTAACAATTGTGCTTTCCATATGTCATACGTTTTGGGAGGATTTTTTGATTTGCTAATCATATTGTTGCTGGCTATTTGGCAAATCTACACTAAATTTGGCAGTAGCTAGATGAACTCAGTCGGATTCTATGTAGATCTGTCAAACGATTACAGTTATTTCCGGTGATCTAAAAGTAGCATTTACCAGTTTTAGTCCCATTGGACTGTTTTTTATCACCTCTACAGCAAAACTGCTAAACTGAATTACAGCAAACTTGGCATGTAAATAGAATATTACACAGAATATTTGTATACATCTGTTTCAGTATTTTCTGAGAACTTTGTATTGCAAAAAGGTGTCTGTTGGCTTTTTAAGGGGCAATCTTTTAAACATTTGAACTGTTAGGTTCGGCAACATTTCAAGAATAGTCGATGAGGATGGATTTTTAATGTAAATACAAATACAGTTGACTGATATAGCTATTTCTTATTGAGCGTGAGGTTCTCAAAAGGTATGAGGAATCATTGAAATTTGATTCCCTGATACTCAATGCAAAGTTTGCTCCAACTGGCATTGAACAATGCAAGAGATTAGAAAATTATTTCCATAGCTCTACTGTGCAACAAAATTTTGGAGTGGGGGCGGAGGGGTAAATGTGTACAGTTCAACCCCTGGAGTATTCAGTGGACATCCAAACGGAGTGAAAAAAGCTCTTTTTTTTAAAAGAAAAAACCCATTTAAACCACCAGGCTAGAGTTAAGCGATTTAAATATGCACGCTAGGTTTGAGAACTGAAATGGGGGAAAACATGCAGGGGGAATAAGGGGCACAGGCAATAGGTGCACATTAAATATTGGCAGGCCAAGATGTTGTGTATTGTGTTTTATAAAATTAATGTATACTAACAGACTAATTAGAACTCAGAACAAAAATTATGCGGCAGTGTAAAAAACACCCAACTCTTAAAACAGTGGCTCTGGAATGTTGGTTGGTTGAGAAAGGCTTTCACCACCTCCCACTTATGTCAAAAAGTTGAACACAGAGAGGCTGCCACAAGCCAGTGTAAAATACTTCTGGATGGTAAATCTGTTCATAACAACAACAAAAAACGCAGGAGTTTTAGAATCGTGTATATATAACATTTGCATTTACATCTAAACAATGAGCGGACCAAAGATAGTCATGTTCATGCAAACAGTCTCTTTTGAAGAAGTCAACCTAGGTTTCTTCAACGAGCAATTCATTCAAACAACGACTAGTTAAACATGGGAAGGGATCAGACTGATAACATCTCATGTGCATCAGTCTGTTTCATATTGTTTTAGAAATACTATTAAACTGTGTAATTACGAGACAGATGATCACCATCGCCCCAGGCAGTCTATAGCGCTTGTTCAACAGTGACACACACACACCAGGGGTGTCTTAGTTACTATACCTTCTCACTGCATGATTCCTGGCATACTTCTTTCGTAAGAACAAAATGCTAAAATAATTTTAAAAAAGACTGATAACTGCTACAAGAACATATAATGAGATAGCAGCTTCCAATTTGTTTTCCCCTGGCTAGACCTTCTTCCTAGAGGCAAGGGTGATTAGAGTAGAAACATAGACTGATCAATCTGACAGTCTTAGTAAGCTGCCCTATGCCAGATCTCTGAAGGATTCTCCAACATGAGAACGTCTCGCACGATAAGGAAGTTCTCACAGGACACAAACTGCCTACAGGTACAGTCTCAAAAATAATGCAGAAGAAACGTGCCAGTATTAGTCAATCACTTCATCAAATACTTTGTATTTTCTGTTACATAACATTTGCTAGACAAAACTCAAGAGCAGATACCTAGAAGCACAAAAACACTCACCCTAGAAGGCAGATGTAATTATCAAATCTGTCGACAAGGGGTCAGGGAAGCTGCAACTAGAGTAACACATCTAACTGCCAAAAACACTATCCTGGAAACAACATTATTCAATCACTCCTGCACCGAGAATAGACAAAGCAAGAAAGCCTGCACTTTTAGGCAGTGCAGTGTTTGTAGACATGATCAGTGCACCAGCCACATTTTGAAGCAGGCGTAAAGTAAACAGTTTAGAGGGCATCTGAGGATGAGAATGCAGACTGCATGCACCATGTCACTTGAGGCCTAGTTCTCGACAATGAGATAGCGTAATGGGATAAACGTTTCAAAAGTGACAACAAAGAGCAGTCCGCCAGCCCCACTGGGGAATGCTGTTGCAAACGCAATCGGAAGTAAATCGAGCTTTGGCAAAGCCATTAGGTTTGGGCCATTAGACCTCTTGGCTTAGCTTATCTTTTTAGGTCTCGCCTACGCAGGGCGCATGCGCTGCATAGGCAAAAAGACCTTTTGCCATCGATTCGGCTTTTCAGCCTAAAACGTGCACGCGTTCCATTGCCTTCAATGGTAACGCGTGCACGTTTGGCGATTCACTTGCGGGAGCGAGCGGCGCCATATGGTAGCAATTATCGCTCCTGGCGCCGCTTGCTCCCGCAAGTGAATCGCGCAGGCTCCCTCCTCTCCCCCTCCCCCTGCTGCCGTGTGAGGCGCGCGCGCTTGTTTCAATTGTGCCGGCGCTAAAATGCTCTTGGTAAGTTGTTTTTGCCCTCCAATGACTTTTTTCTTTGTAAATTAAGATCGCATGCACACAGGCGCACGTTTTCATTACGATTTTCAACAGCTAATGATAGCGGTTTAAACTTTACACGTGCGATAATCTAACTTTGATAGGCAGGAATAGCAAAGTGTTGGTGAGTGACTTCATTAGTTGTCACCTTTCTGAAAGACTAGATTCCCTAAAGCACTTTGCCAGATGGAGGAAACGTAGGGGTGAAGGCTTGTACCAGTCCGCAGCACCCTGGTGCTACCTCCCTTCCAGGACCATAAATAACAGATGAGACACCCACTGAACTGTCAAAACAAACAAAGCAGTCCAGGCATCTGACAAGCACCCCCCTGGGGACAGATACAACACATTCCTTTTCAACTTGCTGAGAGGTGCTAGGCTAGGAAAACATTTGAAGAGGAAACCTTTCACAGTTACAGACCGGCAACTTGACTGATGTGTTTTAGACGTGGATTGTGATATACCTTTTTCTTAGGATTTAAACGGGATGGTCCCTAGTGTGTTGCTCAAGGCAAAAGAAAGAAAAACGCAATACCTTATTTTGTAGACTAAAAAGTGTTCCCTTTAGCTTCCACCTTTCAGCAGTACCAGTTATCATCTGCAAGTTGCTTAAATTAATTGCGCGTCTTAACTCCATCTCTTATGGTTTTGTCATGTGCTTTACATTTTGTGTTTGAGCCCCCTTGCCATGCACTTATTAAGTTATTGATTTTACTTCATAGTTTTGCTCTTAATTTCATTGCTTATATTAATTATATAGTGTGATGCTTTGATATAGGTGGACAGTGTATCAATAACTCATATGTTATACATTCAATAATGTGATGTATAAAATACGGTACACTTAGGTGTATGTGCAGATGAAATTGACACATTTCTTTTCACACCTTACATCACAGCGCAGGGCAATGCTTAATTTGTAAAAAATAAATGCCGGGCCCTGTCAGGAGGCCACCGCAGTTTGCACCACACAGTCCCACTGTACTTACACAACTACTAACCATCACAGTGCTACAAGTTGTCAATTCAGATTGTTCGAGGCTGTTCGAGGCCGCCAAAGCTTTAAGAATGGCTTGGGTGGCAGGTACTAGTTGTTTTTAATGTATAAACACCTGCTTTTCTGTTCAGCTTTAACTTGCACAAACAGCGCCACCATGTGGCAGCTGTCATAAATGCAGGTTCTGGCAATTAAGTGCCGGTGCCGAGCACCGGACACCACCGGCTTAATTTAAGCACTGGCTCGGGAGGCCTATTTCTCTAATAGAAATGCGTAGGCGCCAAATGGGAACTCGGGCACGCCGCAACTATGGCAGTTGTGCCAGTCCCCTGATGCCATTGTGGGCCGGGGCTGGGCCTGGTGACGGCACTGGTGACGCGGCCGGCACCAGCCCCTGAACTTCACCCCAATTGGCCAGCGCAGGTATGTCCCGGGAGCACTTAAGTGCTTCCGGGGCCGAGGAGGCGGGGCTAGGCTGGATCCTGCCGTTTTTTGCGGGTCGGGAGGGCGACCCCCTTTAAAAAGAGCCACAGAGCGGCGGGACGGTCTCTTTCCTCGCTGCTCCGCACCCTGCAGGCAACTCCGTTCACGCGACTGAGTTTTTAAATTTTCTGATTTTTCTCCCTTGCAGGTCGGCATCCAGGCCAGGTCGGCTGATCATCGTGGCAGGATTGGAGGGGGAACAAGGCACTGTCTCATCTGCACAGCAGCCGGGAGCCACGCGGGTTTGAGTGTATACTCACCTGCCCACATAATTGGAATTGCGGAGGTGGCTCCTGCTGTTTGTGCTGGTTGTCTGCATTACCTGTGCTTTTGGAAATAGGACAGAGGAGAGGCAAAAGAGCTTTGGTCTGGTGGCACTGGCAGGGAGGTAAGTGGCAGTATTTTGGCTTGCTAGGCCAACAGCTGTTGTTTTCTTGGGCCCCAATTAGTTACTGTGTAATAGGCGTTTACTTGACTGCATTTTGGGTGTTTTGAATTAGGGCAGTGAGGTAAGAGGCAGTATTCTGGCATGCTAGGCCAACAGCTGTAGCTTTCTTGGGCTCCAATTTCTTACTGTGTTATAGGTGTTTTCATAGGCTGGCCATTTGTGAAGGGAGTTGAATCCAAGTGGCTTGGATTAGTTAGTTTTGAGGGGTGAGGTACGTAGGTGTTTGGTCATTTGTTGGCTGTGGTTTAGTGTGCTCTTGATTTGTAGTGGTCATGGCACCTACGGTAACAAGCATTGGCATAGCCAATAGGTCTCGCCTTTGGGACCTTATAAGTATTTAGTTATGCAGCACAACTGTTGCATGGCTAAACACTTATAAGGTCCCAAAGGCGAGACCTATTGGCTATGCCAATGCTTGTTTTAACCATGCTGTACACCATTGCGGCTGCTGTGCAGCATGGCTAATAATAAAAGGTGCGATGACTCAACTGCTATGTCATTTTGTAGGCATCCCATGCACTCAACATACTTGCATGCACCTATAAAATGATGTGGGCAGTTTTTTTTCTTTTTATTTACCGATCTGAGATGGATTGATAAATGAAACAAAGGAAGCGTGAAAGCGCGTTTAAAAAAGTAAAATACAAAATTAAAAAGGATGACTGGTTTGTGGGTGGGAGAGAAGCAGCAAGGGCGAAAGAGAGCAACAGGGACGGGTGAGGAGGAAAGAAGCACAAAAAGGCTAGAGAGCACAAAACATGTAAGGGGGGAGAGAACCACATGGATACGAGAGTAACATATTGGGGGGGGGAAGCACATGGGGAGATAGCTGGAAAACACGTGCACTCTCATGGAGTGCTTAAATAAAAAAAAAAAGTAAAACATACTTCCCTAAAAGCAAGCAGGCAGTGGAAGCATAGAAGCTAGCCAGAGAGAGTAAAAAGGCTATTCTGCATCGGAGGGACAAACACAAGATTGACAAGCTTGGACACGAATAAAAAGTAGGCAAATGAGAGTGACTGTAAAGCCAACAACGGTAATCAATGGGAAGGCTGCAAGCCCCTGTATGTACTTGGCAAGCCCACATGTCTTTCACAACCAGACCGCTTGCTCTGTCTGTTAGGCTTGACCTATTAATGAGCAACAAAAGCCCTAGAGTTCACATATTAGCATAAAGCAAAAAAAATTAAAAAAAATTGAGAATATTACATTAGTTTGGCTTTCATGACCGGCAATAGAGAGCAGACTTCATTGCAGTAGTATTTAACATTTTCTTTCCTTCCTGTCCCAGAGGTTTCACAATAATGCATGCATGAAGACTCAGTTGCCAGCAAGCCACCTCAGCTCTGAGACTGTGAGCAGGGTTTAGAATTATTTTTCAGATTTTGATTAGTGATGGATTCATAACACTTACCACAGTCATCATCAAGACACGTCTCCTTCCATAGTAATCTGAGGCGGCACCCGTCAGAGGAGAGGAGTAAAATTGCAAGATGGAAAAGAGGGAGCCAATCAAACCTGAAACAGATGCATCATTACACTCAATGAGGGGTTCTCTTAGACACTCTTCAAAATACATCAAAACAAATGGCACAACAGAAATCTATTCTAGCCTAGATGCTCCTCTGAAGTAAGTGGCAGGGATTTTTCTGATGACATGTGCATGTAACATACTAAGGAGGCCCAATCGTATGATAAACATGAGCACACTAATGCTTTATCATGAGTTTGGGAAAGGCTTAGGGCCTTGGAAACTAACGTTTGAAAATGTGATAATAGCTAACAGAGGGCCAGATATACAACCATGACAATTTGCAACTCGCAAATTGCGCTTGATTGTGAGTCGCAATTTGCGAGTCGCAAAATGCCATGTACAACAGTGTGTTTATCACTGTTTGCGATTCCCAATGGGGTCACAAATTGCGAGGCTCATGGATATTAATGAGCCACTCGCAATTTGCGAGTCCATTGGGAATGGCTGGCCCTCCCAGGGATGGTGGCCTGCTGGGCTCAGCAGACTTCCATGTCTGGGACTGCTTTTAAATAAAGAAGTATTTTTTTAGGTCGAGCCTAGCGCAGCGCGCATGCGCTGCCCTAGGAGAAGGCCTCTTGGAATCACTTCAGACTTTCTGCAAACTTGTGCGTGTGGTGTTCGATTTTCCACACATGCTATTGGCCTTTGCATGTGGCTTTCAAAAATGAAAGCACGCAATTGGCCAAAGGCGGGTGCATGTCACAACTTTTCTGAAAATGTTTACTCCCACAGCTTTTAGCTGTCGGGAGCGAGCAGCGGCGCGCAGCGTGCCATCTGTTGTGGATCATGTTTCATTTCAAGACCTTGCAGCTTTCCTTACAAGGCGCGTCCCCTCCACCCTGGCCAAGGGACAGACCCCACCGACACAAAAGTGCACGCTTCTTTTCCAGCACTCGCATTCATGACAATAAGATACTAACAAGGCGCGTCCCCTCCACCCCGGCCAAGGGACAGACCCCCACTGCCACAAGAGTGCGCGCTTCTTTTTCCAACACTCGCATTTCATCTATGTCAGCACTCTCTTCCTGCACCATTATCTTTGTATTAGTATGTTATTGTTAAGACATTTGCTGTACTCTGTAGTTGGCCTCTATAGTCGCCTCTTTTTCGGTACCATCTTAAAAATTGACCGCACCTTTCAACATTAGCGTTTTTTCATCACCGTGGTGCACGCTTCCTTTCACACCTCTGCGCAGCTGTGGTGCGTGCTACCTTTGACATCTCTGCATAGTGCACAGCTGTGGTGCGTGTTTCCTTTCCCCACATTGCTTTTGGTGCTCGCTCGATCCAGGGGCTCTCTACAGTGCACAGCTGTGGTGCGTGCTTCCTTTCCCCCCATTGCACAGTACACAGCTTCAAAATGAACCGCACCTTTTAACATTCGCATTTTTTCATCACTGTGGTGCGTGCTTCCTTTCACATCTCTGCGCAGCTGTGGTGTGTGCTACCGTTGACATCTCTGCACAATGCACAGCTGTGGTGCGTGCTTCCTTTCCCCCCATTGCACAGTACACAGCTGTGGCGAGTGCTTCCTTTCACCCCACTGCACAGTAGTGGCGCGTGCTTCCTTTCACAACACTGCTCAGTGCAGATATGTGGTGTGTGCCTCCTTTCACCCCAGTGCACATCTGTGGTACGTGCTTCCTTTCACCTTATTGCACATTGCACAGCTGTGGTGCGTGCTTTCTTTTACCCCACTGCACAGTGCACTGACTGACTATTTGGTAAGCGCACTATTGCCGAGGCGTCTTGGCGCTGAGGTAAGTGCAATCCAGAGAGCTACCGGATCTAGAGCTTGGAGAAGAGCCAGGTTTTGATCATTTTTCTGAAGAGAGTCCTACTGGACTGTAGTCTCATGTGAATGGGGAGGGAGTTCCACAGTTTAGCCGCTTGGTATGAGAACCCCTTTCCTCCCCACCTGACTCTTCTAGTCTTGGGGAGAAGTACCAGTCCAGTATTAGCCGACCTTAGGCAGCGAGATGACATATAGTGAGGAAATAATAGTTGAATGTCCTCTGCACCTCCTCCATAAAGGGCTTTATGTACTAGGCAGAGAGCCTTAAAGTCTACTCTCCGTCGAACAGGGAGCCAGTGGAGGTGTTTTATGCTGGCGGACGTTGGGTGATGCTTAGGTAGATCAAGCAATACTCTTGCGGCCGCATTTTGTAGTGATTGAAGTTTGGAGAGCTGCCTTGCACCTGCACCCAGATATAGAGCATTGCAGTAATCTATTCGTGACAAGACTAGTGCTCCGACTACCATTTTTCCTTAGTGAAGACGGGATGAAAGGAAGAATCTTACGCAAAACTTTCAGCGTAAAGAAACAGGCCGAAGACACTTGATTTATTTGGAGGGCAAGCGTTAAGTCTTTGTCAATCAGGAAACCTAGATTCCTAGCCTTAGGCACAGGGACAGGACACGTTCCGGCTTCTGGTGGCCACCATAGATGGCTCAAAATCGTAGGTTTCTGACCGAACTCTATGACCTCGGTTTTTTCCGTGTTTAACTTCAGGAAGTTTATATTCATCCATGCCATCAGTGCCGTTAGGCAATTCCGGAACCGTTCCGCCGTCAGGTCCACGCTTTGCGTAACTGACACCACTAATTGGGTGTCATCCGCATACGACACGAGCGTGAGACCATGGCTTTTTATCAGTCTTGCCAAGGGTGCAACGTACACATTAAACATGGTGGGGGACAAGGCCGAGTCCTGGGGCACTCCACATGCGAGAGTGAACTTTCCTGACTGAAGTCCATCCCAGTGAATTACTTGTTCCCAGGATGTCAAGTATGATGCTAAAAGGGCTAGAGCCTTATCCCTGATACCAACCACTTTCAGCCTTTGCACCAGTATCGCGTGGTTTACGGTGTCAAATGCTGCGGTTAGGTCGAGCAATATAAGGGTGGCCCTACCCCCTCCATCCATCACCTTTCTGATCTCTTCTGTCGCCATAATCAAGGCAGATTCAGTCGAATGCCGTGCTCTGAAACCATGCTGAGTGGAATCAAGGATGTTATTCTTATCCAGATATTCCGTCAGCTCTTTGTTCAGAGCTTTCTCAAGTATCTTGGAGGGAAACGGGAGGCAGGATATTGGACGGTAATTTTTGGTTTCCAGTGGATCAAGTGTGTTTTTTTTAAAAATAGGTCTGATGCAGACCTTTTTCCAGCAAAATGGGAAGACCCCCGAACTTGTGATCTTATTTAGTAAGGGGGTCAAGGATGCACTGATCTCCTCCGGGACTAGGTGTAGTATACACGGGGGGCAGGGGTCAAGGGGGGACCCAGACTTGGTTTGCACCAGCAGGTCTGCCACTTGTTTCTCTCCTAGCATTGAAAACCGTGATAGACTACACTGAAGAGCAGTATCTTCCTGTCCTTCTATGCAATTCACCTCTGGCATTGAAACTGTGTTCAGAAGTTCATTATATACTGACTGAACTTTGTTTAGAAAAAAAACGGCCAATTTGTCCACAAAAAGTGGGTCCGGTGTAAACATCGTATCCCGTGGGCACTTGGATAAAACGGTTATAGTTTTAAACAATTCCTTAGAGGAGTTAGTGGCCTCCTGAATTTTGGAGGTAAAGTATTCAGTTTTGGCTTGTTTTATCGCCGACTTATATTCCTCTAATGCTGCGTTGTAGCCTATCCTATGTTCCATACTGTAATTGGACCTCCATATTCGCTCCTGACGTCTGCACTTGACTTTAATTTGTCTAAGCTCGGTCGAGTACCAGGGTGATGAAACTTGTCTTCTCCTGTGGTGTTTAGTCTCTACCGGCGCCAGCTTATTTACTGCCTGATTTAGCCAGTTTTCATAATTACTGGCTGCCACGTTTGAGTCCGATATTTGTGGGAGGTTCTTCGCCAAGGCTGAAATCAGATCATTTTTTTGGATTGATTTCCAAGGGCGCGATTTAACCAAGGAAGAACTAGTCCTGCGACAGCAGCTGGTTGCTGCAATCTGGACATTGAAATGAACTGCGGAGTGGTCTGACCAAAGTAATTGTCGTACACTCTTCACTTCAGTGCACAGCTTAAAAATTGACTGCACATTTTAACATTCACGTTTTTTCAGCACCGTGGTGCGCGCTTCCTTTCACACCTCTGCGCAGCTGTGGTGCATGCTACCTATGACATCTCTGCACAGTGCACAGCTGTGGTGCGTGCTTCCTTTCCCCCCATTGCACAATAAACAGCTTAAAAATGGACCGCACCTTTTAACATTCGCGTTTGTTTTTTCATCACCGTGGTACGTGCTTCCTTTCACATCTCTGCGCAGCTGTGGTGCGTGCTACCTTTGACATCTCTGCACAGTGCACAGCTGTGGTGCGCGCTTCCTTTCCCCCCATTGCACAGTACACAGCTCTGGCGAGTGCTTACTTTCACCCCACTGCACAGTAGTGGCGCGTGCTTCCTTTCACAACACTGCACAGTGCAGATATGAGGTGTGTGCTTCCTTTCACCCCACTGCACAGTGCACAGCTGTGGTGCGTGTTTCCTTCTTCCCACTGCACGTGCCCCCTCCATCACACCCACGTGGTTCTCTCGTTTTCGGTTTAATAAACAAATTTCACACACAGATGCCCAGGTTTCCGATGTTAGCATTTGTGAACTCACTGGACCTCGCAGCTTTTCTTATGAGGCGCGTCCCCTCCACCCCGGCCGAGGGACAGACCCCACCGCCATAAGCTGGATTATGAAGCGCCCTGACAGAAGCACCAAGGCGCTGGACCTTGCAGCTTTCCTTACAAGGCGCGTCCTGTCCACCCCCGCCGAGGGACAAACTCCTCCGCCACAAGCTGCTGTGATAGCATAATAATATTATTAATTATTATTATTCCTACCAACTTTGGCATTGACATTATTGCCCTTTATTATACTATTTGTTAGTTTTCAAATCATCAGCAGCAACATTTATGCCCCTGTGCTGCCCAGACAAGAAGCGCACCAGTACCGCCACTGTAACAGGAGGCAGACCCACCACCCCTCCCACACTTCCAACAGTAAACATTCTGTGTATTGTTTATCGCTGCAATTTATCTCCCTTCACTGGCTCCTCACCCGCACCCTTCACTCTTCTCCTCTCTCCCTCCCACGGTCTCCTCCCCGAGATTGGTGCAACAGACGTAAGTGTTTAGGCTCTGTAAATCTGCAGGAACGTTAATACCCTTAACAGGCCCACGCTGCTACCGTTATTTTATTTTTCAGCTACACTGATTATATTGATATGCCAAAACCATCCAAACATCCAACAAGGTGCTTACTATACAAAATAAAGGACACGGAGCATTAAAAGATGTTTTGTTTTTGGGAATATTGTTAAATAAAGAGTTTTCCGTGGGAGGCCTGCACACAGGGACAGTTCAGAAAGCCAGCACATTTCACTATACAGGAGGCCTACAGATCAGCCGCTGCGTACCAGGCATCCCTTGTATTACAGCTCCTTTGAGTGTGTTTTTGTGTGTAGTAGTCCAGTCTCTTGGGGCTCGCTAGATCCAGGGGCGTAACGCAGGCCCCTGCTGGGGGCTTAATTTCAGACGGTGTCTGCCAGTGCGCACATGGGCACTTACTTATTAGCACTTGCTCTTTGTGCGTGCTCGCTGGCACCGGGTGCAAAATAATGCTGCTAGATGTGTGTAAAGCACCTCAGCTAAAGGATGCTTAATTTCCTGAAATGTGAACTGGAAACAAGGCGGAATGTGACCACATCAAGCTACTGAAGATCACTCGGCTTGTTAGCTGCTTCCTAACCATGTGCTGAGGTTGAAACAGTATAAATTCACAAGAGCACTGAGCCTCTGCGCCCTTGTTTTCGCTTTAAGCTTTTCAGAAACCAAAATGTGCAAACAATGTAATGGGCACATTTACTCAACAACCCAATACGGCGAAAGTACAGGCAGCACAATGGGGATTGTAAATGGCATGAAGCCTTTTAAAACTTTTAATGATGATTTCCAATGTTTATAGTCTTTGACATGCACCTGTGAGAGAGTACAAATAATGAGCCTATACATTTACAAGCACATTTAAAGAAATACCTGTTTTAAGCTAGGATGTTCCCCTTATATGGCTTATTTCTACTGTGATTTGTAAATTAAATCTATTTACAAACCTTCGTGCATAAATGACGCCGAGAACACAACCACTTTTCTTTCCAAACAACATTGCGTCATTTGCAGGCGCTACATATGTGGTGCAAGAGACTTAAGTGTTTTGGCTCTGTTAATCTGCAGCAACGTTAGTACCCTTAACAGGCATCACTCCACACCACTTCAGTTTGGCATAAAAATTTGACATCTATTAATTCTCCACAAATAACTCTCCACTACTCCTATCTAATTAAAATACTATTTCACAACATCCACCCTCCCGTTGTTTATATCCCACACCTAACAATAAAAACTATAACAAAAATTAATTACAACAAGCAAGGAAAAATTGACAGCATTGCATAAACAAATAAACTAGAACACATTTTTTGTATTAATTTTGGTTTTTAGTACAATACTTCAGTTGTATATAATGTTTTTTCGGTTGGATATAAGGTGACAAATAGTTATAACACTTTTTTTATTAGAACTTATACATTTTCAACATGCTGCACAACATTCACAATGCTCTACAACACATATTAAAAACGTTAACAAAGCCAATAGCTCTGTCTAAACACTTATAACGCCCCAAAGGCGAGACCTATTGGCTATGCCAATGCTTGTTTTTAAATGCATCCCGTTTTCCTTAAAGGAAAACGGGATGCATTAAACAGCATTGGCATAGCCAATAGGTCTCGCTTTTGAGACCTTATAAGTATTTAGTTACGCAGCACAATATCCTTGGTGCAACAACATAAACTGTTGCATGGCTAAACACTTATAAGGTCCCAAAGGCGAGACATATTGGCTATGCCAATGCTTGCTGAAAGAGGGAGCAGTCCTAAGAGTGGGCACAGAATTTAGCATAATTTGGTGAGGGTTCTTTCTGGTGGTATAAACATCAGCACCCTAAAGCATAGCTGTGGAAGCAGAGGGTATGGACAACTGGAACAGAAAACGAGTTTCATTTCATGATCTAGTTTTACGTTTTATTATCCTGGTTTTATATGTAGTACATAAATGACAAATGACTGAATGTAAAATAACATGGAACCTGAACATGCTGGAAAGAGTTTGGCCCTCGTGCTCTTTGCTGCCCATGGTGACTGGTGTGAGTAGGACATGATCATGAGGTTAAACATGTGAAAGTTGGGGTGAGGTTGGAATAAAGGCTTTGAGACCCAAGAATACATAGCGTCAGTGCGGTTTTAGGGGTGTTGACAACAAAGTATAACTGGGTGGAACGGGGAGGTAAATGAAGAGGGGTTTAGGTGTGAAGGATTTTGGGTAGATATATGTTACGCATTCGAATATTAATTAGGACAAATGGACAGAGGCTGTGCTGCTGAGAGACTGGTGCGATTCTCCAAATGAACAGCGCCTTCTTTGCCTCATGTTTGCCCCCCACACCCCTCGCTCATTTCGGACCAACAAGATTTCATCGTGGAGATATGTTTTATGTACATTTTTGCTCTATCAGTAGGTTTCCCGCAGATGGAAATTGTTCTTGAATTTATTAGAAAGGGGAATTGCGATTGATAAAAAATAAAAACATAGATGAGAGCAGGGCGTTGCGGTTAGATCAGATGCACTTCATGGGACAGAATTCACAAGAACTCGAGGATGTAAGGAGGTAGAGGTTTTAAATGCATGCACAGTCCGTCCTAGCAAACACATTCTGCTCACAGTGGATTCAGAAAAGGCGTGTGAACACAATGAATTAAAAAAAAACCTAAGTAAGCACAAAAGAAAGTAGATAAACCCTTCTGCTGAAGCTGCAGTTGAGTTTACTTTCCCACGAGGGGAAGTGTTAAAAAGGGGCGATTATCTATAATGAGGACTGGAAGTTAGAACGGGGAGTGTGAATGAAGGGGGGGGGGAGGGGGGAGTACAAAAGTTAAAAAAATAAACAAATGCAGTCCAAGTCGCCAGCAAACACACAACTCTTTTATCTGTATTTAGCACAGCTCTTGTTGCAACATCTGACGTATTCAGTACTGGCTCTACATGCCAATACTAAATGAAATTGCCACGAGGGAAGCTAGAATTAGTAGGAAAGAGAAATAAACCATCTCAGCATCCGGAGGTGTCACTAAAGCAGAAATATTACCGGTGGCATTTACTTACTTAAAACCCCAGCAGTAGATTGTAATGACTTCCAAGCAAATATTTTTGCGTGTGCAGTTTTGTGGGCAAACCTTTAAAAGTTGGTCAACAGCCACACGTTTGCTAGTCATTTGGAATTGAATGTTATTGCAGGATGTCCCTTGTCCAGGGGGATGAGTGGGGGTTTTTTTTTAGAAAGGATTAAACACATAGTGCCTTCAGCGTACTGTATGCGGGGCCCAGTTATGTGTGCATGCCAGGCGTAAGGGCAAACACGTTTCAAAACACAGCACATCCCAGGGAAGCTGTTTTGGTTTCTTGAGTTAAAAATAAAGTGACGCCAACAGAGGACGTGAGGTCGACAGCGGCTGGAAGCCCCCACAAGCGGGTTGAAATAAGGAGCCAGGGACCAGTAGGAACGTGCGGGAGGATCGCAACCCTAGAGTCATGCAGGCTGTCCGATCACCGGTTTGGGTGCTGCCTGGGTGCCGAGAGAATTCTACGAGAACTACTGTCAGATTGATGATTCCACAGACGGCTTGAAGCAAGTCATGTCCGGCGGCTGTGTCAGGAGGACTGGAATCTCGTATGGAATGCTGGCAGAGGAGAGCTGTGAATAACGCTATACCATGCGCTAGGACATCACTTAGCTGCTGCAGTTGGGATTAAATTGTTTGGGGTTGTAATCTGAGACAGTCACTCACAGGAAACCCGCAGAGAGGCAAACACGCGAGGCAGGAGGAGGAGAGCGCGAGTCAGAAAGAGAAAGGCAGTCAGAAACGAAGAATCGGAGGGAGAAGGGCGGGTATGCGAGGTGAGAGGCAGGCAACAGGAAAGACAAGCCCGGGAGTTGTGTGCGCGCGCTAAAACGAAATTTTAAAAAACAGTAGGCGTAAGGGCGGATTTGAAAACTCATGGTGGGGGGGGGGGGAGGGCGGGACTTTGTGTGGGATATAGAAAAGAAAGATTGTACGCAAGACAGCTTCTTGAAGTTGAATTGTGCATTTGGCGGATATGAGCAGCGCAGACGGAGCTCCGACGGTGCAAACCTCAGCTAAATTACCTCAGGCTCGAACGGATGGACAGATGCACTGCTGGCGCTTCCTGGCCGACCGTGGGGATTGGATTGCAGTGAGGGGCAGGCCGCTGGGCAGCGTGAGCAAGACTGCAAGCGAGAAAAAAAAGCATTGGCCGCGCTGCCGTGAAAGTGACGCGGCCGTTAAAGTGATCGCGCGCTGTAAGGGTGCCGCGAGCGATGCGCTTAATGAGCCATGTCGGAAAGCCAGATGGCGCCTGTGCGTGTAACCGCGCGCGTAACCGCAAGCTTTAGGCCACAAGCAATAGCGTGTGGTAGGATTTCTAAAGCCCACTTACTAAATGTCTCGCCAGACCAACGCATGCGCTGGCTCAGGCGAGACCTAAAAATGAAAATGAAACGTTTTAGTTTCATTTTTTAAGGGCAGGCAGTGGTTCCTGGTACCACTGCCTGCCCTTAAAATATATTTTACCCTGCATTTGCAAAGGGGAAGGGGTCCCCTGGGGACCCCTTCCCTTTTGCGAGTGCTTTACCACCCTCTTGAAGAGGGTGGTAATTTGCGAGTGTTTTGCGACCGCAATTGCGGTCGCAAAACATTCGCTATTAGGAAGGGAACGCCCCTTCCTAATAGCGACTCGCAATTCCTAAATAGCGAGTCGCAAATAAATTACGACTCACTATTTAGGAATTGTACATAGCCCTTTCACATTTTGCATGCGCAAACAGGTCGCAAACCCGTTTGCACATGCAAAATAGGGTCGTACATCTGGCCCAGAGTGTGCAAGATCACCATATTATTTTATAAATGTGGCGACATTAGTTGTGCTAACAAAAATGACAGAAATGCCACAAAGAGAAAATCTTCTGTTCTGCTGTTTAGAAGGCTGTGTGATTTAAGCAACATTGCAACATCATCCGACCGAGCACAGCGCTAATGTAGAAGCAAGCAGGTTTTGATACGATTGCCTGCCATTCGGATATGTCCCTAACTGAGGCATTTTTCAAGCAGTAATAGGGATGCGAAGAGCTGCATACATAACTCCTCCTCCCCTCTCCATAGAGAATCACTGGGGAGAAAGGTATAGAGAGATGCAAGAATTAGGGAGGGGCGGACACGAAGACTGGTTGCTTGAGGAGAATGACAGGCAGCTGAGATTCGTCTGCAAACTCGAGAGCTTTTTGGAGGTATGCAGGAATAATCCATGGCTTGGTATAACAATATGAGAAAGTGCTAATCAGTCAGCTGATACCAGAATTGGGGGTTAAACTAATTGTTGTTGATACTAGGGATGTGCGCTTTAAGATGCTTTGGTTTTTTCAACTATTTTTTTTTTTTATATTCTAGATTCGGCAATAGTAATAATAGTTCTCATTATTGTTATACACAGAGTTTGTGTGCCGACTGTACATAATAAATAACTAATCATTATAAACAATTTGTGTGTGTGTTCTGTCTACTGCTTTCAGGGATCAAGGTAAGGGTCCATGCAAGTACAAAGAGCCCCTGCAGATAAGAGTTCCTCTAGCAGGGTTGCCTCACTTGTAGCACTCTACATCTAGATGAGCCTAACTCGAAGAGAAGAGTGAGAGATACCTGCCTGTTTTCCTTTTCTCTGCAGGAAGGAGGCGATGAGCAAGCCCCCCTTGGGGCTAATGAAATCTACCCAGGAGCGCCCCACACTAAGAGGGGTTCACAACACCATCTATACAAACTCTTTGGAACACAGGATAAAATAAACAATTTTCTTACTTATAGCATTAGTTCTGAGCTTTAGACAATCCTAGATTCACATACTGCACATTATTTCACCAACTAATGGCAAGTCCTGAAAAACATGCTTGTTTAAATAAACTTTATATTTTGTGCTTCAACTACAGGAGTCTATATGTTCTTGATGACGCAGACCATAATCCCACAATGTCCCACTATGCAGCAAATATTTTCAGATTTCTTTTTAGGTCTCGCCTGAGCCAGCGCATGCACTGGCGAGACTTTTAGTGAGTGGGCATTCAAAAATCCGACCACACGCTTTCTGTGTGGCCTCGAGCGTGCGGTTACGCGCACAGTTACGAGCAGAGGCACCATCTGGCTTACCTCTCTCGTCATGCGCTCAGCGCATCGCTCGCGGGCACACAGAAAGCGTGTGGACGCTGTAGCTGCTTTCACTTTTGCCGCCGCGCGCCCACTCGCTCCACCCTCTCCGTCTCCTTTTTGAAGACTGCTTGTTCTATATTCTCTCTGGTTTGGATGAAGGAATTCCAGCTATGCTTCTACATTTCTCTTGCCAACTGCGTTTTGCGTTGCTGGCAGTACGTGGTCTTATGTTTATTTAATGACAGTGTGTGGCCTCTTGGCTTACAATGTGGTTATCGAGTAGATTCCATCGAGGGAAGTTTGGATGTTGTTAAATTCAACAAATTCCTTTTCATCAGTAACACACCACTGACTTTGTCTAATAGAGCTTTGCGCAAGATTCCAATGTCGTATACATTTTTTAAACACTTCATTAATCTATCTTTCGGCTGATCTGCTTGACCAATATCAATTAAACAAAGTTTTAGAAAGTGCCGGAACTTTTGCAAGCGCCACATGACAGTAAGCTTCTTTCATGGTTGGTGCCAAATGTTTTGGCTTACTCAGATTTAGTCTTACTCTCTACGTTTTACTCCATCTAGACAGATGCTCCTACTCCTGTACTCTTCTACTCTTACTATTTACTCCGAATCATACTCACAGACATACTTTTAATCCTATGTACACCTACTCTTACTTACTCCCACAATTATTCCTACTTATGCCTACTAGTACTCACACTTAAACATATACTTTCTTTTAATTACTCCCACTCTTACTCTACACATATTCCTAATCGTACTCCTACTTCTACACCTCTGTACATTGGATCTTACTCCTCCTTTTACACTTATTTCTCGACTTATTCCTACTGTTGCTTCCAGGTACTCCCACTCTCACTCTTATACTTACTTTTACTGACTTCATCTTACTCCTACTTACTGCTACTCTTACATATGTATACTTACTCTTAAAAACATTTGCTCTTCTATTCTTACTTCTAAATACTCGTACATTCATCCACTCACCCACATATTTCCATCAACCCACGTAAACCACGTAAGCATATATCCATCCACTAACAAGCAAACACTCATTTATCCACGGAGACCCAAGCATTCATCTATTCACTCACTCTTTTATCCACCCAGCAATGCATCAACGCCCTTCTATCTACACATCCTTCCACCCACCATCGCATACACCCCCAGCCAGCTGTCCATCCCTCTATAGCACTTCACAGCCATGATTTTAAGCATTTTTCCAACCAACATCCACCTGCATCTGCTGCTACGTGTGCGGTCCGATTGTGTGTACATGTGCGTTCAAGTGCACATCTGGGCCGTGTCTGTAGGCAAATGAGCACCTGCACGTGCGGTGTTTGTCAATGCATTCAACATTGAACCTGTACAAATATATCAAGACCAGACCTATTGGCAAGGTTGGTTACTTTTTGACTTTCATTCTTACTTTGCATATATTTATATATTCTGAGACATTACTAAAGTGATGTATTTTTATATAAAATAAAACCCTTGCAGGACAATCACAGTGTACTGCCGCTGTGATAAATGTATAGCACCACTGCACTACCCCTCTTCTAACCCTCTACCCCTCTTCTACCCCTCTACCCTTATACCCCTCTACCCCTCTACTACCCCTCTTCTACCCTCTACTACCCATCTACTACCCCTCTTCTACCCCTCCTCTATCTCTCTACCCCCTACCACCCCTCTACCCTTCTACCCCTCTACTACCCCTCTTCTACCCCTCTACTACCCCTCTTCTAACCCTCTACCCCCCTTCTAACCCTCTACCCCTCTTCTACCCCTCGTCTACCCCTCTACCCCTCGTCTACCCCTCTACCCCTCTACCCCTCTACTTCCCCTCTACCACCCCTCTACCACCCCTCTTCTAACCCTCTACCCCTCTTCTAACCCTCTACTACCCCTCTTCTACCCCTCTTCCCCTCTACTTCCCCTCTACTACCCCTCTTCTACCCTTCTACCCCTCTTCTACCCCTCTACCCTTCTACCCCTCTTCTACCCCTCTACCCCTCTTCTACCCCTCTACTACCCTTCTACTCCTCTTCTACCCCTCTACCCCTCTTCTACCCCTCTACTACCCTTCTACTCCTCTTCTACCCCTCTACTACCCTTCTACTCCTCTTCTACCCCTCTACTACCCTTCTACTCCTCTTCTACCCCTCTACTACCCCTTTTCTACCCCTCTACTACCCCTCTACTACCCCTCAACCCCTCTTCTACCCCTCAACCCCTCTTCTACCCCTCTACCACCCCTCTACTACCCCTCTTCTACCCCTCTTCTACCCCTCTACTACCCCTCTACTACCCCTCTACTACCCCTCTACTACCCCTCTACTACCCTTCTACTACCCCACTACCCCTCTACTACCCCACTACCCCTCTACTACCCCACTACCCCTCTACTACCCCTCTTCTACCCCTCTACTACCCCTCTTCTACCCCTCTACTACCCCTCTACTACCCCTCTACCCCTCATCTACCACTCTACCCCTCATCTACCCCTCTACCCCCCTCTTCTACCCCTCTACTACCCCTCTACCACCCCTCAACCCCTCTACCCCTCTTCTACCACTCTACCCCTCTTATACCTCTCTTCTACCCCTCTTCTACCCTCTACTGCCCCTCTACCCCTCTACTGCCCCTCTACCCCTCTTCTACCCCTCAACCCATCTTCTACCCCTCTACCACCCCTCTACTACCCCTCTTCTACCCCTCTACCCCGCGTCTACCCCTCTTCTACCCCTCTACTACCCCTCAACCTCTCTACTACCCCTCTTCTACCCCTCTACTACCCCTCAACCTCTCTACTACCCCTCTACTACCCCTCTACTACCCCTCTACTACCCCTCTACTACCCCACTACCCCTCTACTACCCCTCTACTACCCCTCTACTACCCCTCTTCTACCCCTCTTCTACCCCTCTACTACCCCTCTACTACCACTCTACCCCTCATCTACCACTCTACCCCCCCTCTTCTACCCCTCTACTACCCCTCTACCACCCCTCAACCCCTCTACCCCTCTTCTACCACTCTACCCCTCTTATACCTCTCTTCTACCCCTCTTCTACCCCTCTTCTACCCTCTTCTACCCCTCTACTGCCCCTCTACCCCTCTACTGCCCCTCTACCCCTCTTCTACCCCTCTTCTACCCCTCTTCTACCCCTCTACTACCCCTCTACTACCCCTCTACTACCCCTCTTCTACCCCTCTTCTACCCCTCTTCTACCCCTCCACCCCTCTTCTAACCCTCTTCTACCCCTCGTCTACCCCTTACCCCTCTTCTACCCCTCTTCTACCACTACCCCTCTTCTACCCCTCTTCTACCCCTCTTCTATCCCTCTTCTACCCTGCGGTGAACTAAGTGGCAGCCGGAGCCTGATAGCACTGCTTGTCCTTTAAGAAAGAAAAAAAAGCATTGGCATAGCCAATAGGTCTCGCCTTTGGGACCTTATAAGTGTTTAGTTATGCAGCACAATATCCTTGGTACAACAACATCAACTGTTGCATGGCTAAGCACTTATAAGGTCCCAAAAGCGAGACCTATTGGCTATGCCAATGCTTGTTTACTTTGGCAGTTAAGACTGAAGAGAGCTCAAAATCCCTTTTTCGTTCCACTTAGTGGAAGGTTTGTATATGAATCCAGGATACCCTCAAGGCGCACAACTATTGCTATAGAAACACAACTTGCTTTCTTTGAAGCATAAAACTATTGTAGGTTTACATGCTGTGAATTTACTAAGCAGCATTACCCTTGTTAGGGCAGAGAGTAAAAAGTGAGTACAGGAGTAAAAGAAAATGCTTCAGCAAAAGAAGAGCAGCAGTAAACAGATGCGACCCACTGGTTGGTTTGACCAACATTGTACACAGGCAAATCATACACTAAGAATGGCCTTTCATAAATACCCCAGGGATAGAGAAGAGATTAAACTCTTAAGATTTAATTACAAGCACGCCCTGGGGCGACGCAAGACGGAGATGCGGGAACAAGTCTGGGCAGGGTTAGAACAGGCAGCGCTAACAGGGGACGGTAGCTTATTCTGAAAAATCATAAACTCACCCCATCTGTCTGATAACACAGATCCCAAAATAGAAGCTACGGTTGCCACATTTATTTGGGTGGAACACTTTGAAGTTATCTTTATTCCCTGTATGGCCCATTCCACAGTACCACAGAACTATAGTAGCGGTCCGTCACTAGTTGCATTAAATCAGATTACAGTGGAGGAGGTGGCTGTCACAATAGGAAAATCCGCTGCTTCTGAAGTCCCCGGCTCAGATGGGGTACCGGGCGATATTTTCAAGGTCAATATTGATTTATGGGCACTGATTTTAGCAAATGTTTTTAACACTGGAAAGAATACACTGTGTACTTGGACTGAATCAATTATAGTTCCCATATATAACAAGCATTGGCATAGCCAATAGGTCTCGCCTTTGGGGCCTTATAAGTGTTTAGCCAGAGCTATTGACTTTGCCAATGTCTTCAAGCTGTGCTGTAGAGAACTGTGGCTGCTGTGCGGCATGCTGAAAAGTTATAATAAAAAAGTGTCAGAAGCATTTTTGTTACTTTATATATGACCAAGAAGGCATTATGTAAAACTGAACGACCATATTAAAAAAGTATTTACAATAAAAAATTCCTCAGTTTTCTTTTGTTCTTGCAATGCTGGCAACTTGTTTCTGCCTATTGCAATGGTTGTTTGTTAAAGCTTTTTTTTTTTGAGGGGGCATAAACAATCGGAGGGTGAAGGTTGGGAACTAGTACCTGTATTATAACACTAGCAGCGGCCAGACGCTAGGGAGAATCAACAGATGCCAGATTCCGAGAGCAGGCTGAGGTGGTGTTGAGTGATGCTGAGGTGGTAGTGGTGGTGGTGGTGACTGTTGCGGAGACGATGCTGAGGTGATGCTGAATGATACTCAGGTCTTGCTGAGTGATACTGCTGTGGTGCTGAGTGATGCTGTGGTGGTGCTGAGTGATATTGTCTTGGCGCTGAGTGATGCTGTGGTGGTGCTGAGTGATATTGTCTTGGCGCTGAGTGATGCTGTGGAGGCCCTGAGTGATGCTGTGGAGGCCCTGAGTGATGCTGTGGTGGCGGTGCTGAGCGATGCAGTGGCGGTGCTGAGCGATGCAGTGGCGGCGCTGAGCGATGCTGTGGCGGCGCGGAGCGATGCTGTGGCAGCGCGATGCTGTGGCGACGCTGAGCGATGCTGTGGCGGCGCTGAGCGATGCTGTGGCGGCGCTGAGCGATGCTGTGGCGGCGCTGAGCGATGCTGTGGCGACGCAGAGCGATGCTGTGGCGACGCAGAGCGATGCTGTGGCGACGCAGAGCGATGCTGTGGTGGCGCTGAGCGATGCTGTGGTGGCGCTAAGCGATGCTGTGGTAGCGCTGAGCGATGCTGTGGTGGTGCTGAGCGTTGCTGTGGTGGTGCCGAGTCATCCTGTGGTGGTGCCGAGTGATGCAGTGTTGGCGCTGAGTGATGCTGTGGTGGTGCGGAGTGATGCTGTGGTGGCGCGGAGGGATGCTGTGGTGGCGCGGAGTGATGCTGTGGTGGCGCGGAGTGATGTTGTGGTGGCGCTGAGTGATGCTGTTGTGGCGCTAAGTGATGCTGTTGTGGCGCTAAGTGATGCTGTGGTTGTGCTGAGTGATGCTGTGGTTGTGCTGAGTGATGCTGTGGTTGTGCTGAGTGATGCTGTGGTTGGACTGAGTGATGCTGTTGTTGGACTGAGTGATGCTGTGGTTTCACTGAGTGATGCTGTGGTTGCACTGAGTGATGCTGTGGTGCACTGAGTGATGCTGTGGTGCACTGAGTGATGCTGTGGTGCACTGAGTGATGCTGTGGTTGCACTGAGTGATGCTGTGGTTGCACTGAGTGATGCTGTGGTTGCACTGAGTGATGCTGTGGTTGCACTGAGTGATGCTGTGGTTGCACTGAGTGATGCTGTGATGGCGTTGAGTGATGCTGTGATGGCGTTGAGAGATGTTGTGTTGGTGCTGAGTGATGCTGTGCTGGCTCTGATTGATGCTGTGCTGGCTCTGATTGATGCTGTGGTTGCGCTGAGTGATGCTGTGGTGTTGCCGAGTGAGAGATAGAGTGAAGATATAATGCCCAATTAGAGAGGGTGGTGAGAGAGAAAGAGATAGAAAGGGTGTACATAGAATAAAGAGTGGAGCGGGATAGAGAGAGAGAAAGGAGGGGAGAGAGAGTGAATGAAGGAGTTTGAAAGAGAAACAGATAAAGGGGTGAGAGAGAATGAAAGGCTAAAAAAGATAGAGAGGGGAGAGTTAATTAAGTAGAGAGAGAATTAGAGAGGGGAGAGAGAGAGAAGGAGAGAGACAATAAGAGTGGGGGGTGTGGAGTTTAAATAGAGTGAAGAAGTGACGCGGAAAAAGTAACCTTAAATATAGCTTTGTGCGAATATAAAAAAAAAAAACAGTGAGAGACAAAAATACTGGTAATTAGGCTGTGACTCCCAATATAAAACAAATAGCGATATAAGGTGAAATCAACCCACCGAAGCACTATTTCTAACTAGACAAAAAAAAGCTTGCATTTCAATGCTAATCGCTGTTGTTTTTCATGTGACTGTAGTCCAGGGCCCTCAGTTGGTTATGTGAGCTGCTGCTGCGATTGAAACATCAGAGTCCAGAGAGTTAATGAGCCATGACGAGGAAATGAGGAAGAGATAGGAAACAACAGATGGCAGCTGCGCGTGCACGCCATCGTGAACTCAAGCTGGTCGCCAGCCGAAAGCCAGTGTTTGCACTTCCAAAACCCACTTACTAAAACTCTCGGCCAGACCAGCGCAAGCGCTGGTGCAGGCCGAGACCTAAAAAAAGGAGACAGGGGGGACCCTAGGTGTTCTCGCCCGATATCCCTCCTGGACTCCTCGGACACCATTTTTGGGAAAATAGTCTTAGATCGATTGGATGACTGGATGGTTGACAATCATGTTTTGACAGATGTTCAATATGGTTTCGGGAAAGATATAGGGACCATGGAACAATGCATAAACCTTCACCTTACTGTGAGTAAATACACATTAGCGAAGAAGGTTTTTTTTTATTCCTGTGCTTCGCTGACCTCTCTAGTGCTTTTGATTTAGTTAATCATACAACTCTAGAAAACTTTGTCCGACATGGGCGCCCCTGCTGATATGGTCTCCCATCTCTCTCACATGTACTCCTCAATGACCTCACGTGTAAGATATGGGATGGAGGGAGAGTGCACATCGAGATTTACAGTTAAACGAGGAATAAGACAAAGGTGCATTATAGCACCCACACTTTTCTTCCTATATGTAAATGGAATAGATAGGGAGCTAGAGATGTTAAATGCCGATGCACCCAAAATTGGATCACTTTGCACCCCTGAACTCCAAAATGCCGACGATGCGTTGCTAATGTCTAGAACCGCAAATGGGTTACAAAAATTAATTGATGGTTTTGTTGAATATATGGAGCGAAAAGATCTTAAACTAAACCTGGCTAAGACCTACACTATGGTGTGCGGAAGAGGGAGACCCCCAAAAAAAAACTTTGTTAGTGAACACATATTAACAGGTAACAAATTTTTCTTATTTGGGTGTACAGTTCACGAGCTCTGGTTCTTTGACTTCGTACTTAGAACTAGCAAAGTCCCGTTTAGTCAAATCGACCGAGGCTCTGTTTAGATTTGCAAAGTTGGCAATAAACCTATCAGAGAGATGTTGCATCTTTAAAGAAGCAAGTGTACCTTAAGCCTTATATGGAGCAATTCTCTGGTGAGACGAGGGAGCAAAGCATCCTGGGAACACACAAAAATGTATTTTTAGCCAGGCTTCTTGCTGTACCACGTTCAACCCCTACTTTTGTTACTCACAGGGAACTAGGTGTAATGTATGTGGGGGATAAAATCGACCTGCCTGTAATTACTGGCTGGCGTAATATCTGGTGCAAACCTGGTATGAAATTCACCCGAGACATAATTAATGACTGCCTTGCCCTTGAGCACTGTAATAAAATTCCCTGGCTGATGCATCTTAATAGTCTTTTGAAGGAACTTGATGAGAAGCCCATATTAAGAACCCAGCGAACATTATACAGTATGGCAAGACTGAATTAAAAGCCAATTTTATTAGTAAACGTTCAGGAGAGAGGGAATTCAAAGAAATGCAGAAAACTTAAGTAAATAACTATCTGGAAGGGCCCTTACAAAATGGATTGCTGGTCTATCTTGTTATGGTCACAGATATACAGAAAAGATTCTATCTGACCAGGTTACGCTTAGATATTGTACATCACCTTGTAGCAACCCCAAAAAGAGACACATGGTTGAATAAACTGCCTAGATGTCCTTGCGATGGAGTGTCAGTCCAATCCTCAATGCACTTTTTATTATTTTGCGGTTTTTATTACCAAATTAGGAAACAAATTTTACTCCCTGATCTTTTACTGAGAAAGTTTATGAAGTACCAGGAAGCTTATAATTACTTATGTAGTCTTGAGACGGATTATATATGTTACCCTGTCTCTCTTTTTATTAGCAGCGCTATAAAAATAAGGAAGACTCTCACCCTGTATGATAAACTGGTGTATGAATATGATTAGTTATGCGACTAATATTTATATCACTTTCTTTGTCCGATATTGATGTATTATAGATTTTTATTTTTTTTAAAGTCATGCTGTTTACTGTTTTTAACTGTGGTTTTTATGACATAATGAATTTGATGATTGATGTATTCACTTCTGCTAGCTTTTATGATTATTTATAATCTGAATAAAGCTGAATTTGACTTGGCTTTAGTACTGCTTTCCCGACTGTTGCCTCTTCTCTTGATGCCCATGTTGCTGCCACACAAGTGACTACTATTAAAACACTGCTTAGAAAAACTAATGAGGCACTGTTCTTCTTACAGTAAACCTCTCAAAAGTCTTTTCTATGCCAAACTTTAGCACAACTGTATTGTTTCTACAATCCATGTGGCGAACGTTTCCTTTGTCGGCGCTTTGCCAAATGATTGTGGGACAATAGAGACAAAAACACTCCATTGTTAGGTTTGTCCTTTCTGGGGGTGTGGGAAGCCTGGTTCTAAGATGTCTGCAATGTGCAGTTTCTTTTCTTTGTGCTCACCCACTGAGCATCCCTGCACGGTCTGTGTCGGACGGAGCCTTCCTGCAGAGGGTTGATCATGCAGAGCTGTGGTGACGTCGCCTAAAGAGGTGGCTTCATTTAACCAATCCAAGGCAATCCTACAGCTCCTCCCTCAGTCTGGACAGAGGGAGTGAGCGCACACATTGTAGAGCAGAGTTGGCTGTGGTGCAGCTTCTTTCTCCACTTTAAGCTTGAATGTCATCAGGAGTGTCAGAAGGAGACATTCTTGGGCTAAGGAAGATAACATTTAGATGTTGAGTTGGAGTGGCACGGTGAATAGGATACATAGCTGAAACTGTAGCTGTCACAGCATGCACAACTGCATCTTCGTGAACTTAAGACAGAGGTTGCCTTAAAATCAGCGTGCCGGATTTGCAGCGCCCAGTGCCGATAGAACGGAAGGAGAATTACACGTATTGAAGCAGCGGGGAACGTTATAGAGGCCCCAAAGTGGGTTTTAAGAAAGGAATTTGCATTCCATCAGTGCCTTCTGACTCGTAAGCAAGTAGTGAAGTGACATACCCTGGATATTTACGTATGACTCAAACTGGGTTCTGACTGCATGACATCTGGATTTTGTCCATTAAGTTTGTTTCCTCACCCTTGTCCTGAGGAGGCCAAGACTTATATGAAGGCCGAAACGCGTCCGCGTCTACAGGTTTTGAAAAGAGGAGTCGGACTATAATTGAGTAATCTTGTGACGTTTGAATGCACATTTCTGTGATTAAGGTCTTTTGAGGAGTAATAACCTCGTGTGCATATAAGACGACCTCAAAGTGGATCCCCTTTATTTATTAGGCGAACACAGTTTTTTCTATCAAGTGGGTTGAAGGAATTCATGAACTGTGTTGTTTTGTGATTTGTACATATTTGTTGTTTATATATATATATATATGTTTGTTAAAAAAGATATTTTCAAAAATTATGAAAATCAATATTACGATAATTAAAATTACGTAAAAATGTGTCTTCAGTATGTGATTTGGTGTTTGGAATAAGGAACATGAACTAACGACAGGACTATGTACTGGTAATAGGGCAATATGAACTTCCCTATATAAATAGATATAAATATATCCTTTCCTCCTTACCATTTTTTTCCTCTACCCTTGTATTGTATCTTTACCCAGGTATAGGAGGGTGATTTGGGTAAACCCCTACATATTTTTTTATTAAAACCGACAACAGCAGTTGCCCTTCTCTATCACACGCACCTGATGAAAGGGGAGAGAATGCTTCTACAAGCAAGAAAGCCGTGCATACAGATTTGTCACAGAGATCCTTCCACAAGTATTGAGGCTGCATAATGCCAGTAGAGTGCAAAGAGGAGGATGGGTCAACCCATGCTGTTCTGATACAACACTGCCTGACTGAGGCATCATCCAATGTGTGAACTTTGGAACAAAAGAGACAAAATATCTGTGAATGATTAGACAACTTTAGCGGTGATGTCACACACTAGAGATCTCTGCCTCACTGATGGACAGGGCTGCCATGTTCAAAATGTCTTCCCTCCTCAGGTTTCTATATGTACTCCAAAATACCCCATATAAGATCCTGAGTATTTTTTTATTTTTTTAAAATAAACTTGAAGCTGAAAGTGGCTGCTGTTGTGGAATGTGAAATCACCCAGTATAGCTCTCAGCAAACTAATGGGGGAGGGGGTATATGAAGGGTGTTTATCATTTCCAGACATTAAAAAAATACTACAGGAGAAGCTGGCATTTAGGGTGAACAGGTATGGAGTGGTAGGCAGCAGTACAATATAGAAACACAAAATCCACTAACCTACTGAGATACAAACAGACAGCAGTGCTAACTTGGAAAAAGGCCACAAAGTTTCTAGGATGGGAGAAGACACTGGTGAAAAGCCTCTGTGGGACATTGACGTACAGTCTGAGGTGGGACATCTCAAAGGATTCTTGCTGATTTTGTGGTTATATGCTATTAAATAATGTTGATTAAAAAAAAGTTTGTCCTTTCTACGTTAACTTTCACTGCTCTCTTAATACCCAACCCTTATAGATTGCGATGTTGGGTTTTTGAAAAAAAAGACTGGCAGTTGAATGGTCTAGTTAATATGGAAAGCAAAGACCATCTTTGGTATGCATTTTCGATTTGACATATGCCAACTTTATCAGGATGACTTTGCAAGTATGCCTGTTGATCTGTAAATGCTTGCATTCGGCAAAAGGCACAGATCAGCAAAAACAATCTTTTACACGGCTATCAAACAGGCTTCAACCTAAATAGCAGCATAAAGACAGCTGCTCTTGAACTTGCCATGGATGCCTTCCTCACCAACAGCAGAAACAAACCCATGCCTCTTTATCCTACTCGATCACTCAGCACCCTTCATCACAATGACCGCCAAGTATTGATCTACACTGGGCTAACAAGCATAGGCTTCACCAACGCAGTCCTGAAATTGCACATATCCTACCTCACCAGCTACTATCCATTTGTACAAATAGAAACCACCAGATCCTCAAAATTTCCTGTCTCCTGCAGTGTACCACAAGCCTCTCCTCTTTGTCTTCATCTTCAACCTTTACACAGAACCTCTCAAAGCTATTCTCACCAAAACATCAAAATATGTCAATATGCCAATTACACTCTCAAAGATACACAGAAAGTCAAAAAACGGCCTAATCCAGACATGTATCAGAAGCAGGTACATAAAACTCAACTTGACAGAATTCCTCTTGCCAAATCTTCTAAACAACAGATTAAACTTAGCTCTAGAGTGTTTCCAGCCCTGGCTCACAAAGGATGCCAAATTATTTGGATAAATAACAGACCTCACAATTAAAGAACACACTGCCAGAAAACACCATAACACCTTGGTTACAAGTTCTCCTCCCTCTTGAAGTGAAACTCATTTCAGGGATACAGTGCAAGCCCTGCTGCACTTCCACTCCATGGAGGCAACACTATCTCAACAGCCTTCCTGACACCACCTCCTGAGAGATGGCATGCAAAGGTGACCTATACACAGTAGCTTGCCTCATAAGGGCCTGAGGAACTTTGGCCACTTCACCTCTATGCTCAATGTACTACATTGGCTTCAATGCCTTGATCATCTTCAAGACCAGCAGCATCAACTTCAAGGACCTCAGAAACTACATCGCTTCCTGGCATGTCAAGAAGCTATCTACTACAGGCATACCATGCCACACCAGGAGTCAGGACATTGCAAGACTTTTTTGCCTTCTGTTTCCCCTCATGCCCCCATTTCTTGTGTCCATTTTTTTGCCTTCTGCTTCCCCTCGTGCCCCCATTTCTTGTGTCCATTTTGCCTTCTGTTCCCCTCGTGCCCCCATTTCTTGTGTCCATTTTGCCTTCTGTCTCCCCTCGTGCCCCCATTTCTTGTGTCCATTTTTGCCTTCTGTTCCCCCTCGTGCCCCCATTTTGCTGTGCCCAACTTTGCCTTCTGTACCCCCCGCCGCTGCGTCCCCTGCGGCCCCGCCCACCTGACTGCCCATTCGCTGCCCCTGCCTCCCACCTCCCAGCTGCTCCTCCCTCCCAGCTCCCCATGTATGGCGGCCGCTGCGCGTGAGGAGAGCGACCCTTGACCTTGCCAGGTAGGTCGCTCCCCCGCCACACAGCTCCGCCTGTGTTGTCCTGCCCGCTGCTGCTGCTGGTAAGCTCGCCCCTCTGCTGTTGCCTCGGTGCCCGTTTTGCTTCTGTTCCCTCGTGCCCCCATTTCTTGTGTCCATTTTTTTGCCTTCTGTTTCCCCTCGTGCCCCCATTTCTTGTGTCCATTTTGCCTTCTGTTCCCCTCGTGCCCCCATTTCTTGTGCCCGTTTTGCTTCTGTTCCCCTCGTGCCCCCATTTCTTGTGTCCATTTTTTTGCCTTCTGTTTCCCTCGTGCCCCCATTTCTTGTGTCCATTTTGCCTTCTGTTCCCCTCGTGCCCCCATTTCTTGTGCCCGTTTTGCTTCTGTTCCCCTCGTGCCCCATTTCTTGTGTCCATTTTTTTGCCTTCTGTTTCCCCTCGTGCCCCCATTTCTTGTGTCCATTTTTTTGCCTTCTGCTTCCCCTCGTGCCCCCATTTCTTGTGTCCATTTTGCCTTCTGTTCCCCTCGTGCCCCCATTTCTTGTGTCCATTTTGCCTTCTGTCTCCCCTCGTGCCCCCATTTCTTGTGTCCATTTTGCCTTCTGTTCCCCTCGTGCCCCCATTTCTTGTGCCGGTTTTGCTTCTGTTCCCCTCGTGCCCCCATTTCTTGTGTCCATTTTTTTGCCTTCTGTTTCCCCTCGTGCCCCCATTTCTTGTGTCCATTTTGCCTTCTGTTCCACTCGTGCCCCCATTTCTTGTGCCCGTTTTGCTTCTGTTCCCTCGTGCCCCCATTTCTTGTGTCCATTTTTTTGCCTTCTGTTTCCCCTCGTGCCCCCATTTCTTGTGTCCATTTTTTTGCCTTCTGCTTCCCCTCGTGCCCCCATTTCTTGTGTCCATTTTGCCTTCTGTTCCCCTCGTGCCCCCATTTCTTGTGTCCATTTTGCCTTCTGTCTCCCCTCGTGCCCCCATTTCTTGTGTCCATTTTTGCCTTCTGTTCCCCCTCGTGCCCCCATTTTGCTGTGCCCAACTTTGCCTTCTGTACCCCCCGCCGCCGCGTCCCCTACGGCCCTGCCCCCTGACTGCCCATTCGCTGCCCCTGCCTCCCAGCTGCTCCTCCCTCCCAGCTCCCCATATATGGCGGCCGCTGCGCAGCCGCGCAGCGGATGCGCGCAGCGGGCGCGCCTAAGGCAAGCCAGTCTGCGCCCGGCCGCGCCTGGACCGCGCCCAGCGCCAGAACCCCTGGGCCGCGCGCCCCCCGCTCCAGCCTCGAGGACAGACGCCGTTACGATGCCACCACACTCCATGCTCTCAACCCCGGACAGACACACAACTGCTTCAAGGCCGCCCCGAAACGCACACATGGCCCCTTCACCTGCCGGAACTGCAGCTACACCAGCCTCAGAGCCACCGAAGCGCCCGCCAAGAAGGACCTCAACCACCTCCGATGCATCCTACTGAACACCCGCTCCGCACGCAAACACGCCGTCGAGCTCTGGGACCTGCTCGACACATCATCACCAGACGTCGCCTTCCTGACAGAGACCTGGATGAACGACTCCTCCGCACCCGACATCGCCATAGCCATCCCAGACGGCTATAAGATCACCCGCAGAGACCGCGTCAACGGAGTAGGAGGAGGAATCGCCATCGTCCACAAGAACTCCATCAGGGTCTCGACCAGCACCGACGACTTTCTCTGCACCGCCGAACACATGCACTTCCAGATCCACACGGACCCCAACACCACCCTCAGAGGCACCCTTGTCTACAGACCCCCTGGGCCCCGACCCCAGTTCAGCGACTCCATCGCCGACTTCATCAGCACGCACGCCTGACCTCTACCGACTACATCCTCCTCGGAGACCTGAACTTTCACCTGGAGAACAACAACGACAGCAACTCCACCACCCTGATCGACAACCTCGCCAACCTCGGACTGAGACAGCTCGTCACAACACCGACTCATTCCGCCGGCCACACGCTCGACCCCGTCTTCTCCTCAAGCTCCCACGTCTCCTTCAGCCACACCACGGAACTCCTCTGGACCGACCACCGCTGCATCCACTTCACCTTCCAGAAACCCACCACACACCACCGCACCCAACAGATCCCACGCCGCTGCTGGAGCAAAGTCACCGAAGACCAACTACGGGCAAACCTTGCTCTCAGCCCTCCCTCCGACCCATCCAACACCAACGACACTGCCTGCAACCTCAGACGATGGATAGACGACTGTGCCAACACCCTCGCCCGCTGAAAAAACTCACCTACAGCAACACCACCAAAAGAGCCAGCTGGTTCACCCCGGAACTCCTAGCTTCCAAGCGTACCTGCCGGAAACTTGAGAAGAAATGGCACAGTGATAAGACACCGGACAGCCACGCAGCCCATAAAGACGCCAACCGTAACCACCACCACCTCATCAGGTCCGCCAAGAGAATCTCCTTCAAAGACCGCCTCGACAACAATGCACACAACAGCAAGGAGCTCTTCAACATCGTGAAGGAACTCTCCAACCCCAGCTCCAACACCAACGACATCCCACCGTCGCAAGCCCTGTGCGATTCCCTCGCCACCTTCTTCCACCGCAAGATCGCCGACATCCACGACAGCTTCAACACCCAGACAGCCCCAACTAAGATAGATACACCAGACCCGCCGCACACCATCGACCATGACCCCTTGCCAGCCTGGGCCAGCGTGAACATCGATGACACCATCAAGACCATGGGCACAATACACTCCGGCTCCCCGTCAGACCCTTTCCCGCACCACATCTTCAACAAAGCCAGCAGCTCCATCGCACCCCACCAGTGCAACGTTATCAATCTCTCCTTCGAGACCGCGACCTTCCCAGAGAGCTGGAAACACGCAGAGATCAACGCCCTACTCAAAAACCCAAGGCGGACCCAAGAGACCTCAAGAACTTCCGGCCCATCTCCCTGCTTCCGTTCCCAGCCAAGGTCATCGAGAAGATCGTCAACAAACAGCTAACCCGATACCTCGAAGAAAACAGCATCCTGGACCCATCCCAATCAGGGTTCCGCAGCAACCACAGCACTGAGACTGCCCTCATCGACGCCACCGACGACATCAGGACCCTGCTGGACAACGGTGAGACCACAGCCCTCATCCTGCTGGACCTCTCCGCCGCCTTCGACACTGTCTGCCACCGCACTCTACGCGCACGCCTCCACGACGCAGGGATCCGAGACAAGGCCCTGGAATGGACCACCTCCTTCCTCGACGGCAGAACCCAGAGAGTCCGCCTCCCACCTTTCCGATCCGAAGCCTCCGAGATCATCTGCGGCGTACCCCAGGGATCTTCCCTCAGCCCAACACTGTTCAACATCTACATGGCCCCGCTCGCACGCATCGCCAGACAGCACGACCTCAACATTATCTCCTACGCCGACGACACTCAACTGATCCTCTCCCTCACCAAGGACCCCCTCGCCGCCAAATCCAATCTCCATGAAGGAATGAAGGCGGTCGCCGATTGGATGAAGATCAGCCGACTAAAGCTGAACACGGACAAGACAGAGGTCCTCATCCTCGGCTCCAACCCCTCAGCATGGGACAACTCCTGGTGGCCAACGACGCTGGGAGCAGCCCAGACACCCACCGACCACGCACGCAACCTGGGAGTCATCCTCGACTCAACGCTCTCCATGGCCAAGCAAGTCAACGCAGTCTCCTCCTCCTGCTTCAACACCCTCCGCATGCTTCGCAAGATCTACAGGTGGATCCTGACAGACACAAGAAGGACAGTCACCCAGGCCCTCATCAGTAGCAGACTTGACTATGGGAACGCCCTCTACGCGGGAGCCCCGGCCAAGCTCATCAAGCGACTGCAACGCATACAAAACGCCTCCGCACGCCTGATCCTCGACATACCACGCCACAGCCACATCACCCCCCACCTGAGGAACCTGCACTGGCTCCCCGTCGACAGGAGGATCTCCTTCAAACTCCTCATCCACGCACACAAGGCACTCCACAAGACTGGCCCAGCCTACCTCAACAGACGACTCTTCTTCTACGTCCCCAACCGCCTGCTCCGCTCCGCCGACCTCTCCCTCGCCACCGTCCCTCGCATTCGAAGAACAACCACCGGCGGCAGATCCTTCTCACACCTCGCCGCCAAGACCTGGAACACCCTTCCACTAAGCCTACGACAGACCCAAGACCTGCTGACCTTCAGGAGGCTACTCAAGACCTGGCTGTTCGACCAGTAGCAGCACCCTCTACCCCCCTTTCCTCTCCCCAGCGCCTTGAGACCCTCGCGGGTAGGTAGTGCGCTCTACAAATTCTGTGATTGATTGAAGACTGGAAATGAAGATGTGGAAAAAGTAAAAAAAAAAAAAAAAAAAGATATCAGGTCTTCATCAATGCCTCCACGATCTAGAACAAAATCTCCACCAATATCAATTCAGAAAAAAAACGGAAGACATAGCTTTTCAAAGAACACTACTCCTCACTCCTCATTCTCACCCTTCACTTTCCTGCACTCACAGCAATCACAATGTACTCACGCTGATCAACATGCACTCACACCATTCACCCGCTCACCCTGGTGACCATACTGTACTTATGCCACTTGCCATGAACTCACACCATTCTCCCTCCACTTACCCTGCGGTCCTATGAGCACAACGCTCACCCTGCACTCACAGCGATCACTCTGCACTCACAATGCACTTGTGCTGTTCACCCTGTGCCTCACCCTGCAGTCACACGAGCACACTACTCACCCTGCACTCATGTGACACTTCACTTACCTGTCCCCCTCACTGCTCAATCTGTACCATGCAGATCACAGAACTGAGTCGGAGTAAACTATGAGTAGCGCTATAAAAAATTGAAATGTTTGTCTGAAAGGGGCTATAGAGAGATGAGGTGCATTGTTGGTGAGTGGTAGTAAGGGAATCCATGGAGAAGGAGGAAAGGGGCGCCATAAAAGACTGTTGCACAGTGTGCGACCAGTGCTAGGGCCAGCCCTGGCTGGGAGTGTTAAACCCCCCTAAGTTCGGGTCTAGGTGCGCCCCTGGTGTGCTGGCAGGGTCAAAGAGGTTGCTAAAAAAAAAAAAAAAAAAGCTAAGTGTTTTGTGTTTTCAAAGTCATGCAAGTGTGTATAAAATAATGCAATAACAGCTTAATTGGATAATAAATGCAAGTTTAACTAACTGGTGATAAATGCACTCTTTTAGGTTATGAAACCTCAGTTAGAGACTACCATCACTGCAGATGTATGTGTGTAAAAGCTGAGCATCACATAATTGAACCCTAGTTGGTGCAGAGGAATAGTGACCTTTGTATTTATAGTCGGGGCCACTTTAATTATGCAATTGTGCTGTTTTGGCATTTTGCGCATAGCTATGGATTTCCCGCATTTGCCACATAATCCATCATCTGCTGCATAATTTGCAGATTTAAAAAAAACTTGTTTCTAGTTCAAACGGTTCAAAAGTTACTAAAAATGCAGCAACACATGTTACCTTGCAGGGGAAGGCCCTTTCTAAAGGTTGGCTGGTCACCTTTCTGTTGCTTATTGCTATATGTGGGTGTTAATGTGGTACTTATGAGGGGAAATAAAAGCCAGGACAGTGTTAACAAGTGTAAAAATTGCAAAATAATGCAGTAATGCGATCACAAAATATGCAGCATTATGCAGCATATTTCGCCTTTGCTTGCTGCAGAATTTAGTCAACCCTGCTGCAGAATTTGGCCTTCTGCCGCATAATTCCAGTGGCCCGGTTTATAGTGCTATGAGGTCCCAGCCTAAGGCAGAAAGCGCTGTGAATATGTAAGTCATTATTTTAAAACAGTATTTACATACTCTAGGCTAGGCTGCTGCAAAATGATGCAGTGATTGAGATAAAACAAGTTCTTACAAAATATACTTTTTAGTAATAAGTAATCAAACTGTATCTAATGCAGACATATTTGTAAATGTCTCCACTATTCCAGATCTCAGCTAATAACACCCTTACATTACATCGAATAAAGAATAAATCTTTGCCACCATGAAGCTTTAAGCAGAACCACTGGAATTATTCAGCAGAAGAGGACCACATTATGCGGCAGGTTTGACTAAATTATGCAGCAAGAAAAGGTAAATTATGCGTCACTATGCGCCACATTTTGTTGTTATCATTACTTCATTATTTTGCCATTTTAACTCAAGGTAACGCTGTCAGGGGAATATTTCACCTCATTAGTACCAGTTTAACACCCAAATATCTGGGACCTCCTCGACACACTCTCGCCAGACGTCACCTTCCTCACGGAAACCTGGACCAACGCCTCCTCTGCCCCAGACATCGACACTGCCATCCCCGACGGCTACAAGATCCAGAATAAAGACCGCCCCCACCGCCCAGGAGGTGGACTTGCCATCGCACACTAGAGCTCCCTCTGACTCTCCACCTCCGACACGAACAACCCCCTTCCCTATGCCGAACACCTCCACTTCCAGATCCAAACCAGCCCCAGAACCACGCTCCACGGCACCCTCGCCTACAGACCACCCGGGCCCCGCGCTCCTTTCACCACTGCCATTGCCGACCTCATCGCACCCCACGCCATCGCCTCTACAGACTACATACTCATCGAAGACCTGAACTTCCACCTCGACAACCGCAGGGACCCGGACTCCACTGCCCTCTGGGACAACCTCGCCAACCTCTGACTGAAGCAGCTCATCACCACCCCCACCCACAAGGCCGGACACATCCTCGACCCCATCTTTACAGGAGGAACTAACATCCACTTCAGCCACACCTCGCAGCCCCTTTGGACTGACCACCACTGCATACACTTCTCCTTCAGCACCAACACCGCACACAAGCCGGCCCGCGCCCGCCACGAAGGAACTGGAGCAAAGTCACAGACTAAGACCTCCACTCCACCCTCGCCCACGACCCCTCCTCCGCCACGACCGATGCCAGCTCTGCAGCCACGGAACTAAACCGCTGGATCTCCAGCTGCGCAGACAAGCTTGCTCCCCTCCGCCGCCCCGACAGACAACGCCCTCTGAAGGCCGCCTGGTTCACCACCGACCTCCAAGAAGCTAGACGCGCATGCAGACGGCTCGAGAAATGATGGAGAAAGCAGCAAAACAACTGAATACCAGTCCACCTACAAGCACGCCATGACAGAATACCACCAACTCATAAGAACCACCAAGATGACCTTCATCAGGACCGAAATCCACACCAACGCCAGCAACTCAAAGGAACTCTTCAACATCAACTCTTCAACATCATCCAGCAGTTCACCAAACCCCTCAGCGAAGCCACGGACATCACACCGTCCCAGGACCTCTGAAACAAACGCAGCTTCTTCTTCCACCTAAAGATCAAGGCCCTCTACGACAACTTCAGCACACAGACTCCGGAAACCACCCTCCCCTCCAGCAACGACAGCCAGCCCACCATCACCACCTGGATACCGGTCACCACCGAAGGCACAACCGCGACCATGAAAAGCACCCACTCAGGAGCCCCCACGGACCCCTGCCCTCCTCACATCTTCCACAGAGCCGCCGCCGCCTTCGCGCCAGAACTACGCCGCACCATCAACACCACCCTCGAATCCGGCATCTTCCCTGACGATTGGAAGCGGGCTGAGGTCAAGCCCCTCCTCAAGAAACCCTCAGCGGACCAGACAGACCTGAAAAACTACCGGCCCATCTCTCTCCTTTCCTTCGCAGCCAAAGTCACTGAGAAATTAGTCAACACACAACTGACTACCTTCATCGAAGAGAACACCTTACTCGACTCCTCCCAGTCCGGATTCCGCAGCAACCACAGCACCGAGACCGCCCTCCTCGCTGCCACCGACGACATACGCATGCTACTCGACCAAGGACACACCGCGGCCCTCGTCCTGCTAGACCTCTCCGCCGCCTTCAACACCGTCTCCCACCGCCAGACTCCATGACGCCGGCATACAAGGTCTCGCCCTCGACTGGATACGCTCCTTCCTCACCGGCAGAACGCAACAGATCAGACTCCCACCCTTCCTCTCCGAACCCACAGAGATCAACTGCGGAGTACCCCAAGGATCATCGCCCAGCCCCATGCTCTTCAACATCTATATGGCCCCCCTCGCCGCCATAGTCAGACAGCATGTGCTCAGCAAAGTATCCTACACCGACGACACCCAGCTCATCCTCTCCCTCACGAAGACACCAAAAGACACCGGACTCAGCTTCCAAGAAGGAACGAAAGACGTCGCAGCCTGGATGAACGACAGCTGCCTAAAACTGAACTCGGAGAAGACAGAGGTCCTCGTCCTTGGACCCTCCCCCACCCCGTGGGACAGCTGCTGGTGGCCCGCAGCCCTCGGAAGCCCACCCACTCCGACTGACCTCAGCATCATTCGGGACTCCTCCCTCAACATGACTCACCAGGTCAACGCCGTCGCCTCCACCTGTTTCAAGTCCCTCCGCAAGACCTTCAAGTGGATCCCACCCGAAGCCAGAAAAACATCACCCACGCACTCATTACCAGCAGATTGGACTACGGAAATGCCCTCTACACGGGAATCAACAAATCCCTGCTACAGAAACTCCAGACCAGCCAGACTTGTGTTCATGTCGTGGGGTGCCGAGGACATGACCCAACACCTGTGAGACCTACACTGGCTCCCCATCGAGAAGAGAGTAACCTTCAAACTACTCACCCACGCCTACAAATCCCTCCATGACATCGGACCCAAATACCTCAACAAAAGAATCTCTTTCCACGCACCCAAAAGACACCTCCGCTCCGCCGACCTCGCCCTAGCAACTACCCCGCGCATCCGCAGAACCAGAGCCAGGGGAAGAGCCTTCTCCTACATCGCAGCCAAAACCTGGAACAAACTCCCAGTCAACATCAGACTCTTCCCCCACCCTGCACACCTTCAGGAGGAGCCTCAAGACCTAGCTCTTCGGCTGACCCTGAGCTGCGTTCCCTCCCTCCCCCCAGCACCTTGAGACCCTCACGGGTGAGTAGCGTGCTTATAAACCCCTGATTGATTGACTGATTGAAATACAGCAGAAAGGGGCATATGTATGAAGCCTTTTCCCGTTCGCAAATGGGCCGATTCCCAGAATCCCAAAAGCCAAAGGCCCTTGCACAATAGGGGTTCGCAAAATTTGCGATTCCCTATTCTGCAAATGCATTTAAGGAATCGCAATTTGCGATTTCTTAAATGCAATTCTGGAAGCACCCAAGTTGTGCGATTTTGCCTTTAGAAATCGCAAATTACCACCAACTTCAAGTTGATGGTAATTTGCGATTTCTTTGAAAAATTCCCTTTTTTGCATTTTTCAAAGTGCCATGTGGCGCACATACATGCCCTTATGGCATGTATGTGCGCCACATGTGCACACATGCTTATTTCAGGGGTGCAACAGGGTGTCCTTGCACCCTTGAAATTGCATTCGCAATTTGCGAGTCCCTAATGGGTACTCGCAAATTGCGAATGTCTTTCCATTCATTCCTATGGGCCTCTAGGCCCATAGAAATGAATGGGAACGTATTGCTTAATTGCGAATCGCAATTTACGATTCGCAATTAAGGAATACGTAGGAATCGCAATTAATATTGCAAATCTTACATACATTGCCTTTTGCGAGTCCTTAATAGCGAATCGCTAAAATTCGCTATTAAGGACTCGCAAAACGCTTTGATACATATGCCCCTAAGCAACTACAAGATTACCAGTCAATCTTTGCAACGGGCCTTCCACTGCTCCGGAACACTTTGCCACGTTTTAAGTAACTTTTGTTAAGTTTGAGCTAGAATCAAGTTTTTTTTGTTGAAATCTGCAGATTATGTAGCAAATACAGTAAACTGATAATTATGTGGAAAACGCTCCTGCTGCTGCAGAAACTCATAATTCAAGTGGCCCTGGTTTTAAGTGACTCCGTTATTCGAAACCTTCAGGTATGGGTGGGTGGGGTGAGGGGTCGGGGGGGGAGGGTTTGGGGATTATCATTTTTTTTTTTTTTTTATTCCTTCTTTCTTCTTGCTCTTCCATTCCTTTTTGTCATGGTTCCTTTTGGCCTGTAGAGAAATACAACTTCCCCTGGATGAATAAGATAGCATCAACGCTTTTACTTACTAGCACACCATGCTCACTATGCAGACACCCTTTGCACAATCAATACGTAAAAAACAATATATCAAATATATACCCCAAATTGAAACGTAGCGCTCAAAATTGTTTTTATTTTTTAAAATACGGCGTCTCAGCGTCCGTAGTATTGCAGTACTACAGACGCTGAGACGCCGTATTTTAAGAAATTATATATTGCCATCTGACCTTCTGGGCGGAATACGGCAGGGAGGATATTGACCTATGCCCATGACGAGGAAACATCTAAGATAAAGTAAATAGCAGTCCAAAAGAAAAGAGGACTTATCAGCCTCAAATATACAAGAGCTCCGCATTGGGAGAAGTTTTTATAACAACGTTTATGCCAATCAAAAAAAGAGATGGCATCAGGAGACTAGAGGCCATCGATATGCCCTATTTGAAGTTGTGACAAACTACACCTGGTATGACAAATTACTTCGCATATTGTTCTGAGGAGGAATAAATCCCTGATTGTGAGTCCTGAAGAATTGGTTCACTTACCAGCGAAATGCGTCGATGCCAGTCTGTTTGAATCCAACTATACGACTTTCTGGGAAAGGAATAGATAGTTATCCTACCAGTTCTTCTTTTTCTAAAAGTCTGATGTTGGATCAATTTGGTTTCCTACTGTATGTTATTGTATTGTTTACTGTTTCGTTTTATTGCAGTTTTTCGCAGAATTTTAATATTAGTGTGTACTGTATTAGGTCTTCTATTGTATGCTATGTATGAATTTTATTGAATTTTTGTATACGCTGTATAATTTTACTAAATACTCTGGTTCACAGAGTATTTTTTATTAAAAAATAAAAACAATTTTGAGCACTACATCTCAATTTGGGGTATATATTTGATATATTGTTTTTTACGTATTGATTGTGCAAAGGGTGTCTGCATAGTGAGTATGGTATGCTAGTAAGTAAGTAAAAGTGTTGGTGCTATCTTATTCATACAGGGGAAGTTGTATTTCTCTACTGGTTAACAGTGTCCTGTTCCCTTGGACAGTGGGGCCACCTCTCTGGTTTAATTACTCCTTTTGACCTGTTACATCGTACACTTTCTTGCACATCTCCACCATGCTAAACGAGCTTCCTTACATTCAGTACCTTATACAGCTCCAAAGTGGGATTACATCCCAACAAACTCTCACGTTACCAGCCTTCGTATACAAATTGCTCTCCCTTCAATATACAGACAACTAGAACCCGGTCACTCTGGATGCCTCTACACATTCACCATGGCACTCACTCCAAATGGCACACAATAATGTAGACAATCTCAATATAGTCTCCCTAAACGTTAAGGGCCTTAACCACCCTGTCAAGCACAGGAAAATCTTGGGAGTACCTTACTAAAGCCAAAGGGGACATCCTCCTATTACAAGAGACAAAACTATCCAGTAAAGACTCAGATCTCATTAAACACAGGTGGATTTCCCAGGTGACATGCTCTCCAGCACAACAAAAAAAGAAGGGAGTAATCACTTTAATAAACAAAAGAGCTAATTTTGTCCCTTGAATCTTCTTCTCACGACGATGAGGGCAGGTTTCTTATAACTCACCTACGAAGAGGTAATAACATCATGCATGTAGTAAATATATATGGCACCAACAATGACGAACCTGACTTCTGGGAAAAAATCTACAAGAAAATTGAGGACTTACCACAAGAAGACCTAATCATAGTGGGGGAGACTTTAATCTTCCATTAGACCCTCTATTAGACCGGCAGTCATCGTGTACCTATCACCCTACAAAATCCCATGGCATTTTAAAACGATTTGCTCAAAATTCAATCTTAAAGACTCGTGGCGACTCCAATACCCTGAATCCAGGGAATACACATTCTTCTCAGCGCCCCATAAGACATACACCAGAATCGATTATATACTAATTACTGATCCATTTTCTCAGCTAATCGACCAAACTAACATTGTTCCAATACTGGTGTCTGACCATTCATGTATCAGTACCATACTAGCAGGTAGCCAAAACAAAACCTCCCCCAGAAGATGGCGATTCAATAATAATGTGTTAGCTGATCCCGAAGATAAAAAGAAAATTGAGAAGGCCATTGTAGACTATCTTAAATTTAATGACCTCCTTGGAACGAACCCGAACACCCTATGGGACGCCCTGAAAGCTACCATAAGGAGTGTTATCATCGGAATTAAAACAAGAATCAACATATCTCACAACACCGAACTTGCCAAGCTGGAAACAGACATTAAACAGTTGGAATTAGCACATGCCAACTCCCTTGACAACAATACACTTAACCAACTAACACAAAAGAAATATGAATATAACAAATTTTGAGCTTGAGAGCAGGAGTATGGATTAACAAATTTAAAGGGCTCAAACTGTGTGAAGCCAATAAGGCGGGCAAAATGCTTGCATCCTACCTCAAACACAAACAAAACCAACATACCATCGACGCAATTAAAGACGCAAAACATCAAGTGTGCACTAAACCCAAAGACATACTTAAGACATTCAAACAATTTTACGAATCCCTTTACAGTAATAACCACATTTTTAACCAGGAGGAATGTATTAATTACCTGGATAACTTAAGTCTCCCCAAACGGTCTGCCACTGAGAGGGATGCCTTGGGGAAACCGATAAATGAAATGGAAGTATCTATTACAATCAAATCTCTGAAAGATAATAAAGCCCCGGGCCCTGATGGGTTCACAGCCAAATTTTACAAATCATTCTACGAGCAACTCCTACAGTCTATGCTAAAGGTATATAACAATATAGCCAGCCATGGTACCACAGTGGACTCTATGTCAGAAGCGAATATAGTTGTACTCCCAAAAGAAGGCAAGGACCCCTTATTACCGAAACATTATAGACCAATTTCCCTCATTAATGTGGATTGTAAAATCTATGCTAAAATACTGGCCACCAGACTTAACGCCTTACTCCCACAACTTATAAGCAACTCCCAAGTCGGCTTTATTAAACACCGCATGTCCAATGACAATACGTCTATGTCACGTCCTTGAAAACGCAATATTTAACCCTGCACCTTCAATAGCCATAACCTTAGACGCCGAGAAAGCTTTTGACAGGGTGTCGTGGCCCTTTTTAAACCTATGTTTACAATCATTCGGTCTGGGTAAACACTTTATCAAAATGGTCATGGCTCTTTACAAAAAACCATCAGCACGCATAGTTATCAACGGCGCTCTTTCAGACCCATTTCCTCTCCAAGGCAGGCAGGGATGCCCCCTGTCCCCTTCCTTATTTTTGCTGGCATTAGAACCCCTTATAACAGACATAAAAAGGAATCCTGATATTGCAGGGATAAAGTCCGATAACACTCAGGTCAAGCTTGCAGCGTATGCGGACGACATCCTGATCGTCACAGAAAATCCTGAACCTTCTATCCTGGCCCTGATGAACACAATAAACACTTTCTCCTGTCATTCAGGCTACAAATTAAACAGGGATAAATCGAAAGTTAAGTCACTAAATATTCACTGCACAAGAGAGATACTAGGAACTTCTGGTTTGTCCTGGCAAACTGGCTACATCAAATACCTGGGGATCGAATTTGGCAGCAACCTTATCGATACACTTCGTTACAATGAACAATCTACCCTTGAAAAGATTAAGAAGTTATTAGACAATTGGTCACCCAAATTTATCACCTGGTGGGGTAGAATAGAAACGGTAAAGATGATGATCTCTCCGCTAATTAATTATCTCATCAATATGCTACCCCTCACTTTGTCAGAAGAGTTCTACCACAAGTTAGACACTCTCATCTCTAAGTTTATCTGGCAAGGCAAAAAAACTAGGATTTCTCTGAAAAAACTTAGACTTCACAGATCTCTAGGGGGAGTAAACTTGGCTGACTTCAAATCATACCAAACTGTATTCTCAGCGAAACAAGGTCTTTACTGGTTCTCTACCCCCAATAACTACGTTCCAGTCTGGCTAACGGTGGAAAAAGCCATAATCCAAAATCTAAACCCACTCACGTTACTTACCTCTAACACTTTAAATATAACGAGATCTAAATCTATATTTAAAAACACAAAAACCTCTCTCTTACAACTGGATAAAAAGCTCATTTCAAGCATCAGACTCTCTAATCTAGAGTCCCTATTGAACAATCGGAACATTAAATACAAAGGTAAACCCTTACACTAGGAGTCGTGGATCAATAAAGGCATCTTTTTTCCTTGCCAACTAGAACAATCCTCATATCCTTTATCATTTAAGGAAATGTAGGACAAGCTTGGCTTAGACATGATATAATTCTACAATTTTCTTAAAATCAAAATGGCCTTATCAAAAGCTAAACTCGATAAATCCCCTCCATCACTACCGAGCTTCACCTCTAAAATCAATAAACTGGGACATCAGGTATCTCACATCTACAAACTACTAAGGCCAAAATCCTCATCCTTAAACAAAAATATTATTACATTCTGAGAAAAGCACTTCTCGAGTCCTCGATCTGAATCACAATGGTCGCAAATTTTTAACTCAACCACCCAATGCAAAATCCCCTGTTCTTTCACAAACAAAACTATGGTTAATCCACAAAGCTTACTGGACTCCGGCACGCCTTCACTCGCAAAACCTACTCCAAGTCCCGACTTGCTGGAACTGCAAGGAAGAAATAGGGGACTTACCTCACCTTATTCTCCATTGCAAATCTCTATCAAAATTCTGGGATAAAATCTTACTGTTCCTGTCTAACCTCTTTAACTACCAGTTACAAAAAGATTTCATCCTCCTGATTGAGGGCTTTCTCAATGATGAAATTAAAAACCAAACAGATAAAGCTCTACTAGACCTCCTTCTAACCTCCGCAATAAAAATTGTCTTGAATAACTGGAAAGATACAAAAAAAGCCACCTTTAAAAATTGGATTAACTGGATTACTCACCTCAGAGGTGCTGACAATATCACCCTCCAACATTCTCCCTGGAAATCACCAGTTAACCATATCTGGGACAAACTGGATAATTACTCCGCAACAAATAAACCACCCTGACCTGACAGGCAGCCAGTCCTATCTACTCCGCTTCTTGCCCTACACCGCTAATCAACCATGGTCAGCTCACATGACTTACCACAACCTACGCCATTTCGTACGAAGGCTCTCATGCATCAACCGGTTGCATTTCACAAGTTCGCTCAATAACTCTCCTATCCATCTCCATCTGTGCAAGTACTGAGCCCTCATCATCTCCCCAGGTGTGCAGGTCACCCTCTGTCATTTTCTCTTGCTTTAAATTTATTCTAATTTGCTCAGAGACAATTCACAAACTGTTATGTCAGATATGTAATGATTGTATGATTTACTTCCTTCTTTTTATATATTCCTTTTTATATTTCTCTTCTCTTTTTTTTTGCTTGTAACCATCCCCCGAATCTGTACGAGAAAACATTGTACCACCTCCGGACCAACAATTAATGAATACAAGTCACCTTTTACAAACAGTTGATTGCATATCTTGTTCTTTTCCAAAAAATGCTTAATAAAAATCACTTGAAATTTAAGTGACTCAATCAATTAATGGATGGTAAGAAGGCTGGTTTCTTTTTTTAACTTTCTGCACTACCACCACACCCTTCGCTTTCAGGCAGAGGCACCTCAAAGTCAGTATCAACCATTCAGGGGCAGTTTTTTGTGAAAGCTGAGTCCATGGGGTGCAGGTAGAAGGCCAGCAGGGTTCCATTCAGACGCAGAGCCCTAATCCTCTCGATCCCTGGGGCCTCACAGTAATGGTCTAGGAGACAAAGGAAAGGAGCGAGATTCATTGATATTGTCAAAGAGAAGGCCCAGAATAGGGAGCACTGTATGGGGACTCATGTTTAGGTCGAGCCTCGAGTAGTGCGCAAGCTCTGCTCTGGCGAGACTTTAAGTTAGGGGTTTCAGAAAGCTGACCACACGCTCGTGCACAATGGCCTTTTCCCTGCGGTTACCCGCAGGGCAGACATCTGTTTCCAATTATTGTGCCCAGACGCGGGCGCGATAATTGGAAACACATGGGCATTGTGCACGAGCGTGTGGTCAGCTCAGCACTGCCGCGCTCGCTCGCCCCCGCTCCTCTCTGACGCTGCCGAAAGCAGAGCCTGCCCTCTGTCACTAATGACGTGCCCCACACACCTCGCTCTGCCTCTCTGTCTTGCTCGCCCCTCCCCCTCCCCCACCACAGATCACGTCTCGTTTTAAAACTTGTGCTACAGTATTTTTTAGCTGACATGTTGTCTGTGATCTTGCCGTTAGTATAGATCCTCTGGGTGATATTAATGCAGTGTTTTCTCCATTGTAAATGTCCTTCGTAAAGATCTTAAAGACAACTACAGAATGCGTTCATTGGATGTGATTTTGATTGTCTTTGCTCCTGTCTGTTCCCTGTGGCGCGCGGGATTGCTCTCTAGGGCTACATATGCGAAGAATGCCATGAATTTAAACGTCCCTGCTCTGTTCATAAGTCGTCACGGCAATTGGAATTGGTGTCATAACACAATTGGAGGTGTTCTCGGATTCCTGCAGCACTTTCTTGATACATTTTGATATTGTACAATTCCCAACCACCGGCCGCGCCACCACCCGTCGTACCCTGCATATATACTTTGACTGTTACTTGAAGTTTTGGCGGAAAGTGCTTTCAATTAATGATGTGTGCAATGTGTACCTTTTAGGAACGGATACCAGTTGGTGATGGGCAAATCGTGCTTATTTTCCGACAAGCTGTTGCCTTTGAACTGGCAGTATGCATGTGTGCAGAATCAGTCGCATGATAGGTGGTCCCTGACGTGCAGGAGGCTCCATCGCTGCTTGTCCGACCAGCCCGAGATATCCCTGCAGCTTATCGATTAGTTGGGAAGATGCTCCCTGCCTTCCCTGGTTCTACGCTGCACATGTGAAGTAGGAGTTCCTAGGGATGGGCGGGCCAGGCCAGTTAATGTGGAGAGCCGAGCCAAGGGTCTGGCTTGGCTCTGAGAACCAGTGTGAGCAGATCGCTCAAAATATCTGGTGTGTAAACCGTGCCGCAAACGTCCTGTATACATATGATAGACTATCAAATTCAAGAAAGTGTATTCCTTTCACGTGTCGAAGCGCTTTATTTCAGGGCATTACGTTCTATCATTGTATTGAGTGGCATTTATTATAAGTGATAGTTTCTAAACATAGACTAGAAACATTCATGAACCGCTCCCCACTGCCCTGACAACTTTGCCATGAGTGAACCACGCCACACGTCAGTTGTCACGTGCTCCCTAGAGATGACCCTTATTCTTACTATCGATGGAGCAACAGAATAGCCTGTTTAGATGTATACAAGAGAGGTTTTTTGTACAGAGCTCATCCAGGCCTGAATTATGACTAGGAGCTCTCAAATGTGATCATCAGGAAAAGGATGAATGTGTAGTAACTTCATTGTTAGTATCACACCAGTCGATCGAGCCGGGAGTGAACTCGGGTTTCTCATCAGTGTGTGCAGTTCATCTGCTGCATGGATATCTCGTCCTTTTCTCCATTTAATACCAAAGGACAGGCAGGGCTTTGTGTTTTATTTTTGAAGAGCTAAATCAATATATTGTGTTAAATAAATAACATTCATCATAGCTTCAAGCAAGCGGACACAAGAACTCTTTCTAGAAGAAGGTAAAGAGTTGAAGAAGGCAGGACACTCCTTTTTATCCTGTATCACGTTTCTGCTTAATATTGACGCACATAATAGATGTAACTTGATATGGCGTCCTTGTGGTTGTGCTGGTTCTCACATGACTTTCAGTTACAGTTAATCAAATGAGAGGGTGAATATTAAACCTCACCTAAACACCGGAAACCAACCCTCACTTCACTGTAAGATTCCAACAACTTAAGTATTTAGCAACCAAGTGAGCAATGGCTCTGCTTTTGAAAGCAAGGAATTGACAAGTATAAGTAAAGTGAAGTTTGGGCTGTTTGTGGGACAGTGCGAATTGATAAAAATCAGCACCTATGGATTTTGGAGCAGAAAGCACCACAATCAGCAAGTTATTCCAAATTTAGATGCAGAAAACTCATGATAGGGTTTTTTATTGGGTCCGATTACACCGATCACCAGGTTATAGATTTGTTTCGGGCTGAGGAATGCCTCTTCCCCCACCGGGCCACTCATAAAGAGGGCTCGGGTATTTATATAAGAGAAAACAAAAACAGTTACAATGATATACAGCGAAACGCTCTAGCCTCCTCTCCGGTTGTGTTACAACCCAGAACATGTTTAAAGTGTTTCCATAGTAATGTCCTACAATTCAAATAATGTGAACATATAAAGACGATGTCATACGTTATATGATGCCTCTGAGGGCAGGAATGTGAGTCCTCGTCAGTCTTCTGAAACTTTTGCGTCTTAGATGCTTTATTATTGTTTGTCAACAGTACACTGTCAATTAAGCAACAAGAATTGGCATAGTCAATAGGTCTCGCCTTTGGGACCTTATAAGTGTTTAGCCATGCAACAGTTGATGTTGTTGCACCAAGGATATTGTGCTGCATACCTAAATACTTATAAGGTCCCAAAAGCGAGACCTATTGGCTATGCCAATGCTTGTTAGGTTTACAAATGGCCAGAGACAGCTTATTCAGGGAGATACCCCAAAGTAGGGGACAATATAAGTTTTTATTTTTTTAAAGGGAAATTCATTAGTGAAGCTGGTACTGCTGCCAAGTGTGTAGGCCAGGTGGCCACTGCTGGTTATCATTAAGGAAGCAGATGCAGCAGGATTAGGGCCCAGGGATTTGAGGGGCCCACTGCATCACAGTTATGACTGTCTACCTTTAAAAAAGGGGCATCGGAGCTTATTTTCCTTTCAAGCATTAGGACCGAGGTGATGATCCGGAATGGTGGGGAAGAGGTTGAAGACGAAGAGGAGATATCCTGCTACTCAGGACTTCAGTTATCATTAGTGCAGCAGGTGTAGTTGCATTGGGGTCATAGAGTGTGAGGGGTTCACAACAGGCCAATTATGGGGAGACGTTTGTTTGGGATAATATTGTTTTTTGTTTGATGCATTTGGTGTTTTATAAGCCTCATATTCAGTGCGGTTCATAAGCTATAGAAAAAGTATTCCTGAAATCATCTCATAAGCCCCGCTCCCTGCACGCAGCCATGTCCCTGCTGTTACCCCATCCTTGCCATAAAGTTTTGAAGGGGGGCCCGACCTCAAAACATTTTGCTTAGGGGGGGGCTCAGAGCAAAAAAGTTTGAAGACCTCCGCTGTAATGGCATCTGCAACATTTTATTTCAACTGTGTGATCAAAGCAACTATGTGACCACACACAAGCGCACTTTATGAACGATATGGGTCGCCATTTTATTTACCATTCCAAGATGGCAGACATCACTTGGACCATTAAATAGAAACATTTTAATTGTACTTGCGAGAAAGCATTTTTTTTAAACCCGAGCAGTCCAGCAGCATATGGCAGCTACTGGGCCCATGGAAAAAAAACTGAAAAGAAATTGCATTGAGAGTAACATGTAGAAGGAAATAAAATAAAAGGGAGCCCTGGTATGTCGTAAAGAAAAGTTGGATGTCCCGGCAGTGCTGGGGTCTTTGCTCATATGCCTAGTACTTTATTTCTGATATTTGCAATGTGCAGAATTCCAAGTCGCACATGTTTGTCTTGGTCAGTCTCCAGCCAGCTGGGGTGGTCAGCAAGTTCAGTCCGAGTTTCAAGGGAAAACTTTCAGCAACCAGAGGAACTCAATTGAAGGTGTGAAGATCTGTTATTGAATGTCATGACCTTTCTTTGTAGTTCTAGTAGGATGCTCAGTAGGCCCAGAGAGTTTGAGTACATTATTGCCAGTCCCTGACTTCTTTAACAATTTTAGCCTCTTTGTATATTTGTGTCTATTTAATTTTGATTAGATTTTAGGGTTCATTTTACATTTTGTATGTAGTGTATTATGTTTTGTTATGTTCATGTCGTTATTGGTGGTTTAGTTATTTGTATATCTGCCTTCAAACTTCTTTCTGTTTGCATTTTTTACACTTTATAATAATAAAGTAAACTAAGCTATGGGTGTGTAGGCAGGCACAGTCCACGTCTTTTCTTGGTTCTTGGTGATAATCATTATGGAAGCATCAGGCATAAGACAAGGTAATTTAAAGTGTAGCAAAGAGTTGTGGAAGTCCAATAGAGCTTACGGTGACTGTTGTAGGGGTCTCGTAGTGCAGTTCTGTCTGTGCCTATGTTGGCATAGGAAGTAAGCAGAGCATTCATCCTTTATGTAGGTCTGAGTTTTATGTAAAACCAGTTCCAACATGGGGCCTAATTTGTGAAGGCAGCCTGGTGAAAAATCAATGTGCCTCAGGACACGTGTGCTTTCGTTTTGGGTGCATCTGAGGGAATATTAAAAGGTACGTTTACAATTAAGTCATATTTTGTAGTCTGCTATGCGCTCTCTGGCAACAGTGCCTGCAATTTGTTTTTCTGTGCTAATTACATAAAGTTTGCGATTTAATTGCTTTTGAATCACCGATAATCATATATGAAAAAAAAATGAATTGTTTTCTGTTTTCTATAAAACCAACACAAATAAAATCGAAATTAACATTTCATAATGGGCACAAGATCTGGATGTTTTACACACGTTTTGTCTGATTTTCCACTGTTTCACGTTTGTGCTTGGCAGACCTGTTTATACAACCTGATTTTCCTATGCCCTCACGTAAACAGGGTTTCCTGCCCTGGAAGACACCGAAAGCAGTAACCAAACAATAAAACGCCAACAGCAAACACACACTATGAAGCAAATCCATCTCAAATGTGAGTGGCGCATCTCTGTATGCTGGGACTGCTTGCAGTACGCTTTTATTACACCTTGTTAGAAATGGGATTTCCGGTAGGCTAGGGCGAGTGCCGGAGCCAGGCAGAAACCTCCACTCTAGTCAGGGTAAGGGAGTTACACTCCGAAAAATAACCCCTGCTCACCCCCTTGGTAGCTTGGCACGAGCAGCCAGGCTTATCTTAGAGGCAGTGTGTAAGCGTTTTGCACCCAACCGACAGTAACACAGTGTAAGCACTACAAAAGGACACCACACCAGTTTTAGAAAAATAATCAATAATTTTATATACTTTCAACCAAGACCAAAGACGATAAAAATCCACAATACTATATAAAAAAAAAAAAAAAGGAAGGTCTGTAGCTATCAAAATAAGATTCACACAAAGTTCCTTGATGTCGATAGCTCCGTCCGGGGCTATCACGGCGTCGTGAGCAAACAAATCCAAACAGTTCTGGCTGGCCGCAGGTCGCAGGCCAGCTACGGTGTCGGGAGGACCCGCAAACAGTACCTTTCAGAAATGCAGGGCGATGAGGCCCTTGAAGCCACTCGCGTTGCAGGTCGAGCTCCTTTCTGATCGGATCAGGAGGGCTGGCGCCGGCAGGCGTCGGGTGGTGCGGTGCGAAGTGCAGCAGTGCGGCGTGCGGTGCCCCAAGGTCGCGGTGCGAGCAGCGGCTCGGTGGCGGCGTCAGGTGGCGGCGTCGGTAAGACCAGGGTCGCGGTGCGAGATGAAGGCGGTGCTCGTCACGGTGCTAGCAGGTCACGGTGCAAGCAGCGGCGGCGTCGTTGCTGAAGCGCTGTCATTGGCTGACGAGCGGGAGTCGATGGCACCGGCGTCGGTGGGCCAAGGCTGCGGTGTGGGATTAGGGCGGTGCGTTGTGCAACTTTACGAGCGATGCCCTCGAACCACGGTGCAAGCAGCGGTGTCGATTTCGGCGGGAAGTGGCGGCGTCAGGAAGGCCACGGCGTCGTCGTGTAGCGAGGCGGTGCGGAGTGCGGTGCCCACAGGTCGCGGTGCGAGCAGCGGCTTGTTGATGGCGTCAGCAGGAGTCGTCGGTGAGACCAGGGTCGCGGTGCGGCGTTGTGGCGGTGCTCTCTGCGGTGCCAAAGCTTTGGCGTGAAGCGAGGTGGGGCGGAGTGCGGTGCCCACAGGTCGCGGTGCGAGCAGCGGCTCGGTGATTGCGTCGGCAGGCGTCATCGGTGAGACCAGGGTCGCGGTGCGGCGTTGCGGCGGTGCCCTCTGCGGTGCCCTCAGGACACGGAGTCGGCAGGGTCGTCGTAGACATCGTAGAGTTGGCGTTCTTCGGGCTGCAGCACAAAACACACAGTCCCCAGTGCTGAGGGTCGAAGAACTTGAAGTCTTTGTTGTTCCTGAGACTTCGTGAACAGGGGGCAAGCTCTACCTCAAGCCCTTGGAGAGGCTCACAAATTAGGTCGCAGAAAGTCCAGTCCAGTCCTTTCACTGCCCAAGACAGAAGCAGCCACTGCAGGTCAGCCCAGCAAAGCACCCAGCAAAGCAGTCGTTCCCTCTCGCAGTTTCTCCGACTCTTCTTCTTGGCAGTCTTCTTGATCCAGATGAGTTCTAAAGTTCAGGGGTCTGGGCCCCAGTATTTGTACACAAAAATCCTTTGATCTTTCAGGCAGAGGGTGTCTGTGCCCGGCCAGAACCAGTTCGGCCTTCTCTGATGTGATTTCCTGGCAGGAGGTGGAGGCGGCATTTGTCAGAGGCACACCAGGCCCTTTGAGGTGCAAGGAAATCTCCTCCCTCTTCCCCCATCGCAGCCCAGGTCTGTTCAGCCCTTTCCTGACCTACCTAGACTATCTGGAGCCACACCCGCTCTCCAGCCTTCTGTCATCCAAAACCCAGACAGGCAATCCACATTCCAGCAGAGGCACACGGGATGACCGAGCAAAATAATACCCACTTTCTAAAAGTGGCCTTTATGAACTCAGAATGAAAAGGGCACCTTCGCTAAAAGCTGCGTCTTTAGATTTCGAGTTCAGGCATACTAATCTTCATTTCTTTACCTCCTTCCCTGGGCCCGTTAGGTTTAGACGATGTTATAAACACAACTGCCCGATCCATCCTACGAGGAAGGGGGGACCTTGCAATAGTGAAGAGCGAATTTGGCTGTATTCACTATCAGGACACGCCACACACACCCGGGCATGTCCTGCCTTTCACATACAATGCACCCTGCCCATTGGGGTACCTTGGGCCTACTTTAGGGGCGCCTGACATGTAAGAAAAGGGAAGGTTCCGTGACTGGCCAGTGTGGGCACGGGCCGAGTCAACCTGGCAGTCGCAACTGCGTACAGACTCTGCGATGGCAGGTCTGAGATACCTTTTTCCGGGCTACGTACGTGGGTGGCACAATCCATGCTGCAGGCCCTAGAGTAGCATTTGATTCACAAGCCCCGGCACCCGTAGTGCACTTTACTAGGGACTGACACGCAAATCAAATATCCAATCGTGAAAACATCAATCCATAACACACTTTACCACAGGAGCACCTGCACTTTACCACTGATCAGCAGTGCAAAAAGTGCGCAGAAACATTACGCCAGCAAAAACAGAGTCAAAACCGGGAGGTCAGAAAGCAAAAACCCAGGGGAAACACGCCAAAAGATGCCAAGTCTAACGCACCTCATCGAGGTAAAGGGTACATGTAGCATGAATAGTGGAAAATTCTGGCAGATTTTCTCCCAAAATAAACAAGACTGAGGCAATTCCTAACTTGACTTCTATCTGAGGCTGTGGATGCGCCACTGCTGCAGCATATTCTCAGCTGAGCTGGTCCTATCACTTCCCAGGAAAGCGAGTGGGGCACTGCTGGCTCGCTCTGTAAACAGGGAGAGGCCGCTGACGCATGGAGCGGCTGCATTCCTGGGCAGGGCAGACATTACACCCCCTCGCAAGTTAGGAAGTTAAGTATTTAATGGTTTTGCTTTAGCAGGATAATGAAGGTGTTAGGAGACTGACACGAGCTTGGAGGGAGCAAAACGGAAAGTGGGGGTGGAGGGGGATAAGTAAAGGAACATCCACACTGGAAATAGCTAGAAAATACATGCGCTTTGATGAAATGCTGGAACAAAAAAGGAAAAAAAAATAGTTCCCTTAAAGTGAGCAGTGAAGGGACACAACTAAATTGGCAATGCTCCAGGGGAGGGACAGCCACAAAATGTATGAGGCAAGCCATCGAATAAGAATGAGAGTGACAGTAAAGCCAACCAATGGTAGCCAATGATCGCACTCCAAGCCCCTCTATGTTCTAGGGAAGACCCACAATATGTCTTTTGCAAGCAGGCAGCTGTGCTGTCTGATAGGCTCGACCTAAAAAGTGAAGATTTGGGGGTTTACCCCTCAAAAGAGAAACTTTTTTTTAAAGGGGGTATTACCCCCATTAAAAGAAAAACATAGTAAAACATATAGATAATTAAATCTACATTAAAATATATAGATAAATATATGTACTTATTTAAAATTGAATACACAAAGAAACATTTATGAAAATAGACAATATTAATTGTAAAACTGCCTGCAAGGTTGTGATGTAAAGGTACTCCCGATGCAGTTACTCTTGATGTACTTAGCTGCAAAGCAATGATTGAAAACCATTTTAGACTAGAAAACAGCACAAGATTCAAACCTCAATATATTGTGGTTGAGCAGAAGAAACAGAATGCATACCAAATGCTTGCCCTTCCACGGATATCTATGTCTGCACTGTGTGTAAAAGATAAATGAAGTCCTTTCCGCAACCAAATACAAAGAAAACAATTCATCTGAGTGCAAACATTCTCGATCAAACCTCAATGAACAAATACTAGCTGGTGTAAGGGGGGGAGATTAACACTGTCCATTGTACAGGGTTGCATTCTCTTGTAATGTAATCAGTTGATGTGTAATGCTACTTACTCTGGATTCAGTCTTGTCCCAGTGTTTTGTCAAAGTAATGTGAATAAAAAGAAGGCAGGAAACACCTCAACTCACGTCTGCTTAATACCACACTTCCTATATGGATTTTTAATGTTGGTTACAAAACAAATTCGTAGATAAATGAGACAGCTTCAGTTTTTTACGTGGCTCATTTTCAGTTCATGTAATTCAATCCTGATAGGAGATTTAGCAGTTGCCATGCCTTTTACCCTTTGCGGAGCCTTTCGTAGACACCTTTCATAATGATACGAGCGACTTTAAGAAAAGTATATGTACAGAACATAATTTCATCTAAATGACAGATTATTATGTATTTATATGTGAAACACTTCAAACATGAGGACCCACATTCACCCAAAATCGGTCAAATTACGCACTCACAGTTGGATCATATACTATAGCATTTACACATATTGCTTCAATCAAACATTACCTCCTATGATCAAAGTATAGCATGTCAAAGCCTTGGTCAATTCAGAGAGTTAACGATTTTTGGGAGTCGAATTTGACCCTGTAGTGATTATCGTTACTGAATTTTCCCCGATACTCAGAATCGCTCCAAGTACTTCAGGATTACGCCTACCTGTACTTTATACTGTTGTGCTACTTCACAAACACTTTCTTGATTTCCAGACAAATTATTCACACAAATGTATGAGAAATTAACAAAGTTCTGGCCACTCCTGCAAGCATCATACAATAGGGCTTACACAGGGTCAAGCAGTGGTTATTATTATGGGGGATGGTACTAACAAAAACAACACACAAGCGTTTCTGTAGATTTGCCAAGGCAAATTATACCAGATTGAATCAGGAGCATTTTATTAAGAGGAAAAATGTTGTCGAAGTGTGTGGTACTGCATTGCAGATCAAGAAACCTTCATTGGAATGTCCCCTTTATGGGTGCAGATCAACATTTTCATTACCTGCCAGTAGAAAATCCTTGTATGTGCACACTTTCAAAAGTCTATTTTATTGATGAGCATTTGACATCAACTCATTTGATATGCACTAATAGTTAGTTTTGCGACTCATGCATATTTTACTCATGCATAAATTATTTGTCTATTAATACTGTAAGTGCTTCAGGGAGGATGTTTCCTTTGGAGAATTGGCCCTTAAGTCAGCTCGGGTGCTTCACCTTGCCCACATGTAGATGAGTGCGTAGGTGAAGGGGGATAGCGATGAATTCTTTCCACAACAGTCATTCTAGTTATGTACTTTTCGTGAGAACTCTGGAGCGAATCATTAAGTCAAGACAGTCTAAATTACTCACAACTTAACATTTCTTATGCATTTCACACTTAAGTAGACCAATTATGTTTATAAGTAACCCGAGTAGCAAAAGTAGTAAAATAAGTAGGTGATAAAACAGCTTAAAAAGTTACAGTCTGTTGAGCTTGGCAGGAGTGGAAAAGGCGAATGCTTTACAAAAGAAATCCGAGATTACCAATATTTTCTCAGACAAATCCTTCGAAGATTAGGGCACAGATTCATCATTTGCTGCACTGAGTAGTAAACATGTTTATGTAATCGATATCAGTCACACACAAAAAACCATGAGAGCTTTGAAGCCTACCTCCAAGCAAGACGGAGTTATACCGCCTCTCCTGGGGTACTCCTACTGTAGATGCAAACCAGTCTACGGAGTTCTGTAGTGACTGGAAGAAGCTGTCCTGTGGAGAGAGAAATCAAACGTTTGGAGAGGGTCATTCTTGGAACTTTCTTTGCCATGATAAAAGAATGTTTAAGCAAACTTACAGATGCACAATACTCCTGAAACCAGGAGTTCATTTGATCAAAAGATTTAAATTTCTCATCTTTAATGAAAAGGTTTCCCTTGAGTTAAATGCATACTCTGCGGATACTTTGTATTTAGTATTACGTTTAATTCTTCTACCAAAAGTGTTAGAACATTGAGTAATCAAACATCCATAACTTCACATGAACAACAATGTAATATAGCATAGTGCCCAGGACTGGGTAGCAGATGAATTCAATTAATTAATAAAATGTCTGCCGTTCATCCAGAGGGGAGATCATTTGCTCTTGAATCCCTACCCTGTTTTGTCCCGGATTAACACTCAACATTCAGCGGTCCTGCAGCCGATTGTAAACCAATAAAGGCTACATAATAGAACACTTCACCACATCAATCTCTTATACCAAATATGGACACACCTGGTAGAGGTCTCAATTATAATACAATAGCCTTATTAGTCCACAGAATTTAACCACTCTACCCATCATCTGGACAGCCATAACATGACTGACGAGATCAACTGATTACTGCAGGTCACTGGAGGACTCCCACATAGTCCACCCCTGCAGGTGTGTGCTAGCTACATACTATGACCACTTCCTAACATCATCTAATGACATTCAGAGGAATAAGGATCGTAAAGCAGTCTAGCCTGGTAGATCTCTAACCCTATCACCTCCCACCCATACCTGCTCAGTTCCATAAGACCTCAGAAAAGACAGCCTGATGCACTAACCATCACGGAGAACTGTAACGTAACATACAACAACACCATAAAGAGGCTTGCAGTGACGGTCAATACTGCCAGCATACTACTAAACATAATATTCCCACCTGTCCCTCACTCCTCACCCCCTCTGCCCATTACACCGCTAACGACTGCGTCTTATAGCATGATAACCGAACCTCGGTGGTCAACATGCATGACATGGAAACCCTCCCCACACACACGGGAATAAAACAAGGACAACAGCCTTCCAACCACACACCGTGCACGCCATAGCAAGCGTTTCAGCGCCCCACATAGGGCAAATGCTACATAAATATTACAACACAATAATTTTGTAGGTGTGTCATTACTCTAGCGAATGTCCCAGACGGTCAAACAGCAGTATTGATGACTACTAGAACATTTGACAACCCTCCTTCATGTGTGTTTACAAATATTTTCATATTTTGGACCTAAGAATTATACTTTTATTTGGTTATTCTGATAAAATATGGAGTAGGAAAGTGTGTTTATAAATTTAAAAAAAATCCTCCCATGAATAATTTTGCTTCGTTGACGGCAGCAATGAAAAGGCTCTAAACAAAGATTTTTTAACTACCTTTTCTGACATGGTGCACATTTATCGGCCATTCATAAAATGACCACCAGAAACGTCAGTGAGCTTCGAATTTGGTTCAAATGTTCATTCATGCAGAGGCACCAAGAGAATGACTCATGCAACAGAACGGGATCCTAATGTGTTCTATGCATTAATCGCTGAAACTAACAGAGGAACCACGCGAGAGGGTATGGAGATGAAAAAGGGAGTGGTGAAAAAGATGAAACTAAAGAATTGTCCATATTTTATGACAATTGTTTAGCAAAAGGAACATGTAAGCAGTAACAGGATTAAAACACGTTTGTGACAGGACTGCCACTTGCGCTAAAGCAGGCCCTGGCTCCAGCCCCGGGCACACTCGCTACGCTACTGGTACTATGACGGAAATGAGACGCCCGCCGTACCCCTGCCAGTACCCACCCGTCGTACCCCCCGCCACAGGTGGAACACGGCGCGTGTTTACCTCAGCTTTGCCGTAGTGATCCAGGAGCGAGGGCAGGAGCGGCAGGATCAGGGTGAACCCCAGCAGGTCGATCAGCAGCGCCACGAACACCACGGTGGTCACGCGGCCGGAGCCCTCCTCGTCCAGGGGCCTGCCTTTCACAGGCTCCCGGGCCTTCCTCCCCTCAGCCGGCGCCATGCTCCTCTGCATCGTCCTGCACAGCCGTCTCCTGTAACAAACAGCAGCATCACACTCATCAGCCTTTTATGCTCCCCAGGGACCCTCCTTTCAACAGAATAAACTGTAACACTTCCTCCCCCTTACTTCCTCTTCGTATTGTGCAAGGGGCTGGGGTTTCACCCGCCGGCGGGGGCAACCGTCGCCTGTAACCTTATTACTTCATGGCACATTGGCTCTGTCGTAAACTTGGATTTGTCTAAGGCAAGAGGGTGCAGCGTGTCGTTGCGTTTTTTTTTTTTGCTCTTATAGTTTACAGAGTGCCGAGGGAGCTCGGAGTTATGATACACGTATGCCATTACACTGGTAAAAATGTGCACATTTGATACAGGAATAAAGAAACAGAAAGGGCAGCACGGAAATGTCTTCAATGTATTAAACAGTTCTAAAGAACGCAATGACTGGCACCTCGCACAAAAGACTAAATAGGAATACATTTTTGATAAAATGATAATCTGTCCACCCTAACGAGGCACAGCTCAGAGCAGAGCCAGCCCCTGCTGAGATAACGCCCTGGGCGGAGAGAAATGTGGCGCCCGTGCTGATCCTAGTGAATACAACGAGGCTGCTCGGGGGCCCCTTTTGTGTTCACTGGTCAGTCCCTGGATGAGCAGTGAATGGTCCTTGAACACAAACCTCTCCAGCCCTCCCTCAGCTCACCTACATCGCCCATAGCTTAGCTGCCTCACGCTGACGAGGGGGTTGTTGGCGTGTGTCAGCAGGGGTGAGGAGGCGAAGGAAGGCGGCTAATAGGGTGCGAAAAACAACGCCTATGGTATGATAATGAAGGACAACTTTAAACTGGCAAACCTGACCGAGAAACGGGCACGCAGGGAAACGGGCAAGGCTGGAGCAAGATGAGATGGGCGCTGCTGTTTGTATAACCTTAATGCACGCAGCTCCGTGCGTCGCTCAGAAGATTAGCGCCCTGGGCCAGCGCCCAGCTCGCTCGTGTGAAAAGCCAGCCCTGACTCAGAGACAAGAAAGAGCTAAAAAGAAAACCACAGACTGCACGTACACAGCAGATGCACCGTACATCCCACACTACACTTACAAACATGTCGAATTGAATCTGTTTCTAATTGGAGTCAGCATGACACTGTGCCAACAAATCGCCTCTTGTGTATAAATGGGACAAAGTACCCCCTGCTGTACATTATAAGGATCCGTGCATTATAAGGATATTGCAAGTCACCGAGGAGCTCCCTAACCATATAGAGGAACGAGGCAGGAGGCAGAGTTCCTTTATAAGGTTACGGAACTCCAAGGTGACTTGGACTATCCTCATCATTAATGCCATGGAGTACTTTTTCCAGTATAATACATGGTCACACCATCACTTTTCCCATAAACCACTTCAAAACCTTGGTGCATAGCTTTCATATGAAAGAGCGAGCATGTTTGCAAACAGGAAGATTAACAAGCATTTGCAATGCAAATGGTCTTGCATATGAAGCTACAGGTATTGTAAATGGCAATGTTTTTTATTTATGTTTTTTTGTTTGCAGTGTAGTGATTATTTAAAGAAAAAAAGTGCACGCTATAACATATTATAAGCTTTCATAGCAACTGTACAGTAAAGCTACGGCTATGTGTTTAGCCAGAGCTATTGGCTTTGCCAATGTCTTTAAGCTATATTGTAGAGCAGCATGGCTGCTGTGCAGCATGTTGAAAAGTTATAATAAAAAGTGTTATAAGCATTTTTGTTACCTTATATATAACCTATAAGCCATTGTCTAGGCGAGACCTATAAAATGAGGTTTTCCTGGAATCCTGCTCAGGCCCAAAGGAGTTGGCGATGATCATGGGGCCAGGCCCGCCCAGGCTTGCAGCTGGGCTCACCACACACGTAAGTGGAGGGGGTGACGTCACATGCATGCTGCAAGGACTAAGTGAAGGAGGCCTTTGGATGAGACTGACAGGCCAAAGCAATGCCAGGCCTTGAGATTCTGGTACTGAACAAACATCTGAAACTACATAGTAATGCATTCAAATGGGGCAGAGAATGAAAGCATAACAGCTGTTACCTGGAAAAAGGCATGGGTGTGAGGTGACAATGTAAACAAATTATAGAAGGCAAAGTGAAAGACCAGGCGCAGTGAAGAGAATAAGAAGGTGGAGGAAGCGAGGAAAAGAATGAAAGTCAAACAAGGGTAGATGAGAAAAGCAAAGAAGAAATTCAGAAGTGAGAGCCCAAAGGGAGAAAAGTTGCAAGTGGGATGAGAGTGTAGAGCTGAAGGGAGAGAGCTGGAAAGGCAGATCGAAGAGAGATGAGCAGAGAATAGAGGCAGGTCAGGGGTTACAGGCAGAAGGACCGAAGACTGAGCTGCGGGTTTTACTGAATAGAGGCACGTGCCGTGCGTGGTGAGTCTTTGCTAGAAAGCCGTACAAAAGGGGATGATGGACGGAACGTTTGAGCCAATCAAACACTCACCCCCAGTCAACTGATCTGGGTTTAATCCATCATCATTCTTTAGCTCACTCCACCACCCCAGTTCAGACATGGCCATATGCAAATCAGTCTGACCCTGTGCCTCATGGGAACAGTCCAGCCCGAACTGCCAAGCCATGTCTTCCCTGGACCGGAAACAAGCATCTGGCGGGGGTATGCCCAGACGTGGGTCCCTTGCTCACTTTGCCACTGGATTCAAGCAAGCCTGGCTGATGACGGCTGGAATGCCAGAAACCGGTCCTAGGATGCTTGTTTCCGGTCCAGGGAAGACATGGCTTGGCAGTTCGGGCTGGACTGTTCCCATGAGGCACAGGGTCAGACTGATTTGCATATGGCCATGTATGAACTGGGGTGGTGGAGTGAGCTAAAGAATGATGATGGATTAAACCCAGATCAGTTGACTGGGGGTGAGTGTTTGATTGGCTCAAACGTTCCGTCCATCATCCCCTTTTGTATCGCTTTGGTCGCCCTAAGTTGGCGGGGGTATGCCCAGACGTGGGTCCCTTGCTCACTTTGCCACTGGATTCAAGCAAGCCTGGCTGATGACGGCTGAAATGCCAGAAACCGGTCCTAGGATGCTTGTTTCCGGTCCAGGGAAGACATGGCTTGGCAGTTCGGGCTGGACTGTTCCCATGAGGCACAGGGTCAGACTGATTTGCATATGGCCATGTCTGAACTGGGGTGGTGGAGTGAGCTAAAGAATGATGATGGATTAAACCCAGATCAGTTGACTGGGGGTGAGTGTTTGATTGGCTCAAACGTTCCGTCCATCATCCCCTTTTGTATCGCTTTGGTCGCCCTAAGTTGGCGGGGGTATGCCCAGACGTGGGTCCCTTGCTCACTTTGCCACTGGATTCAAGCAAGCCTGGCTGATGACGGCTGAAATGCCAGAAACCGGTCCTAGGATGCTTGTTTCCGGTCCAGGGAAGACATGGCTTGGCAGTTCGGGCTGGACTGTTCCCATGAGGCACAGGGTCAGACTGATTTGCATATGGCCATGTCTGAACTGGGGTGGTGGAGTGAGCTAAAGAATGATGATGGATTAAACCCAGATCAGTTGACTGGGGGTGAGTGTTTGATTGGCTCAAACGTTCCGTCCATCATCCCCTTTTGTATCGCTTTGGTCGCCCTAAGTTGGCGGGGGTATGCCCAGACGTGGGTCCCTTGCTCACTTTGCCACTGGATTCAAGCAAGCCTGGCTGATGACGGCTGAAATGCCAGAAACCGGTCCTAGGATGCTTGTTTCCGGTCCAGGGAAGACATGGCTTGGCAGTTCGGGCTGGACTGTTCCCATGAGGCACAGGGTCAGACTGATTTGCATATGGCCATGTCTGAACTGGGGTGGTGGAGTGAGCTAAAGAATGATGATGGATTAAACCCAGATCAGTTGACTGGGGGTGAGTGTTTGATTGGCTCAAACGTTCCGTCCATCATCCCCTTTTGTATCGCTTTGGTCGCCCTAAGTTGGCGGGGGTATGCCCAGACGTGGGTCCCTTGCTCACTTTGCCACTGGATTCAAGCAAGCCTGGCTGATGACGGCTGAAATGCCAGAAACCGGTCCTAGGATGCTTGTTTCCGGTCCAGGGAAGACATGGCTTGGCAGTTCGGGCTGGACTGTTCCCATGAGGCACAGGGTCAGACTGATTTGCATATGGCCATGTCTGAACTGGGGTGGTGGAGTGAGCTAAAGAATGATGATGGATTAAACCCAGATCAGTTGACTGGGGGTGAGTGTTTGATTGGCTCAAACATTCCGTCCATCATCCCCTTTTGTATCGCTTTGGTCGCCTCTAAGTTGGCGGGGGTATGCCCAGACGTGGGTCCCTTGCTCACTTTGCCACTGGATTCAAGCAAGCCTGGCTGATGACGGCTGAAATGCCAGAAACCGGTCCTAGGATGCTTGTTTCCGGTCCAGGGAAGACATGGCTTGGCAGTTCGGGCTGGACTGTTCCCATGAGGCACAGGGTCAGACTGATTTGCATATGGCCATGTCTGAACTGGGGTGGTGGAGTGAGCTAAAGAATGATGATGGATTAAACCCAGATCAGTTGACTGGGGGTGAGTGTTTGATTGGCTCAAACGTTCCGTCCATCATCCCCTTTTGTATCGCTTTGGTCGCCCTAAGTTGGCGGGGGTATGCCCAGACGTGGGTCCCTTGCTCACTTTGCCACTGGATTCAAGCAAGCCTGGCTGATGACGGCTGAAATGCCAGAAACCGGTCCTAGGATGCTTGTTTCCGGTCCAGGGAAGACATGGCTTGGCAGTTCGGGCTGGACTGTTCCCATGAGGCACAGGGTCAGACTGATTTGCATATGGCCATGTCTGAACTGGGGTGGTGGAGTGAGCTAAAGAATGATGATGGATTAAACCCAGATCAGTTGACTGGGGGTGAGTGTTTGATTGGCTCAAACGTTCCGTCCATCATCCCCTTTTGTATCGCTTTGCTAGAAAGCCAGCAGCCGGCGGGTCCTTCCATCCAGTAGGGCTCAAGGTTTAAAGCACGTGTGTGCTGCCGAGCACGCGCACGCGCACGCGCACGCACGAACGTTGCATGAGACAAGGAATAGGAGGGCACATAGGTTACAGGGTCCTGCATTAAACCAGAAAGAGGGCGACAAACATGTGTGACGGGGACAGATATTTCAAATAAAGAGCATGAAGTTGTAGCTGGGACATGTATGTTCAGTTGGGGGTAGAAACCCTACATGTTTCAAACTGCTTCCTAGTCCTTCGGGAATGTTGGAAAATATACCACAGTGAGTGCAGACTGATGGAGTCCAGTTACATGTGCCCACAACTCCCACAACTGTTCTAAAAGCCTTTTTGAACTATCTCCAAATATTCTACTTTTGTAGCTTCAGAGACATCATTTCTCCAGATTCCGACATGTCGTTACTGCACACTGTGTGCAGCAATATCATCATAACACACAATTGTGGTGCACAATAATATGTGCACAGTGACAGTACATCGAGCAGAGCGTGCAGAGCATTTCCTTCTTCAAACACCCAGCAGGCTGGCACAATTATGTAATACATGGTGCACAATAATATGTGCACGGTGACAGTACATCGAGCACAGCGTGCAGAGCATTTCCTTCTTCAAACACCCAGCAGGCTGGCACAATTATGTAATACATGGTGCACAATAATATGTGCACGGTGACAGTACATCGAGCACAGCGTGCAGAGCATTTCCTTCTTCAAACACCCAGCAGGCTGGCACAATTATGTAATACATGGTGCACAATAATATGTGCACGGTGACAGTACATCGAGCACAGCGTGCAGAGCATTTCCTTCTTCAAACACCCAGCAGGCTGGCACAATTATGTAATACATGGTGCACAATAATATGTGCAGAGTGACAGTACATCGAGCCCAGCGTGAAGAGCATTTCCTTCTTCAAACACCCAGCAGGCTGGCACAATTATGTAATACATGGTGCACAATAATATGTGCACAGTGACAGTACATCGTGCAGAGCATTTCCTTCTTCAAACACCCAGCAGGCCGGCACAATTATGAGAGTGACAGTACATCGAGCAGAGCGTGCAGAGCATTTCCTTCTTCAAACACCCAGCAGGCTGGCACAATTATGTAATACATGGTGCACAATAATATGTGCACAGTGACAGTACATCGAGCACAGCGTGCAGAGCATTTCCTTCTTCAAACACCCAGCAAGCTGGCACAATTATGTAATACATGGTGCACAATAATATGTGCTCAGTGACAGTACATCGAGCACAGCGTGCAGAGCATTTCCTTCTTCAAACACCCAGCAGGCTGGCACAATTATGTAATACATGGTGCACAATAATATGTGCACAGTGACAGTACATCGAGCACAGCGTGCAGAGCATTTCCTTCTTCAAACACCCAGCAGGCCGGCACAATTATGTAATACATGGTGCACAATAATATGTGCACAGTGACAGTACATCGAGCACAGCGTGCAGAGCATTTCCTTCTTCAAACACCCAGCAGGCCGGCACAATTATGTAATACATGGTGCACAATAATATGTGCACAGTGACAGTACATCGAGCACAGCGTGCAGAGCATTTCCTTCTTCAAACACCCAGCAGGCCGGCACAATTATGTAATACATGGTGCACAATAATATGTGCACAGTGACAGTACATCGAGCACAGCGTGCAGAGCATTTCCTTCTTCAAACACCCAGCAGGCCGGCACAATTATGTAATACATGGTGCACAATAATATGTGCACAGTGACAGTACATCGAGCACAGCGTGCAGAGCATTTCCTTCTTCAAACACCCAGCAGGCCGGCACAATTATGTAATACATGGTGCACAATAATATGTGCACAGTGACAGTACATCGAGCACAGCGTGCAGAGCATTTCCTTCTTCAAACACCCAGCAGGCCGGCACAATTATGTAATACATGGTGCACAATAATATGTGCACAGTGACAGTACATCGAGCACAGCGTGCAGAGCATTTCCTTCTTCAAACACCCAGCAGGCCGGCACAATTATGTAATACATGGTGCACAATAATATGTGCACAGTGACAGTATATCGAGCACAGCGTGCAGAGCTTCTTCAAACACCCAGCAGGCTGGCACAATTATGTAATACATGGTGCACAATAATATGTGCACAGTGACAGTATATGGAGCAGAGCGTGTAGAGCATTTCCTTCTTCAAACACCCAGCAGGCTGGCACAATTATGTAATACATGGTGCACAATAATATGTGCACAGTGACAGTACATCGAGCAGAGCGTGCAGAGCATTTCCTTCTTCAAACACCCAGCAGGCTGGCACAATTATGTAATACATGGTGCACAATAATATGTGCAGAGTGACAGTACATCGAGCAGAGCGTGCAGAGCATTTCCTGCTTCAAACACCCAGCAGGCCGGCACAATTATGTAATACATGGTGCACAATAATATGTGCACAGTGACAGTACATCGAGCACAGCGTGCAGAGCATTTCCTTCTTCAAACACCCAGCAGGCCGGCACAATTATGTAATACATGGTGCACAATAATATGTGCACAGTGACAGTACATCGAGCACAGCGTGCAGAGCATTTCCTTCTTCAAACACCCAGCAGGCCGGCACAATTATGTAATACATGGTGCACAATAATATGTGCACAGTGACAGTACATCGAGCACAGCGTGCAGAGCATTTCCTTCTTCAAACACCCAGCAGGCCGGCACAATTATGTAATACATGGTGCACAATAATATGTGCACAGTGACAGTATATCGAGCACAGCGTGCAGAGCTTCTTCAAACACCCAGCAGGCTGGCACAATTATGTAATACATGGTGCACAATAATATGTGCACAGTGACAGTATATGGAGCAGAGCGTGTAGAGCATTTCCTTCTTCAAACACCCAGCAGGCTGGCACAATTATGTAATACATGGTGCACAATAATATGTGCACAGTGACAGTACATCAAGCAGAGCGTGCAGAGCATTTCCTTCTTCAAACACCCAGCAGGCTGGCACAATTATGTAATACATGGTGCACAATAATATGTGCAGAGTGACAGTACATCGAGCAGAGCGTGCAGAGCATTTCCTGCTTCAAACACCCAGCAGGCCGGCACAATTATGTAATACATGGTGCACAATAATATGTGCACAGTGACAGAACTATCGAGCCCAGCGTGCAGAGCATTTCCTGCTTCAAACACCCAGCAGGCTGGCACAATTATGTAATACATGGTGCACAATAATATGTGCAGAGTGACAGTACATCGAGCCCAGCGTGCATAGCATTTCCTTCTTCAAACACCCAGCAGGCCGGCACAATTATGTAATACATGGTGCACAATAATATGTGCACAGTGACAGTACATCGAGCCCAGCGTGCAGAGCATTTCCTTCTTCAAACACCCAGCAGGCTGGCACAATTATGTAATACATGGTGCACAATAATATGTGCAGAGTGACAGTACATTGAGCAGAGCGTGCAGAGCATTTCCTTCTTCAAACACCAAGCAGGCTGGCACAATTATGTAATACATGGTGCACAATAATATGTGCAGAGTGACAGTACATCGAGCCCAGCGTGCAGAGCATTTCCTTCTTCAAACACCCAGCAGGCCGGCACAATTATGTAATACATGGTGCACAATAATATGTGCACAGTGACAGTACATCGAGCCCAGCGTGCAGAGCATTTCCTTCTTCAAACACCCAGCAGGCTGGCACAATTATGTAATACATGGTGCACAATAATATGTGCAGAGTGACAGTACATCGAGCAGAGCGTGCAGAGCATTTCCTGCTTCAAACACCCAGCAGGCTGGCACAATTATGTAATACATGGTGCACAATAATATGTGCACAGTGACAGTACATCGAGCACAGCGTGCAGAGCATTTCCTTCTTCAAACACCCAGCAGGCTGGCACAATTATGTAATACATGGTGCACAATAATATGTGCACAGTGACAGTACATCGAGCACAGCGTGCAGAGCATTTCCTTCTTCAAACACCCAGCAGGCCGGCACAATTATGTAATACATGGTGCACAATAATATGTGCACAGTGACAGTACATCGAGCACAGCGTGCAGAGCATTTCCTTCTTCAAACACCCAGCAGGCCGGCACAATTATGTAATACATGGTGCACAATAATATGTGCACAGTGACAGTACATCGAGCACAGCGTGCAGAGCATTTCCTTCTTCAAACACCCAGCAGGCCGGCACAATTATGTAATACATGGTGCACAATAATATGTGCACAGTGACAGTACATCGAGCACAGCGTGCAGAGCATTTCCTTCTTCAAACACCCAGCAGGCCGGCACAATTATGTAATACATGGTGCACAATAATATGTGCACAGTGACAGTACATCGAGCACAGCGTGCAGAGCATTTCCTTCTTCAAACACCCAGCAGGCCGGCACAATTATGTAATACATGGTGCACAATAATATGTGCACAGTGACAGTACATCGAGCACAGCGTGCAGAGCATTTCCTTCTTCAAACACCCAGCAGGCCGGCACAATTATGTAATACATGGTGCACAATAATATGTGCACAGTGACAGTACATCGAGCACAGCGTGCAGAGCATTTCCTTCTTCAAACACCCAGCAGGCCGGCACAATTATGTAATACATGGTGCACAATAATATGTGCACAGTGACAGTACATCGAGCACAGCGTGCAGAGCATTTCCTTCTTCAAACACCCAGCAGGCCGGCACAATTATGTAATACATGGTGCACAATAATATGTGCACAGTGACAGTATATCGAGCACAGCGTGCAGAGCTTCTTCAAACACCCAGCAGGCTGGCACAATTATGTAATACATGGTGCACAATAATATGTGCACAGTGACAGTATATGGAGCAGAGCGTGTAGAGCATTTCCTTCTTCAAACACCCAGCAGGCTGGCACAATTATGTAATACATGGTGCACAATAATATGTGCACAGTGACAGTACATCGAGCAGAGCGTGCAGAGCATTTCCTTCTTCAAACACCCAGCAGGCTGGCACAATTATATGACTACATGGTGCACAATAATATGTGCACAGTGACAGTACATCGAGCAGAGCGTGCAGAGCATTTCCTGCTTCAAACACCCAGCAGGCTGGCACAATTATGTAATACATGGTGCACAATAATATGTGCAGAGTGACAGTACATCGAGCAGAGCGTGCAGAGCATTTCCTGCTTCAAACACCCAGCAGGCCGGCACAATTATGTAATACATGGTGCACAATAATATGTGCACAGTGACAGAACATCGAGCCCAGCGTGCAGAGCATTTCCTGCTTCAAACACCCAGCAGGCTGGCACAATTATGTAATACATGGTGCACAATAATATGTGCAGAGTGACAGTACATCGAGCCCAGCGTGCATAGCATTTCCTTCTTCAAACACCCAGCAGGCCGGCACAATTATGTAATACATGGTGCACAATAATATGTGCACAGTGACAGTACATCGAGCCCAGCGTGCAGAGCATTTCCTTCTTCAAACACCCAGCAGGCTGGCACAATTATGTAATACATGGTGCACAATAATATGTGCAGAGTGACAGTACATTGAGCAGAGCGTGCAGAGCATTTCCTTCTTCAAACACCAAGCAGGCTGGCACAATTATGTAATACATGGTGCACAATAATATGTGCAGAGTGACAGTACATCGAGCCCAGCGTGCAGAGCATTTCCTTCTTCAAACACCCAGCAGGCCGGCACAATTATGTAATACATGGTGCACAATAATATGTGCACAGTGACAGTACATCGAGCCCAGCGTGCAGAGCATTTCCTTCTTCAAACACCCAGCAGGCTGGCACAATTATGTAATACATGGTGCACAATAATATGTGCAGAGTGACAGTACATCGAGCAGAGCGTGCAGAGCATTTCCTGCTTCAAACACCCAGCAGGCTGGCACAATTATGTAATACATGGTGCACAATAATATGTGCAGAGTGACAGTACATCGAGCAGAGCGTGCAGAGCATTTCCTGCTTCAAACACCCAGCAGGCCGGCACAATTATGTAATACATGGTGCACAATAATATGTGCACAGTGACAGAACATCGAGCCCAGCGTGCAGAGCATTTCCTGCTTCAAACACCCAGCAGGCTGGCACAATTATGTAATACATGGTGCACAATAATATGTGCAGAGTGACAGTACATCGAGCCCAGCGTGCATAGCATTTCCTTCTTCAAACACCCAGCAGGCCGGCACAATTATGTAATACATGGTGCACAATAATATGTGCACAGTGACAGTACATCGAGCCCAGCGTGCAGAGCATTTCCTTCTTCAAACACCCAGCAGGCTGGCACAATTATGTAATACATGGTGCACAATAATATGTGCAGAGTGACAGTACATTGAGCAGAGCGTGCAGAGCATTTCCTTCTTCAAACACCAAGCAGGCTGGCACAATTATGTAATACATGGTGCACAATAATATGTGCAGAGTGACAGTACATCGAGCCCAGCGTGCAGAGCATTTCCTTCTTCAAACACCCAGCAGGCCGGCACAATTATGTAATACATGGTGCACAATAATATGTGCACAGTGACAGTACATCGAGCCCAGCGTGCAGAGCATTTCCTTCTTCAAACACCCAGCAGGCTGGCACAATTATGTAATACATGGTGCACAATAATATGTGCAGAGTGACAGTACATCGAGCAGAGCGTGCAGAGCATTTCCTGCTTCAAACACCCAGCAGGCTGGCACAATTATGTAATACATGGTGCACAATAATATGTGCACAGTGACAGTACATCGAGCACAGCGTGCAGAGCATTTCCTTCTTCAAACACCCAGCAGGCCGGCACAATTATGTAATACATGGTGCACAATAATATGTGCAGAGTGACAGTACATCGAGCAGAGCTGCAGAGCATGTCCTTCTTCAAACACCCAGCAGGCTGGCACAATTATGTAATACATGGTGCACAATAATATGTGCACAGTGACAGTACATCGAGCACAGCGTGCAGAGCATTTCCTTCTTCAAACACCCAGCAGGCTGGCACAATTATGTAATACATGGTGCACAATAATATGTGCAGAGTGACAGTACATCGAGCAGAGCGTGCAGAGCATTTCCTTCTTCAAACACCAAGCAGGCTGGCACAATTATGTAATACATGGTGCACAATAATATGTGCACAGTGACAGAACATCGAGCCCAGCGTGCAGAGCATTTCCTTCTTCAAACACCCAGCAGGCTGGCACAATTATGTAATACATGGTGCACAATAATATGTGCAGAGTGACAGTACATCGAGCAGAGCGTGCAGAGCATTTCCTTCTTCAAACACCAAGCAGGCTGGCACAATTATGTAATACATGGTGCACAATAATATGTGCACAGTGACAGAACATCGAGCCCAGCGTGCAGAGCATTTCCTTCTTCAAACACCCAGCAGGCTGGCACAATTATGTAATACATGGTGCACAATAATATGTGCAGAGTGACAGTACATCGAGCAGAGCGTGCAGAGCATTTCCTTCTTCAAACACCAAGCAGGCTGGCACAATTATGTAATACATGGTGCACAATAATATGTGCACAGTGACAGAACATCGAGCCCAGCGTGCAGAGCATTTCCTTCTTCAAACACCCAGCAGGCTGGCACAATTATGTAATACATGGTGCACAATAATATGTGCAGAGTGACAGTACATCGAGCACAGCGTGCAGAGCATTTCCTTCTTCAAACACCCAGCAGGCCGGCACAATTATGTAATACATGGTGCACAATAATATGTGCACAGTGACAGTACATCGAGCACAGCGTGCAGAGCATTTCCTTCTTCAAACACCCAGCAGGCCGGCACAATTATGTAATATATGGTGCACAATAATATGTGCAAAGTGACAGTACATCGAGCCCAGCGTGCAGAGCATTTCCTGCTTCAAACACCCAGCAGGCCGGCACAATTATGTAATACATGGTGCACAATAATATGTGCAGAGTGACAGTACATCGAGCACAGCGTGCAGAGCATTTCCTTCTTCAAACACCCAGCAGGCTGGCACAATTATGTAATACATGGTGCACAATAATATGTGCAGAGTGACAGTACATCGAGCCCAGCGTGAAGAGCATTTCCTTCTTCAAACACCCAGCAGGCCGGCACAATTATGTAATACATGGTGCACAATAATATGTGCAGAGTGACAGTACATCGAGCACAGCGTGCAGAGCATTTCCTTCTTCAAACACCCAGCAGGCCGGCACTCCATGGAGAACAGATCCCTATGGTAGTTCCTCCTTCACATCCAGTTTCCCTTTAGGTCCTGGTGTCTAGCAAACGTCACCACCTTGGATTTATCCTTGCACCGAAGCACCTTCTGGTTTAATGCAGCACACCAAACAAAACAAAAAATAATACCACCCTAAGTTGCCCCGCTGATCCCATATCCTTCATTATCACAACCTATATGTCCTATGCTAAGCCCAGGTTTCCGATCGGTCTTCCTCCGGGCACTCGATACCTGGAACACTCTCACCCCGCATGAGAGACGGAAATGGGTTTATAACTTAAGGGAATGAAGCAGCAATAAGGTGCTCGTCTGTATAGGGGGTACCTCGAGCCGCTGCTGTCAACCCCTGGGGTACGGTTGCTTCTTAGAGCCCTTAATCATGCGCTATTGATGTGTGCAGAGCTCCCTCCGTCTGAACTCCACCTCCAGGCGTCCCTCCCTTCTCGCTGCACAGCGATAGTGACGTACCTCTATTTACAACACATATCTCGGAGGCCACTGGAATAAAAAACAGAACAATATTACACATGTAAGGCCAGGCGACGGTGAAAGGTGCCCTCGATCTGCTACCCTATCCACGATGCATATACCACCACACCCCATACCCGGGCGCTAACTTTGTTTTGGTTGAAAAATTGCGGGCAATTCAACTGATAACTCAACTCTCTGAAAACAAGCATTTGCAATGCAATAGGTCGCGCAGCAGTTAGAGCTATTGGCATTGTTCTTCACTTTATGTTATAGTTTTCTTTGTGTATAGTGCATGTATCAGGATAGTATATGGCTTTATGTCGTAGGTATGGACAAACAAATAAGCTTAAATAGAAGTGTGTTATGCTTAGATGATTTATTGCATAAGTGGCATGTTAAAGCTGCTTAATTATTTCTGTTATACATCCATTTGAAAAGAAAGAGACTTTTTTGTGAAGAATGCAGCACCCGTGGAGTACGTTTAACATTAAAAAAGGACAACAATGCGGCGATTAGGAGCAAACGAGGAGTCCAGGTGGCTGGGGCCTTTCAGAGACAGGGCGGGCACAGTTACTTGAATGTGAAAGAAAAAAGACACAGCTACCATATGGTCTAGAACAACACCACTTTGCTACTGTAGCTAATAACATGTGCACAGTAGATGGTGGTATAGATTAGATGTTGAAATTGGCCGCCCACAGAGCAAGCAAAGCGTTGGAAGGTATTTATGTGGGCTGTGGGAAGCATGTACTTTGATAAGCTTTTACCATCTGGTGATCCTTGTAACATCCGCACTTTACTGTAACATACCGTGGATGCTGTTATTGTGGAATATGTAAACGAGGAGAGTTAGTTGGCTAAGTGAAGAAAAACAAACACAGCACTGAGCAGATGAAAAAAAAAAATCCTTTTTTTTCAATAATGCGGCACCCCTGGGATCTTGACGTAAACCAAAATGGCGCGTTTGATGTAAAAGCGATAAAAGCGTTTTTTGTAAACTGTTTGCGTATTTGAAGATACATTTTTGTGAACAATGCGGCACCCATAGAGCATGTTTACCATTAAATGAAGAGATGCTTTTACCATGAGGTGAACCTTGTAACTCCCGCGCTCTAGTTTAACATACCGCGGATGCTGTTATTGCCGCGTTTGATGAAAAAGCGCTAAAAGCGTTTTTTATAAACTGTTTAGGTATTTGAAAAAGATACATTTTTGCGAACAATGCGGCACCCATAGAGCATGTTTATTATTAAATGAGGAGATGTTTTTACCATTAGGTGAAGCTCGTAACACCCGTGCTCCAGTTTAATATACCGCGAAAGCTGTTATTGAGGAATATGTAAACGAGGAGAGCTCGTTGGCTAAGTGAAAGGAAACAAACAGAACACCTAGCACACAAAGAGAAATCCTTTTTTTCAAAAATGCGGCTCCACGTATTTGTAAAAGAAAATTTTGTGTGAAAATAAACCAGATAGGCGCGTTTGCCGAAATAGCGATAAAATCGATCCTTGTAAACTGTTAAGGTATTTCAAAAGAAAATTTTGTGTAAACAATACGGCACCAATGGGATCTCAAAATAAACGAAATTGCGGCGTTTGGTGAAAAAGCGATAAAATGGTTTTTTATAAAGTGCTTACGTATTTAAAAAACAGACTTTTTTGTGAAGAATGCAGCACCCGTGCAGTACGTTTAACATTAAAAAAGGAAAACAATGTGGCGATTAGGAGCAAACGAGGAGTCCAGGTGGCTGGGGCCTTTCAGAGACAGGGCGGGCACAGTTACTTCAATGTGAAAGAAAACAGACACAGCAGCGATCACACGAGGAGTCCCGGTGGGCGGGGCCTTTGGGAGACAGGGCGGGCACCAACACCACTTCCAAAGAAGCCCGGACAGTAACACAGCGACAATAGATCCCGCCAGAGCGCGAGCAACGCGTTCGCGCTCCCAACACTAGGCGAGACCTAAAAGGGATCAATAAACTCCCTCCCCTGCAGCAGCAGTAACAACAAGAGGGGGCTTTCATCAGGCGCTGATAGGTCCTCGGGTGATCTCGGTCAGTCCAGTCGATGCGCTTAGGCAGCAGCTACAAGTGGGGGAACACAGGGATGCTATTAGTGGGGTCCATCGCGAGGTGGGGGGTGGAGTAAGTAACCATCATGGTGTCCAATGAAGGGGCGTGTACCTGCACCTCACACACCAGCACCTGCAAGAACACAAGGCTAAGTCAGAGGAGGGAAGCAATGGGGCTCAACAGGAGTAAGAGGAGCGCAGCGTGGGGTTCGACCCTTCCTACCTCGGCTGCTTCTTGACTGGGGCCATCCTCTAGGAACCAGGCGATCAGGAAGTAGAGCTCTGCAGGGAGATCAGATGCCAGAGAGAACAGCCCTGCATGACCCCAGGGAAGACCCTGACCACCCCGGAGATGGATGAATGAATGAATGAGGACACTTATAAAGCGCAGCTTTCACTCCCAAGGAGCATCTTGGCGCTAAGTGGCGGGTGCACGAAGTGTCAAGGAGAATGGTCACTGTTTGTACCGTAATCAGATGAGGGATAGAGCTAGGCTATCTGGGACTGCGAAGATCCAAGTTTTCAATCTTTTCTTAAAGATAGCTTCTGACTGCGTGAATCTCAGAAGACTGGGCAAGTGGTTCCATGCTTTTGTTCCCAGGACCGCCATTGACTTTCCTCCTCTGGACGTCAGGCGGAACCGAGGAGGTACTAACAAATTTTCCGTGGAGGATCTTAAGGAACGTTGCGTTATATATGGTTTAATTCTTATCCTGAGATATTTGGGTTCAGTTTGCTTCACCGATCTAAAGATTATAACGAGGATCTTGAAAAGTACCCTTTTGTGTATAGGCAGCCAGTGAAGGGTGTGGAGGGCCGCCGAGGCCCCCCTTGGCAATTTCAGTACAAGTCGGGCTGCTGCATTTTGCACAGTCTGTAACTTTTTCAGAGTGGTCTTCTTTATTCCTGAGTAAAGACTGTTGCAGTAGTAGATCTAGCTCACCCATTCTCTCCTGATCCCGTGGAATCACCCCAAGCTCACCCAGTGTCTGCGGAACTCACCCGACTTGAGTTCGGCGCAGAGCTCAGTAGACATTGGCAGTTGTGTACTGTTCGACGCTCTGGCGAGTTCTGCTAGCTCCTGGGGGAGCCTGCGTCCTATGTCCCGGTCCCAGTCCTCCTCCCCTGTCAGCAGCCTACGCTGGTGAGCCGACATCCTAGCAGCACCCAGCAGCATTTGTGTTGAATCACTCCGTGCGAGTGGCTTTGCCCAGAAGCCTGGAACGTAAAATAGTCCCTATCTGTGCACCGTGCCTGTGTTATACGGTCAGTTCTCACTGCATCTACTGTGGTCAACTAGTGAGTATAGATGTCATAACAGTGGTAGATGCGAACAATAAAGTGCAAATGCCTATGCAGTGTTTTACAATTCTAACTCTCCACATCATTTATTCAGCACAGTTTACATTTTCAACAAGTACGCAAGAGAGGCTGAGCTTAGGTTGTGAGAAGCGAGATCGAGGCTCAGCGCGCACCATTTTGAAAAACAAACAGCGACGCGGGAAACAAACATTTTAAAGTAAAAGCACCACTTCATGCTTTGACTTCAAAGTTACGATACAACCAAACTGTCTGCACAGCGATGAACCCTTTCTGGCAAAATCTGTGGATGCAGTTGGCTCCTACAAGGCTGCAGCGCTTGTAACATGGTGGGATGGGTGAGGGATGGGACAGGAGCACAAGAAGAAGTGGGATGGGCTTCAATCAGTGTTGCCAGATTTTGAGACCCATCCCAAGCCCAAAGACGCTCAAGTATAAGCCCAAATGCAGCCTAACGCAGACCAGTGTCAGCCCAAAAACCAGCCCAAAGTCGAAACTTTCAAATTTTGCAAAAGTAGTCTTCAGAAAACATTTTAAGGATGTATCTGAATTCTATTCAATATTCAGATAGTGTGAGGAGGTTAACTGGACACCTGTTTTAATAAATACTCATTTTCAAGACCAGTCACCACTTTGACTTTTCATCTTGTAGTTCTGTCACCACACAACCAAACCTAAACCTAGCATTCATGAATTACCTCTATAAAAGCAGATTATAAACCACTTTATGTCTATGGATAGGAATTTCAATGCTATCTCAACAATGTGGCTCCAAAAAAGAATACTGGAATGGTTATGCAGAATTAACACCACACAATGATCTACATACTAAGAAACATCCCCTTGTATAAAGTAATTGCAACACAACTTGTTTGGCACTGCTTAACATTCTATGTACTTGTCTGAAGATATTCAACAACAAAAAACTCCTTCACAATGACAGTATGGGACAACAGCAAAAATAAACATGGCAGCAGACAAATCTGAAACACAGTTTTCGTGCAAAACAAGTGTACCTAAATGTGAAGCAACAGTGTGAAAACTGTTGGTTGCTACAGTAAGACGAGAGTTCCACACTTTTCCAATTAAAATGTAAGCAGAGGCAAGAAAAGAGTCACCTACTCTGACTGATTCCCTGCCCTCTGATCCAAAGTCCTTCACGTGACCACTTAACTCTGGCACTGAAAAGTATAGAGGACATTGTTGTTTCCATTGTGTTGAAGCAAGCGCTCGACTAAAGCTCCTAGTCTTGCCAAGCAGCAGATTGATTTGTTTGGGGTACAGATGAACGCAAGGCTGTTGGAGCAGAAAGGAAAATGACCCAATTTCCCAGAACTTTTGGCGACACCCTCAACACCGACACTCCCTCAACTCTACTGATACTGTCATACTGTTCGTGTTCCATCCCACTCCATTCACCTTCATCATTAGCACTGTCCCACTCACATACCACCATTGGCCTGGGCCCTCTCATGAGGCTCCTTTACTCCTATTGCCCAGCCAGGGCTTTAATTATTCTTGCTCTTAACTTTAAATTACAGTAAATCGCCATGAATTATTGCCCATGTGCAGGAAGGTGTCCCTTCCTGCACATAACCAATCATTTAACAAATGATGATTTGCAACTTCTATATGTGCTGCACACATAAGTTACAATTCGCCATTCTGTATTCTTTATGTGCAGGAAGGGACACCTTCCTGCACATAAACAATCATTCCCTTAACGCTGGCACCCTTGCACCATGGTGTAAGGGTGCCTACGTTGGCGCTACGCAGCTAAGTTTAGAGCCAGCGCTAGGGAAAATGCAGGGATATGCTGCACCACTGTAAATACGGCACATCCCTGCGTTTTCAGAATGGCGGAGCGTGGCATTAGCAATGTTTGCTTAATGCCACACTTCGCCATTCCCTTCTAAATATGCCCCTTAGTTTGGTGTGCGTGCAAATCCTGCATTGCCAATCCCTGGTGAGTTGCACCACTCCTGCTGAAACAAAGCCAATGGAGGTACCAATGGGTGAGGCGGACTGGCCTCAAGGGACCTGTGACCTCAGTGACAGAGTCACTATTGCTCTAGGGTGTGCTGCTTCGTAGGCCTACCTGCAAGACTGGAGGTGAACTTCAGTATGGATTGTGGTGAACAGACCTTCAAGGTGCTATGACACCAGGGCTTCTAAGGTCTAGCTAGGGCTTCTAAGGTCTAGCATGGGAATGTGCTTCCCCAGGAGAGTGGTCTGGTGGACTGGTCATGAAGGCTGAACCTGGTTCCCCAGTACCAAATTCAGCGGCTCTGACCATAGTGTCACATCCTTTCTCCCACTGAACACCATACTGTCCCACTGAGAGAAACTAGCACTGCCTTCAGCTACATCCCAATTGTGCCCTGCTTTAAACACATGGATGCAACTCAATTTAATTTATGCACAAGAGTAATATGCTGCCTGAAAACAAAAGTACCAACATCCTGGAAAAAGCAAACCCACATAGGGAATGCAAGATTAAGTAAAGCATGTGAAATGTAAGCATTACAACATGGTTATTACTCTTAACACTTTTATACTCATTATTCAGAAATCAATGAGTGTTTTTGCCTGCAACGTTAAGCACGTGACTACAGGACCCGGAAGGGACCCGCTTTCAATATCCATTGCTTAAATCCTTCAAAACATAGGTAGTATGGTTTAAAAAGACCACATTCCTGAACACAGAGCAGCAGTACACATTTTATAAACTAAAATAAGGAAAAGAGCTGATAAGTATCACAAACATTTTCCACTCCAGTCATCAACCAGGTATTGCAGAACCTCCTGGAATGGTGCACTACCACTCCCAGGGAAAACAATGTTGTTCAAAGAATGACGAGAAAAAGAAAGTAGCGCTTCAATGGCAAACTCTGTAAAGTGGCGCTAATGTATTTGTGTGAGAATAAAACCAAGCTGGCCACTTTGCAACTGCTCTGTAATGCTTTATTCAATTTTTTTTTTTTCATATTTTGCACCTGTTTTTTCTCTTGGTCCCGAGGCTGCACTTTGGAACAGAAATATGTAAGAAATAGACGACATTTCCAACAAAAGTGTTTCTTTCTTTTTCGGATCCATTTCACATGGGGACGAATGAAGGAAAGTAGAATGAAACAGAGGGTAAGAGACGTTTATTGAAGCACGGGTTTCAGCAAGTGAGGAGCTGTGAGAGAGACAGAAAGAGGGAATAAAAGGAAGAGAGGGGCTGCTGACGGGCAGAGCAGGTAAAGTGGACACTTCGTACACTGATCTCACCTTAATACACCTGCTGGGCACCAAAGGACTCCCACGCGCTACAGAAGCAGGCTGCAGGATAAGCCAACCAGCCCTGCCTTGACACTTGTAACTCCTCCTTTCTCGAGCTCCAGACCACTGCACTCCGAGTACGCTGCGAGCCAAGAGAGGCAGGCAAATGTATTCAAAAGTTTTAAAAAAATGATGACAGGCCTGCCCCTCGCAAGATCATTGGTCCATTCTCTCTGGGGGCAGGCCATCAACAAGAAGCAGGGCCGTCATAAGTAGCGAGTTCGCGCTATGAATGATTGACGGCCCTGATAATTACAGATTCTCTGTGGGCGCCGCAGAATCCACTAAATTTGCGCACACAAGGGCAAATGTCGGCCAACTTTCCGCAACCCGCCAGGGTATTTTTTTCCCGCACAAAATGGGAAAAATGTCGCCCATTTTGTGAGGGAAACAGCCCAATCTGGCAACACTGGTGCAATGCCTCATGCCTTCTTACAAACGAGACTTCAACAAGCCCAATCTCCCTTAAAAGGAATCCCAAAACCAAACAAATATCCTACCAAGAAAAGCCCAAGTGACCGTGGACGTCGGAAAGTGTAAAAAGGCAAAAAAAAATATAAGCAATGGAGCGGGAGGCACGACGCAGGAGGTAACACTAACACAACTGTGGCATTAAGAGGAGATGGGAAGGAGGAATGCTATATTTACATGTAAGCAACTATGGCGCCAAAGCTGAACACAAGCAAACAGTAAAAGAGCAGGAAACCTAGAAAAAAATAGATCCCAAAGAACAGATAAAGAACCATAGTGGAATGAGACAGTACTTAGTCCCTGCTCTCTCGGAGGAACGGAAGAGAAAAGGAGGGACAAAGAGGCAGGACTGACAAGTAAGGATTTTTAAAGGACACTAAAACAAACAAATCAAAAGCAGGGGGATGTCTTTAATCCCACAAGAGAAGTACACTAAAGTATACAAGAGGTCGTATGCTTACCTCTGGTGCAAGATTAAACACATCAAAAATCTGTTAAGATATTTGTTGCAAACTGCCATGACCTAAGGATGCGGACAGGGCGAGCTTCTCGCCGCCTGCGAACCGCCGGCCATTCCCAGCCACCGCATGCATCCAGCTTCTCCTGCAAAGGAGCGGCCAGGCAGTCGTGATCCCGGGGAGACCAGCGCATGCCCTCAAGATGACTTGGCGGGGCCGGAGAACGGGAGAGGACAATCGCAACCGGATTTAGGCGAGGATCAAGATGTCAGCCCCGCTTTCTTAGTGGAGGCCGCGCTGTCGCTCACCACAGCCCGCACTTGGCTGCCAGACTTCCGCTCCTTGGGAATGCAGGAGTGCTGCGTGGGGGGCCACTGAGCCCCGGTGAAAATGCAGATGCTGCTAGGGGCCAGTGTGCTGCTCTGGACACAAACTACCTGGGCTGAGATCATCAGGCCGCACTGGAGAAGTTGGCAGCCCCGCAGGCAGTGACCGGGCCGCGCCGGTGGAGGTACCAGCCCCTGAGCGGAGCACTTCCTTGAAGGACAGATTCCTCGTAGAGGGGGGCGTGAGTGCATTTATGAGAAGGCCCTTACCTTTATGGAACCAGTGCGGGGACCTTTGGGAAAGACCTTGCTACTTCCTCACTATGCCGCATAGGGCTGGAGTCTTCAACCTGCTCCTTTTTCCGGATGATGGGGATACCGTAGGGGATTAACCTTGACTTTTTGCATCTGGTTTGTGGACGGCACTTGGAGTGGCCTTGGGGAAGCGGACTTGCTGTAGACCCCTACCCCCCCCGCCCCCCCAGGGAGCTGACTTACAATTTTCAGCTGAGTGGATATTAATGCTCTCTTTCGCTGTCATTTGTTGCTGCTGCATTGCCTGGTGATTGACTCGTCTGAGTGTCCAGGATGAGGACAAATGCAAAAAGAACAATTGATGGACAGAATGCAGAACAATGTCATACATTCACCCCAGTACAGAGATCTGGGCCTAAATCCATCGTTTTTTTGCTCACCATGCCATTCCAGTTTGGACCCAGCCATATGCAAATCAGTCTTGACCCTGTGCCCAATGGGAACAGTCCAGCCCGAACTGCCAGACCAGGTCCTCCCTGGACTGGAAACAAGCATCCTAGGTCCGGTTTCGGGGTTTCACCCCTCATCAGCCAGGATAGCTTGACTCCAGTGGCATGGAGAGCACAGGACCCACGTCTGGGCATACCCGTCCCACTCGGGGTGACAAATGCAAAAAGAACAATTGATGGACAGAATGTAGAACAATGTCATACATTCACCCCAGTACAGAGATCTGGGCCTAAATCCATCGTTTTTTTGCTCACCATGCCATTCCAGTTTGGACCCAGCCATATGCAAATCAGTCTTGACCCTGTGCCCAATGGGAACAGTCCAGCCCGAACTGCCAGGCCAGATCCCTTTGCATATGTCGCCCAAGTGGGAAGGGTATGCCCAGACGTGGGACCTGTGCTCACTACACCACTGGATTCAGCTACCCTGGCTGATGAAGGGTGATGCCCTGAAACCGGTCCCAGGATGCTTGTTTCCGGTCCAGGGAGGACCTGGCTTGGCAGTTCGGGCTGGACTGTTCCCACAAGGTACAGGGTCAAGACTGATTTGCATATGGCTGGGTCCAAACTGGGGTGGTGTGGTGAGCAAAAGAATGATGGATTAAACCCAGATCCTTGTGACTGGGGGTGAATGCTTGCATTGTCCAGCATTCTGTCCATCAATTGTTTCCTTTGCATATGTCGCCCTAAGTGGGAAGAGTATGCCCAGACGTGGGTCCTGTGCTCACTACACCACTGGATTCAGCTAGCCTGGCTGATGAAGGGTGATGCCCTGAAACCAGTCCCAGGATGCTTGTTTCCGGTCCAGGGAGGACCTGGCTTGGCAGTTCGGGCTGGACTGTTCTCACACGGTACAGGGTCAAGACTGATTTGCATATGGCTGGGTCCAAACTGGGGTGGTGTGGTGAGCAAAAGAATGATGGATTAAAGCCAGATCCTTGTGACTGTGGGTGAATGTTTGCATTGTCTAGCATTCCGTCCATCAATTGTTTCTTTTGCATATGTCGCCCTAAGTGGGAAGGGTATGCCCAGACATGGGTCCCGTGCTCACTACACCACTGGATTCAGTTAGCCTGGCTGATGAAGGGTGATGCCCTGAAACCGGTCCCAGGATGCTAGTTTCCGGTCCAGGGAGGACCTGGCTTGGGAGTTCGGGCTGGACTATTCCCACAAGGTACAGGGTCAAGACTGATTTGCATATGGCTGGGTCCAAACTGGGGTGGTGTGGTGAGCAAAAGAATGATGGCTTAAACCCAGATCCTTGTGACTGGGGGTGAATGTTTGCATTGTCCAGCATTCCGTCCATCAATCGTTTCTTTTGCAGGATGAGGACAAGGCACACTTCTTCACTGACCTGATTGCGGTATGGGACTGGCTTGAGTTATCTGACAAGGGCAATGTACGGCCAGAATTACTGGAGTTGCAACAGCCACCGATCCCGCGACAGCAAAGATCTTGGCGTAGGGGGACATATAGGCCCACTAAATCACACGTGGTGCTGGAACGGACGAGATCGGTAGAGATAACTGCCTCTATAGGGGCAAGTGAGGGCTCTTCTCGAAGAACATCCCCTCTCTCTGACTCAGAGGACTCCATCCCACCGGTGCTGGATAACACGCTGCCGTGGGTTACCCCGGGCATGGCTGACAATGTTGTCTGACACCGATCTGGAAGGCGATGAATACTAACATCACTTTAGTCCTGACAGTACTGCGATCGTTTGGTGGCTATATCTCTTATAATGTTGTCGATGTCTCCTGTTTTGAATTAACTTTTTCAATCTGAGTGGACCATGGGGGCAACTGGGGGTGGGGCTTGCGAGATGTGCCCAAAGGTATTTGATTGACTTTGCCCTTTCTTCTTCTTATGCAGGTGACTCCTCACCCGATTGTAACTTTCCATTAAGGAACTAGTTGGGCCTTTCTGGCCTTTAGTGGACTCCTTGGTGGGCCCTGTGTGGTTTGTTGTTTGGACAGGATGGTTGTATGTCTCAGTCCGTGGGGGGTGTTGGGGATTCATTATTTAGTTGTGTTGTTTGCTCTTTTGTATTGTTTACTTGCAGTGGGGGATGTATGGCTGTGGAATCTTCATGCTTGGTGCGGTAAGGAGGGACCGGATCGATTGGGGGGGCTATGTGTGGAGACCTTGTGAATCCCCCTTTTTGGTATGATGTCAATGGCTGCCCAGGTTAAATTAATTACATGGAACGTAGGGGGCCTTTCCTTCCCCTTTAAACGATATAATGTTCTATCTTATTTGAAGTGTAAGGGGGGTGCATATTGCGTACCCGCAGGAGACGCATTTTAGGGAATCTGAGGGGTGGCTCCCACCCCCTCTCCCGGGGATAAGGCAGGGACATTTATACACCAGTACTTATTACGCTTTTTCGCGGGCACTCTTATTTGGGTTCCACCAGGGGTCCCATTTCAGTTGCATAGGGCTGTCACTTAGACAGTAGAGATGTTGCTCTACGGAATGTTTATGCTCCGAATGTAGACCAACCTGCATTCCTGACTATCCTAACTCCTCTCCTTCTGTTGATGATCCCCTATCTGAGAATAGTAGGAGGGGACTTGAATAGGTTGCACCCGCCCTTTCGTGCTGCATCGGCAGGTAGATTGGTGGAGGCTGCCCGCACCTGGGCTGCTCAGTGGGACCTTGTTGACTGCTGGAGAGTGCGGAACCCACAGTCCCAGGTGTATTCCCACTGCTCTGAATTGCATGATCTTGAGGTTCGACTCAACAGAATTTATACCTGCAAGGTGGTGTACAGCAGGGAGCTAGGTATAGAGTATTAGGCAAAAACGTACTCTGACCACTCCCCTGTATCGTGTTCCTACCAGTGGTCCACACCTCGTTCCAGTGTTCCTATTTGGCATTTGGATCCCACAATGCTTGAGGACCAATCTTTTCGGGTTCTATTGGGTGAACATATCACGCAATACTGGCTTGATAACGCAGGCTCGGCCTTGTCGGTGGCGATGTAGTGAGAGGCCATGAAGGTGGTGGTTCAAGGATACTTGTATTTCTAGCAAAGTGGGAGTGCGGGCCCAGTGCAGTCTGATATTCGCAAGCTGCAGAAGACCCAGGAAGGTAGGGAGCGCACGTCATAGGAAAAAAAGAAACTGTTTGACCTGGTTGAACGCTTGCAACACTTTGATTATAGAGCTTATGCAGATAGGACCCACGCTGAGAGAGATAAATTGAGTAGAACGCTTGCGTGGCTTTTACAGAGTGAGGATGGAGAGTATACTATTCTGCAGGTGCGGGACGCCTTGGGACAGAATGTCTTAACACAGGAGGGACCAACGCGGTGTTTCTCCAATACTATCATAATTTATACTCAGCAGGGAGAGGGGTAGTGAGGGGGATATGTTAAATCACATTTTGGACTCCTCCCTGGTGACCCTTGATTCCGCAGTAGCGGATCAACTGGGTGCAGATATTACTGAGCAAGAAGTGCAGGCGAGATTAAAGAAATGGTGAGAGGGAAGGTACCTGGGTTGGATGGTATACTGATAGACTTTTAAGCTGCGGACCTAGTCCCTAAACTCATAGCCTATTTAATGACTCTTGGAAGCAGGGTCCTCGCTATGTGAGGCTGCCATTGTGTCTTTCTCTAAGAAATATAAGGACCCACTTCTTCTTGATTTGTATCTCCCCGTCTCAATGCTCAATATCGATTACAAGATCTTCAGCAAAGTACTGGCAACCCGGCTTCTTCTCAATATGTGATTACCTGGTACACCCCGACCAGACTGATTTTATTCCCACTTGCAGCACCATGCCCAATATACGTCAATTGCTCTTGGCTTTAGGTCAGTGGGAGTGGTTACAGAACTGCACTTGTAATCTCTGTGGATATTAGGAAAGCATTGATTTGCTCCGTTGGAAGTTTTTATAAGCCACTTAGTTGGGCATGGGCTGCGGAGTGCCCTTTGCCAAAAGGATGAAGCTTCTATAAACTAGCCCATTGGCTAGGATTCTCACTGGCTCGGTGGTCTCGGAGGCTTGATGGGTGGAGCGAGGCACCCGACAGGGATGCCCTTTGTCCCCCCCCCTATTATTTGCCCTGGCCATGGGGCCTTTTGCTCAGATGGTCCGACAGACTACACAACCAGGGTCAGCCACTTGCTTCAATTGTATATATCTCTTTTTGTATGTGGATCATATGCTCCTGTACTTGAGAGGGGGAGATGCTTATCTCAGGGGAGCTGTGACTGCGTTGCCGAACATCGGCCTCGACTCTGGTCTAGAGGTAAACTGGGACAAGTCTTGTGTCTATCCCCACCGGAGTGATGTGGAGGGGTGCAGCTCTATCCCTACTACCCTGTTGTTGCAGTGGGAACTGAACACTATTAGATATATGGGGGTAGCCATCTATCGCTCGGCGGACTTGCTGTATGAAGGAAATTAGAGCTGCACACTTGCCACCTTGCGACGTTCAGTGGCCTTCTGAACCACATTACTGTTGTCTGCGAGTGCCCGGTGGCTGCCTCGAAAATGGCTGTGCTGGGTCTCCTCCTTTATTTGTTTGCAGCCCTCCTGGTAGAAATGCCCCGGAAGTTCATTTGGGAACTTGATGGTATACTACTGATGTTGTATTGGGGCACATCGCAACGATGTGTGGCACTTTGAAAGTTGTGCTTCGGGGGCCTGGCTGCACCCGACCTCAAGCTTTATTATCTAGCTGCACAACTGCAGTGGGTGGCTTGCTGGAGGTCTTTTCTTTGAGATGGCACAGGCACACATGAGTGTTGCTCGCCATCCAAAGAGCTGTTGACCAGCGTCTTAATGAGACTGGTGCCCACTTTTAAGGTGCAAAATATGAATGTCTTGATTAGAACGGCACGTTTCGTTTAAGCTAGGGCATTTCAGAGGATGCGCACCAAAACAACATATACGTGTGAGCTCCCGTTACTGGCCGCCCGGTGCTGAAAGTGACCTGGGGGATAGCTAGGGATCCACAAGAGGATGGCAACCGAGATCATTATACTGGGTGGTTTATTTGTGGGGAGCGAGTTGTGTCCTTTCTCGGAACTCCAGGAGTCTCATGACCTCCTGGTGGGGCACTTTTTACTCCATGGTGCCCTTGTGCATGGGATACATGAATAGTGGGATTGCAGGGCTGCAGAGCTGCCAGAGCATGAATGCTTATGCTTATTTACAGGGCACTCCTGAAGGGGGTGCAATCGGACTTGAAACGCCTCCGTCTGCTATAGGAGGAGGACTTGGGGACACCTTTCTCTGATTCGGCTTGGAAGAGGGTACTGAAGATCAACCCTAGAGTGTCTAGAAATGTTTGCTTCAAGTTCATCCAGTTTTACTACTTACGCCAGGCCTATCTTACCCCCTAGCGCATTCACGCTATGCTGCAACTTCGGGCAGTCCTAGATGCTATGCAGAGGATGCAGGTTGTTTTCATATAGTGTGGTCTTACCCGCCGTTGCTTCTAGATTAGGTCCCTGTTCTCCAAATGGTTCACAGCAGGGCTTTAAGTGGGCCGGGTCTGTCCGAGTCTGAGCACCGGCAGTTATTTTTGGGAGCCCTCGAAACGGGTCTCTCTCGGGCTCTATTTTCGCGGTTGGCAAAGTTTGTCCTTTCTTTTTTTATTTTTTTTTCTGGACTGCACTGAGAGCTCAGTTTCCTCACTGAGTAGTGGAGGTCACGGCATGACGTCCAGGGCACGACGGCATGACATCATGCCAGGTGAGTGTTGTTGGAGGAAGTGAAACCCTTTAAGAGAGCCATTTTCTCTCAGGATTTCCCTTCTCTTCTTTCAGCGCAGGAGCAACGTCGTGGTGGTGCCAGCGTGGGATGATGAAAACCGAGACTTTTAGAAACAGGTATTACCTTCTCTTTCCTCCTTTCGTTTATTTGCTCCCCTGTGAAATGGATCCAAAAAAGAAAAACACTTTTGCTGGAAACGTCCTCTTTTTCTGACTTTTTTCAATTTCTAAGTGCAGCCTCGGGGTGGAGAGAACTAAAACATTCAAAATATGAAAAGTAACTAGCTAAAGCAAGACAGAGTGGTTGCAAGGTGGCCAGATTGATTTATTCACACCTAAACACATTAGCGCCACTTTACAGTGTTTGCCAGTGAAGTGCTACTTTTGTTTTCTCGTCTCTCTTTGAACAACATTGTTTTCCCTGGGTGGGAAAGTTCACCATTCCTGGAGGTACTGAAATACCTGCTTGATGGGTGAATTGGAAAACAAAATTTGTACAGCTGCTGTGTGTTCACGAATGTGGTCTTTTTAAACCATACTGCATACGTTTTGTAAGGATATAAGCAATGGGCATTGAAACGGGTCCCTTCTGGGCCCTGTAGTCATGGCCTTAACTTTTCAGGCAAAAGCACTCACTAATTTCTGAATAATGAGTGTAAAAAGAAAAAGGGAACCATGTTGTTCCTGCTTACATTTGACATGCTTTACTTAATCTTGCATTCTCTATGAGTGTTTGCTTTTTCTAGGATGATGTTAATTTTTTTTTAGGCAGCGTATTGCTCTTGTCTAGTGCGTAATTTGAATTGAGTCACATCCAGGTGTTTATAGCGGGTCAGTGCAGTGCAAGTTTCTCTCAGTGGGGCAGTATGGTGTTCAGTGGGGGAGAGGATGTGGCACTATGGTCAGAGCTGCTGAATTCGGAACTGGGGAACCAGGTTCAGCCTTCATGACCAGTCCACCAGACCACTCCCGCTGAGGGAGCACATTCCCATGCTAGACCTTAGAAGGCCCCTCAAGATCTTAAAAGCCCTGGTGTCTTAGCACCAGCAGGTGGTCCCTAGCAGTGGCATGTGTGGGTTAACCTTGAAGGCCTGTCCGCCACAATTTATTCTGAAGTTCACCTCCAGTCTTGCAGGCAGGCCTATGAAGCAGCACACCATAGAGTGACAGTGACTCTGTCACTGAGGTCAAAGGACCCTTGAGCAGGGTGGCTCTAGGGCAGTGCGAACGCACCAGGCGCTGACCACTCGCAATCCATGCAGCTAACAGCAGTGGGGCAGAGGGGCCGGGTAAGGGGAGATTTCAAGGGACGATGGCGAGGGAAAATTAAATAATTTATTTTCTTTCAGCATCATCTCTCGAAACCCCCCTTCCCCACCGCTGTTACCTGCGCGGACCGCGGGTGGCACTGACTTCAGGTGGGGCCGTCGTGTTTGCAAGTATAATATGGTTTTAAAAGCACTTGCTGTCTCCTTCCTGGCCTCCAACAGTTTTCGGCAACAATAAAAATGTCATGATAACTCCAGGGATTAATGTTCTTAGTAGAGAGAGATGGTGTTTTGTCTAGTGGATGTTTTGACTCATGGAAAGGAAGCAACTTTATGATTTTCTTAAGCACACAATGCTAGTTATCTTGATTTAGACCACGCCCCTACTCGGATAGGCCACACCCCTTGAAGAGATATGCCACGCCCCTTTAAGAGCACCCCCAGTTTTTTTTTCCCACTTAAAGCCCTGGTTCACAGGGCTACAGATCGGGAATTCACACCTAGCCCCCAACTGTGTCTAATGAGCCTACACAAGCATGTATGTATGTATAGATGGGGGTTGGAATTGGTAAAATGGGTGGATTGAGAGAGAGAGAGAGAGAGAGAGAGAGAGAGAGAGAGAGAGGCGATTTGAAGCCAGGAGGCTAGGGGAGTACAGAAAGTACTGATTCTACCCGCATGGGATGACCTATTGTTGGCCTGCCCCAGACTGGCCCTGGGTGGTCGCATCATGGGGGATGGTCCCCTCTCGCTTACCCCCTCACCAACTGCTACTCCGCAGGGAAAGATCCCAACTTTGGAGGGACCTCCTCACGTGATCTTGGGCTCGGAGGGTGATTGGATGAGTATAGCTTCGGAGTTGGATGAGCGTGCTCTTGTTTACTGGGAAGGTACGCAGATTTTTGGTGCTGCCACTGTACATGGTGTTTATCTACGGGGGCTCCGCTAGTCCTTCCCTTTCGTATCCTTCTTTTCTGTTCGGCCTAATGCCAATGGTCCCTCCGAGTGAAACGTATTTATTGCTTTTGCTTTACATTCTGCCTGCTGACTGCACTCCATTGTCATTTGTTTTGTTTGTTTAAAATGTCAATAAAAAATATTTACAAAAAAATATATATTTGTTGCAAAGAGATATTAGAAACATTTCACTACAAGTCTGTTTCTAAAAATAAAAATAAAAGCTGCCGTAGTTCCGAATGTGTTGAAAGATGCTGAAAGATTCTTGCTTTTCTCGATCTAATGAGTGCAAAAAAACAAACATGTTCTCTCTGCTTGTCATTGTAAGCCAACAAATATAGAAGAAACCTTACATTTTCCTTGCTTTAAACGGCTGCTTTAATTATGCTCCGTGACCTGACTTGGTTTCACCTGGCTGCTGGTTCTGGCAGCAGGAATTGTGATGTCAGAACTCGAGGGTAATAGCTTATAATAGTTGAGTTCTAACGTCTTTTCAGAGGATCACGTTGGTGCTATAAAACTACATATAAAATAAAGACATTAATTAATAGGGTAAGGACGAAAGGACTGGGAAGGGGGGTAGATCTAGTCGAGGTATTATACCAAGCACCGCCGATGTGGGCAGAATCTGGTAAGACACACCACAAGCCCCACACCGTACAGTACTGCATGGTACCGAAGGCAGGCACTGCGGGTTCTACTAATGCCATAACCATCACTGGTTCAGGCTCGGTACTGAATGGTACTGGAGCCGGGCACTGCGGGCTCTCAAGGCCATACCCAGCACACTTCAGGCTCGGTACAGCATGGTACTGGAGCCGGGCACTGCAGGCTCTCCCAAGGCCATAACCTGCACCGCTTCAGTACTGGAGCCGGGCACTGCGGGCTCTCCCAAGGTCATAACCTGCACCGCTTCAGTACTGGAGCCGGGCACTGCCGGCTCTCCCAAGGCCATAACCTGCACCGCTTCAATACTGGAGCCGGGCACTGCGGGCTCTCCCAAGGCCATAACCTGCCTCGCTTCAGTACAGGAGCCGGGCACTGCGGGCTCTCTCAAGGCCATAACCTGCACCGCTTCAGTACTGGAGCCGGGCACTGCAGGCTCTCCCAAGGCCATAACCTGCACCGCTTCAGTACTGGAGCCGGGCACTGGGGCTCTCCCAAGGCCATAACCTGCACCGCTCCAGTACTGGAGCCGGGCACTGCGGGCTCTCCCAAGGCCATAACCTGCCCCGCTTCAGTACAGGAGCCGGGCACTGCGGGCTCTCCCAAGGCCATAACCTGCACCGCTTCAGTACTGGAGATGGGCACTGCGGGCTCTCCCAAGGCGATAACCTGCACCGCTTCAGTACTGGAGCCGGGCACTGCGGGCTCTCTCAAGGCAATACCCTGCACCGCTTCAGTCCTGGAGCCGGGCACTGCGGGCTCTCCCAAGGCCATACCCTGCACCGCTTCAGTACTGGAGCCGGGCACTGCGGGCTCTCCCGAGGCCTAACCTGCACCGCTTCAGTACTGGAGCCGGGCACTGCGGGCTCTCTCAAGGACATAACCTGCACCGCTTCAGTACTTGAGCCGGGCACTGCGGGCTCTTTCAAGGCCATAACCTGCACCGCTTCAGTACAGGAGCCGGGCACTGTGGGCTCTCCCAAGGCCATACCCTGCACCGCTTCAGTACTGGAGCCGGGCACTGCGGGCTCTCCCAAGGCCATAACCTGCACCGCTTCAGTACTGGAGCCGGGCACTGCGGGCTCTCTCAAGGCCATAACCTGCACCGCTTTAGTACTGGAGCCGGGCACTGCGGGCTCTCCCAAGGCCATACCCTGCACCGCTTCAGTACTGGAGCCGGGCACTGCGGGCTCTCCCAAAGCCATAACTTGCCACGCTTCAGTACTCGAGCCGGGCACTGCGGGCTCTCTCAAGGCCATAACCTGCACCGCTTCAGTACTTGAGCCGGGCACTGCGGGCTCTCCCAAGGCCATAACCTGCATCCCTTCAGTACTGGAGCCGGGCACTGCGGGCTCTCCCAAGGCCTTAACCTGCACCGCTTCAGTACTGGATCGGGGCACTGCGGGCTCTCCCAAGGCCATAACCTGCACCGCTTCAGTACTGGAGCCGGGCACTGCGGGCTCTCTCAAGGCCATACCCTGCACCGCTTCAGTACTGGAGCCGGGCACTGCGGGCTCTCCCAAGGCCATACCCTGCCCGCTTCAGTACAGGAGCCGGGCACTGCGGGCTCTCCCAAGGCCTAACCTCCACCGCTTCAGTACTGGAGCCGGGCACTGCGGGCTCCCCCAAGGCCATAACCTGCACCGCTTCAGTACTGGAGCCGGGCACTGCGGGCTCTCTCAAGGCCATAACCTGCACCGCTTCAGTACTGGAGCCGGGCACTGCGGGCTCTCCCAAGGCCATACCCTGCACCGCTTCAGTACTGGAGCCGGGCACTGCGGGCTCTCCCAAGGCCATAAACTTCCCCGCTTCAGTACTGGAGCCGGGTACTGCGGGCTCTCTCAAGGCCATAACCTGCATCCCTTCAGTACTGGAGCCGGGCACTGCGGGCTCTCCCAAGGCCATAACCTGCACCGCTTCAGTACACCAGCCGGGCACTGCGGGCTCTCTCAAGGCCATACCCTGCACCGCTTCAGTACTGGAGCCGGGCACTGCGGGCTCTCCCAAGGCCATACCCTGCCCGCTTCAGTACAGGAGCCGGGCACTGCGGGCTCTCCCAAGGCCTAACCTGCACCGCTTCAGTACTGGAGCCGGGCACTGCGGGCTCTCTCAAGGCCATAACCTGCACCGCTTCAGTACTTGAGCCGGGCACTGCGGGCTCTCCCAAGGCCATAACCTGCATCCCTTCAGTACTGGAGCCGGGCACTGTGGGCTCTCCCAAGGCCTTAACCTGCACCGCTTCAGTACTGGATCGGGGCACTGCAGGCTCTCCCAAGGCCATAACCTGCACCGCTTCAGTACTGGAGCCGGGCACTGCGGGCTCTCTCAAGGCCATACCCTGCCCCGCTTCAGTACAGGAGCCGGGCACTGCGGGCTCTCCCAAGGCATAACCTGCACCGCTTCAGTACTGGAGCCGGGCACTGCGGGCTCTCCCAAGGCCATAACCTGCATCCCTTCAGTACTGGAGCCGGGCACTGCGGGCTCTCCCAAGGCCTTAACCTGCACCGCTTCAGTACTGGATCGGGGCACTGCGGGCTCTCCCAAGGCCATAACCTGCACCGCTTCAGTACTGGAGCCGGGCACTGCGGGCTCTCTCAAGGCCATAACCTGCACCGCTTCAGTACTGGAGCCGGGCACTGCGGGCTCTCTCAAGGCCATAACCTGCCCCGCTTCAGTACTTGAGCCGGGCACTGCGGGCTCTCCCAAGGCCATAACCTGCCCCGCTTCAGTACTGGAGCCGGGCACTGCGGGCTCTCCCAAGGCCATACCCTGCACAGCTTCAGTACTGGAGCCGGGCACTGCGGGCTCTCCCAAGGCCATAACCTGCACCGCTTCAGTACTGGAGCCGGGTACTGCGGGCTCTCTCAAGGCCATACCCTGCACCGCTTCAGTACTGGAGCCGGGCACTGCGGGCTCTCCCAAGGCCATAACCTGCATCCCTTCAGTACTGGAGCCGGGCACTGCGGGCTCTCCCAAGGCCATAACCTGCACCGCTTCAGTACTGGAGCCGGGCACTGCGGGCTCTCTCAAGGCCATACCCTGCACCGCTTCAGTACTGGAGCCGGGCACTGCGGGCTCTCCCAAGGCCATACCCTGCCCCGCTTCAGTACAGGAGCCGGGCACTGCGGGCTCTCCCAAGGCCTAACCTGCACCGCTTCAGTACTGGAGCCGGGCACTGCGGGCTCTCCCAAGGCCATAACCTGCACCGCTTCAGTACTGGAGCCGGGCACTGCGGGCTCTCTCAAGGCCATAACCTGCACCGCTTCAGTACTGGAGCCGGGCACTGCGGGCTCTCCCAAGGCCATAACCTGCACTGCTTCAGGCTCGGTACAGCATGGTACTGGAGCCGGGCACTGCAGGCTCTCCCAAGGCCATTCCCTGCACTGCTTCAGGCTCGGTAATGTATGGTACTGGTGCCGGGCACTGCGGGATCTACCAACATGTCTCACATAATGAGGTACGTATCTGGGACAAGATTCACAAACCGAAACTGCAGAAGGTTTATGCCATGTTCAAAGTGTAACTAACTTTCGTTGAGCTATCAAGTCGAAGCGAAATGAAACATTTTTGGGGAAAGATGGAAACACAAGCATCCCTTTAACGGTACAGCTCAACTGGCTAACGCAGTGGTTCCCAAACTTTTTTGCCCTGTGGCTCCCTTGACCTAATTGGCAGTTGGCCGTGGCTCCCCACCATTTTTTTACCGGAGGCGGGTGCGGGGGATGAAAGCCTGACCTCGGGAGTACTTCCTGTTGTCTTCCTTAAATTAATTGGGATGCAATGAAGGTATTATAATCATGTGTAACAAAATAAGAAGATAACAGAGTTATGGGTGCTCCTGCTCTTCCAGACTCGAAATGAGGCCCTTAGTTTCACCTCTGTGTTTGCTCATGTTCCTTGAACCCACCAGCATGAAGTATATAGTGCTAAAGAAAACAACTCGAATGATCTGCTAAACAGCAAAGCATCATTCTTTAGAGTAGGGCAGGGTGGAGGTAGGCACATCCGTTAAAGGCCATGGAAAGACAAATAGGTCTGCAACCCGTGTAACAAATTTTTTTTTGCATTTAGCAAAGCACAAACTTGTATAGGTACGCACACGCACATGCACACACACGCACATGCACACACACACACACACGTCAGGTTCTAAAGCACCATGGAAATTTCAACAATACATGCATTAAAAATTGTCTCCTATTGCTACTAATACCTCTTTTATTTCAAGCTCTATTTCTCAGGTCTCTAACTCCTCGACTACTCTTTTCCAGGCAGTTTCAGTTTCAGTCTCATCAATCTACCTGGTGTGAAAATGACTGCTTCCCCTCCCAAGATTTGTGGCAATTTGGCCTCTATTTTTCTGTGAGATCAAGACTATTAAAGATTGTATCGCTCAGTTTACAGTTGCATCCTGTCTCATGCAAATGGATTTCAAGCCTTCACCCATTTTCGTCACTCCTCTCACAGCTCTCCAAGTGATTATGGAGGAGAGGAAGGCTTCCCCCTTGCTTACCTGCATAAAGACGGGCATCATAGGTGATGTATGTCTGGTCAATAACCGACGTATTACTATTTGTTTGTATTCGACCTCTTTTTCTCTGGGGCAACTCCCGGTGCATTTGTGATATGCAGAGATGCCCAAAGGCATATTTTATAGGCTTCTGCCTGTATAAATGTATTTTAGGCTTACCGATTTCCTTGTCGAGGGTCCCACGAGGCGAGGCACAACACGGCGGCCAAACACGGCAGGCAGCAACAACGCTACGAGCTGCGTATGCCACTACGACGGAGAGTCGGAGACTACGCACCTAAAAGCACGCACAACGCGTACGTACGCACGCACGTATGTGTATGGCGGCAGTACGGCGCTCTTGGGCCAAACCATTGTGAAGGTGGAATTTCAACCCCCCCCACGCATATTGCGCTGCAGCTGCAATTTCCCAATTTCCCAAATTGTGCGCCGCAGCGGCGCGGCGCCCCTGGCTTCTCATCACGGCGCACCGGGGTGCCGCGGCGCACAGTTTGGGAACCACTGTACTAAGCCATTGCAAGTGCCCCTGGATAGTTTACAGAGCTGTAGGATCTGCAGTCAGATATTGGCTCTTTGGCAGGTGCCCTCAGCAGCCAATCCCATTGTGTGCCCCCCACCCTCCCCTCTTAATCCAGGCCTCCAATGATTCCCTATTATGAGAGGAGGGGCACTCCTGCGCAGGTCTTATGTTGTTACTTCAGAACACCAACAATGCCCTTTTGCACAAATGTACAGAAGGCAAGCAAATATAACTATTTCTGCATCCTTCCATGTCAGATCTGTACAAGGCAGGATGGCCACGTAGCTGTAATCACTACACATGGCTCTTTAGGGTAGAAAGTTTACAGTGCTGTTTTGTTGACACAACTAATGTCAAAATGCAGTTATGTATTAAATATGGCGATGAAGAACACATTTAATAGCATTACCATTCAAACAGTTAGCTTTCTAGGCCCTAAGGATGTCACATGCACAATCTAAGTGGAGAAAAACACAGAAACAGTTGCATGTACCAATGCACATTTCTGGTCACTTAGAATAGGACAAATCTCCTGCCATAGTCTGCCCCCACACTGCTTTGGAGGGGCAGTTTGGTGAAAGGGCTCCTCTGAGGAAGCACTGTCAGTGAAAATGCATTGCTGGGCAGACCACCACCTAAAGGCAGCCAACCTCCAAAGTGGGAGCTTGTTTCTGAAAAATAAATACTAAATATCTCTTATGTGCAGAGAGTTTTCTCCCTCTTATGAGAGGGACATTTCTGCTTTATCCTACCTGGGTCATACATCACTAGCATAGGATACCCAGGCAGGAAAAATGAACATCGCCCAAGCCCTGTTCAGATGCCAGTGGCCCTGTGAGAGATGGGCACGACTAAGAATGGCTCACAGAGGAGTCAGCTGAGAATCTGCATTCACAACCCTCCCCATGAGGCCTCGGACCCATGATGCTGGTGGAGTGTGACATCTGATGGTTCACAGTGGAAGTCCCACATCCATCAATCTCTAAATGTGGGGCTCCTTAGTCAGAAGGGTTGTCCGTCTAGTGAATAATCCGAATTAATAAGTATATTGAAAGAGTGGGACTCCTGTCATAAATTTCCAGAATTAGCCTAAGGGATTTTTGTGAATCCAAAATCTACTCCATGAGAGGAAGCCCAGAGGCGAAGAATATTTTTAAAGGGTTTGGTTGATTGCACCCAAGATTCTCAAAAAGATCTCCCGGCTCTCTTCATCACAGATCTTGCCTACAGAGGAAACCTCTAACGAGGCATTTTCCTCTCCCCCAGGCCATTTGGGTGGTGATGTCTTGCCGCCAACTGACAGATGGTGCCCCTATTGTATGTGGCTGTTTGGGGTCGTGAGTCTGGGTAGAGAGACTGGGTGGGAACCAGGTGCAGGGTGCACACCCTTTTGCCAGTCTGTGACACCAGAGGTCTACCTTGTAGTTGACATGGGGTCTTTGTTTCAATGAGGATTTTTTCGGTGAGCTGGGGGAGGTATCAGGCTTTGTGTAAGGGTGAAGGTTGTATCCTCACTGTCACATCTGGAGGCCGACACCCCGAAACACCATGAGCTGAAGGTTGATAAACTTTAAACATGTTTTCCTGTGGTAGCAATGTGTGCATGTCATACAGCTAGTTGAATGTTTTACCTCAGGTCTAGGAGAGGTGATGTTGAAAGGACAGTTTTATTTCTAATACACAATTATAGAAAGAAAGGCTCCAATAAAAACTTGAGAAAGATCAGTGCTTAATTTGATGGTTGCAGGTGGGGACCACCGTCGCTGGCGTTTAGTCCCTGGGACTTACTTTTCCTCATCAGACTCTGACCCGGAACAAGAACAAAAGAGAAAGACGGGAAAAAATTGACAAACATTTTTAGACACATAACGGCATTTATTATTTTCTCCATTGTGGTAGGAACTGATATGAATTATTTATGAGTACCTGCGTGAAAGTGGCAGCTACAGAACTTTAGCCAACATTAGCAAAACCGCAACGAAGTGTGAAAAGCGCCCCGCTGTCCGCTCCTACATCCTGTCTAGCGCGAAAAGCTGCGCACGCGATGACCTCGGTTTCATATAAAATCTTTGCATCTAACACAGCTCGCATCCTTCGTCTTAGGCCCTAATTTCCCAAATTGTGCGCCGCGGCGCCCCTGGCTTCTCATCACGGCGCACCGGGGTGCCGCGGCGCACAGTTTGGGAACCACTGGGCTAACGGGTCCTCTTTGTTCACAGCTTCCTCACACTGCGGGCAGGGTACGGATCCATGATGCCAAGCGCTACAGACTTCAAGTCGGTACTACCTGGCACGTGTTTCCTCGGTTGCTGGTGGTAGTGGGCGTGGTGTATCGCAGGGGTGCGCGCGCTTGGTTACTAATCCACTGAACCCTGTACATTTGTAAAGCGCTCTGATATCCGGAAGGGTCATGTTCGCACTATTAAAATACATAAATAAACTATTTAAAGGGCTGGGTTCACTGGTTTAAGCCACCCTCTGCAGAGCTCTATATGTATCCAGCAGGCCTCAGTTTCCAACACCAGTACAAGGGCTCAGATAGGCTGGTCACAGCTTTGAGTCCCAGAGGGGTGTTCAGTGAGTTCTTCCATTTGTATCAGAGATCCAGGTCTAATCTACAGGTCCCAAGATCCATTTATGTTAAAATGGATCATAGGGTTTTGCTGTGGAGACCTGCATGTGATCTGAGGGGAGTGATACGGAGTTCTTGTAGGACCAACTCAAGCTGTCATGCTTCTCAGGGAGCTAAAACGAGTACAATAGAGGTGGTGTTTTTTGCCATCTATTTGTGTTGTTTGCTATATGCATGGCTATTATTCACATATCCCTACAGCAGATTTGGTATATTGTGCATTGAAGAAGCATGGCATTTAGTTGCCTCTCTGAAGACACACTGCAGCATCTCATCCGCAACTTCTGCTGTCTCTTGTTGATCAACACACATTGTTCAACTGTCTGTAGAAAAGAGTCTGCCTATTCAGAGAACTTGTCATTGTGCACCAGGTAGAAATCTATCTTCAGCCCTTAGGCACTTCAGAATTCAAGCAAAGGCAGCTAAATGGATGAGACAGCCGCTCAAGCCTGTCATCCCTACATCAAGACACGCAGGGCCTGGTTTGGAGTTTCAGGAATGAGTTGTTATTTCGCCACAAATGTGACGGATATCCCGGTCGGCTTACTACAAGTGTGCTATATCCTATGGTACTCGACATCAGTCAGGGCTGTGACAGAGTACACTACCTATCCAGCAAACCTTAAAACAGGCCCTTAATTACTAAAAATAAAACTGTGAGTGTTAACTGACTGCTATCAGGTCATCAGTTACAGAGAGGGCTCTGCCCCTCTCACCCTTTGTTCAGCAGTGGCAAACTACTGCTGGGAGAGACCAGGGGGAAAAGTAGCGTGGTTCAGGGGCTCTTATTTCCAATTAAAGGCCCTGAGCCTTCTGTGCATGACAACGAGCTGCTCAGCTGCTAGTCATCAAGTGTGGTGCACTGAGGCCCGTGCTAGTGAAGGGGGATGCGGGAGTGGGTGGGAGAGACTGGCCCATGATTGGCCTGTTGCTCGGACACGTCATAAAATGTTCGAATCCAAATATGGGCAATCCCACTGTGGGCAGCACCTGGGAAGGACACACAAGCGTGGTGCTCCTCGGCGTGTCAGCATTTCTGCAGGCGCACCATCACAGTGCAAAACTGACCAGGTGTACACCTGACAGGACTACTTTGTGATACAGGCCCACAAAGGCCCTGGTGATATATGTAGATATGGAGGGAAGAATAGTAGAATCTACACTTACCAATGCATGCCTATACAACATTTTGGTAGCCGATATTCTTGATACAATATTTTTGCATTACTTTCTCGCTCTACCTATTTGACAACACGCGCCAATGCCCTCTAGACGCACGCACCTCCGAAGTACAAAACATCTTCATACTGAACACAAATAAATATTTCAGAGTAAAAAAAATGCAAGTCTTTTGGCTTTCCATTTAGTTCTCTACTGCTGGCAGAGGTTCAGCACCAACTCCGTTCAGTAACTAAAAAAGAAATTCAGTTAAAAAACGAATGTGTTCATTGCTCATTTGTAGCATACAGGTCCAGTCAAAAACAGCCACTTTATACAGCATGGGGCTCTGGACTGCGGGGTACCACTTCGGGAGGATGATGCAGTATGAAGCAGGATTGACAGAAACAGCCACTTTATACAGCATGGGGCTCTGGACTGCAGGGTACCACTTAGGGAGGATGATGCAGTGTGAAGCAGGATTGACAGAAACAGCCACTTTATACAGCATGGGGCTCTGGACTGCAGGGTACCACTTAGGGAGGATGATGCAGCCTGAAGCAGGATTGACAGAAACAGCCACTTTATACAGCATGGGGCTCTGGACTGCGGGGTACCACTTCGGGAGGATGATGCAGTGTGAAGCAGGATTGACGGAAGCAGCCACTTTATACAGCACAGGGGCTCTGGACTGCGGGGTACCACTTTGGGAGGATGATGCAGTGTGAAGCAGGATTGACAGAAACAGCCACTTTATACAGCATGGGGCTCTGGACTGCAGGGTACCACTTAGGGAGGATGATGCAGTGTGAAGCAGGATTGACAGAAACAGCCACTTTATACAGCACAGGGGCTCTGGACTGCGGGGTACCACTTCGGGAGGATGATGCAGTATGAAGCAGGATTGACAGAAACAGCCACTTTATACAGCATGGGGCTCTGGACTGCAGGGTACCACTTAGGGAGGATGATGCAGTGTGAAGCAGGATTGACAGAAACAGCCACTTTATACAGCATGGGGCTCTGGACTGCGGGGTACCACTTAGGGAGGATTAAGCAGCGTCAAGCAGGATTGACAGAAACAGCCACTTTATACAGCATGGGGCTCTGGACTGCGGGGTACCACTTTGGGAGGATGATGCAGTGTGAAGCAGGATTGACAGAAACAGCCACTTTATACAGCATGGGGCTCTGGACTGCAGGGTACCACTTAGGGAGGATGATGCAGTGTGAAGCAGGATTGACAGAAACAGCCACTTTATACAGCATGGGGCTCTGGACTGCGGGGTACCACTTCGGGAGGATTAAGCAGCGTCAAGCAGGATTGACAGAAACAGCCACTTTATACAGCATGGGGCTCTGGACTGCGGGGTACCACTTTGGGAGGATGATGCAGTGTGAAGCAGGATTGACAGAAACAGCCACTTTATACAGCATGGGGCTCTGGACTGCAGGGTACCACTTATGGAGAATGATGCAGTGTGAAGCAGGATTGACAGAAACAGCCACTTTATACAGCATGGGGCTCTGGACTGCGGGGTACCACTTATGGAGAATGATGCAGTGTGAAGCAGGATTGACAGAAACAGCCACTTTATACAGCATGGGGCTCTGGACTGCGGGGTACCACTTAGGGAGGATTAAGCAGCGTCAAGCAGGATTGACAGAAACAGCCACTTTATACAGCATGGGGCTCTGGACTGCGGGGTACCACTTAGGGAGGATTAAGCAGCGTCAAGCAGGATTGACGGAAACAGCCACTTTATACAGCATGGGGCTCTGGACTGCGGGGTACCACTTAGGGAGGATTAAGCAGCGTCAAGCAGGATTGACGGAAACAGCCACTTTATACAGCATGGGGCTCTGGACTGCAGGGTACCACTTCGGGAGGATGATGCAGTGTGAAGCAGGATTGACAGAAACAGCCACTTTATACAGCACAGGAGCTCTGGACTGCAGGGTACCACTTCGGGAGGGTGATGCAGTGTGAAGCAGGATTGACAGAAACAGCCACTTTATACAGCACAGGGGCTCTGGACTGCAGGGTACCACTTCGGGAGGATGATGCAGTGTGAAGCAGTATTGACAGAAACAGCCACTTTATACAGCATGGGGCTCTGGACTGCGGGGTACCACTTTGGGAGGATGATGCAGTGTGAAGCAGGATTGACAGAAACAGCCACTTTATACAGCATGGGGCTCTGGACTGCGGGGTACCACTTAGGGAGGATGATGCAGTGTGAAGCAGGATTGACAGAAACAGCCACTTTATACAGCATGGGGCTCTGGACTGCGGGGGTACCACTTATGGAGAATGATGCAGTGTGAAGCAGGATTGACAGAAACAGCCACTTTATACGGCATGGGGCTCTGGACTGCGGGGGAACCACTTAGGGAGGATGATGAAGTGTGAAGCAGGATTGACAGAAACAGCCACTTTATACAGCATGGGGCTCTGGACTGCGGGGGTACCACTTATGGAGAATGATGCAGTGTGAAGCAGGATTGACGGAAGCAGCCACTTTATACAGCACAGGGGCTCTGGACTGCAGGGTACCACTTCGGGAGGATGATGCAGTGTGAAGCAGGATTGACGGAAGCAGCCACTTTATACAGCATGGGGCTCTGGACTGCGGGGGTACCACTTATGGAGAATGATGCAGTGTGAAGCAGGATTGACAGAAACAGCCACTTTATACGGCATGGGGCTCTGGACTGCGGGGGAACCACTTAGGGAGGATGATGAAGTGTGAAGCAGGATTGACAGAAACAGCCACTTTATACAGCATGGGGCTCTGGACTGCGGGGGTACCACTTATGGAGAATGATGCAGTGTGAAGCAGGATTGACGGAAGCAGCCACTTTATACAGCACAGGGGCTCTGGACTGCAGGGTACCACTTCGGGAGGATGATGCAGTGTGAAGCAGGATTGACGGAAGCAGCCACTTTATACAGCACAGGGGCTCTGGACTGCGGGGTACCACTTAGGGAGGATTAAGCTGCGTCAAGCAGGATTGACAGAAACAGCCACTTTATACAGCACAGGGGCTCTGGACTGCAGGGTACCACTTAGGGAGGATGATGCAGTGTGAAGCAGGATTGACAGAAACAGCCACTTTATACAGCATAGGGCTCTGGACTGCAGGGTACCACTTATGGAGAATGATGCAGTGTGAAGCAGGATTGACAGAAACAGCCACTTTATACGGCATGGGGCTCTGGACTGCGGGGGAACCACTTAGGGAGGATGATGAAGTGTGAAGCAGGATTGACAAAAGCAGTCACTTTATACGGTATGGGGCTCAGGGAGGATGATGCAGTGTGAAGCAGGATTGACAGAAACAGCCACTTTATACAGCACAGGAGCTCTGGACTGCAGGGTACCACTTCGGGAGGATGATGCAGTGTGAAGCAGGATTGACGGAAGCAGCCACTTTATACAGCACAGGGGCTCTGGACTGCAGGGTACCACTTCGGGAGGATGATGCAGTGTGAAGCAGGATTGACGGAAGCAGCCACTTTATACAGCACAGGGGCTCTGGACTGCGGGGTACCACTTAGGGAGGATGATGCAGTGTGAAGCAGGATTGACAGAAACAGCCACTTTATACAGCATGGGGCTCTGGACTGCGGGGTACCACTTAGGGAGGATTAAGCAGCGTCAAGCAGGATTGACAGAAACAGCCACTTTATACAGCATGGGGCTCTGGACTGCAGGGTACCACTTAGGGAGGATGATGCAGTGTGAAGCAGGATTGACAGAAACAGCCACTTTATACAGCATGGGGCTCTGGACTGCAGGGTACCACTTAGGGAGGATTAAGCAGCGTCAAGCAGGATTGACAGAAACAGCCACTTTATACAGCATGGGGCTCTGGACTGCAGGGTACCACTTAGGGAGGATGATGCAGCGTGAAGCAGGATTGACAGAAACAGCCACTTTATATAGCATGGGGCTCTGGACTGCGGGGTACCACTTATGGAGAATGATGCAGTGTGAAGCAGGATTGACAGAAACAGCCACTTTATACAGCATGGGGCTCTGGACTGCAGGGTACCACTTAGGGAGGATGATGCAGTGTGAAGCAGGATTGACAGAAACAGCCACTTTATACAGCATGGGGCTCTGGACTGCGGGGTACCACTTTGGGAGGATGATGCAGTGTGAAGCAGGATTGACAGAAACAGCCACTTTATACAGCATGGGGCTCTGGACTGCAGGGTACCACTTAGGGAGGATGATGCAGTGTGAAGCAGGATTGACAGAAACAGCCACTTTATACAGCATGGGGCTCTGGACTGCGGGGGTACCACTTATGGAGAATGATGCAGTGTGAAGCAGGATTGACAGAAACAGCCACTTTATACGGCATGGGGCTCTGGACTGCGGGGGAACCACTTAGGGAGGATGATGAAGTGTGAAGCAGGATTGACAAAAGCAGTCACTTTATACGGTATGGGGCTCAGGGAGGATGATGCAGTGTGAAGCAGGATTGACAGAAACAGCCACTTGTACAGCACAGGAGCTCTGGACTGCAGGGTACCACTTCGGGAGGATGATGCAGTGTGAAGCAGGATTGACGGAAGCAGCCACTTTATACAGCACAGGGGCTCTGGACTGCAGGGTACCACTTCGGGAGGATGATGCAGTGTGAAGAAGGATTGACGGAAGCAGCCACTTTATACAGCACAGGGGCTCTGGACTGCGGGGTACCACTTAGGGAGGATGATGCAGTGTGAAGCAGGATTGACAGAAACAGCCACTTTATGCAGCATGGGGCTCTGGACTGCGGGGGTACCACTTATGGAGAATGATGCAGTGTGAAGCAGGATTGACAGAAACAGCCACTTTATACAGCATGGGGCTCTGGACTGCGGGGTACCACTTAGGGAGGATTAAGCAGCGTCAAGCAGGATTGACAGAAACAGCCACTTTATACAGCATGGGGCTCTGGACTGCAGGGTACCACTTAGGGAGGATGATGCAGTGTGAAGCAGGATTGACAGAAACAGCCACTTTATACAGCATGGGGCTCTGGACTGCAGGGTACCACTTAGGGAGGATTAAGCAGCGTCAAGCAGGATTGACAGAAACAGCCACTTTATACAGCACAGGGGCTCTGGACTGCAGGGTACCACTTAGGGAGGATGATGCAGTGTGAAGCAGGATTGACAGAAACAGCCACTTTATACAGCATGGGGCTCTGGACTGCGGGGGAACCACTTAGGGAGGATGATGCAGTGTGATGCAGGATTGACAAAAGCAGTCACTTTATACGGTATGGGGCTCAGGGAGGATGATGCAGTATGAAGCAGGATGGACAGAAACAGCCACTTTATACAGCATGGGGCTCTGGACTGCGGGGGTACCACTTAGGGTGGATTTGATATAAAGTGAAGCAGTATTGACAGATGCAGCAACGCAGGTAAATTTTGAGAAGCTAGGGAGTGAGTGTTTTTCCTGAATCCGAAGTACGAACAGAACTCAGGGCTGCTGGTGGGGAGCGCGACAATGATACCCCAAAGAAAGAGAGGCGGATTCCTGAGACTTTCAGCAAGTCGTTGTTTTTGGATGGGAGTTGTGTAAACCGTGTGCGTTTGGTGGTCCTAGCAGTGCTTAATTTGAGCCGGTGCTTTCCGGTGCTGAGCACCGGCACTTAATTGGTTTCCGGTGCTCGGCACCGGTACCCAACTATCAACACCACACTTAGGGCTGTCTGCCACAAGGTGGCGCTGCTCATGTAAATTAGAGATGAGCAGTATAACAGTTGTTTAGGAAAACAATATACATTAAAAAATTGCTAATACCTGCCTCCCCAGCCATTCCTTTAGCTTTGGGGACCTGGAATAATCTGAGCTGTAGCATTTAAATGCGATAGAGATGGTGAGTAGTTGATTTGGCAGCAATGGGCGATGGGTGGTGCAAGCTGCAGTGGCCTCCTGGTCAGAGCCCTGGCACTTAATATTTTACAAATTAAGCACTGGGTCCCAGGCTGGAGTTCTGCAGGGCCTTAGTGGTGATTGGCTGTGTGGGTGATGCAGAGGGGTGTGAACTTGACAGAGCTGGCACTGGAAATTACCGTAACTTACCTGGTGGGCAGTGCTTAATTTGAGCCAGTGGTTTCCAGTTACTGGCACTTAATTGTCAACACTAACGTTTGTGACAGCTGCCACATAGAGGGGCTGTCTGTGCAATTAAAAGATGAGCTGAACAACAATTGTTTATTAATTCAATATACATTAAAATAACTAATACCGGCCGCCATGCCATTCTTATAGCTTTGGGGGCCTTGAACAGTCTGAAATGTCACACTTGTAGCAGTGTGATCGTTATTAGTTGTGCTGATACTGTCATTAGCAGTGCTGGCAGTGGCAATGAGTGGTGCAAGCTGTGGTGGCCTCCTGACGAGGGCCCTGCCACTTCTTTTCTTACAAATTAAACACTGCTGGTGTGATTCTGAAGTTTCAGAGTGAAATGACTCCCTGATATCAAGATGGAGAGTCGTGTTTTACGACAGTCCTAGCCCTATAATTGCACTTCTATCCGGTTCCTCATGTTTGTGTAGATATGTGTACACACAAGACTGTAAAAATAAAAGTCAGACCGGTTGAACGATATCACATATTGTCTTTTAGACACGGAAGTGAGCTAACTTCACCAGAGTACGCCAACTCATAAAGGTGGCAACAAGGAAGCGAAACGACTACAATAAAGTAATTCAGCAAAAGGATAAGTTGTGTGATGTCCATCCCAATCTTTTCCTGGAAGCACTTGTTTGCAGAGCGAACGCCCTTTAAAAGACACCACCATTACACTTGAGCACTGCGTCTAGACTAACAGGGTTGAGCATACTCCACCAGAGAGGTCTAAAGGATAGAGGAAAAGTGGAGGGCTGTAGATGAAAGGCAGGGACCTCCCCTTTCAAAATATGACAGATCCAGGCCTTTCTGACCACATGTCCAGCAATGGCTTGAGGATATGTTTAACGCTTTCTTTGTATTTATGCTTCTATACATCCTCTCGGCCAGTGTTTCTTAACTTTTTGACTTCTGTGGACCCCCACTTAATCATTTCTGGAATCCTGGGACCCCCCACTGAATCATTATTGGAATCCAGAGAACCCCACTGAGTCATTACTGGAAGCCGGGGGCTCTGGCCTAAACAATGTCGATGATTTAAACTGCACTATAGTACACAAAAATATGGAAACAAACCTTCATCAAACAAATACACAATAATGAAATATTTTATTTAATTCACAAACAAATATCAAAAAACCTACATTTTAATGGGAAGGTTGAAGCTTTTCTAAATTCAATTGAGGCCACCCATCGTCCATTCTCTTTGATGCACTTGCACTGTTCGCACAAATAAATTTGAATATACCAACTTAATTTTGAGCATTCAGTTTCAAATTTGTTCACATTTACAGAATATTTAAAAACTTTCCATTTTGCTTCTTTATTTATATACACGTTATTAAATGGTCAATATTATTTTATTATCTATGCAGTCGCTGTCCCTCCTCCTCCCAAGTAGATGTCGTGGACCCCCCAGGGGTCCCCGAACTGAAGGTTAGCAACCACTGCTCTAGGCGATCTAGCTTTCTAGGTTGACACAAGAGGTGCCATAAGAATATTCTCCACGACATGAAGAATACTCTGTCACTTTGGCGGAACAGAGAAATGACGATGTCAGGGAGGCTCTTACTGTCGTGAAACTATAGGCCAGTACAAAGCAGTTTTTCAGTCGCAAATGCTCTGATTCAGAGTTTGCAACCGAAAAATTGCTTTCAGCAATGTACTAAACACATTTTAGAAGTTGGTAATTATTTACCAACTCCTAAAATGGGTTTAGAAATGGATAAGGAACCGCTCTTAGGAAGGGCGCGCTTTGGGGGTCTTTTCCAAATAACAATTTCTATCTATATGAATCAATAGTTTAGGACCGAAATAGCGGTCGGAAACCATTGAAATGTCACCGACCCCGAAGTTGGGGTAGTAATCCATTCACAAAAGAGATAGCGTCCATTGGGGACCCCTTCCCCATCGTGAATGTTAAAAAAAAAAAAAGTTTTGATTGGCGTAGGCAGTGGTCCATGGGATGACTGCAAACTCTCAAGACAAACCAACCAACAAGCATTGGCATAGCCAATAGGTCTCGCCTTTGGGACCTTATAAGTGTTTAGCCATGCAACAGTTAATGTTAATGTTGTTGCAGTAAGGATATTGTGCTGCATAACTAAATACTTATAAGGTCCCAAAGGCGGGTCTTGCATTAATGAAAGTTTAAACTATTGCCGTTGCATTATTTGCAATCGCAATAGCTCAAACTTTCAATAATGCGAGACCTATTGCATTGCAAATGCTTGTTACTTTCATCACGAATATTTTCGTTTGTTACGTCAAATGGTTATGAAACAATTCTATATTTCGTACATACTATACAAACTATTTTAGTTCTGTGTCTAAAGACAGAGCCAGGAACTACACAGCCGAACCAAACAATGAGCGGCAGATTTACTAGACAACCTGAAACGGCCATAAAAATCAATGGAAAGGGCATTTTGGGGTACAATATATACCCTATGCCCTTCCTTTCGCTACTAAAAACAGACTGCTAAAGATGTGTTTGGCTGCAGATCAGTTCTAGATGCATGGCAATAGCTGTAAAGCACGAGGCACGCAAAAACAGGGCTAGCACGATGGGTTGGGGTGGGGTAAGTCACAAAAACTGCACACTGTATACATTTCACTAACACTTTATCTGCAGTCTACCCCTCAGCGAACAGTGAAAATAAAAGCAGTACTACACAGGTTGCTAGGCATGTTGTGTGCATATTTTGCACGATGGAAATTTTGATAGAATGTATTCAAAACCTCTCCCGCAGGCGAATTAAAAGGAGGAGAGCGTAAGCCATGCAAACATGCATTGAACCCTCACCACAATGAGCATGCTGCGTTTCTAAGAGATAGTGGTGAGCCCCGCCCACTATCATTCCGAGGCACACTGAAGTGTAATAGCTGGCAAGCACCTCCCCATGAAACGGGTCAGGCTCGAGTAGGCCAGAGAACAGACCGACCCAGCACAGATCATGTAGCCGAGAACAGCTCAGGAGAGCCTATGAGGTGAGGTCTTCGGAAAGGACAGAGACTTGCAACGATGGGTGGTGAAGAGTTATGTATGATCGGTGGAAAGTGGGGCCTCAGGCAAGCATGTCATGGAGGTGCACTTCACACAACACATCGCACTGTTATCACACGTTGACCATTGGAGGATGTAGTCACATTCCATCCTTGTTGCTGAATTTCGCTGCGTAAAAGCGCAATAGACTTAGGTAAAAGCACACCTTTATTCAGAATATATCCTCTGCGCCATACATCGAATGCCCGTCCCTTAGCCCAGTGCAGTGGCCCGTGAAGTGGGCACTGTGATGGTAAATTAAATGTTCTAGTGCGGTGGTCCGTGGAACCAGTGCCCTGATGGTAAACAAAGTTATAGTGCAGTGGCCTGTTTGACATGCGCCGTGATGTAATAAATGGTGCAGAGCAAGGAACGTTTAAAAACAAGCACGCGAGTGGTGCGCGCGCTGTAAGAATGCGGCGGCCGCGAAAGTGAAAGCAACTACAACAAAGCTTTAAAGAGAGGAGCGGGGGTGAGCGAGCGCGGCAGCCTGCTGAGCTGACCACACGCTCGTGCATCGTGCCTGAAACGTGCGGGTAACCGCAGGGAAAAGGCCATTGTGCACGAGCGTGTGGTCAGCTTTCAAATGCCCACTACATAAAGTCTTCGCCAGAAGCAGCGCTTGCGCGCTACTCTAGGCTCGACCTAAAAAAGTAAACTTTTCCTTTTACCTGCCGACTGCTTCCTTTAAGGAAAGCGGGCTGCACTTTTATACTATTTCTTTATTGTATACGGTTAATTAAAACCATTACAATTATTAAAAAACATTGAAACGCAGTGCACGTATTGCAACCGTGCAGTCAACATTTGAGTGTGATTATTGAAAACAGTTATAATTATTGAGACAAGGGACGGAGACATGCATATTAAGACAGTATCATCTGCAATTAAAACCTACAGGGACTGCCACACTGACTGGCCAATAAAGCTGGATAGATGGAAAAGTGCCAGTGCCGCGATTACACTGCAAATTGTTCATTTTAGTCCGACTCCATCAGAATGGCAACACACTGAGAAACTAAATTGCGTTGGTAAGGTACTGGCTGTCCTTTCGGACAAGCATGTTATACATTAAAATCACTTAAAAAAATACCAGAGTGATCTTCGAGTGCGCGCAAAATGCCTCGCAGGTGCTAGTGCAACAGGTGTAGCAGCAAATTGTTCATTAGCAGCAGCAGGATGCTTCGATAAAATGCTAATGCATCATATATATACTCATGTAACGCAACTGGTGCTATGTAAAGCGCTCTGATACTCGATACCTTCGGGTCAAGTTCGCGCTATATAAAACTCCGTAAAATAAAAAAAATAAAAAATATATGGCATACATTTTTCAACAAGGGTGGCAACAGGTGTTCTTGAAGCAGTCGCCATCGAATTTACGTCACTCAAGGAAAGTTTGTTGTTGTTTGCATCAACTAGAGAAAAGATTGGTAAATGCAGGCACAGAGTTATATAACTGATCAATCATTAAAATAATGTCCTAGTGGAGGGGGGGGGGGGGCAGGGCTAGGCCTCTCGGCCACTCCCCTAACCTAAGGCCCATGAATCTTGCATTCAGATGAATAGCATACATGCAGGCAAGATATGATGCTGCGGTGGCTGGCTGGTACCTGTTGATGACGCAGGCCTGTCTACGTTTGGCGAGGAATGCTCGGTTTGAATCGAATGACCAAAGCAAACACATTTTCTGATGCCCATTTTAGAGGTTAATTGGCTAGGGTTACTGACCCAGAGGTATTTCACATTCAACAATTGGCAAACCTCAAGGAACCGAATATGTGCTTGACTTGACCAGCTGGAAATAATTTCAGACCATAACAATGCCTCTAGGCTGCCGGCCCGGGCCGGCCCCCCTAGCTTGTGACACAGGTTGAGGTAGGCACCGGCGCCAGCTGCCTGTTGGTCAGGGAGGCCAAATTCCAGCCTAATGTGGTTGGCAGATGAGGACTTCGGCAGCCGGAAAACACATTTGCTCGTCTTTATAACAAGTTTATTCAGCAAACTGTTGTCCCAGCCCAGTAAAATGCCCCTGACATAGGTTGATGAGGGAGAGAGTTTGGCCCACATAACTTCCAGTAGTGGGGAAACACTTGGCCCCAGTAGTAATTTCGAATCATTTTAATAAAAAGTTTACTTTAGTGAAAGGAAATCAGAGACATGCTGGTCTGCTAACCCCAGCAGGCCATCATGCCTATGACTGACTCCCATCATAGTGAGTAACAATTTGCGACCTACCACAGGAATATTCATGAGGCAGGTCGGATTGTGACTCACTACGATTCAGAATTTTAAGAACCGATCTATGAGTGCATATGTCAGTTCTTAAAATTCCTTACTGGTTGCAAAGATACACATCGCAAATTGTGACCAGTAAATTGTACATCTGGCCATTAAGTCTTAAAATGAGTTCATGAAGAGGTTGCTAGTAATAGGAAGAGGACTTCTCAGTAATAAAAAAAGGAGTATGAATAAGTGGGATGGATAAATGAGTCATGTTACGAGCCGAAACCGAAATACAGAATGCTTGGGAAGCTGTTTTTGAGAGATGATGTGCCAACAGAGGAACAGAGAAGAGTCTCGCAGAGGGGCAGAGGATGTGCTCATTTATTGATTTATAAGACACTCTCTACAAACCAAATTGTATCTAGATGCCTAGATTATATTTAAAAATATGATTTTCACAGTTAGGCTGCAAACTAAGAGCAAAGATAGTGCAGAGAAGGTCCAAAAAGCGACATCTTTTTTTAAAAATAATGTTTTTAGTGCCTTTTTAAAGCTGAGAAGTGTAGCTTTTTAGTAGTTTCTGCTGGCAAGAAGTTCCAAATGAGAGGACCACGGAGTAACAAGGAGACATTGAATGCTTGATCCAAGGTTATGATGAGGATGACAGGTGGTATTTTTTTTCTTGAAGATAAACTGGTGCTGTTCCATTGATGTGCGTATACGCAAATGTAATCTGAATACTACTCGCAGCAAGTATAAGAGGGTAGGACCTGCTGAGACACTGTCAAATTTACTAGAGTTTAGTGCTAATCTTGCAAAATAGACAATAATGTGCAAGCTATCTAATAACGTGGAAGACTACCTAGTTGCATATGGAGTTAACGAGAGCACCAATAATGATTTTATGGTGCCTTTTTTCTATGAATGGTAAGTTTTGAATCACCTCCGTCAGGCAAAATAATGAACATGAAAGCGCTGAAGTGATAGAGCTTGCCCAGGATCCAGCAATCAGATCCTTGGAGTGGTCTCCCCGTGAGGGTGGTGCTTTATAGGGAGCCTACTTGAGCGCCTGGAGGTCATGAGTACCCTACAAAATCATTGCAATGGAGAAAGAAGAGAGATCTAGAAGAAACACATTTTCTAGTATCATTGGGGGAGGGGTCTTGTCTCCTCTTGAAGGCAATCACTGCAGCCTCGTTCTACTTAGGAAACAGTGGGCTGACAATTCGTAGCATGCAGTACTTTAACATGGGGACAACCATTGAGGGAGCAGCTCCAAGGTGTTCCCAGTGAGGGGCCCAAGCAGGAAACCCAAGTGTTTAGCGAGGATCATCTTGAACAAGAACTCAGGCAATGTTGAACAAGGGACCCGGTGTAATGCACAACCTCACACAGCTGCAGGAAGACGAAGGTCTAGATTATGGCTGTGATTTCTTTCAATTATTTGCAGATGGTTGGGTCGTGTGCTTGGATGTAATCTCACACTTGATGAGATGAGCTAAGTGTTACTTACCACTCCTTATACTGTGTGTAACGAAATGCCGTATGTACCCTGCAGTCGAGTTAGAGTTAATGGATATTGTATATGCGAGTATATATATTCTTGTAATTATTTATATTCATGCATAGGCATCATATGATATACATGCACTTCATATTATTACTGTTATGTATGGTTATAGTAATATGTTCCTCAGCACCCTTTCCCTCTCCCCCTTCCCTTGTCACTGGTACATTCCACATTCGGTTATGACAGTTGGAACTGTCATTGTAGAGTTCTGTCGGAAGTGGTGGTTTCAGAGGTTGCCGTGTTCTAATAAACTTCCTTCTATCACAGATTTGTCTTTATTTACAACATATATTAATGAACTGGGCTCTTCCCAAATCTGGGTAAGAAAGCGGTGTTAGCTTTGTATATTCATAAACTACTGTTACGCACCATGTGCGGGCAGTGTAGGCACATACCTTTTTCTGAAAACGTTATTGCCTCGATGATAAATATCTAAGTGGAGGCATTATACCTATGTGCTTCAGAAAGGGGATACACTACATCTGCATAGTACACTCGAGATTCTGTCAGAAACATATTAAATGGTGTCAGCTCTAGATTATGCAAGGTAGGACTGCATAGCGGAAGCTCTATCAGAAGTTAAGCTATCAGCTAGGACAACGTGAACGTGGGAACAAGTTTACATTTTGAATGGAAATCTGAGAAATGCAAAACATTTGAAAGGGTAAGTTGAAAAGTAATAAGAGAAAAAGACACAAATGAGAAAAACATGATTAGAATTTTATCAAAACAACAGTGAGGTACAAAAGAGTTTGCAAGAAGTAAATGCGCACTATAGGAGATGTCATCCTCATCTGCTTTCCCATCCTATCCTTCTGTGTCACTCACTAATGCTGCTGCCTTTCCCGTCAACAATTCCTCCTCCTATACCTATAAATAGCATGTCACTATAGTAGACCATCAAGCCTCCCTTAACACATTCTCTGCAAGAATGGCCTATACGGACACCTTCCTTTAGAGGTTAAGAGTTAATCCGCCACCTGAGAAACAAATACCATCTTGTCCAGAAGAACCCCCCCAATCAGAATGTATCCCTGTGTCTTCTATTGCACCCCAAAGTTCCAACCTGTCATCAGTAATCTTCAGCATCTACGTGGAACCTTCAATGTCAATGACACCCAGCATCTACCAATGACCCCAACTGTCTGAAGAAGGGTCTCCATAATTCAAGCTGGTGCCCGATCTCCTGAAAATAGTGTTTCTGTTGCTTGCGAATGACAAAAGACGAAATACACTTTCAAGACTGTCTCTGTAATTAACCTTGAAGCATTCACCCCCACAACTGTTAAACAGTACTAACTCTCCCAGATTACATATTGATTACAGTCTTTGCTTGAAGACCCACTATATTAAAGACACAGAATACATTGTAGTTCTCCCTACTTTAATACGTATGGGCATTCCTCCCTTAAACTGTCTTCACAACAGTAGACGAAGCACTAATGTGTTCACACCTGGATTGAGGCAAGTGCCATCTTATTTCCCTGAAGATCATCCTCCATTCTGCCTCATAACTTATCAATCGACTCAGAAAGTAGGACAAATCAGTGCCCACATTAAGGAATCAAACTGTCACAATTGGCCTACCCACATCAGTGGAGATATCTGGTGCTTTGCAATCAAAGCTGCGTGACCTCAAACATGTCACTCTATGTGACAAACAAGATCAGGTCTCTAGTAGCCTCAACAGCAGCCACAGCAGTGGATTCTTCAGGCTCGAGGACAAGAAATGCAAAAAAGGAGAAAAGCAGATGTCAAGCTTTCTCTTGTTATGCACCCAGCATCTGGACCTCCATCCTGACACAGATCTGGCAATCTCCTTAAAAGGAGGTTAAGACTCACCTCTTCAAGAAGTATATAAGTAGTAATCGCTCGACTGGTAAGTGATGACTTTGCTTCGTCCTCCTGTTTATCCTTACTCTGCATTCTGTACAACTCCCTATTGCCTTATAGCTAGGCCTGTGATTGCTACACATACACACACATAGGGAGAGATGTGGCATTACAACCAGAGCTGCTGACTTTGGAACAGGGGAACCAGGCTCGAGTCTCAGCGTTGGCTCAATATCCTGTGATTCTGGGCAAATCACTTAATCTCCATGGGCCTACAAAATAATAAATGTTTCCATGTGTAATGTAACTTGTGCTCATGTAAAGCTCTCCAATACCTTCTGGTCGAGTTCGAGCTATAAAAAATTGCACACAAAAACCAAGCATTGGAAATGCAATAGGTCTCGCATTTGCTTGAGTTTAAGTTATTGGTGCTGTAAATGAGAATGTCTTTTACCTATGTGTTCTGGAGTGTATGTATGTGATGGCAAGGGAGGGAATGGAGGTAAGTGGGTGTCTAGAAACTGAATCCTGAAGATTGAATGAAAAAAACATTGGTTGTGTAATTGTAGGTGCAAGGGTGTGAGCATTCCATTTAAAAGGAGGATGCGTTGCTGTGATCCTTTGTGTTAGGAGTCCATGTGCAAAGAGCCCTAGGTTCACACCCACCCCTGGGCAGGCAGTATTTGCACTTCAAACCATATCACACAGAACACATAAAAGAAGCGGAAACTAGGGCTCTGAGACGTAAACCACAGAGTGCCCTGGTGTGCTTCCTGCTTTCCCCAAAGGCGTGCACGCAGGCAGACTTCAGCACTAAGGTGGGAGGCGCATATACATATGTGCGTGTTCATACAGAAGTACCCAGAGGCCATATCACCATGTGACTAAAGCCAATGGCTTGCAGGAACATCACCTCAACAGAGAAGGCTTCTAGGACAAGACATCAATTTTTTTTACTGTGGAAATGGGATCGAATATCCTCTCCCAATGCAGTGTCGAAAAAAGCTACACTGCAATACTTCTGGTAAAGAAATAGGTTTGTGTTAGAGGAAATATGCCTCCATCCAAAGGAACCAAGAGGAAAACATACCTTAGAGGTGTGCAATAAAGCCAGCCATAGAGAATGAGCATGAAATGGTAGCCATTCAAGTGCTGGTGAACCCGAATCCCCCTGGAAAGTAGGCGAGCCACCAGAGGAGCCAGCAGATTTGTGGACACCCTTGGAGATTATATTAGTGCAAAGGGGAGAGGTAGGGTTGTCTCTAAAACTCGAGGCAAAACCACAATCCAACTTAAGGCAGGAGAGACAAAATGGAGAAAACAGGCCGGCACCCACACAGCCTTAAGACTGTACCCCAATTGAGCTCTTTTGCTAACTCCAAACCTGAACCTGAGTTGCAGGGCATAGTGAGAACGTTAATGAAACCTTCAGTAAACACGAAAGAGGGACAACATGAGAAATGCAAGAACATATATGCAGGTACTTGCAACGCTGATCTGTTGGTACAACAAAATAGGAAGCGTTTGGGCCAGTCCTGCTCTCTTATAGTTCGGGCTCCTAAGTTTTAAAAGTATTTTTTCTTATGGTTGCAAGATTCAGATCTCTGGGATGGTACAGCCTCGTGGCGAGGAAAACAGATGCAAAGTTAAGGTTAATTCTACATTGACCGCTTCGGAGACGTGACCAAGGCAATCCGTCATTTGTCACACAAAAATCTAAAATGATGAAAGTTGGCCTGACGAAAACAAGCGGACAAAATTCCATTTTAGAGACAGGTAAAAATGACAATGCATTCTTCACAAAAATATATTTTCATGGAAAAGATAAAGGTAACAATAACGAGAGAAGGACGACAGCACAGGGAAAGGCATACCCTGCTCACAGCAAGAACCAGGAATCTTTTACCTCTTGATCGGAGCGGCTTGTCGGGAATAAAGAAGAGCCTATGCATCCAGCTGCAGACACCAGTCCGTGCTGTAGAGGATGTGGCATCACGGCCAGAGTTGCAGACTTTGGAGCTGAGGGACCAGGTTCGAATCTCGGCAGCAGCTCAACATGCTGTGATTCTGGGCGAATCACAATATTATTGTTTTAAAAAAGGCAATTACTGAAATATTTGAGTGTGAGTTGAGAATGAATGCCCTCACCTGATACCGAACTTAAAATGCATACATCTGCTAAAAAGAGGAGGACGGAAGACCATATGGGGTAACAGCCAGAGCTGCCGCCTTTGGAGCTAAGGAACAGGGTTCGAGTCTCTACGTCGACTTAACATTCGATTTGGGGGGGGAATCGCTCAATTTGCCTTGTCAAATGCAAAGAAATAGTTTAAGTGGTGCTCATATAAAGCGCTCCAATACTATAAGCCACTGTAAAAAGTAAAGTGTTGGTGGGAGTGGAAAGCGCCATACAAGCAGCGAGGAGAGCTGGCCCGATCACAGAACAATGACACCCTGCAAAGAAGCTGAGAGAGGTGGGAGGTGCTATTCTTGGAGCAGCTGGGAGATTAAGTGAACTGTGAGCGGGGAGGAGAGATCGGAAAAACAAAGTAGTGCACTAAAGCAAAACATATGGGCAATAATGAGAGGATCCATGTAGCAGGGGCAATCTCCAGGGCGGGACAAATGAATGCTAGTTACCAACAAAAAGAAAGGAATTTGGAAAGGCAGATGAAAGAACCAATGGTAAGGCTGGGCGTGTTTAAAAGCCCATAGACTGAATACCACAGGTCTGTAAGCGAGACCTAAACATAGGAGTGGGACACCGTCATAGAAGGGCAAGAGGATGGGGAGAGTAGTTCCTCTTTTGTGCAAAATATTCTGGGGGTGCAGTGATATGTGGATGGGGAGGAGATCACAAAAGGTTAAGTAAGCACTACAGGAGAGAGGGTGAGAAATGGGTTTGAGGTAGAGGGAGTGGCAGCAGGGTGTCACTCGAGTTTCCAAGCCTTAAAGTGAAAAAATACACAAGAGGCAAAAATCAATTAAATACATATTCAGGAGTATTTCAAAACGAGGTGCCTTGGATGCAACAGGCCAGAAGTTGCAAAGAGAAGGGCCAATGCACAGGACTAGGGAAATTGTTTGAAAACGGAATAAGCTTTAAAACCCACACAAAACCACAAAGGAAACAATGCCTATAGATAACAAGATTAACCGTAAAAAGTGTGAGAATTATTTTTTCGAATTTATGGAAATGTAATCTATTCTTTAAAATGTATTCAAATCCTAAATGTGTTATTCAAATGGATTTATGTAATTTAATTGTTGCTTTCAAGAAATGCTTTTCTTAAATATCCTTACAAAATTTTCACATAGGTAGATCTATGTGCGCCCTGCACACAGTGACTTCTGGTGTAGAGACACTTTGAGATGCACTGTCATCATTAGACACGGGCATGCTTTGGTAGTACTACAGTGAGGTGGTATAGCCCCTACTGAGCAGGATTGTACTGCAGTCTAAGAAGTAAGGAAACTCTTAGAAATCTTACCTGTATGCTGGAACTTTACCGACCAGCAGAAATCACAGGATGCTCTGAAGCCACATTAGAGAGCACAAGTACAACAATGGGTGACCACGCAACAAAAGAAAGAGAAAAAGAAAACAGTGACTTTAAAATACAAAAGCTGGAAGAGAACAGACCCCTTGAAGAGGTTTATGTCCCATTGTGACAACAGCTTTATGTGCAAGCACTTAAATTTGAAAATATTACCTTTATTAATCTGACCATAGAGTAACAGGACACTAAGACCCCTTATGCTCTTTGACCCGGGATACACTGCCATTTTAGTCCTGCGTCATTATTAATAGTACTGCTTTACAATGTTAAAAATAAAATTGAATTGTATCTTATAAGGGTTGACTTTATGCATCGTTTATCTTGTAACTGTTATATGAAGTGTTGTTCTAAAACCATATGTATCCTATGATGCCTGATATCTATACGCTGCTCATGTTGCACTTAATTCCACGCTCGAAGTCCTGTACGCATATACTGCCTTTCCAGCGATCTATGCTGACTATGATGACGCTTGTTCTTCCTCAAAATTCGAAAAAACAGATTTGAAAACAAAAATAATATTGGCTCGTTATACTAAGCAGACTCAACAACATCGCTCCAAAATGAAATGACCAAATGCAGATAATCGAGAAAGAAAATATGATAGAAAATAATATTGTCATATGTACCAATCTGTATGTATAATTGCCTGAGCAGGGAAATACTACCAACAGTGATTGTTCTTAATATTTACTGGTATTTAACCCTGTGTGTCATACAGTGCTCCAGGGGATTCTCCACTGTACCATTTCCCCCAGCCTTGTATATAGACATACTGTACAATGCACATCCTTAAGAATGTTCGTGTGTTCATGGAGAACCATAACCAATATATCTGGCCACCGCTCATATTTCACACCCAGCACTGTTCCCTGTGCAGTGTACATCCACAGTCCCTTGATGTGTTGCCACACAAACTCTACCAATATATTCACCTTTAATTTGTCATTGGTAAGTGCTGGATGTCATTAACATGTTGATGAAGGTTCCATTTAGATGTTGAAGATTACTGATGACAGCACACTTTGGGGTACACTAAAAGACAGAGGGACACGTACATATTTTGAGGGGCTCTTCTGGGCAAGAAAGTATTTGTTTCTCGGGTTGAAGATTAACCTTAAATCCCTAAAGGATGGTGCCACCATTGGCCATTCTTGAGGACTTAGTGTTGAGGCGGGGCTTGATGGTCTATGGTGGCATGCCGTCAGGGCTCACAGTTGTTGGCAATCTGAGGTGCACCATCACCCACCTGGATTGTTCTTATCCCTGTGCTGCCTAGTTATCTCCAAAGGCCTATATATAGGACGAGCCGAAACGCGTAATGGCGATGGGAGAATAAAGACAGCCTAAATGCACCTACTAGGGTCCGTGTGTGAAGCTATCTTCATTATGCAGCGGAGAAAAAGTATATATATATATATATATATATATATATATATATATATATATATATATATATATATATATATATATATATATATATTCACTGAAAAAACCATAGGTTTCAGGGACGTTATAGTTAGTTGGACATTTCACTCGTACAAAACCAGAGAAATTCGGCCGTTATAGTTAGTTGAGCTAACTAAAACTCACGCCCCCGCAATGCACTGCTGATGACATCACATATTACATCACTCATGACATGGTCAGTGACATCACTGATGACATCACTGATGACATCACTGATGACATCACTGATGACATCACTGATGACATCCAGTGATTGAGTGTTTCTAAAGAGTTTAAATATGTTTTATACATATATATGCCAAGGTGTATTGTAGAATGAGTGGGTATATGAGTGTCTGAATGGATGATTTAATAGGTGCATGTCTGACTGTATAAGTGAGTGATTAAACGTGTCTTACTAATATATGGGTGACTGACTAATCTGTATGAATGTCTGTATCAGTCTGTCAGTTGGTGTGTAAGTGGCTGCTTGGGTTGGTGAGTAGCTACATGAGTATCTATATATCGGTTTTTAATTGGTTGTCGGAGTACCTGAATGGGTGTGTCAGAGTCTGTGTGGGTGGGCAGGGTGTGTGTGTGACTCCCTGCATGGATGTGTGAGTGGGTGATTCACTGGGTGTACGAGTTCAAGAGTGCATCTGTGAGGGGCTATATGGGTGGGTGAGTGTGTGTATAGCTGTGTTGGTGAGTGAATGGATGTCTCAGTGGTACATCTGTGAGTAACTACATATGTGAAAGGCAGTATATGTGAGTGTTGGAGTATATAAATGATTATATGTGAGAGTGAGTGATTGTGAGAGTAGCTGTATGGATGAGTGTGTGCTTGTGTCAGTGATTGTATAAGAGAGTAAGTATGTGTTAGTATATGTATAAATAAGTGAGGTGGTGTGTGTATAACTGTGTAGGTGAGTAAATGGGAGTGTGATTGATTCTTTGCATTATTGACTAGCTGTGTGAGTAACTCTATGGGTGAGTGGCGGTGTGTGAGTGTCTGTATGGGTGTATGAGTACATATGATAGTAGCTGTTTTGATGAGTGACTGTATTTATGAGTGACTGTATTGATGAGGGAGTAGATGTGTGTGTAGACCTATGAATCAGTGAGTGGGTATGTAGTAACTGGTATTGGTGTGTCTATGGTTTCGAGAATGGCAGTCTGTATTTTAGAGTGGGTGTATCAAAGGTTATATTAGGGTGTGAGGAGGTGCATCAGATTATCACGTGGATGATCTCATCAGTGATGTCATCAGTGATGTCACTGACCATGTCATGAGTAATGTAATATGTGACGTCATCAGCAGTGCATTGCGGGGGCGCGAGTTATAGTTAGCTCAACTAACTATAACGGCCGAATTTCTCTGGTTTTGTACGAGTGAAATGTCCAACTAACTATAACGTCCCTGAAACCTATGGTTTTTTCAGTGAATTTCAAAGGTTTTTTAAATGCTAATTTCTAACTATAACGTCCCTGAAACCTATGGTTTTTTCAGTGAATTTCAAAGGTTTTTTAAATGATAATTTCTAACTATAACGTCCCTGAAACCTATGGTTTTTTCAGTGAATTTCTAAGGTTTTTTAAATGTTAATTCCTAACTATAACGCCCCTGAAAACTATGTTTTTTTCAGTGAATTTTGCAAAGGTTTTTTAAATGCTAATTTCTAACTATTCCTACAGAGGTAGGACATGTGCAGAAAGAGGAAGAAAATCGGAGAAAGAAGCAAGAGAAATGCAGAAAGATGCAACAGAAGTCCAGAAAGACGAAGAAAGGTGCAGAAAGAAGCAAGAGATATGCAGAAAGAACCAACAGAGGTGCAGAAAGAGGCATGAGAGGTGCACAAACAGGTAGGAAAGGTGCAGAAACGGAACAAGGGTGTAAAAAGAGGCAAGAGAGGTACAGAAAGAGGGAAGAGGGGTGCAGAAAGAGGCAAGAGGGGTGCAGAAAGAGGCAAGAGGGGTGCAGAAAGAAGCAAGTGAGCTGCAGAAAGAGGCAAGAGAACTGCAGAAAGAGGCAAGAGAGTTGCAGAAACAGGCAAAAGGGGTGCAGAAAGAGGGAACAGGTGTGCAGAAAGAGGCAAGAGAGGTGCAGAAAGACGGAAGAGGGGAACAGAAAGAGGCAAGAGGGATGCAGAAATTTGCAAAAGAGGTGCAGAAAGAAGCAATAGCAGTGCAGAATGAACCAACAGAGGTGCAAAAAGAGGCAAGAGGGATGCAGAAAAAAGTAGGAGAGGTGCACAAAGAGGCAAGACAAGTACAAAAAGAGGCAGGATGGGTGCAGAAAGAAGGAAGAGAAGTGAAAAAAGAAGCAACAGAGGTGCTGAAAGAGGCGCAAATGGTGCAGAAAGAGCAAGAGAAGTGCAGAAAGAAGCGACAGAGGTACAGAAAGAGGCAAGAAAGGTGCAGAAACAGGCAGGAACGGTGCAGAAAGAGGGAACAGGGGTACAGAAAGACGCAAGAGAGGTGCAGAAAGAGAAAAAAGGGGTGCAAAAAGAGGCAAGAGGGGTGCAAAAAGAGGCAAGTGAAGTGCAGAAAGACGCAAGAGAGGTGCAGAAACAAGCAAGAGAAGTGCAGAAACAAGCAAGAGAATTGCTGAAAGAAGCAACAGAGGTGTGCAAAGAAGCAAGAGAAGTGCAGAAAGAAGCAAGAGAAGTGCAGAAAGAAGCAAGAGAAGTGCAGAAAGAAGCAAGGGAAGTGCAGAAAGAGGCAGGAAAACAGCAGAAAGAGGCAAGAGGGATGCAAAAAAGGGGAAGAAGGGTGCAGAAAGAAGCAAGAGAGGTGCAGAAAGAAGCAAGAGAGGTGCAGAAAGAGGGAAGACAAGTGCAGAAAGACAACAGGGGTGCAGAAAGAGACAACAGGGTTGCAGAAAGAAGCAAGAGAGGTGCAGAAAGAAGCAAGAGAGGTGCAGAAAGAGAAAAAAGGGGTGCAAAAATAGGCAAGAGGGGAGCAGAAAGAAGCAAGAGAAATGCAGAAAGATGCAACAGAAGTCCAGAAAGACGAAGAAAGGTGCAGAAAGAAGCAAGAGATATGCAGAAAGAACCAACAGAGGTGCAGAAAGAGGCATGAGAGGTGCACAAACAGGTAGGAAAGGTGCAGAAACGGAACAAGGGTGTAAAAAGAGGCAAGAGAGGTACAGAAAGAGGGAAGAGGGGTGCAGAAAGAGGCAAGAGGGGTGCAGAAAGAAGCAAGTGAGCTGCAGAAAGAGGCAAGAGAACTGCAGAAAGAGGCAAGAGAGTTGCAGAAACAGGCAAAGGGGTGCAGAAAGAGGGAACAGGTGTGCAGAAAGAGGCAAGAGAGGTGCAGAAAGACGGAAGAGGGGAACAGAAAGAGGCAAGAGGGATGCAGAAATTTGCAAAGAGGTGCAGAAAGAAGCAATAGCAGTGCAGAATGAACCAACAGAGGTGCAAAAAGAGGCAAGAGGGATGCAGAAAAAGTAGGAGAGGTGCACAAAGAGGCAAGACAAGTACAAAAAGAGGCAGGATGGGTGCAGAAAGAAGGAAGAGAAGTGAAAAAGAAGCAACAGAGGTGCTGAAAGAGGCGCAAATGGTGCAGAAAGAGCAAGAGAAGTGCAGAAAGAAGCGACAGAGGTACAGAAAGAGGCAAGAAAGGTGCAGAAACAGGCAGGAAAGGTGCAGAAAGAGGGAACAGGGTACAGAAAGACGCAAGAGAGGTGCAGAAAGAGAAAAAGGGGTGCAAAAGAGGCAAGAGGGGTGCAAAAGAGGCAAGTGAAGTGCAGAAAGACGCAAGAGAGGTGCAGAAACAAGCAAGAGAAGTGCAGAAACAAGCAAGAGAAGTGCAGAAAGAAGCAACAGAGGTGTGCAAAGAAGCAAGAGAAGTGCAGAAAGAAGCAAGAGAAGTGCAGAAAGAAGCAAGAGAAGTGCAGAAAGAAGCAAGGGAAGTGCAGAAAGAGGCAGGAAAACAGCAGAAAGAGGCAAGAGGGATGCAAAAAAGGGGAAGAAGGGTGCAGAAAGAAGCAAGAGAGGTGCAGAAAGAAGCAAGAGAGGTGCAGAAAGAGGGAAGACAAGTGCAGAAAGACAACAGGGGTGCAGAAAGAGACAACAGGGTTGCAGAAAGAAGCAAGAGAGGTGCAGAAAGAAGCAAGAGAGGTGCAGAAAGAGAAAAAAGGGGTGCAAAAATAGGCAAGAGGGGAGCAGAAAGAAGCAAGAGAGGTGCAGAAAGAGGCAACAGAGGTGCAGAAAGACACAAGAGAACTGCAGAACCATGCAAGAGAAGTGCAGAAAGAGGCAAGAGGATTGCTAAAAGAAGCAACAGAGGTGTGGAAAGAAGCAAGAGAAGTGCATAAAGAGCCAAGTGAGGTGCAGAAAGAGGCAAGAGAGGTGCAGAAAGAAGCAAGTGAGGTGCAAAAAGAGGGAACAGGGGTGCAGAAAGACGCAAGAGAAGTACAGAAACAGGCAGGAAAGGTGCAGAAAGAGGCAAGAGAGGTGCAGAAACAGGCAGGAAAGGTGCAGAAAGAGGGAACAGGGGTGCAGAAAGACGCAAGAGAGGTGCAGAAAGAGAAAAAAGGGGGGAAAAATAGGCAAGAGGGGTGCAGAAAGAAGCAAGTGAGGTGAAGAAAGAGGCAACAGAGGTGCAGAAAGACGCAAGAGAGGTGTAGAAACGCAAGAGAAGTGCAGAAAGAGGCAAGAAAATTGCAGAAAGAAGCAAGAGAAGTGCAGAAAGAAGCAAGAGAAGTGCAGAAAGAAGCAAGTGAGGTGCAGAAAGAGGCAAGTGAGGTGCAGAAAATGTCAAGAGAACAGCAGAAAATGTCAAGAGAACAGCAGAAAATGTCAAGAGAACAGCAGAAAGAGGCAAGAGGGATGCAAAAAAGGGAAGAAGGGTACAGAAAGGAGCAAGAGAGGTGCAGAAAGAAGCAGGAGAAGTGCAGAAAGAGGCAACAGAGGTGCAGAAAGACGCAAGAGAACTGCAGAAACATGCAAGAAAAGTGCAGAAAGAGGCAAGAGAATTGCTAAAAGAAGCAACAGAGGTGTGGAAAGAAGCAAGAGAAGTGCTTAAAGAGCCAAGTGAGGTGCAGAAAGAGGCAAGAGAGGTGCAGAAAGAAGCAAGTGAGGTGCAAAAAGAGGGAACAGGGGTGCAGAAAGACGCAAGAGAAGTACAGAAACAGGCAGGAAAGGTGCAGAAAGAGGCAAGAGAGGTGCAGAAACAGGCAGGAAAGGTGCAGAAAGAGGGAACAGGGGTGCAGAAAGACGCAAGAGAGGTGCAGAAAGAGAAAAAAGGGGTGCACAAATAGGCAAGAGGGGTGCAGAAAGAAGCAAGTGAGGTGAAGAAAGAGGCAACAGAGGTGCAGAAAGAAGAGAGGTGTAGAAACAAGCAAGAGAAGTGCAGAGAGAGGAAGGGAATTGCTGAAAGAAGCAACAGAGGTGTGGAAAGAAGCAAGAGAAGTGCAGAAAGAGGCAAGTGAGGTGCAGAAAGAGGCAAGAGAGGTGCAGAAAATGTCAAGAGAACAGCAGAAAGAGGCAAGAGGGATGCAAAAAAGGGAAGAAGGGTACAGAAAGGAGCAAGAGCGGTGCAGAAAGAAGCACGAGAAGTGCAGAAAGAAGCAAGAGAGGTGCAGAAAGAGAAAAGACGAGTGCAGAAAGAGACAACAGGGATGCAGAAAGAGACAACAGGGATGCAGAAAGAGACAACAGGGGTGCAGAAAGAAGCAAGAGAGGTGCAGAAATAGGCAATAGAAGTGCAGAAAGAGGCAGGTGAGGTGCAGAAGGAGGCAAGAGAACTGCATAAAGAGGCAAGAGAGTTGCAGAAACAGGCAAAAGGGGTACAGAAAGAGGGAACAGGTGTGCAGACAGAGGCAAGAGAGGTACAGAAAGAGGCAAGAGAGGTGCAGAAAGAGGCAAGAGAGGTGCAGAAAGAGGCAAGAGAGGTGCAGAAAGAGGCAAGAGGTGCAGAAAGAGAAAAGAGGGGTGCAGAAAGAGAAAAGAGGGGTGCAGAAAGAGAAAAGAGGGGTGCAGAAAGAGGCAACAGATCTGCAGAAAAATCTGCCCTGTTCTACACTCCTCTCTCTCACTGCCCTGCTTCAGGCCCCCTCCCCCCCTGTTCTTGTGCTCCAAGCCCTCCGTACACACTGTGCCGAATGATTTAACTGGTTTAAGCACATTTACATTGGGCCCAGCCACCGTCCTCACTGCCCTCGTTGACTATGCAAGCACCTATTCACTGTCCTGCTGTGTGTTCACCCTCACTGTACCGACACAACCCGAGTGCCCCTCAATGACCAACTAGTGACCAACTGGAGCTTAGCCCCCTCACTTCCAAGCCGCTTTGAAACTACTGCCCTGCTCCACGCTCACCCATCACAGCCTTGTTTCATACTCTGACCCCTCACTGCCATGTTCGAGACTATGCCCCTCACTGCCCTGCTGCACACTCACCCCTTACAACTGAACTCCACACTCACAACCTCACTGTAGTGTAGTTCCTATTTCCCTAATATGCTCTGCGCATTGGAATAATATAACCTATAGGTTTGACATAGGACTAAGGTCGGTATGTCCCTATCGATTATATTAAACTTAATTACCTGTGCCAGCTAGCTCAGAGGCCACTAGAAACTCCTTGAGAACAAGAAGGAGTAGTTTCTGGCAACCGAAAAACATGACTACTTGGTTTCCCTTTAGAAGCGGAACATGTCTCAGAATCGTGGAAACAATAGATAACAGTTTCACTCATTCAATCGTGCATGCTTAGTTTCTGCAGAGTTACACAGAAAGGAAAGACGGGCGTTTCAATAAAAAGGTTTTATTGAACAGTCTTGTTTCTCGTGTAAGAGATATGTGCTGTTACGATCACAAGACAGTATGCAAGATAAATAATGTACAGCGTAAGCAGTAGAAATAAATAATACTGCACTAGCATTATCTTTTAGCATATATTCACGTACATAAATAACATGAGCTAAAAATGCGAGTACTCATACGATGCGTCTCTAAGCTAGTTCTACCCCAGTGTACCTAACCTAGCCTAGGTGTAGGGAAGAGTAGAAGTAGGTGGAGTATTCTCTAGTATGGTAGACTAAGAGTATGTTAAGTCTAGTATGCCAAGAGTCCCTCTAGATTCTAGTCAGCTCCATACCTTGAGAATGAGAGAGGTGGGAATCTCCTGCCGGATCTTGGAACTCTAACACCCCGCAAGGGGAATCAGAACACTGGAAGCTCGATAGCTGGATTCTCTGCGTGCAGGGATGACAGCGTCTTCTCAGTGCGTCAGGCCGGGATACGCGCTCCTCTGAAGTCGAGGTCTCCTCTAACTTGCTTTGGCAAGGGAAGGTATATTTATACCTGGTAGGTGTCAAGGAATGTTACCATTGACGTTAGGTCGGACAGGGGAAGACGTCAGGAATGAACCCTTAAGGTATAACGGTTCATACATAATAGATGAGTTCTTGAAGAAATCAATAGTCCTGTGCTAGGGGAAACTCCCAAGGCTTAAGGGTCTGGTTTCTAAGAACTTGTTGTGACGTTAGGGGGGACAGATGTCGGTGACCATGCCTGTATTTGGAGTGCACGGTTAATGCCTAAATAAGGACTGGGATTCTATGCCTATATAAGGGCATGGCGAATTGTGCCTATATAAGGACATGATTCAGGAAAACCTATATACGGGTACCTAAAGCAGAATACAACATCACTACTGCCCCTCTTGAGTCTAAGCCCTCCTTGCTCCCCTGCCCCATACTCAGCCCAGTCACTGCCCTGTGCCATTTTCAGCCCCCCCCCACTTTCCTGCTCTTCAGTCTGAGCATTCCTCGCTCCTGGTCCAGCCACAGAGACCTCACTGCCTTCTCACTGTCCGGCTCCATACTCAGCCCCTCACAGCCCAGCTCAGCTCCACACTTAACTCTTCACTGTCCCTCCTCAATATGAGCCTTCCTCGCCCCCTGGTCCAGTCTCAGCCCCTCCTGCCCTGCTCCGATCTCAGCACTCGCACTGCCCCTCTCTATACTTAGTCCCCTCACATCCATGCACCATACTCAGCTCCATCAATGCCCGCTCCAAACTCACCCCCACACTGTGGTTCCATGTTGTGGAACACCTTCAACCAATCCCGGGCTTGCGGCCACCTGTGCATTGCATTCTGGGATTTGTAGTCTTACTTTTAACAGGGTAAGCACTGGCTCAAAAATCCCAGCGTGGACATTGACGTTGGCCTAAACAGTCACGACTCACTACCGGATGACGGTATCGGGCATGACACTAGGATAGTGGTTAGTTCTTTTTTTTTTACGGAGTTTTATATAGTGCCGTTAGAAATGGGAGTTTTGGTAGGCTAGGGCATGTGCCAAAACCAGGCAGAAACCACCACTCTAGTCAGGATAAGGGAGTTACACTCCTAAAATAACCCCTGCTCACCCCCTTGGTAGCTTGGCACGAGCAGTCAGGCTTATCTTAGAGGCCGTGTGTAAAGCATTTGCACATAACCAACAGTAATACAGTGTAAGCACTACAAACGGACCCCACACCAGTTTAGATAAATATCCAATATTTTTATATACTTCAGACAAGACCAAAAACGATAAAAATCCACAATACAATACTTGATAAATAGTTACTTGGCAAGATAGTTTCTAAACTGTAGAAATACCTCAAAAACACAGTTCGTACGAGTCGGTAGCTCCGTCCGGGGCTACCGCGATGTTGAAAGCAACAGAGTCTAACAGTTCCAGCCGACCGCGTCGATGCAGGCCAGCAAAAGCGTGAACAGACTCGGTCACAGCACCTTTCTCGTTGTGGCTGACACGGAGTGTGCGAGCCGGTCGGCGTACGTCGCGGTTGCGTTGCAATATGGAAGCGGTGCAGGGCGCGGTGTCCTCTAAATGCGGTGCAGGCAGCGGCTCGGTGACGATCGTCCAGACGGCGTCGGTGAGACCAAGGCGTGTGGTGCAGGGTGAGACGGTGCTCGATGCGGTGCTGGCAGGTTGCGTTGCAGGCGACCAAGCCGGAGTGCGGGAGCTGGCGTCGGTCAGTCCGGACAGCGGTGCGAGTCGGGGCGGTGCGTCGCAAAGTGTGCGATGCGGTGCCCCAACCACGGTGCGGTCACAGGTGTTGAGCCAGCAGCAGCGACAGCGTCGGTGCGGTCCGGATGGCGAAGTGAAGCGGTGCGGACTGCGGTGCCCACAGGTCACGGTGCAAGCAGCGGCTCGGTGGCGGTGGCGGTCATCATCGGTGAGACCAGGGTTGCGGTGCGCGAGATGCGGACGGTGCGGTCTGCAGTGCGGTCAGGACACCAGGCCAGCGATGGAGTCGGTTGACGGAGTCGGTTGCAGCTCCCTTCTCTGTGGCAACTGAAACAGCGGTTCCAGGAGCGGTACCCAGAGGTTGGTTAAGTCTTTGTAGTCTCTGAGACTTCTTAACAGGAGGCCAGCTCAGTTTCAGGCCCTTGGAGATACTCAGCACAAGTAGAGAAAGTTCAGCTTAGTCCTTTCACTGCCCAAGGCAGAAGCAGCAACTGCAGGCCAACCCAACAAAGCAACAACACAGCAAAGGGGCAGTACTCCTCCTGGCAGCTCTTCCAGCTCTTCTTCTTGGCAGGTTCCTTGATTCCAGCGAGTTCCAAAGTCTTGGGGTCAAGGCCCCAATATTTATACTCATAATTCCTTTGTCCTCTGAAGGCAGAGGGTCCTGTACCTAGTCCAAACCAGTTCTGGGTGCATTCTGTCAGTGCACACCTTCTTCCTTTGTGAATGTGGGGCAGGGTGCTCAGCCGCCCAGAAGGAGGTGGAGCCAGCATTGTGGAAGGCAGGCACAGACCTATTCAGGCCCAGGTGTGACTCCTCCCACCACTATGTGCAGTTAAGTCTATTCAGCCTAGTGCTGACTCACCCTGTCTCCTGGAGCCACCCCCAGCCCCTGTCACACACAAACCAGACATGCAATACACAAGCTAGCAGTGGCAGGCTGGATATTTAGGCAAGAAAATACCTACTTTCTAAAAGTGGTATTTTCAAACACAGAATGTTAAAACCAACTTCACTAAAAGATGTATTTTATCATTCTGAGTTCAGGCATACTAAACTCGAATTTCTACCATGTTCCCTGGGTCAGTTAGGATTATAAGATGTTATAATCAGACTGCCCATTCTGGCCTATGGGGACAGGTAGCCTTGCAATAGTGAAAAACGAAATAGGCTGTAATTCACTATCAGGTCATGCCACACACACCAGGGCATGACCTACCTTTCACATACAACGCACCCTTCCCACAGGGGTACCTTGGGCCTACCTTAGAGGTGACTAACATGTAGAAAAGGGAAGGTTTAGGGACTGGCAAGTGGGCGCACTTGCCAAGTCGACATGGCAGTTCCAGACTGCACACAGGCTCTGCAATGGCAGGCCCGAGACACATTTTACAGGCTGCGTCTGTGGGTGGCACAACCAGCGCTGCAAGCTCACCAGCAGCATTTGATTTACAGGCCCTGGCACACTCAGTGCACTTTACTAGGGACTGACACATAAATCAAATAGGCCAATCATGGAAACAGCAATCCATAACACAATTTACACAGAGAGCATATGCACTTTAGCACTGATTAGCAGTGGTAAAGTGCCCAGAGTCCTAAAACCAACAAAAACAGGGTCAAAAACAGGAGGCCAAAAAGCAAAAAGTCTGGGGGTAAACCCGCTGAAAAAGCCAAGTCTAACACAACCCCCTACCAGCCTAAAGCCAGGGTAGACTAATCAATCCCTTGATGGACTTCCCTGCTTGGGGCGATAGAACATAGACCTGGCCCACAACAGCGGGGGCACGTTCTGGTTCTACGCCTTTCTAAACCCAGTTGGATCCCTCTGTCCTCACTCTCAAGGCCCAATAAGCTAACCCATGGGGCCTTCTCCTCACCTGTGGACCCCATCTGTGCAGCACCTAAACTTACTTTGCTCGCAGATGTGTCCCAACAGGCAGATAGTACCCACATGGCCAACACAGTGGTGCGGCCCAGTCCACCCCCGGGGTGGGACTCCTGTCCCCTTCCAGGGGCAACTCTGTCCACCAGGACAGCCAGCCACAGTGGCCACTGACAACTGTCAGTGATGAGAGCCAGGCCTTATGCCTTTCCGGCCACTCCAACCACGGTGGCGTTAGAGAGTGGGGGGCGGTAGCCCCAGGTGCCTGGCACCCTTTCTCCACTCTCCCCTCTGCCAAGTCAGGTATGGCATCCTGACACTGGCCCACCAGCCCAGGGCCTGTACCCTGCGGCTGGACAGGAGACTGGGGTGGGCTCTCCCACACCCTCTCCTTCTCCCTGGGGCTCTGTACCCTCCCACCTGGAGTGGTACCCCCTTCCAGAATTGTCACGGCACCTGTGGTAGGTGTCCTGCACAATTCGCCCACCAGTTCAGGGGTGCTATCCTGCAACTGGTGCACCAGCCCAGGGTCTGTACCCTGCGGCTGGACAGGAGACTGGGGTGGGCTCTCCCACACCTTCTCCCTGGGGTTCTGTACCCTCCCACCTGGAGCGGTACCCCCAGCAGACAACCCGGTCAGGACACTGCTCACAGTCGTCCTTCCCTCCAGGTCAGGCAGGACCTGAACCTGGGCTCCCAACCCATGGACTAAACCCTGCGGTTGGGCACTTGCCTGGCACACCAGGACTTCCTTGGGAGCACGCATGCCCCCCCGAGGGTAACACATGACTCATGTGTTCTGTGACAGTCTGTCTGGCGCAGATCTCCCGTCCCTTGTCCAGCTGACAGTGCGCGAAGATCCCCAAGGACAGAAGTGGTGTCACCATGGTCACTCCTAGGAGGCTCAGCCCTTCTGGCTGGCCCCTGACCCACTGGTTCTCCCACTGGGGAACACATCCCCCTCTCACCCCTCACTTTGGACTTCTGCACCCTCCACTTAGGAGCGGCACCGCCAGACACCAGAACCACTGGAGCTCCGCTTACAGATGCTCCAGGTTCTCCTGAATCTAGGAGATCCCCCTCAACGGATGGCCTATCAGTACAGCCTAGGCTTCCCACCTGGTGTTCCCTCCTGGAACCACCCAGGCTCTGGGACCGCGTTTCGGGCACCTTGGGCCGCAGCCCCTTCCCACTCCTTCTCCGCGGAGACAGGACGTGAGTCCCTACACCCTTCCCATGACACCGGGACCTATCTGGGCTACCATGAACCTTTCCCACCACCCTTGGTGGGGAAATACCCAAGCCCCTTCCTTCCGGGTCACCCCCAGATGCTTCTCCAGACCCTCTGGAGTCCACCAAAAGGTCTGCCTCCAGTGCAAGCTCCCTGGGGTCAGAAAACTTACACTCCACTGGGTGTTGGCATAGCTCTGGAAAACAGGGACTTACAATATGCTCTCCAACAATTGAATCACACAGCCCCACATAGGTGTTAACCAAACTACCCTTCACCCAACCATCCAGTGCCTCAGACAAGTACCCCACATCATTCTCACAAGACCGGTGAGACAGTGTCTGACTGTTGCTGTCTCTCAACCCATACTCTTCTGGCTGGTCTTCATACTCACTTACCAGGGCTTCTATCATGGGGGAACCCCTCTCCCTGCACCTCTCATCTAGAGTCAGTAGAGTGTCCCTCCCACTACCAGGAAAATGATCCCTGTGCCAGTTCCCCAATCCACCTCAGGGACACTACGCACCACTGGAGTAACCTCACAATCCTGAACCCCCTGGTGTATGTCAACCCCCTCCTTGAAGCAGGGCCCCAAATCTGTGTGTGTGTGTACCTCATCCTCAGTACTGGACCCAACACTTTTGCTGCCACCATCTGGGCTGGGCCTAGCCCTACTGGCTTCCCAGTCCAGCTCTCTCATTTTAAACTCATGGTCTAAGATCATCTTCTTTTCCTCCATGGCCATTCTTTTGTCTTCCCTCTCACTTTCCATCCTGAGTTTCTCTAATTCGAACTTCCTTGCTTCCCGCCTGTCCTCCAGCTCCTCTGGGGACAGGCCACTGCTGCCTGGCCTGGAGGATCCCCCCCCTCCCAAAAGCACATCCACCCTAGGAGTAGGCTCCTTTGCCTCTCCACTGAGATCACCAGACTGCCCACTGGCATGTCTGGCTGCTACCCAGGCCCTCAGCGCCTTTTGTAGCTCCTCTTTCCTAGTGAGGCCTCTGACTTGGACTTTCAGGTTTTTGCAAATCGCTTTCAATTCTTTCACATTGTAGGATTCCAACCTATCCTCCTCAAAGGCAACTTCCAGGGATGCAACAGATGATGCAATTGATTCAGGCATTATGCAGTAGCAAGTTCAAATTGGCAAGATCAACAATAGGCCAAAAGAACCAGTATGTGGTATGTAATGGTCTGCGATATGGTTGTAGTGCACACCAATCTCTGTAAGTCAAGTGCAAACACAAGTCCTATCCTCACCGCTGACAACCAATGTTAGAAATGGGATTTTTGGTAGGCAAGGGAATGTGCCAAAACCAGGCAGAAACCACCACTCTAGTCAGGATAAGGGAGTTACACTCCTAAAATAACCCCTGCTCACCCCCTTGGTAGCTTGGCACGAGCAGTCAGGCTTATCTTAGAGGCAGTGTGTAAAGCATTTGCACATAACCAACAGTAATACAGTGTAGGCAGTACAAACGGACCCCATACCAGTTTAGAAAAATATCCAATATTTTTATATACTTCAGACAAGACCAAAAACGATAAAAATCCACAATACAATACTTGATAAATAGTTACTTGGCAAGATAGTTTCTAAACTGTAGAATACCTCAAAAACACAGTTCGTACGAGTCGGTAGCTCCGTCCGGGGCTACCGCGATGTTGAAAGCAACAGAGTCTAACAGTTCCAGCCGACCGCGTCGATGCGGGCCAGCAAAAGCGTGAACAGACTCGGTCACAGTACCTTTCTCGTTGTGGCTGACACGGAGTGTGCGAGCCGGTCGGCGTACGTCGCGGTTGCGTTGCAAGATGGAAGCGGTGCAGGGCGCGGTGTCCTCTCGATGCGGTGCAGGCAGCGGCTCGGTGACGATCATCCAGACGGCGTCGGTGAGACCAAGGCGTGCGGTGAAGGGTGAGATGGTGCTCGATGCGGTGCTGGCAGGTTGCGTTGCAGGCGACCAAGCCGGAGTGCGGGAGCTGGCGTCGGTCAGTCCGGACAGCGGGGCTGTGCGTCGCAAAGCGTGCGATGCGGTGTCCCAACCACGGTGCGGTCACGGGTGTTGAGCCAGCAGCAGCGACAGCGTCGGTGCGGTCCGGATGGCGAAGTGAAGCGATGCGGTGCGGACTGCGGTGCCCACAGGCCACGGTGCAAGCAGCGGCTCGGTGGCGGTCGTCGGTGAGACCAGGGTTGCGGTGCGAGATGCGGACAGTGCGGTCTGTGGTGCGGTCAGGACACCAGGCCAGCGATGGAGTCGGTTGACGGAGTCGGTTGCAGCTCCCTTCTCTGTGGCAACTGGAACAGCGGTTCCAGGAGGGGTACCCAGAGGTTGGTGAAGTCTTTGTAGTCCCTGAGACTTCTTAACAGGAGGCCAGCTCAGTTTCAGGCCCTTGGAGATACTCAGCACAAGTAGAGAAAGTTCAGCTTAGTCCTTTCACTGCCCAAGGCAGAAGCAGCAACTGCAGGCCAACCCAACAAAGCAACAACACAGCAAAGGGGCAGTACTCCTCCTGGCAGCTCTTCCAGCTCTTCTTCTTGGCAAGTTCCTTGATTCCAGCGAGTTCCAAAGTCTTGGGGTCAGGGCCCCAATATTTATACTCATAATTCCTTTGTCCTCTGAAGGCAGAGGGTCTTGTACCCAGTCCAAACCAGTTCTGGGTGCATTCTGTCAGTGTACACCTTCTTCCTTTGTGAATGTGGTGCAGGGTGCGCAGCCTCCCAGCAGGAGGTGGAGCCAGCATTGTGGAAGGCAGGCACAGTCCTATTCAGGCCCAGGTGCGACTCCTCCCACCACTCTATGTGCAGTTAAGTCTATTCAGCCTAGTGCTGACTCACCCTGTCTCCTGGAGCCACCCCCAGCCCCTGTCACACACAAACCAGACATGCAATACAAAAGCTAGCAGAGGCAGGCTGGATGTTTAGGCAAGAAAATACCTACTTTCTAAAAGTGGTATTTTCAAACACAGAATGTTAAAACCAACTTCACTAAAAGATGTATTTTATCATTCTGAGTTCAGGCATACTAAACTCGAATTTCTACCATGTTCCCTGGGTCAGTTAGGATTATAAGATGTTATAATCAGACTGCCCATTCTGGCCTATGGGGACAGGTAGCCTTGCAATAGTGAAAAACGAAATAGGCTGTAATTCACTATCAGGTCATGCCACACACACCAGGGCATGACCTACCTTTCACATACAACGCACCCTGCCCACAGGGGTACCTTGGGCCTACCTTAGAGGTGACTAACATGTAGAAAAGGGAAGGTTTAGGGACTGGCAAGTGGGCGCACTTGCCAAGTCGACATGGCAGTTCCAGACTGCACACAGGCTCTGCAATGGCAGGCCCGAGACACATTTTACAGGCTGCTTCTGTGGGTGGCACAACCAGTGCTGCAAGCCCACCAGCAGCATTTGATTTACAGGCCCTGGCACACTCAGTGCACTTTACTAGGGACTGACACATAAATAAAATAGGCCAATCATGGAAACACCAATCCATAACAATTTACACAGAGAGCATATGCACTTTAGCACTGATTAGCAGTGGCAAAGTGCCCAGAGTCCTAAAACCAACAAAAACAGGGTCAAAAACAGGAGGCCAAAAAGCAAAAAGTCTGGGGGTAAACCCGCTGAAAAAGCCAAGTCTAACAAGCGCGATCTTGACCCGAAAGTATCGGGTATCAGAGCGCTTTACACGAGCACAAGTTGCGTTACATCATGAGGACACATTCATTTTTGTTAGGCACGAACAGCCTATTATTATGACAACAGGGGGTGTGGGGGGGTATCCGGCGGGACTTTCCCACTAAAAACAAAAGAAGGACTTCAGCGACGGAGCGATGGGACCAAAACTATCTGAAAATAAAGTTTCCCTTCCAGAAAGGTTAGCGTGCACAGCAGTGAGTCGAAGCCCTGCTTCCCATACAAGTAACAGTCACACTATGAACTCACTCCCTTCCACGTCTGCACATCCGAGAGGCGTGCTACAAACCGAACAATGTGTGCACAGCGGAAGCCGCGCCATGGACTGTATTGTGTACACAACACCGTGTATTTGCAACCAGAGCTACGCTAATGCAACTGCTCCGGTCTTCCAGCACAATAAAACCCAGTACTGCTTAAAGGAGCCGCGAGCTATGTTCTTATGCATAGCGCTTCCTATCACAGAGGTGCTGTTTTGTGTGTAAATAAATAGCAGGTGTTACTGAGACCGAGCACAATGGTGCTCAGTTTAGGCACCTCAGAAGGATGAAAGGCTGAGCCGGCTCTGCCCAGCGCTGGGCCTATGAACTGTAAGCTACATACAGATCCGGTATGTATCAGCAAGCGCTTCACTCGCTGTGCTGTTTTATTTCCCGGTCGAGAAAGTCTCCTTCCGAATACCAGAACCCGGACGAAGAGGGATGGGGTGCCTAGAAGACACCGAAGAGTTTCCAGCAGCACCCTTTTATTACCTTGTTCCAGTCAGGAAAAAGAAATACGGCATCATGGCCCATGTGTGGCGGCTTTTGGGCTGAGTACTGACGGCTGTGCCCTCACTGCTATCATTTCCTCACGGCGCAGCACATATCGGGGTTAGTCGCATACCCCTCAAGAAAGGCCTGACGCGGCTCCCCAGCGTCAGCAATGGATGCCGCAACGACCGGTTCCTGCTAGGGCGGCGTGCTTTGCTTAGAAAGCAATAAACAAAACCGATCTGCAGAGTCCTCTCGTGCAGTTTAAGCGGGGGGGGGGGGGAAGAGGTCCATTCTGGGTCTATGGAAAAATGCATTATTAGCAGCATGCAGCTTACAAGTATAGCCCCTTATGTTTTGATAATCAAATTTCCGCTGGGCGCCTAATACTCTGCTACGATATACTCATCTGCTCCCTAGGGGTTTCCAAGGGCGTCCTCGTGTCGGCACGTCTCCCCGAGTCTCCGGCTAGAGGGGCAGCCGCATCCTCCAGCTGAGCACGGCATGTCGCAGGGTTCCCAGTCAGCTGTGATGACTGCAGGGCGCCGGCTCCAGCACCGCACAGGAGCCGCGGCAGCCCAAACACGCAGCCGTGTAAACAGCCGCCGCCGCCCCTTGTTCCGCAGGCTCAGAGCGGCGGGGTACAGCTGAGCACTCCCGGGGCCGACCCAGTCCAAAACAAGAGACCGCATATGATCACGGACCTAGGGCGCCTCACACCAACAGCGTTTATCGCCCCAGGCACACTCCGACGTCCTGACTGCGTTTTTCCTGCAGTCCGCGCCTCCGCCACTCCGTGCCTGCGTCCACGGGCAGAACTCAGCACAAGTCGTCAACGATCTCCACAGCCACCCCCCTTTTCTGCTTTCAGTACATGCATCTTCAAGTAGAAGCACTCCATAAATAACATCTTCATTACTTTGCAAACTAACCCGAACTGCTGCTGTTGGTGGCAGTTACATTGATTTTCACTCGATGCGAATCACAAGATGGCTGCCAACACTTCCTGGTTTGAAGTGTTGGCAGCCAATTAGAGCCAAGCTCGTGCTCGGGGGTTAGGCTCCGCCCAGATATCGAAAGTTTTCTTTTTTTTAATTTCTCAGGAACTACTGAACAGATTTACACCATTTAAAAAAAAAGTGCTCTTTCTGAACCTAGACCTACCTTTTTGCCAAATTTGGTGTAATTCCGTTCAGCAGTTCGGGCTGTAGCTTTGTCTAAAGTTTCCTATGGAAATTAACATGGGGAAAACGCGTTTTGGGACCCCCCTTTTTTCTCAGGCCCCGCTTGATGAATCACGCCGAAACTTTCGAGACAGGAGCTGACCGGAGCGCCCCACTAGTTTTGAAACTTTCGCGAAGATTCGTCAACCGGCGCCAAAGTTATTGGGAAAAGAAAAAACGCTTTTCCTATGGAAACTAGGTCCTAACTATAACTACCTACTGGCGACCGCCAGTAGGTAATATATATGTGTGTGTATATATATATATATATATATATATATATATACATACACACATATACAAAGTTGCACTATATTCAGCCATCACTCCCCAAATACACCCACCATTCCACACTACACCTAGAAAATCCTTCCCTTATTCACACTGCCATCTCTCTGTTCTTTCCTTCTACCCGATACTGATTGATTGTCTACCTCCAAAAATACCCAACATCCACTGCATCGGACCCAAGTTGAAAGTACCCGTTGGATCCACACGACCCCAACTAATGATCGTGTTTACAGCCTCTAAGGGTCAGCATGGACTAACAAAGCGGTCAGTATCCTTTCATGCTGTTAATCCGGACCTGTTGCGGGAGAAGGAGTATGTGCCTTTCTGTATTGTGAACCATGGGGAGGGGATGCGACAATTGAAGAAGAAACTAGGAAACCCTTTCCTCTGGGGCTCCATCTACTTTCTGAATGAAATGATTAAAGTGCTAAAAGGTGGTGATTAGCAAAGGTAGAACACCCTATGGGGGCTAACATATGACTTAATTGAAAAGTTTCCTCCCACAGTCATTTGAGCAGTAGCATCAAAGTATTTTCTCTTTAAAATTTTATTGCAAGTATTTTAATCACTCGGTGAAAAAAAAACAACCACCTTGAATGTCATACCAAGCTTAGCCGCCTTTTTAGGTGTTTCCACTTTTCTTCATTTAGGTTTAAATTAATAGCCATCTTTACTTTCCTCAATTTGTGTTTTATTTCATAGCAGGTATGACTTATGACTCAATGTTTATTTATATGTGTGCACTAAATTTCAAATGTAGGAACAGGCATCATATTAAATAACCACTGGTCAGCAGCGAGAGACATCCATATTATAAATATAATTACATGCATCTATAATAATGTGTTTGTATATAGTGTATCCTACCACACTGTTTCTAAGCACTGTAAACACAAGATATCATTCAGCTTTGATTGAAAAATAAACCCTTCATTCTCACTAACGTGAATGGCATGGTACAGTTGAAATAACACTTTCCGTGACATCAGTTCATGTTACAACATTACTCACTACCTTTGTTAGTCCCCTCCACTCATTTTCATAGACGCCAACATTTCGGAAAAAGAGGGAAATTCAGAGACAACAATCAGGGAAAACTAATTTGCCCTGTAATTTGATTAGGGCTGGATGGAGTTTTACATGGGTGAAACCTACAATAACATAATTCTTAGCGCACAAAATGAGGAATCTTCCAAATAAATTGGGAGTGTTTGAATGGATGCATTTTTTTTTAGGTCTCGCCTGAGCCAGCGCATGCGCTGCTTTGGCCGAGACATTTAGTAAGTGGGCTTTTAAAAGTCCGACCACACGCTTTTGCTGGCCTCAAGCTTGCGGTTACGAGCGCGGGCACGCGCACAGACGCCATCTGGCTTTCCTCGCGGCACCCTTACAGAGTGCGATGAGGCGCCAGCTGGCTTTCCTCTTGCTTGCTCTCCCAAGCGCCTCGCTCCGCCCATCTCTCGCCCCATTTCTCCCGCTCTTTGCCTATCGGCCCTCTCTCTTCCCCTTTCTACTCTCTTTACATGCCTCCCACTTCCCGGTCTTTCTCCCATCATCACTTTCTCTCTTTGCCATACGAATGAGCGAACTCTATTCAAATGTCCTCACCGCAGAATGACAATCACTTAAAATAACAAGAACAACAACACAGACGTGCCACATTTAAAGTTGCCCATGCGTGTTGCATTTAGAGACGGCGTTGCTCTCATGGATTTACAAGTTGGCGCACTTGTATGCATTCACACCTGATTCATATTCACTAGAATTTCTGCTTTTTGACGATACTTTTTAATGATTCAATAGTCTTTTCAAAAAGATTTCTTATAACTGTTACTCCACAAAGCCAGCATATCAGCTAATCAAAAGCATTCAGCTACAGATGTTGAGTCATCGTTAAAGGCTGCAGCGCGTTCTTTAACCTCCTTACTTCTTATAAAAGGTAGGCCACAGAAACTAAATGCCAAAACCCATTGAGCAGGGCGCACTGCTCAATGCCAGTCAGCACAAGCACACCACAACTGTGTCGGAAGAGTTGAGCCGCAGTTCAGGGGAAAAAATGTAGCGCTTCGGTAACCTCACATCAATCATTTTTCCACGGGTATCAATAATTCCGCAATACTCCACACGCATTGGTAAATTCGGTTACAAAGTTACCAACCTATTGCAGGTCGGACTGCAATTGTCCCCTTAGAAACGGGGGGTTAATGAGGGACTCTAGATCACCGCAGAAGCAATTCTTTACAATATGCTAGGTGCCGCAGCAAACCATGCGTATTGTCAGGCACAGAATTTGATGTTTTAACTCAGTTTTTAAACTGCATATTAAAAGATTAAACGTAATCGTTTAATGGAGAACATCGGGATTGTAATTATTTACTTACTTTAAGACATGAGCTTTGTTGCCATTTATAGGGAACAAGAAACGGAGACATCAATATAGATAAGGCGACTGAAATTATCTGGAACTGGAGGAGCAAGTTATGCGGCACAGGAAAGAAAAACAAAACTTAAATTACGCAAATGCAAATTATACAACTGTTCTGTGACCTACTTGTCAGTTATGTATACAGGAATTCCAGTACTATAATACACAGCTCTTAAGAAGGAAAACTATACAGTTCAGCCAATCCTATTCAAAATTGTATTCACCATAATTAATAATTTGGTCTACTCTGAGGCACGCAAATGGCATTTTGTTAACAGTGGGCCATTGTGTATCACCCAGAGAAAAATAGGATGCGTAAAACATATTCAGCGTTGCACTCAGGAGAAACCCTACCTCATTATTCACCACCTCCCAGGTAAGCCTCGTCTCCTGGGTTGGAGCAACACTATGTTCATAGCTGAGGTCCTCCTCACCCTACTGCTCCCCTGCATCCCATCTGTCTGTCTTGCACAGCTCCAACACTCACTAGATTCACTGGATTGCCAATAGGTCTCGCCTTTGGGACCTTATAAGTGTTTAGCCATGCAACAGTTGATGTTGTTGCACCAAGGATATTGTGCTGCATAACTAAATACTTATAAGGTCCCAAAAGCGAGACCTATTGGCTATGCCAATGCTTGTTTTACTTGATTCTTCCCAAGCAGGATAAAGTAATGACTGTTTGTCATATGCTGCTGGATTGGCGCAACACAAAACTAACAACTAACAAAGGAGTATTTTATGCATGCCACGAGATTCTAGGAACATGAGATAATTCCTGGATCTTTTTCATGGGTCATCTGACAAATGTGCCTTTGTAGCTGCACTCAATATCTTGGAGTGGCTAATGTGACCCAAGCACCACCAATAATTTGATGAACCTAACTCCCTCGATCCAGACACTGGACAAGACAAGCATCATGCTGATAACACTGCTTTGTTTTCAGTGGAAAAAAAGAGTGTCAGTCAGCCACTCTGTAATCCACGTTCAATAACATCCGTTGCCATTTATAGTAGGTGCCAAAGGGAGAGAAGACCTCAAACTCAGTGTGTAAAGAATCACACTGTGTACCCTTTTACACTTTAGGAAGAACTGGCTGACCAGAATAGCAAGGTAGCAATCATCTATTTGATTGCATTTTCAACAAACATTGGCCAAGCTAATAGGTCTTGCCTATGCGAGAGCTATTGGCTCTGGCAATGTGTTTTAGCCATGTTGCATACCAGTGGGACTGCTGTTCAGCATGGCTAAAACTTAGTGGTGTGGTGTAGGTGGTGTAGACTGAGATAGATTGAGATAAAGTGGATGGGGTAGATTTGAGTAGCATGAAGTGGGGTAGATTGGGGTGGAGCGGAGTGGGGAAGAGTGGGGTATATTGTCGTGGGGTAGACTATAGTGGGGTAGATTGTAGTGGGGTAGACTGGAGTACAGTGGGGTAGAATAGAGTGGGGTAGATTAAATTGGGGTAGAATGGGGTGGAGTGGGGTAGAGTGGAGTGAGGTAGATTGAAGTGGAGGGAGGGTTGGGTAGATTGAGGATGGGTAGATGGGAGTGGGTTAGATCAGGGTAGATTGGGATACAGTGGAACGGGGTAGATTGGAATGGAGTGGGGTAGATTAGGGTGGAGTAGGGCCGCCTGTAGTGGGCTAGAGTGAGTGGATTACAGTAGGGTCGATTGGATGGGGTGGGTTAGATTAGAGTGGGATAGACTGAAGTGGGGTACAGTGGAGTGGGGTAGAGTGGTGTGGGGTAGATTCGAGTGGAGGATATTGGACTGGAGTAGAATGGGTTAAATTGGAGGAAGCGGGGTAAAGTGGCATGGGGTACAGTTGTGTGGGGTAAAGTGGAGTGGGGTAGACTGGGAAGGAGTGGGTGGACTGGAGTAGATTGGAATGGGGTAGACTGGAGTGGGGTAAATTGGGTGGATTAGAGTAGGGTAGATTGGAGTGGAGTAGGGTAGACTGGAGTTGGATAGATTGGAGTGAGGTCGTTTGGAGTAGGGTAGATTTGGGTAGACTGGAGAGGAGTGGGGTAAAGAGGAATGGGTAGATTGGGGTGGGGTAGGGTGGGGTAGAGTGGAAAGGGGTAGACGGAGTGGAGTGTGGCAAATTGGATGGATTAAAGTAGGGGAGATTCGAGTGGAGCGGGGTAGACTGGAGTAGGATAGGTTGGAGTAGGGTCATTTGGAGTGGGGTAGAGTGGAATGAGTAGATTGGGGTGGGTGGTGCAGATTGGAATGGAGTGGGGTAGATTGGGGTAGAGTGGAATGGGGCAGATTGAGTGGGGTATATTGCAGTGGAGTAGATTGGAGCATAGTGGGGTAGACTGGAGTGGGGTAGATTGGGTGGAGAGGAGAAGGTAGATTGGGTGGAGTGGGGTAGACTAGAATGGGGTAGATTGTAGTGAAATGGAGTGGGGTAGTTTGGAGTGGAGTGGGACAGATTGGGTAGGGTGGAGCGGGGTAGATTGGAGTAGAGTGGGGTAAGTGATGTGGAGGGGTGTGGAGGGACGTAGAGTAGTGTGGATTGGAGGGACGTACAGTGAAGTATTGTGACGTGTCAGTGTGGAGGGGCTTGGAGTGGCATGTCTTAGAGTGGAGTGCCATAAAATGAAGTGGCATGGCATAGAGTGGAACACATAGAATGGAGTAGAGTGGAGTGGTGTAGGGAGGAGTATGCATGCTGTGGTAGCGCAGTGCCATTACAGACAACACATTACCAATTAAAATGACCATTACATTTGCACAGATATACTGAATTACTGCGCACAAACGATAATGTTCAGAAATGTCATTAACTAGCTTCCTGATGTGTTTTGATCGCATTAATATATTTGTTTCCAATACACTTCAGAATTACATAAAAAGTACCTCATTTCTACTTTCCTAATTTTGATGTATTCTGAAATAACAGCCCAGTTAATTTTTATTGTGTGCTAGAAAACACAAGGCACGATCCCAGACTGCCTAAAAGCAGCTCAGGTATCACCTATACTAAAAAAAAACTAACGCAGATAAAGCTGACCTCAATAACTTCCGCCCTATCTCCAACATCCCCACCCTAGCCAAACTCCTAGAAAAATGCGTCCAATCCCAACTCTGTGCTCACATTGAGAATTTCCAACTTCTAGACCAGCATCAATCTGGTTTTCGGAGGGGGGACAGCACTGGATCGGCTCTCACTCACGTCATGGATGACATTTTAAAAATGCTTGACCAAAATGAATCCTGCCTCCTAATCCGGCTTGACCTTTCCTCTGCCTTCAACACTGTCAATCATGACAACCTCCTATCCATTCTGAAGAACAGAATGGGTTTCTCTGGTCAGGTGTTACAATGGTTCTCGTCCTTCCTCAACCACAGATCACAAAGAGTCAAGGCGAACCACTCTCTCTCCCAGCCCTCTCCAGTACTCATGGGGGTCCCCCAAGGGTCTGCCCTATCTCCTATACTCTTCAACCTATTCTTGGAACCATTAGCTAATTCACTAAACTCCACAAACGTTCTCTTCCATATGTATGCGGACGATACGCAACTTTATTTGAAAATCTCCTCCCCGGACAACATCATCTCACTCAACACTACCCTAACGTCTACTCAAAACTGGTTAACTGAGAACCATCTCCTGCTCAACACCTCCAAAACAGAATTCCTTCTCATCTCTCCGCCGAACCACACCCCCAAGCTAGATCTTTGGTTGAATCACCTCACTGCTTTCAACTGCTCCCCCCTCATTATAGACTCAGCCAAATCTCTCGGAATCACCTGGACAAGCACCTGAACATGAAGAATCATATCAGCAATGTGTGTAAGGGAGCTAATCACTTGATGAGGACACTCAGAAATATCAAACCATTCCTTCCACTAACTGATTTCAAGCAGGTGGTCAAAGCGCTTGTTCTGCCGAGGCTAGACTATGGCAGCGCTACGCTTTGTGGCCTTCCCAAATAAACCCTGGCTCCACTAAGAGCATCACTGAACGCTGCAGCTAGACTGGTCACAGGCACCAAACGAAATGCGCACATATCCCCAGTCCTAAAATTGCTTAAATGGTTGCCCTACGAAGCTCGAATTCAGTTAAAGATTGCCGTTCTGCCACACAAAGCCCTCCATTTCAAAACTCCCAGGTACCTAGCGCAAAAGCTTGAATTATCCTGTGGTGGTAGAGCCTCAAGAAGCGCTAACTCTTTCCTCTTGAAACCACGCATCTTTAGCAAAAAGAGAACCTGCAACCGAGCCTTCTCCGGCACGGCCCCGAAGATATGGAACTCTCTTCCACCGGAAGTACGCAGAATCTCCTCCACGACTGCTTTCAAACTTGAAGCCAAAAGATTCCTAATGAACAAGTTCTTACCTTAATTGGGTTAGGATCATCTGCTCCAAGTCATTGATCCTACAACCATTAGACCCTCAATTGATGCTGTTCTTTTTTGCCTTACTGTGTGCCTCCCTCGTAGCCCGCTATGTACATGTTGATTGTATTACTCGCCTTTGACCCCTTTGTCTTGTAATCATGTGATTATTCTGGTTTGTTATTCCTACTTGATGTCGATATTGCATTTATTACCTTCCTTCCATCCTTTTGTAAAGTGCTCTGATATCCTTCGGGATCTTGTTCGCGCTATATAAAACTTTATAAATAAATAAATAAATGACAAAATACTAAAAGGTTGATGAGAGGAAATACAGATAAGTACAGTAATGAGTCAACGAGCAATAAGAGTTCTTTCGCAGGTTCTGTTTGTTGTGCGTTGTAGATTCTTTATTTCTTATATTCTTTATACAGTTAGGTACAGCCAACGCGTTTCTCCCTTGAAAGGGCTTCTTCAGGGCTGTAAGTACATACAATGTAGTTCGTTTTTAAAATACTGGTAATCAATCTTATCCAGATTTATAAGACAGTTGTACTGTTAAAATTGACCCAAGTGGTCTTAGGAAAGAAATCAAAAGAGAAAGAAGAACCAGCCGTGAAAAGTCGTGAGAAAGATGATGAACTCGTGTCAAGGACCGTGTTGAACTGAGAGAATGTTCTAAATCCTAGAGACAGTTTTAAAAACAGATCAAAAAGGTGTGATGACTGCCAAGTAAAAAGTGTATCCCAAGTGCATTATAGGAAGTTTTGGATTTCTCAGAGCCAGCAGCTTACCAAGATAGTATAGTAGGCAAGGTTCACGTGTCCAAAGTACGAAACACCAGTAAAGAGATGTGTCAAAAGCGTCACTCGCTCAGTCCGATGTGCGCCACTTCCAGTATTCCAATAACCTAAGTAGAGAGAGATGTCGTTCAACCTATGCGTGGTTTGAGCAACAAAAAAATTAAATGGTGACAATACCTTAAGACTAAGTCTAAAGAATAGGCATAAGTGGTGTTTCCACAATAATGGGAGAGAGGAGATTCAAGGCGAAGTATTATACGCTATCAAAGGCTTAATGTTTGATTAGGGATTAAACAAAAAATGTAATGTCCCGGTATGGTGGATGGGAGGCGGTAGTCCTAAAATCACCCAGTTATAACCAGAAAATCGGGCATCGCCATACCTTAGCGTGTGCGATATGTCGTAATCAACTCAGTAGTCCTGTTAGTGTGTGGCGTTTCCAAACGTCCGTAAATAGCGTTCCCTGTAAGGTAGAGTAAAGGAGGTGGAATCTCTAATTGCCACCAAAATGGTATACAGATAGTTCTTAAACCAAATAAAGCCTAATCACAGTAGTTAGGGGGGCATGTCTAGAGTCACCAAGGATAAATGAAAAGTCAGGTGTTTGTTGAAACAAGTGACCACATAAATTGTCCTAAATATGTTCAAAGAACAAGATTAAGTGCATCAGTTCCACTAAAACTTGTTGGTCATACCCCCTTTCTTGCTAGTCTGTCAGTGGCCAGTTTGGCTTGAAACTCAAAATTGGCCTCATCACTGCAGTTTCTGCTGATGCGTAGCAGCTCTCCATAAGGGATAGCTTTCTTCGTGGAAGGTGAATGTGCACTATTGTAGTGTAAAATGCTGTTCACCGCAGCTTCTTTTCTGTATAGTGTACTCTGAACCCTGTTATTACTGATGTAGAGTTCCAGGTCAAGGAATTGTATCTTTGTTTGAGACATGTTAAGAGTGAAGGTAACATTCAATGCATTGTCGTTTAAGAAACCAAAATATTCTTTCAATTGTGCCTCAGTACCAGTCCAGATGATGACGATGTCGTCTATGTAACGACCCCAAAATTGTATGTGTTTTGTTCATTTAGCAGCCGCCATGGACCAAGCATATGTGTGCTCCACCCACCCCATGAAGAGGTTGGCGTACGATGGAGCGAATTTGGAACCCATCGCAGTCCCTTGTTGCTGTTTATACCAAGCTTTGTCAAAGAGTAAATAGTTATTATCAAGAATGAGATCCACCATGTTAAGTAACATCTCGTTGTGGTCAAGGAGTTTGGCCCGTCTGGTGGATAGAAAGAACTCCACAGCCATTCTCCCTAGATTCCTCTTGATACAGGTGTAAAGGGATTCAACATCCAATGTGGCAAACCACATGGAATCCTCCCACTCCAAGTCGTCAAGTTTGTTTAGGATATCCATGGTATCCCTAATGTATGATGGTAGATTCGCTACTAAGGGCGGGGAGAAAGTGTCCACAAATTTAGAAAAAGTGCTTCAGTCATAGAGCCAATCCCAGAGATGATCGGGCGACCTGATGGAAAGAGCTGTTGTTTGTGTATTTTTGCCAGAAGATATATGCACGGAAATCTAGGATTGTTGATTCTGAGGAAACTATACTCAGAATCTGAAAGGAGGCCAATTTCCTTCCAATGCATTAGTTTTCCATTAATAGTAGTAGAGGCTAGTGTACATGGATTGCTGTGTAATCTAACGTAGTGTGTAGTGTTGTTCAATTGTCTATACACCTCACCCTCATAGTCACATCTGTTCATAACTACCACGCTGCCACCCTTGTCCGCTTCCCTTATCACTAGTGAATCATTGGTCTGTAGGATGAACAATGCTTTCCTCTCGTCGGATGATAAGTTATCCTTAACATATCTCGGGGGAAGACCTATCAGAACTGAGTACACACTATTAGAGACTCCGAAATTTTGTGGGTCTCTGCTGCTTTCTTACTGATTTTTGTTTTGAAAAAAGACAGGCTAATAGATATTACAAACCCAGACAATAGCAGAGCACAGAGAACTTGGAGAATTAAGGCCGTGGGTGGTCTGTTTTTTTCATTTACGAGTTTCTCGACCTGCGAGCACTTACGCTCGCAACGGGATGATTTCAACCTTTCGCTGACCAAGCAGCACAGGTGGACGCCCGCTTTTAATGTTGACGCGTATCATGTGACTTTCTTTTATATACGAGAGTGAGCGTCTGACAAACTCTTTGAGTTTGCATTCTTTAAGTCTATTTAAGTATTCCTAATTCTGGTTAGCGGAACTGAGGCACTTAATCTCGTTCTTTGTACATATTTAGGACAATTTATGTGGTCACTTTTTTCAACAAAACACCTGAATTTTCACTTATCCTTGGGTGACTCTAGACATGCCCCTCCACCCCCCTAACTACTGTGATTAGGTTTTAATTGGTTTAAGAACTATCTGTATACCATTTTGGTGGCAATTAGAGATTCCACCTCCTTAACTCTACCTTACAGGGAATGCTATTTACGGACGTTTGTAAACGCCACACACTAACAGGACTACTGAGTTGATTACGACATATCGCACACGCAAAGGTATGGCGATGCCCGATTTTCTGGTTATAACTGGGTGATTTTAGGGCTACCGCCTCCCATCCACCATACCGGGACATTCAATTTTTAGTTTAATCCCTAATCAAACATTAAGCCTTTATTAGCCTATAATACTTCGCCTTGGATCACCTCTCTCCCATTATTGTGGAGACACCACTTATGCCTATTCTTTAGACTTAGCCTTAAGGTATTGTCACCATTTCATTATTTTGTTGCTCAAACCACGCATAGGTTGAATGACATCTCTCTATACTTAGGTTATTGGAATACTGGCAGTGTCGCACATTGGACTGAGCGAGTGACGCTTTTGACATCTCTTTACTGGCGTTTCGTACTTTGGACATGTGAACCTTGCCTACTATACTATCTTGGTAAGCTACTGGCGCTGAGAAATCCGAAACTTCCTATAATGCACTTGGGATACACTTTTTACTTGGCAGTCATCACACCTTTTTGATCTGTTTTTAAAACTGTCTCTAGGATTTAGAACATTCTCTCAGTTCAACACGGTCCTTGACACAAGTTCATCATCTTTCTCACGACTTTTCACGGCTGGTTCTTCTTTCTCTTTTGATTTCTTTCCTAAGACCACTTGGGTCAATTTTAACAGTACAACTGTCTTATAAATCCCGATAAGATTGATTACCAGTATTTTAAAAACGAACTACATTGTATGTACTTACAGCCCCGAAGAAGCTCTTTCAAGGGCGTAACGCGTTGGCTGTACCTAACTGTATAAAGAATATAAGAAATAAAGAATCTACAACGCCCAACAAACAGAACCTGCGAAAGAACTCTTATTGCTCATTGACTCATTACTGTACTTATCTGTATTGCCTCTCATCAACCTTTTAGTATTTTGTATTTATCTGTGGCCATGTGGCAGCTGGCCATTTGAGATGGGCAATACATGTGCTTGAATACAATAGTGACTAGACTGGGTAATGCAGTTGTAACAAACCCTGCTGTCTTTTCTTGCTTTGAATAGAAAAAATGACATCCTACAGCCTTTCATCTCACATGGGTACTCAGCAAGATGGATTGTCACATAAATTCCCTCACTTGGAAGTCAGCGAAAGAAAAGTAAACACCAAGCGCACTCGGAAGACAGAGCCTGACATTTGACCTTTGTCTCTGAATGCACATCAAATATGACAAGATAAGAAAAAGATGTAAAGGCCTGTTTACAGAAAGTGAGTACTCAGAAGGATACAGTAAACAAAGGATGCTCACAGGAGGGACAAACTCAAGCTGGACAGTCTAAATCAAATAAAACTAGCAACGAATGTGAGTTAGAAACCACATAGCCACTAGTAAGCAAAGGGTGAAATGGATTCCCAGGGAAGCTTTCAGAATGGCTACAAGAAGTCATAAGCAAACCAGACAGCTGCACTGTCTGGTAGGCTTCAACCTAAAAAGGACAATTGAACATAATTGCGTCGTTTAAATATGTTAAGACATATTTAAACAATGCCAATTTTATAGGAGAAAATAATGTGAAAACATGTTTTCATTCTAGGGGCCCCATGATTTTTTTTTTTTTTTACATCGGAGAGTGGTTGAAGACCACTGCCTTAAAGTATGTTCACACTGTTTCTTCCTACATAAAACGAAATACATGTTTTTAAACATGAATCATTCGTGAATGCCCCCATGTCCTGATAATGTTGCCACGAGTTACCCAAAATGTGTCCGTTTGCATTGTTCTCTATTTATACAGACTTTATAGCTATTAAATGTGAGGCAAGCGTGTCTAGGCATAGAGTTCAGAATAGAGTTTAGTTCAGAAACTGTTAGGCGACAACCTTCTTTCTTCCATTTAACACCAACGATCAGTGCTTTGTGTCCAGTGAGTCAATTACAATTAGTTTATGGAGTTCAATATATACACGCACCACAACGTAAATCCAACTCCAGACACCTGTGTAGTCATGAGATGTAAAGGTATGATTTTCTGTTTGGAATGTCAAACACAGTAACATAGAATATCATCTCCCGCCCTACTTCACTCTGCTAACTCCTGGCTTGACAAACAGAACGATTTAGTAGATGCTGGACAATTAAATAATTAATTAACAAAAAAAGAAGCCATAGAGCCCCCACAGAGTTTGCCCTTCAGGTTACAGAGCTCCAATGAGATATAGGCGATGTGCAGCCTGCCATCAGTCATGCTCTGTCTGACACTGTTTAAGCTTCACCTTCCACTTTAAAATCCACTGTAAAGGATAAGCCGCCTGACTCCAAGATCTGTAGGGAGGGGGGTAAATCCCACCGCCCACTCGGTCTGTAAGTATCCATCTCATGTTTGTTTCCCTGGTATACAGCCTTACACCATCCTTATAGCATACATACATACATAGATCAGCCAAACACCATCCCGTATAACATCCACTATCTCTCTCACAATATCCATCCTGTCTCTGTAACTAAAGCTCCAACCTCTCTTTCCTGTCACTTAATATACAGCTCATTCCCACTTACTCCCAGCCATCACTCTCCGAGTATAATTACTTTTGTTGCCGCTACAATAATTCCATCTCTCCAAATATGCACTCCCATCGTCACAGCCTACATCTAGCATCTCTCACAGAACCAGCAGTCTCAGGTTATCCAACCATATGCCTTCTCGCCTATACTTCCCGAAAAGGATTCACATATTGCTTCAAATGATGCGTCTTTAGCCCTGCCTCTTACAGACCAGTGCCTGCCCTCTCCTTCTCCCTTCCTTGATAACATCAAATCTTCCCCTTGTCAGCTACACTGTTTCACGACCTTCCACCTCTGTACTAACTCTCTCGGGTGAGGACAGATGGTCCTGTGTTTGGGTCACGCGTACCTGTAGCCTCCCGACAGACGGTTAACATCCGATCACCGACACTTTCCTTGCGACTCTAACCAACTTCAAGATGCAGAGACAAGGGCAGTAACCAGGAGGCGGGTTTCGAAGTGATTGACAAGTTTAAGGGGCGGTACTGAAAGGGAATCTTGTGATTGTACTTCCCAGTAAGCTCTGCGATTGGTTAGAAAAAATGACCAGCCTCGAAAAAGACGGCTCACCAATCCACGGAGAAACCGGTCGGACTCGTACCTGCTATACCGGAAAAGCCCTCCCCTGTTTTAGGAAGTAAGCGTGCAGCTCCATGTGAGATGATGTTACTGCTGGAATTTGCTTTGAAGGGAATGATATGAAAATACAGACATGTTGGTGTGCATGTGGACAATGCATTCACGTATGCAGCGGAGGCTTTTAGGAACTGGTGGTAGCAATGATGTCTGAGAAGAGTGTCAGTCCTAGGGTGTAAGGATACAGCAAGCACCCCTATGAAAGTCTGAATTTTGTCAGTTGGTGGCATTGGGGAGAGGATGTGGTCCGTCGGCTAGATTGCTGACTTTGGTGCCGGAAACCAAGGAGCCTCGGGGTTGCGTCCACATCCTGTGATTCTGGGCAAATCACTTAATCTCCCCGTGCCTGCTTGTGTCCTTGTGTAACGAAACCGGTGCTCATGTAAAGCGCTCCAATACTTCGGGTCGAGTTCGCGCTATATAAATATGCATTAAAATAAAAATAAAATAAATTAATTGTGCTCAGGGCTCGAGTCGGGCTACCACGCGGGTGGACGGCGTCCCCCCACTTATTTTACCGGGAGCTCGATAACTGGAGCAAATGGAGCCACACATTCACTCTTTGGCCTCTCTGGGGCGAGATCGGAGCTCATTCAGAACGCTGCTCACGCGCTGGCTTCTCTGATGCAATCGCATCTAAGGGGTGAGCGAGGGGAGGCAATGAGTCTGATGGTGCAAGCCACCTTTCGTGACGTCACTTCCTGTCGTGATGTCAGCGTCCCCCCACTTCTTTTTTTAGGACTTCTGCCCTGATTGTGCTGGTTTGTGTATGGTCTGTGGGAAACGTATGGCATAGGCACCATGGCATTAGATAGCAGGGTTGGATTGGGATTAAAAATCGGCCCGGGCACGCAAAAAAAAGAGTGGCCCACATTTGCATATTGCCTTTCCGCAAAACACTGCTTTGGTGAAATTTTATTTAAAAAAAGGGGGGGGGGGGGTGATTTTAAAAAAATGCACGGATTAGTTTACACTGGTGAAACACACCTGTAAACAAGTGAGGCCACTTTTGCTCAGGCCCCCTGCCCCCGCTCAACATGCATATATTAATAGGCCGGCCCAGCGAGAGAAAGGGAGTGACACCTGTGCCCGTTGATAAAAGGGAGGTAATGGGCCCATCTACCTCCAGAATGGCCACTCAGGCACCCACTGGGCCGCTGGCGGCATCGAACAACACAGAAACCGCCCAAATCGGCCCCCCAGGCTGCTCAAAAAAGCAGCCCACAGCTGGAATTCGGATACCGGCCCTAGGGCATTGCCCGAGTGCCCGCGTTACCAATCCGACGCTGTTAGATAGACAGCATGGAGGGTGGCGTTGGGTTTGGGAGGTGGGGAGAGTACAGCTATCTGGCTTGATGCTGTGAAAACATGGCGGCCGTGTTTTCCTGAAGCTCCGCACCCGACAATCGGCATACATCCACCATGCGGGGGCTCCAGAACCGACCGATGGGCTCTCATGAGACCCACTAAGTGGGTCAGCGACAAGAAGCGCCACCAGCAAGGGAGGTGAATGGGCAGCCACGAGATCGGCACGCCTGACTCCAAAATGGCGACCGTTCATGTAACGCTGAGAGCCGACTAGCGGAGCCAGCCGCTTAACGGTAAACCCACGGAAGCACTGAATAGCCATGAAACACGTCAACAGAGGGAGCGATAGCAGAGAAACACATTTCACCCGCGGACAGTGCATCGGCGCGCAAAGAAGCACAATCACCGCCGGGGCAATCATCGCAGCGTCATAATTGAAGAGAGGAGGCCGGACCCCATAGACTAAGTACGCAGCCGAAGTGAAGACCCTACAGCAGTGGGAGCGGGACACGTCGACCCGCGAGTGAGCCCTATGAGGAGTAAAAGGGGACGAGGTGACCCCAGCATGCAGTCCCAAAACAGAGAGGGCAGCCGCGGACGGACAAGCAGCGGGGGCTATGCCCAGGAGGTGAGAAGACATGCATCCATCAGGCAGCCGGTGAGTTCCTGCTCACTTCCTCCCCTCCCCCCCCGCCTCTTCCCGATCACCAGCAGAGCCCGAGGCAAAGTACGGGACGAACACTGGGGGGTCAAGGGGAGCCAAGGAGATCACAGATGACACAAAAGGGAGGGGAGAGGCGTGCCCCCTCCTCCCCCCAACTTCTTCAGAAAGCAGCAAGTCCCGACCCAGTAAAGAGACACCAAAGGCCTAAGACAAGGCCCCACCGGGATCACAAGTGGCTGGGGCCGGGAAGAGTGCGGAGGTTGGGGCGGACCGGGTACGACCAGTTCCCAGCCTCGGCCCACAGCTACTAGGCCGGACTAACCCGGAGGCGCTATACCCGGATGGGGGGCACCCAATAGACTCCGTCAATCACAAGGGGCCAGAGAAGAACCGGAACCTTTCCCTACAACGCCAAGCCACGGCGGGAGGCAACCCCCCTAAGGCACCAAAAAGGAGACAAACGCATACAGGACAGACAGAGAACCGTCGTGAACCAAGCAACAAAGCTACAGAGCAAAAGAGCCCCCCCCCATCCAAAACCACTGGAAACAAACAATCCCCCCGGTCTAAGCAAGCTAAAGAGACTTACAGACAGGCACAGGGGAGACTGGGACCACCCAATCTAGGCCCCTGCCAAAACCAAAACTATACTGAGGTGCTGAGACATCAAGCCATACTCACTAGCAGCAAGCCCCCCTCCCGCACACGAACATGGGCAGACCATGGACGACAGGAGAGCCCCCACCTCCCCAACCAGGCACAGAACAAGTCTCCAATCTTCGACAATCACCACCAGACAGCTGAACCCACCTTTAACAACACCATGTCGGACAAACTCGATAGAGTACTGGCAGCAATAGAACACTCGCTTCGGCACCCTCGCCACCGACCTAAATCTATTGCGGGACGACCACAGGAAACTAGCAGACAAAGTAGCAGATGGAGAAAAGGCCCTCTCCACACTACAGCCCCTGGCAAAAACGCAACAAGACTCCATGAGAGAACTCCAGGCCAGGGTTGCGCTGCTTGAGGAGAAGACGGATGACCTGGAGGGTCGCTCCAGGCGAAGCAACCTACAAATCCTGAACCTGCAAGAGGGGGTGGTGGGAAAAGACCCCATCAAGTACACAGAAACATGGCTCAAGTCATTCACACCACAAGCGGAGCTAACAGCCTTCTTCTCGGTACAGAGAGCGCACCGCAAGGCGGACGCCTCTGGGCTCTCTTCCACGGCCTCTACTAGTCAAACTCCTCCACTTCCGCGACAGAGACACTATACTGCGAGCTGCCAGGCAAAACGGCCCCATCACAGTGGAAGACAAATAGGTCATGCTCTTCCCTGATTATTCCAGAGCGGTGCAACAACAAAGATTGTCCTTCCTGGAAGTAAAAAGACTTCTCCGTGAAAAAGGAGCCCAATACTCTCCACTGTTCCCGGCTAGACTTAAAATAATACATGGCATGACTACAGTTTTTATCACAAACCCGAAAGAGGCTCTGGACTGGTTGGAACTGAATCTGCTAATCAGCCCAAACATGAGAAATACCCGGAAGCAACAGACACGCACACCCAGGCCCCCGCGTCGGCGGGGAAAGGACACTCAGCGGCCATCGGAACCACACCGGCAAAGTACAACTCTAAAGTCTCCGAACTTGGAACAAATCATAGCGGAAAGGCGAGAGGCCCCGCAAACAGCGGACACACTCATATAATCAGAACAGGCAGCGACCTATACATGGACTCTTATCTCAGCACTCCCATGTCATCCTCATAAATGTAACCTAACATTTATACTTAACAGTCGCGGCACCTATTTGTTCACACTCGAAGACCCCTCGGATTATCCGAGCAGACCTATAGGGCCCATTCTTCCTCCCCCGCACAGGAACCCCGAAGTCAAATGCGGTCCACCCCCCCACGATGCACTGAAGGGTACTTGGTTGTACCAGTTTGGTGTGCTGTTTGTTGCAGCAGATCCCCAGCATTGGGTCGTTACCCTGTTACTGTTATAGCTCTCCCCCGCACTTTATCGCAACCCCATACCTATCATTGAACAGAGGGCTACTACTAAGGGCGACACACACAGGCCACGAACATGGAGTAGACATTCCTAACCGGGGGTCTTCTAGTCATGATTCCCCAGCTCCCCCCTACCCTGTGGGATGCATACACACACAAGACACCAACATTGGATATTAAGTTTCTCACCTTAAACGCCCGCGGAATACACACTGCATGGAAACGCTAAGCTATCCACGCATACATTAAGCGCCAACAAGCGCAGAACATATTGCTGCAGGAAACACATCTCACCAAGGGGGAGCTTGACAAACTACAGAGGCGCTGGTGAGGTACCTTCTGCGCCACCACATATTCAGCGTTCGCGCGAGGGGTATGGATAAGGCCAGGAACCCCCTTTAGAGCGAGTTGTAGAAAAATAGACACAGAGGGAAGGTATGCACTGCTGGAAGGCCTATTAGACGGTCAGCCAGTGCAAATCGGCAGTATCTACGCGCCCAATACGGAACAAACAAAGTTCTGGGAGACTCTATCTAAGGTCTTGGCCCAATTTACAGTCTCACCATGGATCCTGAGAGGAGATTACAATTGCAGGCTAGATCTCTCCCTGGACAGGTCTCACCCCCTCCATTCAGACTTCCCCTGTTCACACGCAAACAGCCCGCTTTCGCACATGGACAAACCAGTGGTCACTAACGGACGCCTGGCGACACACGCACCCGACAATCAAACTCTATTCCTTCCATTCCATCCCCCACAATCTACGAGTGTGACTAGATCGATTCTTATGTACTCCCACACTTCTCCCCATGGTCCAAAATTAAGACTATTTGGGCAGAATATTATCAGATCATGACGCACACATTGTAACTCTCCGATGGCGCCCATCCCTACTACCGATCCCTACATGGCGACTGCCACGGGATTGCCTCGAAGACCCGGTGTTCAGACACAAACAGCAGGAAAGCATCCAAAACTATTTCACCGAAAACGCACACACTACATCGTCCAGAACACTAGAATGGGACGCCTTCAAAGTGGTCATGAGAGGAGCCTGTATTCGACAAATCACCAGGGTGTGTAAGACACTAGAACAAACCATACAATCGACTGTCACATTTAGCGAAACTGTCAAAAAAAGCAGATACCGGCGCGGTACCCCTAACACAGTTAGCAGAAGCAAAGACCAAATACACGGAAGCATGCACAGACTTAAGCAGATATAACTTTAGAGCATACGCCGCCAGAACAGATAGCGAGGGGGATCGAGCTAGGATCCTGATGGCCTGGTTAATCCGACAAAACCCGGACTCGCAACCAATCACTAGTATAACAAATTTGGTTGGCATCATCATCTACACACAAACAGAGATTCTGCAGGCCTTTCATGAATACTAAGCGGAGCTATACAATGAACCGACACCAGATAGATCAGAATACGTAGACAAGATCCTTAACCTCATCACCATGACACGACTAGCCGCCTCAGACAAGCCATCTCTAGACGAACAAATCACGATGACAGATATCAAAAACGCAATCCATAACCTAGCCAGAAGTAAAGCACCAGGCCATGATGGCCTACCGTTAGAATATTACAGCACATTCTCCTCCCAATTAGCCCCGAGACTCGAAACAGTCATCAACACGGCATTAGAAACTGGGGAACTTCCCAAGTCCATGCGCAAATCCATCCTGGTGACCTTTCCTAAACCGGACCGAGACCCCCTATTACGATCTTCATACCGACCAATCACATTACTAACATCAGATTGCAAAATACTAGGCAAGATCCTAGCGGACAGGTACACGGGGGTACTTCCCAATTTAATACACCCTGACAAGTGCGGGTTCGTACCCGGGAGAAACACCTCCCAGAACATCCGCAGACTCTTCCACATCCAGGATGGGGTGCGGGACCGATTCCCAAACGCGGCTTGCCTTATCTTGGACTTGGAAAAAGCCTTCGATACCCTGTCATGGCAGTATTTGTTCGCAGTGCTGCAGCAGGTGGGTGTCGGACCCAAACTCATGGCATACACCAGACTGTTGTACACAGGACTTACGTCCCGGGTCCGCATGGGCCGACACATCTCGGCTCCCTTTCGGGTAACCCACGGGACGCGCCAAGGTTGTCCGTTATCCCCCCTCCTTTTCGCCCTCGCAATAGAACCACTAGCAATCAGGCTCCGCGCGGAAGGTGAACACTGGGGCATCCCATTAGAGGACCGCGTCTACAGCGTCTCCTTATATGCGGACGACTTACTAATTTACATACGGGATATCACCATGGCCCTGGCTCCCCTCTGGGCCACACTAGACGACTTCGGGAAGGCAGCAGGACTGAAAGTTAACTGGGCAAAATCCACTATCTATCCCCTCCACCCAAACATCCCCCCACGAGAAATAAGTGCCGGAGAGGTTAGACTAGCATGGAACGGAGATGCCCCAAGGTACGTAGGAATCAGGCTATACCACTCTCCGAAGGACCTTTTCAAAGGTAACCACTGCAGAATACTAAGAGGCATTAAGACTCTGATAAACTTCTGGCGCACGCTACCCCAGGCCCCAATAGGAAGAGTAGCCTTATCGAAAATGGTGATAGTACCCCGCCTCCTTTGCCACTTCGCAAACATGCTAGTATCCCCCCACAGGCCTTCTTTCGCGAGCTCAACTCCCTGCTCATGTCCCTGATCTGGGGGAAGGGACGCCGAAGGGTAGCCCTGGCGACACTACAGTTGCCGAGGGACAGGGGTTGATTGGGCGCCCCATCCTTCGAGGCCTACTTCCTTGCAGCACAGCTCCAATGGTTATCGCACTGGACAGCCGGGCGCCACCTGAAGGAAATGAGCTCAGACTCGGGGCCCCTGACGATTCCAGCGATACATCGCATGCATCTTCCGGGCAGCCCATCCTGGTGACAGTGGCCAGGTCCTGCATACAGAGACTCCATCGCCTATCCCGCGGTGCACCACTTTACTCCCCACTATTACCACTAGCGGGCCTCCCCAGAGGCCGCGGCCACTACACATCTTGAGAAGTACGCGTCTGGACAGAGTACTCACTCACGGAGGTCGAGAACCTGTTACTTTGTTCGAAAGCCTGACAGAAGGGAGTGGACTCCCAGCCGGACAATTTCTTCTACACAGACAAATAGTCTCGGACTGTAAAAAGACCTGGAATCTAACGGGGGAGCCCAAGATACACCCCACACTCCACACGATATTGAACATGGGCACGGGGCGCCACCTCATTTTTTTGTTTTGTTTAAATATCTTTATTGGTATTTTTTAGATTTAATCATAACTGGCATCGTAATTATATACAACACTGTCAATTGTACATCGCGAAGTCATAGTGTCCATATGGCGTACAATAATGCAGTGGACAGTAGCAATAAGTTGATGTTGACACATCTGTCCTGTTTACAGATGTACACTCTATGTCGGGCGCACATAAATAAGTCCTGGTGTGCTATTGCATGCACATGCTGCCACATCATAATTGCTGTATTTGATGTAAGGCCATACACAACATGATTGGGGCATATCTTTGTCTGGGTCGATACCACAATACGTAATATACAGGCCACATCAGCACAGAGGAGTAACTTGTCGATCGGACTTGAATAACATCATGAACACAATAGTGTAGAATGACAATGTACGATAGGTATTGACGTGTGAATACCAATAAGATCTATTTTTTCAATAATCATATAAACAAAATTCAAACGTACAACATTATAAACTGCCATCTAAACTACGCAGGTCAAGCTGCTACTACACATCTGAACACATCTGCTTATTATCTGCACATCAATGCCTTATGACTCGCCTAGCCAGGGGCCAAAATACAGCATGTGTCTGTGGGTAACAAGGAAGCCATCAATGGAGCACTCCCCTCCCGGCGGCGCATGGGGTTTTGATGATCGCTAGTGTTGTATCGGGGAGTTCTTGGGTATGTGATTGTCTGTATGGCTGGGTATAGCAACGCCTTGAATTCAGACCGCTAGGTACTATCATGACTGTTATAACTAAGCGCATTGCTCATCCTCTGCACTCACCGCTTCACCACTTTGAAGAGCCACTAGTATGACATCCCAACCCTGTGCTATTGGATATTTGCGGAGCCCTACCGTCTCTTCCCTGTGTAGTGCCGTGCTCTCTGCCTGTGCCCATACTACAAGCGAACGTTTCCAACCTGCTACCTCTGGCGGGTCCGCATGCTTCCATCTTTTCGTTATTAATCTTTTCGCTGTGATTAATCCTAGATCTCGGAATCTCAAGGTGATCCTATTTTTTTGGATCTAGCAAAGAGTCCCAGTAGACAAATCTCCCATGTCGATGGGAAAGGCGTGCCTGTACATGCAGCCAGTGTTGCGACCACCGCTTGCCAATATTGCTGTAGGTGTGTGCATGCCCAAAGCATGTGTAGCAAATCTGCGTCTAACTGCTGGCAGCGTGGGCATGTGGAGGTGGTGATGTGGAAATACCTATTTATTTTGTCTGGTGAGAGATATGCCCTTTGTATGATGTAAGTCTGTATAAATTTAAACCTAGAGTTCCTTGGTATGTGGCTGGAGCTCGCCAATACAGCATCCCATTCTCTATCCGTCCATGGCCGACATCTATCCGTCTCCCAACTAATTCGGAGCCGTGACATTGGCTTGAGAGTGTGCGTAAGGAGCGCCTCCACCAACCAATGCACTACGTGGGAGCCCGCCCCCATAACATGTAGGTATTGAAGGAGCAGGTGTGTTGGTGGTTCCGCCGTCAAGTCCCCCCAGGCATCCGATAGGGCTTTCAGTAGGGAGGCGTGTAGGAGGAATTGGCCCACTGGTATCTCAGCGGTTACAGCCAGTGTCACAAAGGGCATGAGCACACCGTCACTATAAAGATCTCCCAGTGAGTCCACTCCCGCAGGGCGCCAGGGCTACTTCCGATGTATCCAGTCTGCCTCGTGGCGTGCCGAGCAGCGGCAGGGTCGGAGCATATGGGAGGGTCTCACGCGTAAGATATAAGCTCCTCTTATAGCAATGCAACGCCAAACCCAGATGTATTTGTTTTGGTCTTGGAAGTTTCGCGAAGGGGTGAAACAGATGACAGATCTGAGAGCGGGTCCGGGGCTGTGTCACAGTTGCCGTATCCTCCAGGTGCTGACCATCAAGCCACTTCGTCACCCATTGGAGCTGCGCAGCCAAGTAATACAGTTCCATGTTCGGGACAGCAAGTCCGCCTCGATCGGTGGAAGCATATAGTTTCCATAGGGCCACTCGCGGTCTCCCGTTGTTCCATATGAAATCCCTGAACAGCCGTTCTAGCTCTCGAAAGAGCCTAGATGGGACATAGAGTGGGAGGTTTGAAAAATAATACAGCAGCTTGGGTAGCACAATCATTTTCACCAGAGCGATACAGCTCATGACGTTTAGGGAAGCGTCTTCCAGAACCGCATTTGAGCGCGAAGCGCCGAGATTGCTCTCGTCAAATTACCCTCTAGTAGGTCGTTTGGCATCCGATATATAAATAGTCCGAGATATCGAAATGTAGTGGGATACCATGTGAGAGCTGAGTCGTTTATGACCACGGCTTCCTCCGCTACAGCAGCACTGAAGGGATAGATCCCCGACTTGGCCCAGTTAACCCGGAGTCCAGATATTTCCTCAAAATTTCTGAGTATATCTGCAATGGACGACGGGATCGCAGTGACATCCCGAAGGTATAATAACAGGTCATCTGCATATAAGGAAATGGCGTGTAGCCCATCCCCTAACTGTATGCCCCAGTCTTCCCCATCTTTCCGGAGCATCATCGCCAGCGGCTCCATTGCCAGGGAAAACAAAAACGGGGACAAGGGACAGCCTTGACGCGTCCCTCGTCTCACCCTTATTGGATCCGAAATCAGCCTACCGGTGCGGACTCGGACAGTGGGTCGCTGATACAATAGGCGAACCATGTTTAAAAAGGTATCTCCCAGTTCAAATTTGCCTAAGACTGCCACTAGATAAGGCCATTCCAAAGAGTCAAAGGCCTTCTCCAGATCAAGAACCAGGCAGCCCGATCTAGGCCATCTATGTGTTGCATAGCGCTGTATTCTGAAAAATCGACGGATGTTAAGGGAGGTGCACCGGTCCGGAACAAAGCCGTTTTGGTCAGGATGTACCAGTGTTTTCACGGCGGGAGAGAGACGCCTGGCCAACAGTGATGCAAAAATGTTGTAGTCAGTATTGAGGAGTGCCAATGGGCGATAGGAGCCCAGGAGATCGGGGCTTCTATCAGGCTTAAGGAGGGAAACCAGTAGGGCCTCATTTTGTGTATTTGGAAGGGCAGAATCATCCAGCGCAGTTTCGTACACTGTCAATAACTGCGGTATCAGAATGTGAGCATATGCCTTGTAAAATTCGGTCGGGAGACCGTCAGGTCCAGGCGACTTCCCGTTTGACAGTGAAAAAATACTATCGCGGAGTTCCTCTGAGTGTAGAGGAGCATTGAGGTCCTCGCATTGAGTGGCTAGCGGCTTTGGTAGATCTAGGACTCCCAGGTAAGCCTGTAACTCTAGGGGGTGGCCCGTACGCGTGGTTTGAATAAGTCCTGATAATGCATGATGAATGCTTCATGGATGCCACGTTGCGTATATGCAACACCTCCGTTTGCTGTCCTCACCGATATAATCGGCGCAGAGGAGTCAGTTTGGCGAATAAGCCATGCAAGCAATTTGCCTGCCCTATCACCCAGTTGGTGCGTTCGTGCCGAGTGAGCAGTGTAATTCAGGCACTTCAACCGCTCCAACAGGAGCGCATGTTCTGCCCGGTGTGTATCCAACTGTTCCCGAGCTCCGTCTGTGGCAGCTTGTTCATTAGTGGCCAATCGCCTCTCCAACGCAGCAAGTTCCCTCTCCAGTTGCTTACGCATGCCCGTTTGCGCCCCCAGACAGTGTCCTCTGACGACCACCTTAAAGGCGTCCCACTCTGTTAGCGACGAGGTGGCCGTGCCCGCATTTTCATCAAAATATTGTGCCACCGTGGTAGCCAGTACATCACGGAAGGGTGCGTCTAATAAGACATCTGGCTGAAGGCGCCACATAGGAATTGGCGGCGTCTCGGCCTCCCAACGTAGCTCAATCAAATGTGGGTTATGATCGGAGTGTGTGCGCCCTAGGTATGAGGTGTCGGATATACATGGGAGTAAGTCATTCGACATCATGAAACGGTCTAAGCGTACATGTAGTTTGTGTGCCCCAGAATAATAGGAGTACACCCTGTCCAGTGGGTTCCTGAACCGCCACACATCGGTAAAGTGCCATTGCTCTGCCCAGTGCGTTAAGGCTTTCGCAGCTGCATGGGTGGCTGTTCCCGGCAAGGGAGGAAAGGAACGATCCAAGGAGACATCCAATACACAATTATAGTCCCCTCCTAAGATCTTGGGCGCGTCGTGCCATGTGGAGAGCTTTTGCGATATCTGGTCTAGGTATGCAGCCTGCTCAGTGTTAGGCGCATATATTGAAGCCAATACCACTGGCTTACCATCTAGCACTCCCCGAACCATGACATATCTGCCCTCCCCATCTACCATTGTGTCTGTCACCCGAAATGGAGTACCCGGTCTCACCCATATTAACGCCCCACGTGCATAAGCAGAGTAACCAGTCGCATATAGCTGCCCTCTCCATCGTCTGTGAAGGCGAGCGATCTCTGCATGGGGCAAATGTGTCTCCTGAAGGAGTGCAATTTGTATGTGATGTCTCCTTAAATAGGAATATATGAGGTAGCGGCGCTCCGGGCTATGGATCCCCCTCACATTCCACGTCGCTATCTTAACAGGTGCCATATATTATGTGTCAGAGGTACCGGTGTCACCTTCCAGCTCAAGGACGGGGGGGGGGCTGTTGGTGGATAGAGTAGACACACATTTATACACATTATCATAGGGGGATTAACTTTCCAGCAATCTTGTCTTCGTGCAATAGTGATGGCATATAAAACAGAAAAACAATATATTATAAAGAATACCATGAGAGCAATTCTACAACTGGTAGTTGCCCAAACTGTCAATACAATAGCACACCACTAACGTCTGGGGAGGCTATAGCGCACAGCAATATGAAGATTTACAGTGATCGATTACAAATGATGAAATGGATCGTCCCTGACCGTGAGATCCAGTTCTGGCTAGTCACACATATAGGCAGGGCAGTTATTTGTTAGACATACATAATATTCCCATATAAGGGGGGACCTATAGAGGGAGCTGAATGGGGGGTCCAGACCTTCCCCAGAACAATTACACCCTCACCTACCCCATACTAACAATACAGTGCATCAGTAGAAGACTCAAGTTCTTATACTTGCGTGTCCGATAGGATCTAGTATCAGGTGCTCAGTGAAGAAGAGGAAACACAGAGCTGCAAACAGTAAAGTTCTAAGTGATATCATCCGAGGTCTGCGGTGTAACATGCGGTGGTACACAGGAGCTCTGGGACACAGGGATATTGTCCGACAAATCATCCTCACTGGGCGGCCCTTGCGTGTCAGAGTTCGAATCGGCATCTTCGGCTGGTGAGCCACTAATGTTCGCCACGGCCTGCACCGCTTCCAATTGTCCACTTAATACCAATTCAGGTGAGGGACCACTAGCCTGCGAGGACGGGGGCAATGACTTCCGTCGTCGTCTGCGGCGTCGTCTCGGAGGGACGTCTGCCCTCGTCTCCCTCCGCCCCAGTTGTGATGAGCCACGAGCGTCCAGCCATTCTTCCACACTCTCCGGGGTAGTGAAGAAATGCGTTTTGCCATTTGCGATAACCCTCAACTTCGCAGGGAATAACAGCGAGTATTTTAGGTCACTCTGTCGCAGGCGCCGCTTCACTGCAAGGTAGGAGTGCCTCTGTTTCTGTACTTGAAGGGTGTAGTCCGGGAAAATCATCACTTTATGGTTCTCTACCTGTATGTCGTGTAATTTCCGGGTTTCCTGGAGCACAGCGTCTCTATCCCTGTAGTTCAACAGCCGAACTAGCAGTGGCCTCGTGTTTGACCCCGGGGGCAGGGGCCTAGCCGGCACCCTGTGCGCCCTCTCGACAACAAAGTGCGGGGACAGGGTCTCTCCTGGTAGCAGCGTGCGGAGCCAGTCTTCTGCGTAGTGTACCGCATTTCTTCCCTCAATTCCCTCCGGAAGGCCCACGACACGTAGGTTGTTGCGACGGGCCCTGCCCTCCGCATCCTCCGCTCTATCTTCTAAGAATTCCACTCTGTGAAGTAGGTCTTGGATATGCGTCTCAGCCATGGACACCCGTGGCGGGATCTCCGCGACATTCCCTTCTGTTGCTGTAGTGCGGTCCGCAAGTTTTCGGTGATCAGCGTGTAGCAGCGTGAGATCCAGCGCAACTTTGTCTATTTTACCTTCCAGCGAGGTGCGTATCTGGTTCATTGTCTCTCCCAGTTTCTCCACTGCCGCCAGTACTGCATCAAGCTTGTGCGACATGGGATCCATCACTTCTGGGGATGCCATCTTGTCTGCCTGCGCTCGTGTCTGAGGGTGGGGGGCCGCCGCCCCTCCGGTGCCAGTCTTTGCACGGCCTCCCCGCGACATGGGGCGTCAGGCAGCGAGGGCCGGGCCGACCGCCACTCCTTTGTGGATATCCCCGAGATTACTATCAGGGACCTCCCCCGCCAACAGAATCAATCCAGGCCCAGCGCAAACCGGGCCGGGCGGACGTAGCACACCCGTCCGTTACACTCCCGGTTCACAGCTCGCCAGACACCGGGGCAGTCGGTCCAGTCCTGCAAGTTCCCAGTGTAACCGCACAGACTCAAGAGGCCAGGCGCAACTAGTGTAACGCACACCAGTGATCCGTCCTCCTCCGGGTCGTATCCTACCAGCTAACAGGCATCAGAGCAGAGCGCACGGAACATAGAAGAGTGCTGCGAGTGTGGATGTACAGGTTAGGAATAGTGATGGTAGCCTGTTATATGGACTTTCCATGCAAAACTCTTGTACTTCCCATATGGGTGGTCGTGCTGCGAAGCATCCCATGAGGTCCGGTTCTCACCGCGTAGCCGGCCCTCGAGAGCACGCATCCGCCTGGGTAGAGCGGGTTTCAGTGGTCACAGCCTAGAGATCCCGCATGTCCGCCCCATGGTGTCTCATAGCATTTAATTAGGGCAGCATAAGTGAGGGGCTGCAGACCAGGCCTCAGCTCGCAGGAAGCAGATTCTCTCTAGTAGCAGACTTCAACCTGAGTTGCACTCCGTGCGCAGCACTCTCGCGCCGGCTCCTGCCAGGGCGATTCTTTGCTGTGGGCTCCGTGATCTCCGCTGAGGGCCGCGTCTACAGTCTATGTCTGGGCGCCCGCTTGGGCCGGAATGGCAGGGCCAAGCTCCGGCAGCGCCCGCCACTTCACGGGCAGCGGCGTAACTGCTCAGCCGCCTGCCGCGTTCTCGGTGAAAGTGTGTCGGTGCGCACAGCTGCGCCAGTCCCCCACTCCCGTGCCCGTTCAACCAGGGCCAATTCAGCCTGCTTCTCGATCACTCACCAATCGGTCGACAATGGAGCTTTCCTCTGGACAATGAGGCCGGATGGGCGGGGCCAGTCCTCGGCCTCACGCTAAGTAATGCTCCCGGCGTCCCGGAGCCTCTGGCGGCCAAGGTGTTTGCGGGAGCGTCCGTCACCACAACACAGGAGTAATGGTTTTCCGCCACCGGGTCGGGGCTCCGAGGTCACCTCCTGGGTATTGTCAGCAACTCGCTGCCTCCGCTACTCAGTTGTGTACGGATAATTATAGCCAGAGACAGGAGTCACGGACGGAGCTCTTCCAACAGCACGTCCGACTCCATTGCTGGCTAAGCCACGCCCCATCCACGGGGCGCCACCTCATTACCTGGATCTATAGATCCATCCTAGAGCTTACAACCGCACCACTCACCCGACTTAAGCTAAAATGGGAGGAGGAGTTAAACGCGCACTGCACGATAAAGAATGGCAATCGGCCCTAGAGCACCACAAGAAGCGCTTTAAAAACATCCAATTCAACATATTACACAGGGCGTACTTGACACCAGCGAGACTCCAACGATTCTACCCCACGACACAGTTCGGATGCCCGCACTGCCATTTGCCTAATGCCAAATTTATACACATGCTCTGCACCTGTCCCGTTTTGCTACCCTACTGGGCAAAAATACACAACACAATACAAAAACCACAGGCCTCGCGGGCCTTATCACGTGGGAGGCCAGCGCATTTGGAATTATAAAGTGTAGAAAAGATAAGAGAATAGAAACACGATTCACATCGTTAGCCCTGTTGCTAGCAAAACGAGGCATCACAATGCACTGGCGCACACCTTTTCTTCCAACATCATGGGGATTTTAAAGGTACCCAGATTTTGTTGATTCCCCTGGAGGGGACCCAGAAATTAGCCAAAATACAACTACATTTTGTTTTTGTTTTGGAAAATTGGAAAAAAGTGCTGCAGATGAAAGCGTCTGTTTTTTCCTTGCAAATGGTATCAACAAAGGTTTTGTGGTGCTGAAATCACCATCGTCCCAGCTTTCAGGGACTGACAGACGTTTGTCAGAAAACCAAAAGTTTTTACACAGTTTTGGCATTTTACTGGGACATAGCCTATTTTTGCTATTTTTTGTGCTTTCAACCTCCTTCCAGTTAATGGTAAAAATGGGTATAAAAGCAATAATAGATCCTGGAAAGCTATGCATTTCTGAAAAGTAGACAAAATTTTGAATTCAGCAAGGGGTCATTTGTGTAGATTCTTCAAGGTTTTCTTATAGAAACTAACAGTTGAAAATTGAAAAAATTGAAAATGAGTTGAAAAAAAAAGCCATTTGTGCCAACGTTTTCACCTGTAACTTCTTCTAAGTATGACAGATTATTTTTTTTTTTTTTTTTTTTAATTTGTTTATTGCATTTCAAACATAAATTTCACCAACATAGGTGTCATGCGTTACTACGCAACATTACAAACAGTTGTCCCAACTCGTGATACATCGATACATTGCATTTATAGTCTATATATTTCAAGGTTCTAATTACTCTACTATCTTCTGTGTCCACTCTGCCTTTCAGTGCCCCTAAGCCTCTTGTGTAGGTGAATCTATTATGTCCCGTTGGTGAAGGAATTGGCGCAGTGGCTCCCAAATGTCCCTGGGCTTCGATGTCGTCGGCAGTTCCTCTGCGTATGTTTCCAGTTTTTCTTTACAATATACTAGGTCTTTGAGCCAGTGAGTGTCCCGCGGTGCATGTTTGCCTCCCCATGTCATGGCCACCCTCCTCTTGGCCATCAGCAGTGATACTCTTACAAATTTACCCATGGTGCCCTTCACTTGTGGCAGCAAACCCAGCAAGCACTCCTCCGGCGTTCCCTGTAAATCTATCCCAGTCATCTGGCGTATGTACCGTATGACTCGCACCCAGAAATCTGCAACATGTGCGCACTCCCACGCCAGATGCCAAAAATCCGCCTCCAAGTGGCGGCAACGTGTGCAGCGACTAGAGTCCCGTAGGCCATATTTGTATAACTTGGACGGCGTATAATACAGTTGGTGTATGTACTTGAAGTGTATGATACGAAGGTTGCCATTGGGTGTGAGTTGTCTGGTTAGATTACATACACTTTCCCATTCTGATATTGTTAGAGGAGTGGGAAGCCTATCATTCCACCGGGCTAGGCTCCTGTCTGGGGCCCTAGGTATGTCGGCTCGTATTGCTTTGTAAAGCTTTGTGATCAGCTTATTCCGTGTAGGTGAGGTCAACAAGACCTGCAGAGATTGTAAAGTGGATGGTTCGCCCGAGTATTTCGAATAGTGTGATTGTATGGCATGCCTAAGCCTGTGTATCGTGAATGTAAAGAGGGGTGTGGGGTTAGTAATGTATTGTAGGTTCTCCTTCTTGATGAGTTTCCCGTTTGGGTATAAATCTTGCATTGTAGTTAGTCCGGCTTCTCGGAGTGCCTTCAACGGGCCTTTCTCCTGCAGTACTGAGATGGCCGCATGGTGTGCAATTGGCAATGCCGGGGCGTATATGGGTAGTTTGGAGGTGAGCCTGCCTATATCTTGCCATGCTGCAATTGTTGTATCTATGGGATTAATTTCATCTTTCGGGGTGTTTCTGGCTGTGTGAGTAATGATACCCGACAGGGAGTTGGACTAGCGTCTCCGTCCTCCACGGCGACATGTGGCGTATGGGCATGTGGGTTAAACCAGTAAAATGCATACTGAGCCTGAGCACTCAAGTAGTACGCGTATAGATCTGGAGCACCAAATCCACCCCTGTCGTAGTCAAGTGTCAGGGTGGCCCAGCTCACTCGTGCCTGTTTGCCTCCCCAGATCAATCGGAGCAACGCCGTACGCAAGGTTTTAAAAAGTGCAGTGGCATAGTGATGGGGATATTGGCAAAGAGATATAAAAATCTCGGGAGTATCACCATCTTTGCAATGGCAATGCGATCAGACAGGGAGAGTGGTAAAGTAGTCCATCGATCGATTTGCTGATCGAGGGTGGCGCTAGCACGCCCATAGTTTTCTTGCCTAACCACCGCTGGGTCTCGATGTATCCAGACTCCCAGATATTTAACCGGATCTGAAGTCCACACCAATGGGTAGTCTCTTGGTGGAGGGGAAGTAATGGCTGTCAGAGGTATTATGACAGATTTGTCCCAATTAATAGTTAGTCCTGAAAAGAGACCAAATCTAGTGTATTCTCTCAGTAGAGGCGCTAAATTACGGTCCGGCTCACGCACAAATAGGACCATGTCGTCCGCATATAGGGATATGCTTACCGGGCGATGTAGAAAATTAAGGGCTGTCTCTCGATGTTTTTGGCGTATCGCACATGCCAGGGGCCTCGAGCGCTAGCGCGAATAGTAAGGGGGATAAAGGGCACCCTTGTCTGGTGCCACGTCTTATCGGGAATGGCTCTGACGTCAGTCCCTCCACCCTCACCCGTGCTGACGGGTCATTGTAAAGCAGCCGCACCCAACCCAGGTACATCGGAGGGAATCCCATTCTCTGTAGGATGACAAACATATAGCTCCATTCTATAGAGTCGAAGGCTTTCGCCGCATCAAGCATAACTGCTGCAGCATGTAAGCTTGGATCCAGAATGTGCATCATTGCAAATATAGTTCTGAGATTGTTGGATGTGGATCTCTCCGGTATAAAACCGGATTGGTCCGGGAGAACCAGTAAAGGCATCAGTGGTTGTAATCTCATCGCCAGTATTTTTGCCAGCACTTTGGCATCTAAATTAATCAGTGACAGTGGTCGATATGAATCGCATCGGTCAGCAGGTTTGTCTTTTTTGAGTAGCGTTATAATTAGTGCCTGCCGTAGGGAGGGTGGTAAGATGCCCACATCGTGAGCCTCCGCGTAGACAGCTAACAAGTGTGGTGCTAGAACATCTGCGAATTCCTTATAGAACTCAGCCGTTAGGCCGTCCGGCCCTGGTGCTTTTCCATTGGGAAGGCCGCGTATGGCCGTTTTAATATCGGATATTCCAATCGGTTCGGATAGATATTCTCTATGGCCGTCTGTCAGCCATGCACATGCAACACCTTCTAAATATTCCGCCATATTGGCTTCGGCTGTGGTCCCGCCCGACTGATACATCCCGGCATAGAAGGCTCGGAACTGCTCTACCTGCTCTAGTGTTGCATAGTGCTCTACGCCCCTAGCGTCGATTATTTTATCAATGCGCGTCTGCTCGATACGTGTCTTGAGTTTTGTAGCTAAGTTTCTGCCTGGTCTCCCGCCCTCACCATATGCCCTGGCCACATGTCTACGAGAGAGATAGCGCATTTCAGACTCCGCCAGCTTATCGTACTCAAGAATTAGTTCGTGAATACTGTTGAGTGTCTCTAGGTCCGGTTGCGTATTATATGCCGCTTCCAGACCAACAAGCTTAGTTTCTAGTTTTGCTAGCTGGTGTCTAAGGTCCTTTAATATGCCGGCTGTGGTACTCATGCAAACACCCCGGATCGTGACCTTAAATGCCTCCCAGAGTGTTGCTGTGCTATCAACTGTGCCGATATTGAGTTCAAAATATTGTTCTATGGCCTTTCTTACAGTGTCAGTGTAAATGGGGTCGAGCAGCGCCTCAGATCTGAAACGCCATGTGAATGGGCGGCGCATTGTATCTGGGAGAGTGTAGGTTAGCTGTACTGGATTATGATCAGATAGTGTGCGGGGTAGCGTGACAACCTCTGTGTTCCACCCAGTCATCTCAGCGCTAATGAGCCAGTAGTCCAGTCTGGACCAACTATTGTGTGCCGGTGTGGCATGTGTGCCCTCCTTTACTGTGCTATTGTGCAATCTCCAAATGTCTACCAACCCAAATTCTATTATGGCTTCGTTTACGCAGCGAGCAATCTTCGGTGAACGGGCACCCTGTGGGCTTGATCGGTCCAACTCAGGGTCTAGATGTGTATTGAGGTCTCCACCCCACATTGTGACTGTCTCTGGCCAGTCTCTAAGTGTTCCTACCATGCGTTGAAATGCCTCTGGTTCATCAACAACAGGCCCATACATATTTACGAACGTAACCAGTGTGTTTCCAAGTTTCCCGTGTACCATAGCGCATCGACCTTCTGTGTCTATGTGAGTAGTAATTGGAAGAAACGGGACGCCCCTCTTGACCAGTATAAGGACACCTCTGGCGTAAGAGGAGTAGGAGGACGCCAATCTGAACCCTGCCCATTTTCGTGCAATTCTGGTTTCTGTCTCCCTGGTAAGGTGTGTCTCTTGCAGGAGAGCCACTTGTATGCCGTGTCTATCCAAGTATCCAAACACTTGCCGGATTTTTTGGGGTTATTTAACCCACGGACATTCCATGTCAAACATCTATATTGTTCACCCATAGGTGCCTGGCGGTGTATATTCTAGCAGAGTGTGAAACCGCCCATTTAGTAGACACATTAATAAAAGAGTTTCTTGCATCAAAGAGGTATCGACATAATCACATAAAACTGATTTCAACTTAGCAAACCTAACTCCCCCACCCCCCTCCCACTCCAGCAACCCATTCATGCCAAAGCCATACCCATTTCCCTGAAAGGGCTCCAACAAAAACACGGAGGACTGCCCCATCAAAACTTGATGGGGTACTCCCATAGTGGGGAACGCAGTGGCGCCTACTTCTCCCCGGTGTAGTAGGGAGGAGGCCGCCCTCAGATGTGTGGGGTAAAGACCCTGACCCACCCCTAGTCCATTTATTACCTTTGGATATTACACAAAAGAGAGTGCACCCAGAGCGGTACATTCATCAGCACCCACCCAAAGCCTGCCGGACCCGTAATTCAGCTCGGCACACCCACTCAAAATCATATTTAAGGTAGATCGCCACCGCAGCCTCCAGTCGTCCGCCCTGTCCCAGTATTGAGCAGTATTCTGATGTGTAGGTCCCCCCACATCGGCTCTCCGCGGCCCAATGAACCCCGGTGCTAGGTCACCACATCCTAAACATGAATGTCTAATCCAGAGCAGACCCATCAGGAGAGATATTTAAACAGGGCAAACAGCATCCTGTAGGCAGGGAGCATGGAGAGCCGGCACACATCATCAGTATCGCGCCAAACCCCCTACTTTACTGTCAGACCCATTTCAGGCAGATCTTACCCGCCCCAGCACCCCAGATCGAGCAGAGACTCATGTAGTCAGTCATCAATGTCAGATGTGTGTTCAGCTGACTGCTTTTTGCGCCGCAGCGATTGAGCATAATCCAGGGCCTGCTTTGGATTATTGAAGATTTTTGCCGCCCTGTCCGTCCCTATCCGAAGGCGAGCGGGATACAGCATGGCGTAGGGTACTTGATCCTGTTGCAATATTTTTTTAACCCCTTGGAATTCCTTCCTCGCAGTCTGGACCAGTACCGTGAAATCCGGGTAGAAAGAAAGGGCGTTTCCTTGATGTTGTATGGTGCCCTTCTGGCGGGCCACACGTAGCACCGTGTCACGGTCTCTAAAGTTGAGCAGGCGTGCAATGATAGGCCTGGGAGGGGCTCCCGGTGGAGGCCGGGGGCCAAGAGATCTATGCGCTCGCTCCACCACTAGTATATTGGATAGGGTCTCTGGGCCGCATATCTCCCGGAATAGAGCCTCAACATATTCCTCCAGCCGCCCCGTATTCGTGGATTCCGGCAGGCCCAAAATGCGCACGTTATTGCGTCGTGACCGCGCTTCGATGTCCTCGTTCTTATTTTTTATGAGCGCTAGGATCTTTTCAATGTCCGAGGTCTTGGCTGTAACTTGCTGCAGACCATCTTCGGTGTCTGATATCCTCTGTTCTGCCTCACCCAGCCGGGTTGCCTGCTTATCGAGTTTGGCCGACATAGTGTCCATTCGGCCGTTCAGCGCCTCGATCTTGCCATCTATAGATTGCAGACTTGCTTGTATTGCCGCAAGTGTCTTTTCGAGTGCTGTGGATGTCTGCGCTGTCGATTCTAGCTCTGAGTCCGATGCCGCGCCTTGCGTGGATCTGCCGCCCTTACGTAGCTCGAAATTTAGCCTTGGCTGGTTTTTATCCGGCTTCCCCATCCTCACCGCGGGCACAGGGCGCCCAGCAGCCAGCGCACAGGGGCTGCCGTCGCCGTCCGGACTCCCACCGACGCGGGCAGTCCCAACACACAACCGTATCCCGCTGTCTTGAGTTTCAGCAATTGAGGCCTACCGCCCACACTCACGCTCCGTCACCGAGGCGGACAGTAGCCCCCGCCTGCAGATATTTCAGCAGCAGGGTCGTGATCCCAGTTTCCAGCTCCAAGAGTCCTACTGCTGCCAGCGCGCTCTAGGGCCGCAAGTCTGTCGTTATCTAGGCCTCACCACGCTCGTCGGCCGCACCAGATCGCAAGGCTCACACCACTCTTCACTCACTGCGTCATTCAGGATTTACATCTCCACCTCCAGTGCATCAGCCCCTCAGCCTCTGTCAGTTGTACTCCACCGGGTAGGTGACCGGGATGAGGCGCCAACGGCCCACGGCAGTAGATGCCCGGTGCGGCGGCGTCAGCGCAGACCCCCCGATCCACGCGCCCGACCTTGAGTCTGCGCCTCACTGGGAGCCGGCAGCCATCTTGCGCGCCGGGGCCTCCATCACTGAGCAGAGCCGGGCGCTTGCGTATCACTCACCCGCCGTCCCGCAGGTCCGTGGCGTGCAGGGAATCAAGCAGCCGCGCACTCCGTCAGCGTCAGCTCAGGGACAGGGCTTCACCGTCCGCCAGGCGCCGCAGCCGCCTCCTCTCAGCGATTGCCGCGCCGCTCCCGCGGCGGCGCCATAGATGCAGCGTTGGGCACCCGGCCCCGGCCAGCGCCACCCGTCTGCCGCCTTATTTCTGGTCCGCGGCCGCTGTGGTATGCGTTTCTCTGCCCCTGGGTGGTCCCCCGCCTCCAGCGCCGCACCGGAGGGTAGCCCTCCGCTCCGGAGCACTCTGCAGTCGCGCTAGACCCCGGTGGGCCCCAGTCCTTCAGGATAATTACAGGATTACCGCGGCGGCCGGCAGAGCTGCACTACTGTGCTGCCATCTTGCCGCGCGCCAAACCACGCCCCCAGTATGTCAGATTTTTTTAAAGCAATATACCGTTTCATCCGCTGGACCCTTCTGGTTCTGGGGCTATATAGGACTTGTAGGTTCACCGAGAACTCGAGGAACCCAGAGCCAATAACTGAGCAGCATCTTGCAATGGTTTTTTATTGTGTACCGGGTATATAGCAATTCATTTGGGAAAATATAAATAGTGAAAAATCGGAATGAAAGACACCTATGTATTTCTGAAATGGGAACAAAATATAGAGTTTAGAAACAGTAGCTATTTGCACTTTTCCGAAATTGTGGGTACCCATACTAGCATGTGAATTATAGGATATTTTTCAAAGTGACTTCTTTTTTACACATTGCCTTACATTTGGAAGGTAGAAATGCATCGAAAGTCAATAGATAATAACAGTTGCTCTACAATTCTGTGTTCCCCTCAGTCTCCAGATAAAAAAGGTACCTCACTTGTGTGGGTAGGTCTAGTGCCCGCGAAAGGAAACGGCCCAAAACGGAACGTGGACATACCACATTTTTACAGTGAAAACTGACCCTTTTTTTGCAAAGTGCCTAGCTGTAGATTTTGAACCCGAGCTCTGCCGGCACCTAGGGAAACCTAGCAAACCTATACATTTTTTAAAACTAGACACCCAGGGGAATCCAGGATGGGGTGACTTGTCTGGCTCTCACCAGGTTCTGTTACCCAGAATCCCTTGCAAACCTCAAACTTTGTAAAAAAAACAACACATTTTCCTCACATTTCTGTGATGGAAAGTTCTGGAATCTGCGTGGATCCACAAAATTCAACCCACCCCGCATTCCCCAAAGTCTGCGATAAAAATGGTACCTCACTTGTGTGGGTAGTCCTTGTGCCAGCAACAGGAAACGGCCCAAAACGCAACGTAGACACACCACATTTTTACAGTGAAAACTGACCCTTTTTTTTGCAAAGTGCCTAGCTGTAGCTTTTGAACCCTAGCTCTGCCGGCACCCAGGGAAACCTAGCAAACCTATACATTTTTGAAAACAAGACACTCAGGGGAATCCAGGATGGGGTGACTTGTCTGGCTCTCACCAGGTTCTCTTACCCAGAATCCCTTGCAAACCTCAAACTTAGTAAAAAAAAAACACATTTTCCTCACATTTCTGTGATGGAAAGTTCTGGAATCTGCGTGGATCCACAAAATTCCACCCACCAGGCATTTCCCAACTTCTTCCGATAAAAATGGTACCTCACTTGTGTGGGTAGGCCTAGTGCCCGCAACACGAAACGACCCAAAACGCAACGTGGACAAACCAAATTTTTACAGTGAAAACTGACCCTTTTTTGCAAAGTGCCTAGCTGTAGATTTTGAACCCTAGCTCTGCCGGCACTTATGGAAATGTTGGACTTGGCCCTTTTTTGCTAAAGTTCCCTAAACTTTTTGCCTTCCCCCTAGACCTTTTTTCTGACATGGTGTTGCCAACTTAGATGCTTTGGGCACTTTGCCACGGCTGATCAGTGTCAAAGTGCAAGTGCTCCCTGTATAAAGTGTAATGGTAATTTGTTGTCCATAATTGGTATATTTGTCTTACTAGTAAAGTCCCTAGTAAAGTGCACTATGTGTGCCAGGGCTGGTAATACAAATGCTACTAGTGGGCCTGCAGCACTAATTGTGCCACCCACACCAGTAGCCTTAAAGAGATCTCAGGCCTGCCACTGCAGTGCCTGCGCGCAGTTTGTTAAACTGCCTTGTTGTCCTGACAAGTGCACCCACTTGCCAGGCCTTACCCTTCCCTTTTTATGCACATCAGACACCCCTATGGTAGGCCCAAAGTACCCCCCTGGGCAGGGTGCAGTGTATGTGAAAGGTAGGACATGTAGTAAGGTGTGTACCATGTTCTGACAGTGAAATACTCTCCATTTCGTTTTTCACTGTTGCAAGGCCATCTTGCCCATAGGACAGAATGGGGGAGGCTGTGTAATATGTTTCCAGCCTATCTTCCCATACGCTTAAGATGGAGAGGTGAAGTTTAGTGTGCCTGAATTCACAATTTAATAACACATCTTTTTCTGAAGGTGGTTTTTGCATTGTGTGTTTAGAAACCACACTTTTAGAAGTGGCTGTTTTTTTTTGTTCTAACCATTCTGTGTGTCTCTGCCTGGTTGTGGATTGACTGTCTGGATTTGAATGTGATAGGATCTGGGAAATGTCCTGACCCAGAGGAGGAGGTGAGACAGCAACAGGCTGACCTGCATCTGGAGTGTAGGGGGGAGGAGTAGCCCCTGGAGGTGAAGAGGCCTGGGCTGCCGCCATAAAACAATGGCTCCATCTCCTGCTGAGTGATTGAAGACCCAGACCCCCACTATCAAAGGAAAAAGGTGTCACTGGGAGGGAGACACCCAGAACTGGTGTAGACGGGTCAGTGCCCCCCTGAACACAAAGACTTCAAAGACATTTAGGGGTCTAACTATGAGAGTTGAAACCCCTGAACGTTGGACTGATCAAGACTGAAAAGGATTGAAACTACTTCGTGGTCAAGAGGAACCTCTGCCAAGGAAGAAACAGCTGAAGAGACTGAAGGAAAGGACTGACCCTTTCTGTGTGTTCTGGGGATGGCCTGCAGTTTGCTGATTTAACCAAGGAGAGGCTCAGGGACTTTGCTGTGTGCTGTGTCCCCCTGCTTGAGAGGACTTTGCTGTGTGCTGTGTCCTGAAGTAACTTGTCCCCAAGGGCCCGAAGAGAGCTGGCTCCCTGTTGTGGAAACTCAGGAACATAAAAGTTTCCAGGTGGGTCTCAGCGACGCTGTGTGCGTGTGCTTTTTGCAGCCTGAGACCTGCGTAAGAACTGCCCCGTGATCGTGTGCACCCGGAGTCCAAGGGAGTCTCAGCGACGCTGTGTGCGTGTGCTTCGTGCAGCCTGAGACCTTCGTGAGGATTGCCCTGTGATCGTGTGCACCCGGAGTCCAAGGGAGTCTCAGCGACGCTGTGTGCGTGTGCTTCGTGCAGCCGGAGACCTTCGTGAGGATTGCCCTGTGATCGTGTACACCCGGAGCTCAAGTGAGTCTCAGCGACGCTGTGTGCGTGTGCTTTGTGCAGCCTGAGACCTGCGTGAGTATTGCCCTGTGATTGTGTGCACCCGGAGTCCAAGTGAGTCTCAGTGACGCTGTGTGCGTGTGCTTCGTGCAGCCTGAGACCTTCGTGAGGATTGCCCTGTGATCGTGTACACCCGGAGCTCAAGTGAGTCTCAGCGACGCTGTGTGCGTGTGTCCTGTTGCAGCCTGAGACCTTTGTGAGAATTGCCCCGTGACTGTGTGTCCCGGAGCAGTCTTGTTCTCTGCGTCGATCAAGCAGCGTGACCAGAGCTGCTGCGATCGTTATTGCCATCGGCCCGGACCGGCATCCCCAGAGGAGCTGTGCCGCCGGCCCGGGCCTGCCTTTGCCAAGGAGGAACCTCGAACCATCCCCGTCGGGGGGCCCAAGATCCACTGCCCAAAGATCAACGAAGTCGCACCGGAAGCCCAAGCCGCGAGGAGAGGAGAGCGAGATCGCACCCCCCAAGTAACGCTCAGCGAGCGTGCGTGTGTCGCCGCCTGGGGCGGGGTGCGGGCTACGAGAGAAACGCTTTCGGCCTTTCCCATCTTTGCAGCGCGAGCCCCCGCTCAAGTCCGTATCGCGGCTCGTACTTGCCGAGGAGTGGCAGTACCGGGGCCGGAGTGTGGAGCTGCACTTTGTTTTCCATCATAACAGTGTTGGGGGCATATTTTGGCAGAAGCTGACCGCGAGTCAGTAAGAGTGGCATAGAGACCGTCCAGAGCACCGCGATCAGTTCCGAAGTACATTATTTTTGGCATTACGAACTGCCTGATTGTTGCATTACGAATTGCATTATTTTTGCATTACGAACTGCCTGATTCTTGCATTACGAATTGCATTATTTTTACAATGCGAAGTGCCTGATTCTTGCATTACAAACTGCATAGCATTGCATTAGGACTGCATTGGATCATCGAGAATTGCTCATTAATACTGCAAGAACCTACCAGTGCGTGCTGGCCTAATAACCGGCAAGGTGAAATATTACAAATACGCATATGTTGGATTTTTATCGTGTGGTCTCATCCTATATCTTTTTTTTATAAACATATAATTGTTTTTTATGAAACTTGTGTGGAGTCCATTTGTGGTGTTATCACTGTGTCACTGAGAGCGTGGTTGCAAATACTTTACACATTTGCCTTGAAGATAAGCCTGGCTGCTCGTGCCAAGCTACCAGGGGGTGAGCAGGGGTTATCAACGAGGGTGTCCCTCCTTTCCCTGACTTAGAAGCAAGGGTCCCTATTTGGACTAAGGTACCTACCTCAGCCAACTAGAGACCCCCAGTTCTAACATTGGTGGCAGCGGTGTGATTTGCAAATTCACTCACAGTGATTGGGTACATCACTAGTTTAGCGCAGACCACGACGCAACCACATATTGTGTTTTGATTTTTGGTTCTATTTTTGAGCGACCTTTAAGCCACACATCATGTCTCAGAGGAGTCAAGTAGCCAGTGAGGTTGCAGAATTGGAGTTCGACATTGAGGCATTGCTTACCTACAACGTTGATCAATTGAGGCAATTCTGTAGAGCTTTGCGATGTCCCATGAAAAGTAGCGCCAAGAAGGAGGAGCTGCAAACGGCCTTGAGGGCCTAGTGGGAAGCCAAAGAGGCTCAGGAGACAGGTGATGTTGAGGTGGATGAGGATGACCCAGGGAATGGATTTGGTCCACAGGATTTGCCGGTGGAAGGACCAGCCTCAGGGGCTGGTGGTAACCATTCAGGGAGGAGTTTTTCCCCAGAGGAGCTGGAGGAAAACCAAGGGGTCAGAGAGCATGAGTTGGAGGTTTTAAAACTTAAGGCTCAAGCAGAAGAGAAAAAGCTGCTCATTGAAAGTGAAAAGCGAGCAGAGGAGAGCAGGAACGCTCTCGCCTTGGAAGAGAAGAAGATTCTCTTAGCTCATGAGTTAAGCATGAGGGAACTGGACATTAAGACTAAACAGGTGGAGTCCAGTTTGAATGGTGGCAGCGCACAGCCAGTGCCGAGTGTGGATGATTACACGCGTGCGCTGGATGATTGGGTGATGGTTAGCATGGCGAATGATTACAAAGGATTGCTCAATTTCGGCTCCAGGGAGCCTAGGCTCAGTAATTATTTTCCAGGGTTGCGCCAACACTTGTTAGGGTGCGAGCTCTTTCATTCCCGGGAGCTGGCACAAGAGCCCGACCCCTGGTCATGGGTCCAAGGGTCTGAGGAGGCATTAGGGAGGGAAGAAAAGCAAAGTAGAGCAGTTAGGCTCCAGAGTAGTGGGGGGGGGCGTGCGGGCTAGCACCCTGTCTCAAAGGAGAGGGAGGGAGTGTGAGCAGCGTCCCCTAGGGTCCACAACCCCACCCCAGAGACTGGAGGGTTCCTTATAGGACCACCAGGTTGGAGGCCTAGCGCCTACCTGCCAGCAGTGTGAGGAAGAACACCTAGCGTCAGGAGGTCGTGGGGCGTCTGTAACCAGAGCACCCGCGGTCCTGAAGTTTGTGGGTGCCATTCCTAAGTGGCAGGCACAAAAATCTAAATGGAAGGTTAAGGGGGGAAGGTGTTCTCCCGTGGGAGAACCCGTGGGACAGTGCCCAGCCAGTAGGGCTAGGTCCCCTAACAGTGACCGGGGTAACCCCACCTCTAACCTGGAGGGCCAGATAACTGGAGACAGCATCCTGGCCGATGGGTCTTCCAGGGGTACCACTCTAGGTGGGAGTTGGCAAGGGACCAGCACCCCTAGAGGGTCCCCGACTGCCAGGAAGTACCCATGGAGCAGCATAGTTGGCCCAGGGAGTAGTGACCAAGAGAACCCCCTGGGATCAGGAAGGCATAGAACAGGAGAGTGTCCCTGCGGTAGCGGGCCTGCGTCCGTGTTCTATCGCCCCAAGCAGGGAAGTCCATCAAGGTAGTTGATTGGTCTACCCTGGCTTTAGGCTGGGAGGGGGTTGTGTTGGACTTGGCCCTTTTTGGCTAAAGTTCCCTAAACGTTTTGCCTTCCCCTAGACCTTTTTTCTGACATGGTGTTGCCAACTTAGATGCTTTGGGCACTTTGCCACGGCTGATCAGTGTCAAAGTGCAAGTGCTCCCTGTATAAAGTGTAATGGTAATTGGTTGTCCATAATTGGTATATTTGTCTTACTAGTAAAGTCCACTATGTGTGCCAGGGCTGGTAATACAAATGCTACTAGTGGGCCTGCAGCACTAATTGTGCCACCCACACCAATAGCCTTAAAGAGAGATCTCAGGCCTGCCACTGCAGTGCCTGTGCGCAGTTTGTTAAACTGCCTTGTTGTCCTGACAAGTGCACCCACTTTCCAGGCCTTACCCTTCCCTTTTTATGCACATCAGACACCCCTATGGTAGGCCCAAGGTACCCCCCTGGGCAGGGTGCAGTGTATGTGAAAGGTTGGACATATACTAAGGTGTGTACCATGTCCTGACAGTGAAATACTCTCCATTTCGTTTTTCACTGTTGCAAGGCCATCTTGCCCATAGGACAGAATGGGGGAGGCTGTGTAATATGTTTCCAGCCTATCTTCCCATAGGCTTAAGATGGAGAGGTGAAGTTTAGTGTGCCTCAATTCACAATTTAATAACACATCTTTTTCTGAAGGTGGTTTTTGCATTGTGTGTTTAGAAACCACACTTTTAGAAGTGGCTGTTTTTTTTGTTCTAACCATTCTGTGTGTCTCTTCCTGGTTGTGGAATGACTGTCTGGATTTGAATGTGATAGGATCTGGGAAATGTCCTGACCCAGGGGAGGAGGTGAGACAGCAACAGGCTGACCTGCATCTGGAGTGTAGGGGGGGAGGAGTAGACCCTGGAGGTGAAGAGGCCTGGGCTGCCGCCATAAAACAATGGCTCCATCTCCTGCTGAGTGATTGAAGACCCAGACCCCCACTATCAAAGGAAAAAGGTGTCACTGGCAGGGAGACACCCAGAACTGGTTTAGACCGGGGTCAGTGCCCCCCTGAACACAAAGACTTCAAAGAAATTTAGGGGTATAACTATGAGAGCTGAAACCCCTGAACGTTGGACTGATCAAGACTGAAAAGGATTGAAACTACTTCGTGGTCAAGAGGAACCTCTGCCAAGGAAGAAACAGCTGAAGAGACTGAAGGAAAGGACTGACCCTTGCTGTGTGTTCTGGGGCTGGCCTGCAGTTAGCTGGTTTAACCAAGGAGAGGCTAAGGGACTTTGCTGTGTGCTGTGTCCCCCTGCTTGAGAGGACTTTGCTGTGTGCTGTGTCCTGAAGTAACTTGTCCCCAAGGGCCCGAGAAGAGCTGGCTCCCTGTTGTGGAAACTCAGGAACATAAAAGTTTCCAAGTGGGTCTCAGCGACGCTGTGTGCGTGTGCTTTTTGCAGCCCGAGACCTGCGTAAGAACTGCCCCGTGATTGTGTGCACCCGGAGTCCAAGGGAGTCTCAGCGACGCTGTGTGCGTGTGCTTCGTGCAGCCTGAGACCTTCGTGAGGATTGCCCTGTGATCGTGTGCACCCGGAGTCCAAGGGAGTCTCAGCGATGCTGTGTGCGTGTGCTTCGTGAAGCCTGAGACCTTCGTGAGGATTGCCCTGTGATCGTGTACACCCGGAGCTCAAGTGAGTCTCAGCGACGCTGTGTGCGTGTGCTTCGTGCAGCCTGAGACCTGCGTGAAGATTGCCCTGTGATCGTGTACACCCGGAGCTCAAGTGAGTCTCAGCGACGCTGTGTGCGTGTGCCCTGTTGCAGCCTGAGACCTTCGTGAGAATTGCCCCGTGACTGTGTGTCCTGGAGCAGTCTTGTTCTCTGCGTCGATCGAGCAGCGTGACCAGAGCTGCTGCGATCGTCATTGCCATCGGCCCGGACCGGCATCCACAGAGGAGCTGTGCCGCCGGCCCGAGCCTGCCTTTCGCCAAGGAGGAACCTCGAACCATCCCCGTCGGGGGGGAGGGGGGCCCGAGTTCCACTGCCCAAAGATCAACGAAGTCGCACCGGAGGCCCAAGCCGCAAGGAGAGGAGAGTGAGATCGCACCCCCCAAGTAACGCTCAGCGAGCGTGCGTGTGTCGTCGCCTGGGGCGGGGTGCGGGCTACGAGAGAAACGCTCTCGGCCTTTCCCATCTTTGCAGCGAGAGCCCCCGCTCAAGTCCGTATCGCGGCCCGTACTTGTACCGGGGCCGGAGTGTGGAGCTGCACTTTGTTTTCCATCATAACAGTGTTGGGGGCATATTTTGGCAGTAGCTGACCGCGAGTTAGTAAGAGTGGCATAGAGACCGTCCAGAGCACCGCGATCGGTTCCGAAGTACATTATTTTTGGCATTACGAACTGCCTGATTATTGCATTACGAATTGCATTATTTTAGCATTACGAATTGCCTGATTGTTGCATTACGAATTGCATATTTTTACAATACGAAGTGCCTGATTCTTGCATTACGAACTGCATAGCATTGCATTAGGACTGCATTGGATCATCGAGAATTGCTCATTAATACTGCAAGAACCTACCAGTGCGTGCTGGCCTAATAACCAACAAGGTGAAATATTACAAATACCCATATGTTGGATTTTTATCGTGTGGTCTCATCGTATATCTTTTTTTTATAAACATATAATTGTTTTTTATGAAACCCGTGTGGAGTCCATTTGTGGTGTTATCACTGTGTCACTGAGAGCGTGGTTGCAAATACTTTACACATTTGCCTTGAAGATAAGCCTGGCTGCTCGTGCCAAGCTACCAGGGGGTGAGCAGGGGTTATCAACGAGGGTGTCCCTCCTTTCCCTGACTTAGAAGCAAGGGTCCCTATTTGGACTAAGGTACCTACCTCAGCTAACTAGAGACCCCCAGTTCTAACAGGAAACCTAGCAAACCTATACATTTTTGAAAACTAGACACACAGGGGAATCCTGGATGGGGTGACTTGTCTGCTCTCACCAGGTTCTCTTACCCAGAATCCCTTGCAAACCTCAAACTTTGTAAAAAAAAGAACACATTTTCCTCAAATTTCTGTGATGGAAAGTTCTGGAATCTGCATGGAACCACAAAATTCCTCCCACCCTGCATTCCCCAAAGTCTTCTGAGAAAAAAGGTACCTCACTTGTGTGGGTACGCCTAGTGCCCGCGACAGGAAACGGCGCAAAACGCAACATGGACACACCACATTTTTACAGTGAAAACTGACCCTTTCTTTGCAAAGTGCCTAGCTGTAGATTTTCAACCCTAGCTCTGCCAGCACCTAGGGGAACCTAGCAAACCTATACATTTTTGAAAACTAGACTCCCTGGGGAATCCAGGATGGGGTGACTTGTGTGGCTCTCACCAGGGTCTCTTACCCAGAATTCCTTGCAAACCTCAAACTTTGTAAAAAGAAAAAAACATTTTCCTCACATTTCTGTGATGGAAAGTTCTGGAATCTGCGTGGATCCACAAAATTCTACACACCCCGCAATCCCCAACGTCTTCCGATAAAAATGGTACCTCACTTGTGTCGGTAGGCCTAGTGCCCACGACAGAAAATGGCGCAAAACGCAACGTGGACACACCACATTTTTACAGTGAAAACTGACCCTTTTTTTGCAAAGTGCCTGTAGGAGAGTAGGATCTGCTTCACATGGGTACTCCCACTTTTTGCTGATGCTTCACTGTTTTTCGACTTTAGTCTGGCTGGGGCCCTGCTAATCAGAACCCCAGCCTAGCTGCTTCCTCTCTAAAATGGTTTCCATGTGCCTTAGGCACATCTCTGATTGGAATCTGGAGTGCCCTTATAAGTCCCTAGTATATGGTATACTATGTACCCAGGGCATAGGTACCTCAGAGGCCTACCAGGGGCTGCAGCATGGATTGTGCCACCCCTGGAAGGCCATCCAAAATGACACCACAGGTCTGCTACTGCAGCCTGGGTAAGGTGGTGCATGCACCCCTTACAGTGGTATGGGCTACCTATATCACTACCATTGCACACACATATAAACCTATAAGTCACTCCTATGGCAGGCCTTACCAATCCTGAAGGCAGAGTGCTTGGTTTTTATGTGAGAGGGTGCCCCTGCATGAGCAGAGCCCCTCTGCAGCGTTCGGAGTCCCTCCTCTGATGCTGTTTGCGGTACAGCCTGACCATATACTCTTAAGTGCATTATATCCTCGCGGTACAATGCTAACTTTGGACTGGCTGCACCAAAACATGTCGTGTTTGGTGTCAAACATCTTGGAATACTACCCCCCCCGCCATTCCTGGCGGCGGGGATAGCATTCCACCCTTCTAGAGGGAGAGACATGTACACACCGGGCTACCCGGTAACTTCTTTCCAGAGCCCTGGCATCACAAAATGGAGGCCGCTGCCACAGACACGGGTCTGGCCTCCTGCTGCTGACTGAAACTCCGGCAGGGGAGGCCTGGACAATAGGTTTCCTGTCGCAGGGAGGTGTAACCACCTCCCCAGACAGGATAGTGTGTATTGGGGCTGGGCGGGAGCACCCTCTGGTGCTTTGAAGTCCTGCACAGGGGGCACATTTGATGTCCCTGTGCATATGCCAGTTCAAACCGGTTGCAGGGGCTACCTGCCCCTGCTCTGGCGCGAAACTGGACAAAGGGAATGGGTGTAACCACCCCTCTTCCCTGACCCTCCCATAGGTGGGTCCCCAGAGTATGTCCAACCCCCTAACTTTGTATAAGTATGGGACCCCAGTCTTTAGGACTTTAGATTACCCTGGACGAAACTCTGAAGCCGAATCCTGGACCTTCGACGCTCTACTTTAAGATTAGAGGACTGAAGAATCTCCCTTGGGGTCAAGGAGTGACTCCCCTGCTTGGCAGGCACCTAAGAAGCAATTGTCCGGTCTGCATTGCTGAAGCTCCCGCCGGACGCCGAAGTCTTTGCATCACCAGAGGTGGATTTCCAGACTTCCCCGAGGCTGCCCTGTGTCCCCAGCGAAGCTGAGGCCCGTAGCTGTCGTGGGTAACGTGGCACCGTGACCCCTGGACACCGAGAACTTTTGCAAGTGCATCCTCTTCCTGGTCTCCCACGAAGTTGTGCTTTGGGCTCCAAGTAGCCCCCGCCTCCAGCACCGACTGCACCAAAGATCACTGGCCTCCACTCCACGAGTGTCCTGTAAGCCAGCTCCAAGTGCGTCCACTCGAGGCTCCTTCGCGGTCGCTAGTCCGTTGGCTAGTGGGCCCTCCCGAAGGCAACTCTTCTTCTGCTTGGGCTTTCCTGGTTTCTCCAGAGGTGCCCTGACTTACCCTCGCTGGGTGAGTCCCCCCGACCTTGCTGGTCTGCATCAACATCCTTTCTTTGTTTCCACGTGACTTGCCGTTGCCAAGGCTTGTTGGGTCCAATCCGGTCACCGACACCGCAGCAATCGATAGACGTCATGGGACAGCTCGAATCCAGCTCCTGGTTGTCGTCGACGCCTCCTGGACCTCGTGGCTGAAGAGTCAAGACGACCGTCAACCTACCTGAAACACCCGACATCGGTGGGCTACTGCTCATCGCCTTCCTGGTCACTGGCTAGTGACCCAGACTCTGTCCCCTCTGCTTTCAGGTTCTTCAGATCTCCGATCCACCCTTGGATCCACCCGGACACTTTCGACTTGGCCGCCAGCAGCACTTTGCAGCAGATCGCCATTGAAAACGACGACGAAACCCGACCCCGAAAGACACCTTTGCACCCGGCTTCTCTGGGTGAGGTAACTCGAGTACTCCGGTGCTCCCGTGGGTATTGACTCTAGAACAGCCTAGTTCTAAAGGGGTTTTCTCCAAGTCCTCCTCTAAGTGTCCTTTTTTAGGTCTCGCCCTGAAAGCCAGCGCTGAAAGGCGAGACGTTTTGTAGTGGGCTTGCAGAAATGCGACCACAACTTTTGGCTGGCCTAGAGCATGCGAGTACGCGCACAGTAACGCGCATTCCTCGCATGCTCCAGGCCATCTGCCTTTGATGTCACTTGCTCCTTTGATGTCACTTGCTCGCATCTGTCTTTTATCAGCAGGGGCAGGATTGCTTTCAGCTCACGATATTATTAACACGCATCTGTCTTTTATCAGCAGGGGCAGGATTGCTTTCAGCTCACGACATTATTAACACGTTTTGCAACACATTTTGGCCTGCATGCAAAACACTGTGCTTTTTTTTAATAATAATTTGACACTTTACACGCACACTGCACAAAACAAACATGAAGCCTACTTTTAAACCCATTATTTCTCTATTTCCTTCAGCTGTCTAATTATATGGCTCTGCGACAATAACATATCAGTCGAACTTTGTTGCTTATGCTCCAATCTATAAAACATTTCTCTCACTTTGGAAAAACGATCGACTGTCACACATTATTTGTGATATGCTGGCTGGTTTTTTCAGATCACGACATTATTACCACGTTTTGCAACACATTTTGGCCTGCATGCAAAACACTGTGCTATTTAAAATAATTTGAAACTTTACACGCACACTGCACAAAACAAACATGAAGGATACTTTTAAACCTGACATTATTAACACATTGTACACCCTTTTTCGCTCTTTCTATATCTCCCTCACTCGTCTGATTACATGGCTGTGCGATTGTGCTTTTTAAAAATAATTTTACATTTTACACGCACACTCCACACAAAAAAGCATGAAGACTACTTTTAAACCCGACATTATTAACACATTGTACACCCTTTCGCGCTCTTTCTCTATCTCCCTCAGCTGTCTCATTATACTGCACAAAACAAACATGCAGCCTACTTTTAAACCTGACATTATTAACACATTGTACACTCTTTCGCGCTCTTTCTATATCTCCCTCAGTCGTCTGTTTTTCTATATCTCAAAGCCTTCGCCTTCTATCGCTTATTCATATCGCAAAGCTTTCGCTTTCTATCGCATTTTCATTCTCTATATTCTCTCTCTATCACAGTTTTATTTTGGATCCACCACTTTATCTCTCTCTCTTTCGAGACAGCAAAGTCACAGAAAGGCCGCTGAACCATTACTTTCAGTTTGTGGTTGGAGACTGCAGGCAGCGCGCATTCTTTACAGTTACATTACAAATCGCAATTAACACGTGCTAGCAGGACACAGACCTGAGGCGCCACTGGGGCACAAGGTAGACAGAGGCATCCGCTTTCATTAATGTTTCCCCTCAGCTGAAACTTTACAACTACTCTTTCATTAGGCCTTTTCCATTTACTGTCCCCATTTATATTAATACATTAGGTTACAGCTGGTGCTTTCTACATTTTGGGGAGGGTTACATCTAGTTCTTACATAGGGTCCGTTCACCTTACATCGCATTTTAACGTATGTTAAAATTCACAGATTCATTACCTCAAATTTTTACACACTCTGCTTCGTTTACATTTCGTAGGTTAGATTCCAAAACAGGTTAACATAAGATTTGCAAAACAATTATTAGACTGCAATTATGCACTAACTATATAAACACCACATCCAACACTTTTAAACTGTGTCTCTCTCGTTTTAGATGTCTCCCCTCTCTCCTTTACTCTCTCCTTACTTACCTTTCATCTCGCTCTCGTTATTACACCATGCAATACTGTCTCCTACAACAAGCAGCTAATACAGGACAAGGCAACATAAGCACACTATATTCACAGTACACACTTTCACTCTCTTTCTCTCTATACACCCTCTCACATTTTCTCGCTCTCCTCAATTGCTCAAACCTTTACTCGATATACACCATTTAGACGTCTTTTTCGCTATCAAAGCTCTCTACTTCGCAGCACTCAGCGGCACCACAGCATCACGCAGCACCAACACAGCATCACTCTACAAAACAACAGCATCACTAAGCACAACCACTGCAGAAATCAACACAACAACAGAATCACTAAGCGCCACTCCATACCAAACTTTCTTCACTGTATTTACAATAAACACCACACACTATCGTATTTTCTCTATACTTCTCTCTCTCTCTCCCCTCTCGAATTCTCTCTCTACTTATTTAACTCTCCCCTCTCTACATTTTTTAGCCTTTCATTCGCACTCTCACCCCTTTATCTATTTTTCTTTCAAACACCTTCATTCACTTTCTCTCCCCTTCTTTCTCTCTCTCTATCCCGTTCCACCCTTTACTCTATGTACACCCTTTCTCTCTCTTTCTCTCTCACCACCCTCTCTAATTAGACATAAAATCTTCACTCTCTCTCTCACTCAAGAACACCACAGCATCACTCAGCATCACCACAGCATCAATAAGTGCAATCACAGCATCAATAACAACCAGCACACCATCAATAAGAGCCAGAACAGCATCACTAAGCACAAACACAACATCTCTCAACGCCATCACAGCATCACTAAACGCCAACACAGCATCACTCAGCGCAACAACAGCATTACTCAGCACAACAACAGCATCACTTAGCGCCACAACAGCATCACTCAGCGCCACCACAGCATTACTCTGCAGCACCACAACATCACTACATGCCACCACAGCATCACTCAGCACCACCATAGCTTCACTCAGCAACACCACATCATCAATCAGGGCCACCACATCATCACTCAGCACCACCACTGCATCGCTCACCACCATCACAGCATCACTGAGCACCACATCAACACCACTGAGTACCACCTCAGCCAGCATCAACAAGCACCACCACAACACCACTCAGCACCATCACAGCATCACTAAGCACCATCACAGCATCAATAAGCACCAACACAGCATCACTATGCACCACATCAACACCACTCAACACCACCTCAGCATCAGCAAGCACCACCACAACACCACTTAACACCACCTCAGCATCACTAAGCACCACTACAAGAGCATCACTAAGTATCACCACAGCATCACTAAGCACCACCACAACACCACTCGGCACCACCACAACATCACTAAGCACCACCTCCACAACACTCAGCACCACCACAGCATCACTAAGCACCACCTCAACATCACTCAACACCACCTCAGCATCACTAAGCACCACGTCAACATTACAATACACAGGACGGAGTTGCAAACATGTTAACAAAAAAAAAAAAAAAACCTTTCTTATATTTATTCTTTTTTATTTGGGTCATACAGTTGTACATATGTCGTATTCGTTATATCTGCCAGCTATCAGTGCACACTTCCAACAAGCACACACACTACTAGCCGTTAGTGCACACTTCTACTAGGCACACACACCACGAGCCGTCAGTGCACACTTTCATCAGGCACACACACCAACATCCGTCAATGCACACTTACACCACGCACACACACCACTAGCCTTCAGTGCACACTTGCACTACGCATACACAGCACCTGCCGTTAGTGCACGCTACCACCAAGCATACACACCAGTAGCCGTCAATGCATACTTGCACTAGGCACACACACTACCATCTGTAGTGTTAGTTTCACCGGAACAAATGATTTGAAAAGCCATACTTAACAATACAATGTAAATATTAAAAGTAAACAATTGATGTTCTTTTAAGTTAACAATCTGTTAATAATGTAAATAAAAATTGTTACTAAACCAAATATGTCTGTTATTTTCAAAAATAAAAAATTATTTATTACATAAGAGTTCGCACAACTATACTTCAAGTAACTCTTTCATAGTCGCACTACCTCAATAACTCTGTCACTAACTTACTGAATAACTAAATACATCACTATTTCTATCTTCAGCTAAACAAAAAAACAAAACACTTATATCTTACTGTAAAATACTACACAAATACATCACACACTATATCACTAACTAACTCTAACCATAACTATCTACTTAGCTATCTAACTCAACCCCTCTACCCCTCTTCTACCCTACTACCTCTCTTCTACACCTCTACAGCCTATACCCCTCTTCTACCACTACAATACCCTTCGCACAAATACACCTAAAATGCACCTATAACCCTGTACTACCCTTCTACACCTCTACTACCCCTATACTACCCCTCTTCTATACCTCTACCCCTCTTCTACACCTCTAACCCTCAACTACACCTTTCACCCTCTAATACCGCACAAACAACACTATACCCCTCTACTACCCCTATTTTACTAAACTTCTACACCTCTATTACCCCTCTGCCTTACTAAGCCTATACCCATATTCTACACCACTAACATTCTTCAAACACTATTCTACCACTATACTAACACTGTTCTACACCTCTACTAACCCTCAAACACCTCTACTAACACTAAAACCATATACTACCCCTCTATTAACCCTCTACCCCTCTTCTACCCCTCTACTCCTATTCTACACCTCTAAACGTCTACACCTCTTATAACACTATACTAACACTCTTCTAAACATATACTAACCCTCAAATACTCAACAACTCTACTAACCCTCAACACCTCTAATAACCCTCCAACAGTCATAAAACACTATTCTACACCTCTACCCCTCAATATAAACATAAAATACCATGCTACTACCACACTACCCCTCTTCTACACCTCTTCTAACACTGTTATACACCTCTAATAACCCTATACCCTACTACCCCTCTACAAAAACTTAACACCTCTTCAAAGCATATTATAAAACTATACTACACATTTACAATCCCTCTTCTACACATATACTACCCCTCTTCTATCCCTCTACCCCTCTTCTACAACTCTATCCATCAACTAACCCTCTACTAACCCCTCTACCACTCTACTACACCTCTTCTAGCACTATTCAACCCCTAAATTATCACTCAACACTAATATCCCTCTAACTCTCTTCCAAACCTCTTCTACCCCTCTACTAACTATCTTATACACCTCTACTACCCCTCAACACCTCTAATAACACTTAACAACTCTACTACCCCTATACCACAGGACAACGCGGAAGGGACGCTGCAAAGTTTTCTACAGCGCCTACACTGCACACTTTAAACATTTTTCAGTACAACAATATTAAAGCCACGTGCCAAATTTTCCACGGTTCCTTTCCCCTAGCTCCTCGCCAACTATTTATACCACCACTGCATCACTAAACACCATTATACCATCACTCAGCACACCACATTATTTAACAGCATCAACACAGCATCAGTCAGCATCCACTACAGCCTCATTCATCAACATCAGTGCATATAGCTCTTAAATTACACACCATTTTCATTCTGCACCACGCAACACATTATTAAAGTGCATCGCCAAAGCATCAGTCATCACCACTACAACATCACTCATCAACAGCATAGCACCACTCTGCACCAATACAGCATTAATACGGACACCTCTATACCACTGCACCACATTATGCCACTTAAGGTACACACAATTGTTATTCAGCACCACAACAGCATCATTCATACCATTTACACATTACTAAACTTCGCTACAGCATCACTCAGCACACCACATCATTAAACACAATAAACACAGCATCATTCAGCAACACTTCAGCATCATTCATTACCAGCATAGCATCAAGCAGCACCAATACAGCATAATTCTTGACACACCTATCACACTGCACCTATGATATAACACTTAAGCATTGGCATAGCCAATAGGTCTCGCCTTTGGGACCTTATAAGTGTTTAGCTATGCAACAATTGTGCTGCAAAACTAAATAGTTATAAGGTCCCAAAAGCGAGACCTATTGGCTATGCCAATGCTTTTTATTTTCTAATCGTACATTTGTTGCAGTATATAAAAAAATAACAAGCATTTGCAATGCAATAGGTCTCGCATTTATGAGAGTTTGAGCTATTGGCATTGTAAATGACAATGCCTCTTATTTATGTGTTGTTTTTAAAACAGATAAATAAAAGCATTGTCATTTACAATGCCAATTGCTTAAACTCTCTCAAATGTATAGACCTATTGCACTGCAAATGCGTGCTATAAAAATAAAACTAGCAATGGCATAGCCAATAGGTCTCGCCTTTGGGACCTTATAAGTGTTTAGCCATGCAACAGTTGATGTTGTTGCACGAAGGATATTGTGCTGCATAACTAAATACTTATAAGGCCCCAAAGGCGAGACCTATTGGCTATGCCAATGCTTGTCTTTAAAACTCCAACCGCGACATTCCCCATAGAAGTCAACGGCGGCTCGCGGCTGTGTTCTCACATTGCACGCGTCCCCCGTGGGTCCCCTGTGTCACTACCTTGGGTGGTTCCTTGAGGGCCAAGCACTTCTACAGGCTCTAGGCCTTGTGTCTAGCTCAGTCGTGGTTCTTATACCACTTTATTGGTATATGGTTTGGTACGCCCTAGGGCTCAAACGTGTATTTGTGCTATTACTGTTGATATTCGACTTGTAACTTATGTATTTCGAACTCTAGCCTCATAAAGAGACTAGAGGGGTGTGTTTAAGACTAAATACATATATTTTAAATATATACCTGGTGTGGTCCTCTTTCATTTGGTCACTCAAGAGATTATAGACTGGTAAAACAAGCTGCTTTACATTCCTTCAAGACTTAGCCTGAAGGCTGCTCTCCATAGCTACCACTAGGATAGCTTTCAATAAAGGTTGTCTATAACCTATCTCCAATAAGGGGTTGTTTGGACTGGTGCAAGGTGCCCACTATAAATAGTGGACAGCATATACCAGGCCAACTTCTCACATTGGTGTGCAGCGTGTGGGATTCCAGCTTGCTATTGTTTTTCCAGATAATCTCAATTGAATTGATCAACTGAAAACCACTAAGGGTACCTTAGGTACATATAATTCAAGCTTAGGATACAGTAAGTTCTACTGAACTTAGAGTTGTGTGTTAAGGGATAGCACACCCTTTCTACAACTCAAGAGAGTTTAGTAGGCCACACTAGAGTAGGTAGTGCATACACCACACCACACTAGTAATGTCTTCACTGCCAGGAACCAGTGAGCTCCTGCCATCCAGATATGACAACCTCACATTCTTGGAATTGAGAGAGTTGTGCAAGGTTAGGAAGTTGAAGACAGGCAAAAGTGCCAACACCCAACTTCTCCTGGAGATGCTTCTGCTAGATGATCTTAGAAGACCCCTAAGATCTTAAAGGGTAGGCAGAGAGGGTGGGGCAGAAGATGAGGGAGGGGCCAGGGATGAAAATGCCCAGGACCTGACCTCTGAAACTGGCCAGGGGGATGACAATGATCCTGACCTGGAAAGTGCAGCTACTCCTGAGGATGAGGAGGAGGCCCAGAATGACCTCCCCTTTGTCCCCCAGGAAGAGTTGTGAGTGTGCCCAGAAGGTCTAGATCTCCTTCTCAGGAGTCTAACCACTCTGACACCTCAGTAGGGACCTCTGTCTCCTCTCATGGGAGGGAATCCTCTCATGAGAGGAGAAAGAGACTGCTTCAGTATGAACAAGCCCAGCTTGAGCTCAGAAAACAGCAGTTGGCTATAGACAGGGAGTCCCTAGATCTCTATAGACAGAGAAAAAGATGGGACTAGAGTCCCATGGTGGCAGCAATTTCCCCAGAGATAGGGAAAGGTCTTATGACCATAGAAACCTGAGCAAGATTGTCCCTCCCTACCAGAGTGGGGATGACATCCACAAATGGATAACTGCACTGGAGAGGGCCTGTAAAGTACAGAGGGTCCCTCAGGAGCAGTGGGCAGCAATCTTGTGGCTCTCCTTTGCAGACAAAGGTAGAGATAAGCTCCTCACTGTTAGAGAAGAGGATGCTGACAATTACAAAGTCTTGAAGAGTGCTCTGATTGATGGGTTTGGCCTAACAACTGAACAATACAGGTTAAAGTTCAGAGATACCCAAAAAGCACAGGCTCAAGACTGGGTGGACTATGTGGATTGTTCTGCTAAGGCTCTGGAAGGTTGGTTGATGGGCAGTAAGGTATGTGACTTCACAGGATTGTACAATCTTATCATGAGGGAGCAGGTTCTTAATAACTGTCAAAATCAGCTGTTGCATCAGTACCTGGTGGACTCTGATCTGCCCTCTCCCCAAGAATTGGGAAAGAAGGCAGACAAATGGGTCAGAACCAGGGTGAGGCAGAAGGTAAAGAACCAAGGTGGTGACCCTAAGAAGCAAGATTCTAAAAACTCTGATAAGGGTGGGGATAAGGGTAAAGACCAGAAGTCTTCACAAGGCCCCCAAAAATCTTCTTCAGGTGGGGATTCACAGTCTAACAAGGGAAAAGGCCAAAAGAAACCATGGTGCAAAGTCTGTAAGCAAAAGACACACTGGACCAGTGATTGCACCAAGTCCAAAGACTCTATTCCAGCCCCCACCAATGCCCCTAAGGCACCTGTTCCCCCTAGTGCAGTTACAATTGGTGGTGGGAGTACACATGCCAAGGGTTTAGTAGGGTTGACCCTGGGTAATGAGATGAGCTCTGGCCTAGTCAGAGAACTCACTCAGGCTGTCCTAGTCTGTGATGGAGGCATGGATGTGACCTCCTCTGTGAGTCCCAGTAATCTGGGCAAGTACAGGCAACAGCCATTAATCAATGGAAAAGAGGCTTTGGCATTTAGGGACACAGGGGCAAGTGTCACCATGGTGACACAAGACCTTGTTGATCCTGGGCAGATTATACTTGGTGAAATGTACCAAGTGACCAATGCTAGCAATGTCAGAACAGACCATACTCTGGCAGTTGTTAACTTCTCCTGGGGAGGGGTAACTGGCCTTAAGAAGGTTGTGGTGAGTGCAAACCTACCAGTTGAATGCTTGCTTGGCAATGATCTTGAAACTTCAGCTTGGGCAGAAGTGGAGCTCAGGACCCATGCAGAAATGCTGGGGATCCCTGCAGATGTGTTTGCTGTGACCAGGTCACAGAGCAAAATGTCTAACACTGAACAGGCCTTGGATCCTGGAACAATGGACCAAGTGCCATCCAAGAGGAGGAGTAGTAGGGTTAAGGCAGGGCCTTCCCCTTGGCTCAGAAGGAAGATCAGTCTCTTGAGGGGGATGATCTCAGTCCTGAGGAAGGAACTGTCCCAGAGGAGCTTGAACCTGACCAGGTTGAGTTCTTGGGGACAGGGGGCCCTTCCAGGGCAGATCTGAGCCAGGAGCAGCAGAGCTGCCCCTCTCTTGAACCCCTCAGACAGCAAGCTGTTGCTGAGGCTGCTGGGAATGCTAGTGGTCCCCATAAAGTGTATTGGGATGATGGACTCGTGTACTCAGAGAGTAGAGACCCCAAGCCTGGTGCCACCAGGAGGTTGGTTTTACCTCTGAAGTTCAGGGGCTTCCTATTGACCCTAGCCCATGACATTCCTCTAGCAGGTCACCTGGGCCAGAACAAGACTTGGGACAGACTTGTCCCTCACTTTCACTGGCCCCACATGTCTGAAGACACCAAGGAGTTTTGTCGCTCCTGTGTAACCTGCCAAGCCAGTGGGAAGGCAGGTGGCACCACAAAGGCCCCCCTGATACCACTACCTGTGGTGGGGGTTCCCTTTGAGAGAGTGGGGATTGATATTGTTGGTCCCATGGATCCCCAAACAGCATCTGGGCACAGGTTTATCCTGGTGGTGGTGGACCATGCCACTAGGTACCCAGAGGCTATTCCCCTTAAGACCACTACAGCACCTGTGGTGGCAAGAGCCCTCCTGGGAATTTTCTCAAGAGTGGGCTTCCCTAAGGAGGTTGATTCAGACAGGGGTGCAAACTTTATGTCTGGATACTTGAAGGCAATGTGGAAGGAGTGTGGAGTGACTTACAAGTTCACCACACCCTATCACCCACAATGCAATGGTTTAGTTGAGAGATTCAACAAAACCTTAAAGGGCATGATTAAAGGGCTCCCAGAAAAGCTTAGGCGAAGATGGGACATACTCTTGCCCTGCCTTTTGTTTGCATACAGGGAGGTGCCTCAAAAGGGGTTGGCTACAGCCCTTTGAACTTTTGTTTGGTCACCCTGTCAGGGGTCCATTGTGCTTGGTGAAGGAAGGATGGGAGTTACCTCTCAAGCCCCCAAAGCAAGACATAGTGGACTATGTACTTGGTCTCCGCTCCAGGATGGCTGAGTACATGAAAAAGGCAACTAAAAACCTTGAGGCTAGCCAGGAACTGCAAAAAGCCTGGCATGACCAAAGGCTGTACTGACTGTTTATCAGCCAGGACAGAAGGTGTGGGTGCTGGAGCCAGTGGCCCCTGCAGCTCTCCAAGACAAGTGGAGTGGACCCCATACCATTGTTGAACAGAAGGGTGAGGTTACCTATTTAGTAGACCTAGGAACACCCAGGAGTCCCCACAGGGTTTTCCATGTCAACAGATTGAAGCCATATGTGGACAGGGCAGACATGGGCTTGCTCATGGCTACTGATGAGGGACAGGAGGAAGAGAGTGACCCACTCCCTGACCTGCTCTCACAGAACCCTGATGATGGGTCAGTGGATGGTGTAGCCTTGGCAGGCAGCCTCACTGCTCAGCAGCAAACTGATTGTAGACAAGTGCTCAATCAGTACAGACATATGTTCTCTCTGACTCCAAGTCAGACCACCTGGTGCACTCATGAAGTGGACACTGGGGACAGTCTGCCTATTAAAAATAAGATTTATAGGCAACCTGACCATGTCAGGGACTGTATCAGGACAGAAGTCCAGAAAATGTTGGATTTGGGAGTTATTGAACCCTCAGATAGCCCTTGGGCTAGTCCAGTGGTCCTTGTGCCAAAACCTCACACCAGTGGTGGGAAAAGAGAGATGAGGTTTTGTGTGGACTACAGGGGTCTCAATGCAGTCACTAGGACTGATGCCCATCCAATACCTAGGGCAGATGAGCTAATAGACACTTTGGCCTCAGCCAAGTATCTAAGCACATTTGACCTGACAGCTGGCTACTGGCAGATCAGACTAGCTGATGATGCAAAGCCAAAAACCGCATTCTCAACCCCTAGTGGACATTATCAATTTGTGGTAATGCCCTTTGGTCTGAAGAATGCACCTGCCACTTTTCAGAGGCTGGTGAATACAGTCCTTACAGGTCTGGAGGCCTACAGTGCAGCATATCTAGATGATATTGCTGTCTTTAGCTCCACCTGGGAGGATCACCTGGTCCACCTCAGAAATGTTTTGGAGGCACTGCAAAAGGCAGGCCTCACTATCAAGGCCACCAAGTGCCAGATAGGGCAGAGTCAGGTTGTGTACCTGGGCCACCTTGTGGGTGGAGGCCAGGTTCAACCACTGCAGAGCAAAATCCAGACCATCATGGACTGGGTTGCTCCAACCACCCAGACTCAGGTGAGAGCCTTCTTAGGCCTGACTGGGTACTATAGGAGATTTGTCAAGGGGTATGGATCAATAGTGACACCCCTGAATGACTTAACTTCCAAGAAAATGCCCAAAAAGGTTCAGTGGACAGCTAGCCGTCAAAAGGCATTTCATGACCTGAAGCAGGCCATGTGCACTGCTCCCATTCTCCAGAGTCCTGATTACTCCAAGAAGTTCATTGTCCAAACAGATGCATCTGAATTGGGGGTAGGGGCTGTACTGTCACAATTGAATGATGAAGGTCAGGATCAGCCAGTAGCTTTTATTAGCAGAAGGCTGACCCCTAGAGAGAAACGTTGGTCAGCCATAGAGAGGGAGGCCTTTGCTGTGGTTTGGGCTCTGAAGAAGTAGAGGCCATACTTGTTTGGTACTCATTCCTTGTTCAAACAGACCACAAGCCCCTCCTATGGCTAAAACAAATGAAGGGTGAAAACCCCAAACTGCTTAGGTGGTCCATTTCCCTACAGGGGATGGACTTTACAGTGGAACATAGACCTGGGAGTAACCATGCCAATGCAGATGGACTCTCTAGGTATTTTCACTTAGAACATGAAGACTCAACTGGTCAAGGTTAGTTTAATGTCCCTGCGTTTGGGGGGGGGGTTGTGTAGGAGAGTAGGATCTGCTTCACATGGGTACCCCCACTTTTTGCTGATGCTTCACTGTTTTTCGACTTTAGTCTGGCTGGGGCCCTGCTAATCAGAACCCCAGCCTAGCTGCTTCCTCTCTAAAATGGTTTCCATGTGCCTTAGGCACATCTCTGATTGGAATCTGGAGTGCCCTTATAAGTCCCTAGTATATGGTATACTATGTACCCAGGGCATGGGTACCTCAGAGGCCTACCAGGGGCTGCAGCATGTATTGTGCCACCCCTGGAAGGCCATCCAAAATGACACAACAGGTCTGCTACTGCAGCCTGGGTAAGGTGGTGCATGCACCCCTTACAGTGGTATGGGCTACCTATATCACTACCATTGCACACACATATAAACCTATAAGTCACTCCTATGGCAGGCCTTAAAAATCCTGAAGGCAGAGTGCTTGGTTTTTATGTGAGAGGGTGCCCCTGCATGAGCAGAGCCCCTCTGCAGCGTTCGGAGTCCCTCCTATGATGCTGTTTGTGGTACAGCCTGACCATATACTCTTAAGTGCATTATATCCTCGCGGTACAATGCTAACTTTGGACTGGCTGCACCAAAACATGTCGTGTTTGGTGTCAAACATCTTGGTATACTACCCCCCCGCCAATCCTGGCGGCGGGGGTAGCATTCCACCCTTCTAGAGGGAGAGACGTACACACCGGGCTACCCGGTAACTTCTTTCCAGAGCCCTGGCATCACAAAAGGGATGCAGCTGCCACAGACACAGGTCTGGCCTCCTGCTGCTGACTGAAACTCCGGCAGGGGAGGCCTGGACAATAGGTTTCCTGTCGCAGGGAGGTGTAACCACCTCCCCAGACAGGATAGTGTGTATTGGGGCAGGGCGGGAGCACCCTCTGGTGCTTTGAAGTCCTGCACTGGGGGCACATTTGGTGTCCCTGTGCATATGTCAGTTCAAACCAGTTGCAGGGGCTACCTGCCCCTGCTCTGGCGCAAAACTGGACAAAGGGAATGGGTGTAACCACCCCTCTTCCCTGACCCTCCCATAGGTGGGTCCCCAGAGTATGTCCAACCCCCTAACTTTGTATAAGTATGGGACCCCAGTCCTTAGGACTTTAGATTACCCTGGACGAAACTCTGAAGCCGAATCCTGGACCTTCGATGGTCTACTTTAAGATTAGAGGACTGAAGAATCTCCCTTGGGGTCAAGGAGTGACTCCCCTGCTTGGCAGGCACCTAAGAAGCAATTGTCCGGTCTGCATCGCTGAAGCTCCCGCCGGTCGCCGAAGTCTTTGCATCACCAGAGGTGGATTTCCAGACTTCCCCGAGGCTGCCCTGAGTCCCCAGCGAAGCTGAGGCCCGTAGCTGTCGTGGGTAACGTGGGACCGTGACCCCAGGACACCGAGAACTTTTGCAAGTGCATCCTCTTCCTGGTCTCCCACGAAGTTGTGCTTTGGGCTCCAAGTAGCCCCCGCCTCCAGCACCGACTGCACCGAAGATCACTGGCCTCCACTCCACGAGTGTCCTGTAAGCCAGCTCCAAGTGCGTCCACTCGAGGCTCCTTCGCGGTCGCTAGTCCGTTGGCTAGTGGGCCCTCCCGAAGGCAACTCTTCTTCTGCTTGGGCTTTCCTGGTTGCTCCAGAGGTGCCCTGACTTACCCTCGCTGGGTGAGTCCCCCAGACCTTGATGGTCTGCATCAACGTCCTTTCTTTGTTTCCAAGTGACTTGCCGTTGCCAAGGCTTGTTGGGTCCAATCCGGTCACCGACACCGCAGCAATCGACAGACTTCGTGGGACAGCTCGAATCCAGCTCCTGGTTGTCGTCGACGCCTCCTGGACCTCGTGGCTGAAGAGTCAAGACGACCGTCAACCTACCTGAAGCACCCGACATCGGTGGGCATCTGCTCATCGCCTTCCTGGTCACTGGCTAGTGACCCAGACTCTGTCCCCTCTGCTTTCAGGTTCTTCAGATCTCCGATCCACCCGGACACTTTCGACTTGGCCGCCAGCAGCACTTTGCAGCAGATCGCCATTGAAAACGACGACGAAACCCGACCCCGAAAGACACCTATGCACCCGGCTTCCCTGGGTGAGGTAACTCGAGTACTCCGGTGCTCCCGTGGGTATTGACTCTAGAACAGCCTAGTTCTAAAGGGGTTTGCTCCAAGTCCTCCTCTTAGTGTCCTTTTTCTTTAAAACTCCAACCGCGACATTCCCCATAGAAGTCAACGGCGGCTCGCGGCTGTGTTCTCACACTGCACGCGTCCCCCGTGGGTCCCCTGTGTCACTACCTTGGGTGGTTCCTTGAGGGCCAAGCACTTCTACAGGTTCTAGGCCTTGTGTCTAGCTCAGTCGTGGTTCTTAAACCACTTTATTGGTATATGGTTTGTTACGCCCCTAGGGCTCAAACGTGTATTTGTGCTATTTCTGTTGATATTCGACTTGTAACTTATGTACTTCGAACTCTAGCCTCATAAAGAGACTAGAGGGGTGTGTTTAAGACTAAATACATATATTTTAAATATATACCTGGTGTGGTCCTCTTTCATTTGGTCACTCAAGAGATTATAGACTGGTAAAACAAGCTGCTTTACATTCCTTCAAGACTTAGCCTGAAGGCTGCTCTCCATAGCTACCACTAGGATAGCTTTCAATAAAGGTTGTCTTTAACCTATCTCCAATAAGGGGTTGTTTGGACTGGTGCAAGGTGCCCACTATAAATAGTGGACAGCATATACCAGGCCAACTTCTCACAGTGCCTAGCTGTAGCTTTTGAACCCTAGCTCTGCCGGCACCTAGGGAAACCTAGCAAACATATACATTTTTGAAAACAAGACACTCAGGGAAATCCAGGATGGGGTGACTTGTCTGGCTCTCACCAGGTTCTCTTACCCAGAATCCCTTGCAAACCTCAAACTGTGTCAAAAAAACACATTTTCCTCACATTTCTGTGATGGAAAGTTCTAGAATCTGCGTGGATCCAGAAAACTCCACCCACCTCGCATTTCCCAAAGTCTTCCGACAAAAATGATACCTCACTCGTGTGGGTCGGTCAAGTACTCGCGACAGGCAAGGGCCCAAAACATATTGTAGAGACATCAAAATGACCTATCACAAAACGACCTGCTTTTGCAAGGGGGGGAGGGGACTTGGGTTTTTGGCACTGGGCCCGCGGCCCTCTAGTGAAACCTACCAAACCCACACGTTTCTGAAAACTAGACACCCTGGGGAGTCCAGGGAGGTATCGCTTGCTTGGATCCCCCAAAGATTCCCTACCCAGAATCCCCTGCAAACCTCAAATTTTGCTGAAAAAATCACATTTTCCTCACTTTTCTGTGTGGGAATTTTGTGGGATCACTGGGCTGAGACAAATTTTCTACCAACTAGCATTCCCCCAGGTCTCCCGATAAAGATGGTTCCTCACTTGTGTGGGTAGGCATAGTGGCTGCAACAGGAAATGCCCCAAATCAAATTGTGGAAACTTCAAAATTACCTATCACAAAACTACCTGGTCTTGCAGGGGGGAGGACACCTGGTTTTTTGGCCCCGGGCTCGCGGCCATCTAGGGAAACCTACCAAACCCACACATTTCTGAAAACTAGACACACCGCCGAGTCAAATGAGGAATGGTTTGTGTAGATCCCCCAACGTTTCCCTACCTAGAATCCCCTGCAAATCTCAAATTTTGCTGAAAAAAATCAAATTTATTTCAAATTTCTGTGTGGGAAAGTTGTAGGATCACCGGGCTGACACAAATTTCCTACCACCCAGCATTTCCCCAGGTCTCCGGATAAAAATGGTACCTTACTCGTGTGGGTGGGTTAAGTACCCGCGACAGGCAAGGGCCCAAAACGTATTGTGGAGACATCAAAATTACCTATCACAAACCGAATTGCTTTTGCAAGGGGGGGTCACATGAGTTTTTGGTCCCGGGCTTGGCGGCCATCTAGGGAAACCTACAAAACCCACACATTTCTGAAAACTACAGACCCAGGGGAGTCCAAGGAGGTATGGCTTGCGTGAATCCCCCAACGTTTCCCTACCCAGAATCCCCTGCAAACCTCAAACTTTGCTGAAAAAATCAACTTTTTCTAAAAAATGTATAGGTTTGCTAGGTTTCTTTGGGTGCCAGTTGCGCTAGGACTCAAAATCCACAGGAAGGCACATTCCGAAAAAACAGTCAGTACCTAGTGGGCTTTCTGCCGCCCTGGGGAGGGGGGAATCGGGGGTTATTGCCCCGATATGCCCCCAAGGGGGGCAGAAATACTGTGACTATTTTTTTTGGGGGGGGGAATTGGGATGCCCATTCTGGGCAGCCCCCACCCCTACATATAAAAAAGCCAGCATAATCGCTGGCGCCTAGTGGGCTCTCTGCACCCCCGGGGGGAAGATCAGGTGCTACTGCCCCCATCTGCCTCCTGGGGGGGCAGAAAGACTGTGGCATCTTTTTTGGGGGGGGGGGGGAATTAGCATACCCATTCTGGGCAGCCCCCACCCCTGAATTTTTAAACAAATGTATCCCTGGTGCCTAGTGGGCTTTCTGCCCCCCCCCAAGGGGGCAGATAAGGGGCTATTGCCCCCATCTGCCTCCCGGGGGGGACAGAAAGACTGTGGCAATTTTTTAGGGGTGGGGGTATTGGCATGCCCATTCTAGGCAGCCCCCATCTCTATGTATAAAAAAAACCCTGGTGCCTAGTGGGCTTTCTGCCACCCCGGGCCAGATCAGGGGCTACTGCCCCTATCTGCCCCCTGGGGAGGCAGAAAGACTGTGGCATTTTTTTGGGGGGGGGAGCATTGGCATGCCCATTTTGAGCAGCCCCCACCACGAACTTTGGGGGAAATAAATCCCTGGTGCCTAATGGGCTTTCTGCCCCCCGGGGGGGCAGATCAGGGGCTACTGCCCCCATCTGCCTCCTGGGGGGGGGGCAGAAAGACTATGGCATTTTTTTTGTGGGGGTGGGGGCATTGGCATTCTGGCAGCCCCCACCCCGAACGTTTGGGAAAAAAAATCCCTGGTGCCTAGTGGGCTTTCTGTGCCCCCCCCCCCGGGGGAAAGATAAGGGGCTATGTCCCCGTCTGCCTCCCAGGAAGGGCAGAAAGACTGTAGCATTTGTTTTAGGTGGGGGCATTGGCATGCCCATTCTGGGCAGCCCCCACCCCAACGTATATAAGAAAAAAAAATCCGGTTGGGGCAGATCAGGGGCTATTGCCCCCATCTGCTTCCTGGGGGGGGCAGAAAGGATTTTTCCTTCTTTGGGGGGGTAGGGTGGGGGCATTGGGATGCCTATTCTGGGCAGCACCTGCCTATAAAAAAAGATCCCTGGCGTCTAGGGTGCTGATTGGGGGCTACTGCCCCATCTGCCCCCAGGGGAGCAGAAAGACTGTCTGTGGCAATATTTTATGGAGGGAGCAAAGGCCCTTGCCCAAGGGGCAGCTCCCCCCTCTCTGGTGGCTAGTGGGTGGATCCCTGCTTGGGGATCGCCCTCCTGGGGCAATCCCCAAGCAGGGATCCAGTAGGGAAGGGTACCATTGGAAAGGGGAGAGTCTCCCCTTTCCAACGATACCTCTCCCATGTGTTTCGGTGCTCAGGGGCTAAGATAGCCCCACAAGCACGAAACTGTGAAACTGAAACTAAGTTTCAGTTTCGTTTTCATTGTAATGACGACAGCACTCCATGCGCGCGATCATCATTACAATGAAAACACAAACCATGCTTTGGGAGGTTGGGGAAGCTCTTTCCCACCTCCCAAAGCAACAAAAAAAAAGGGAAATCCTGTTTACAGCAGAGGGATTTTTTGCAAGTGTGCTCATGACGGAATGGTTCAGTCATGAGCACACTTGCACTTGTGCTCATGATGGAACCATTCCAGCGCCTTGAGACCCTCGCGGGTAAGTAGTGCGCTCTACAAATTCTGTGATTGATTGATTGATTGATTGATTCCGTCATGAGCATGGAAGGGGTTAACTGTGGTGGTTAAGATGCTTTTGGCGCAAGTGCTATATTGTAGTATTGTAGGAACATCTGATCCCATGGCACTCCTCTGTTTAGATATATTTGTTCATTTTATTGACATTTAGTTTTTTTATGACATTCCCATAACACGAGTCATAAATAGACAACTAAATAGAACAAAAGAAAAAAGCAGCTTAAATCAATGCAGAACTAAAAAAGATAAAACAAAAAATTGCAAAGCTGCAACGCACCTGGCTCAAAACAAGTAACAATTAAGACAAACGTCTCCTACACAAACTTAACAGAATATACAAGCCAACAATCAAAAACGCCAAAAAAGGTACTGTTCAAAATGCTAAATGTGAAAATAAAGAATTTTATCAAATTCTCCCCGAATTTCGTAAACCTAAATGCACAGAAGGAACTCATCCCATTTTTCAAGAATTTATTGACACACTGGTAAATTATTACACAACAAAAACAGACATGTTCGACTCCTATTTAAAACCAAGGAAAACCACCAGCACAATCCATTTAAAAAAATCTCCAAGGGTAGGCTAACCCAGCCTCTACATTCATTCAAACAACTATCAGAAACTGAATGTATGGATCTTGTCAGAACAAGCAGGCCAGCCAGCTGCCCTTCTGACCCTTATCCACCATAAATCTTCAAAAACATTCTTTTAAGTATTTATGCTGCCACATCAGTCAGAACAATCATCAATAATTCTTTAACAACAGAAGTGTTTCCAGAAGACTTAAAAAAGGCATACATACACTAATTATTAAAGAAAACATACCTGAACTTGCATGCCCCAAAAACTATAGACCGATTACAAATGGACCTTCCTGGGCAAATTGTTAGAGCAGCATTCACCCAGATGTCACAATTCATTGAAGAAAACTCCATACTGTTCGACTTCCAAACAGGATTCAGTCCTGGAAGAGGCACAGATCTGCCCTCGTTGCTACCTGGGATGACCTTAAAAACACAGTGGACTGGTACAGGGTAACTGCACTAATTCTCTTGGACCTGTCAGCTGCCTTCAACACAGATGAACATGACACTGTAATCCAAAGACTCTATGAGGCCGGAATAGAGGGCACTGCTCTCGACTGGATCACATCCTACCTTCAAAACAAATGTCATCCATACTTCCTCTTTCTCGTCCAAACCGTACTTCACAATAGCAGGGGTCCCTCAAGACTCGATCATCTCACCCATGCTTTTCAACATCTGCATGAAGTCATTACCAGCAATGATCAATGAATTTCAGCTCACATGCTATAACTACTCAGAATACACAAATTCTTCTTAAACTGGAAAGCCCCAAAGACATTGGAAACTCAAAAATCTTCAGTTGCCGCTGAGTTGTTGATCAGTGGATGACATGGAGCCATCTCAAATTGAATGCGTCTTAAACTGAAATACTCACATATGGACATTGGAAAGATAATACCCCACTCTGCGCCAGGCCTGATGATCTGGGACCACCTCCTAAAGTATCCAAGGAAGTAAGAAACCATGGAATTATCATGGACTCCAAGCTATCAATGAATGCCCAAGTGGATAAGTTAGCAAGATCAAGCTTCATTACTATAACAACTCTGCAGCGCATCTTCCTCCAGCTAGGATTTCCACACAAGGTCCAAGCTACTATCTCTCTTGTACTGTTTAAACTTGATTATGTCTTACGTTAGATAAGCGTGATATTGCCAAGGCTTGGAATGATGCGTCACCACCATCTGTTACAGTTTGGAAGAAGGACCTAGATTTCTCTATGGGTCTAGAGATACCCGTTTTCAACGCGAGGGGGTGCCCTCAGAAACATTCTAAAATATGGAAGAGGTGGGCAGATTATAGGGGCCTCTCCCTGGAACCTATCCCTCCCATTTCTGCTATCGGAGGTCTGCCATGATGACTGGACTGTGTGACAGCCTGGACTATGATTATGTCTGTCTTCAAATTGGATGGCTCGGAACTATGTGTTTCAGAATTTGTATGTTGGATATGGCACTACTGTTTGTTTTTAAGTGTTTCGTTCAGACACTCCTAATCGCTAAACTGTGTTATTTCAATATTGAAAATGTTGATATCAGCATTATTGTCAATTACTGTACATTATTGGTAATTCTGGCTGTACCAGGACTGTCTCGGCTGTCAACAATAAAATTTTGTTGTGAAAAAAACCAAACTTGATTATGTCAATGGCCTCTACCACAGATCATCTTTATCAATTATGAAAAGACTACATCTAATTCAGAACTCTGCTGCCAGACTACTCCTACATGTAAAGTCACAAGCCCATATCTCGCCTGCCTCGAAGGCCGTACATTGGTTACTATTTGCTGGAAGATCCATATTCAAGCTGCTTTGTATCCCCCCCAAAGCAATACATGGAACAGGACCACTTTTCATCAGGAATAAAATCACCAAATACATATAACAAAGGAACCTCCACTCCAGATTTGCAACCCCCCTCAAAAACCCAGCATACAAGAAATAAAACATGGGTGGTACATCTTTCTCTGTTCAAGCAGCCAAGCTATGGAATGCATTACCCCCAAATATAAGATCCGTAGCTAGCCATCTTACCTTCAAAAGACTACTCAAGAATTGGCTGTGTCCTACATGACCAATTCACTACTCTATGTGTTATCCTATACCTCTTTCAATATATCCTCTACCGCTACTCTTCGATTCATCCCAAACCTCATTTTACAACTATGATCTTCCAAATAACCCTTTCTAGACTCTTCCCTCCTCTACCCCTTTTGACTCATCTCAAACCTCATTTTACTACTATGATCTCCCAAATAACCATTTCTAGACTCTTTCCTCCTCTATCCCTCCTTTATCCTGTTCAATCCAACTAACAGATTCACATGTCCACCACCCCAACTAACAACTTATATTTCACTATACGAATCCACCACTAATTCACTAAGGGTTCCAGAGTAGCTTGCTTCTTGCCAAAAAGTGCTTAAACTCCTCTTCAGGGGTAGTAAGCGCTGTATAAATATAGTTACAATTACAATGCATTTCTGAAGTTCAATTGGTAGGAGAGGTGGTGTCCTTCCCTTAAGACCTTTTTCCGCATTCAAACACACAACGCACTCTTCCACAAAAGCATCAACATCTTTATCCGTAAAGGGCCACCAGAAAAGTTCACGCAATCTACATTTAGTGAGAGTTTTTCCCAAGTGCCCTTCATGAGCACCACGGATCAACCTTGGTCTGAGTCTTTCAGGAGGAATCAATCTACCTGCACGCATCAGTATTCCGTCTTCAACAGAAAGTTCAAGAGACACTTTCACAAAGGTTTGCAAGGAATACAGTGTATTTTTCTCCGTTGGCCAACCACAGCTCATCCATTTAATGACTTGACCCAGAATCTCATCCTTACCCAATTCGCTCCTCCACTCTTCTTCACTCACGGCACACATGTCACACATATCAATGGAGGCAATAAAACAATTATCCTGGTCCTCATCTTCATCTAAAAAGGTGTCCTCATCAGCAACAGGGAATCTCAAGAAGAAATCTGCCCTACCATTCTTGTTACCAGGCAGGTAAGAAACTTCAAAGTCATACTGTAATAACTTTGTGGACAACCTGGCAATCCTAGGTGTATGTTCTTTGATTTTGTTTCCAGATAGGATGGAAACAAGAGGGTTGTGATCAGTGCGCAGCACAAAATGATTTCCCCAAATGTAGGAATGGAATTTTCTGATGGCCCACCAACAGGCCAGCAGTTCTCTCTCAATCACAGAAAAATTCATCTCTGGACCTCTCAAGACTCTCGAAGCATACCCCAAAGTACTTTCAACACCTTCTTTGGTTTGTGTGAGAATGGCGCCCTACCCTACACCACTGGCATCAACCGTGTTGGTGTACCCAACCTTAGGATCAAAAGGCTCCAAAATGTTGGGACCAACCAAGTGGGATTTGATCCATTCAAACACTTCCTGACAGTAATTGTCACAGACGAAAGCCACACTTTTCTTCAACAAGTTAGTTAGTGGTTGAACCTTTGATGCATAGTCAGGCACAAATCTAGAATAAAATTCACATAGACTAATGAAAGATTTGAGCCCAACCTTGTCCAAAGGTGCTATGCTGTCAACAATGGCCTTCACCAGGCCGGGCCTAGGTTCCACCCCTTGTTCAGACAACACATGTCCCAAATACTCCACTTTTTTGTCTAGGAAAAGACACTTTTCCTTCTTGAGAACGACACCTTTTTCTTGCATGATGTTTAAGACTTGGAACAAGGATGCGTCATGCTTTTCCTTGGATTCACCATAAATCAAAACATCGTCCTGAAAAACAGCAACACCCTTGACCCCCGTCAACGTGTGACACATAATCCTCTGAAAAACTGCCTCCGCAGAGGCAAGTCCAAACGGGATTCTACAGTATTAGAAGGTTCCAATACGAGACCCGAATGCCGTGAGATGCCTCGAAGATGGCTCCAAAACCACCTGGTGGTAAGCCGATGCCATATCCAATTTACTAAACCACTCCGGACCATTAATCATTGTCAGCAATTTCGAAATCTTTGGAAGAGGGTGAGCATCAATCCAAATATTTTTATTGAGACTGCATAAGTCACCGCAAACACGAAGATCCACATTCTTCTTCCTAGCGACAACTAATGGAGAAAGCCACAAAGATGAATCTATATGCTCTTTAATGCCCTTCTCCCACAAATCATTTAATTCATGTTCAAGACGATCGCTCACACTAAACAGGACACTCGTAAGTCTGTGCTTAACGGGAATGGCTTCATCCTTAACCTTAATCTGATGGGTAAAACCTTTGATCTGTCCCAAGCGTTCCCCAAAAACTGAGGGGAAAATGTTGAACTACGTTTTCAGAATAATTGGTTGAGCAGACAATAGAGACCTGTTCCTTGGTCCCCGGCCTGAGAACCATTTAAATAACCCTTGGTGAACCCCCCCAGAATTGACAAGCCCTTGATGGCCACATACACTTTACCGAGAATCTTCCTTCCCTTAAACTCTAGGATGTCTTCGAAAAAACCAGCCAACTCTATTTTCCGCCCCTCATATGAAACAGGAACCCTGTCCGGCGGTTCCAAAGGAAGATTACCCTAAACCTCCTCAAACATTTCCTGGGTGATCATGGTTATTCTCGCACGGGAATCCACCAACAGACTCACTTTCTTGTCACCAATACCAATTTCAACATAAGGATCAACACATTCGGAAGTGTTTCCCACGATGACGGATTTTTCACTCACCACCATAACCATATCTCTCAGCTCATCCTGAATATTACGAATGTTGTCTGGGTCAGCACGTTCCACATCAGACACATTCGCAACAGAAGAAGAATTGACCTGTCTCTTGCCGGCTTGATGAACAAATCCACCACGCTTACCACTTTGACACACTTTGGCAAAAAGCCCCATCTTGCCACAAGACCTGCATGTAACATTCTTTGCTGGACACCCTCTACCCCCATTGATATGAGGGGTTCCCACACCTGAAACACATGTTGAGTTGCTTGAAAAAACTACTTGCAGAGCGTGGAGCCATATTGGTATTAAGGTCCTTAGTTCAAATCGCCCCCACCAGGTTATTAGATTTATCTTCTAGCTCCTCAACAGATGCTTTAGAAAGTTCGATGCTTTTTGCGGTGCAAATTGTCTCTTCGAGGGAAGGATTCCGCATAGATAAGAATTTCTGTTGGATAGTCTTAGCCGAACACTTACATATATACTGATCTCTGACCAACTGTTCTGTAAAAGCTTCAAATTGGCACTCAATTTCCGGAGGGCAGACACGAAAGCATCCAGGTCCTCACCAGATCTTTGATCTCTTTTGAAAAACTTATGGCTGATGACAACCAAGCTTGGCTGAACATCAAAGCGCAATTCTAATTTTTTCACAGCTTTCCCATATTCGTCATTGTCTTCATCCCCCTGAGCTCGTTCCAAACGTGGCAAGTGTTTAAATACTGATCTTCCTTCAAAACCCAAAGAGTGTAAAAGTTTTTTTTTTTCTTTCAGACCTATAACGAGACGCTCCAATGGCTCCCAAGTATGTCACAAAGGCATCGTACCAGTTTTTCCATATTATATGCAGATTACCAGGCACCTCGAGAAAAGGTGATGGTGGAGAAAGAGACTGCATGTTGAAGAGAAGAGAATATATATATCAGCAGAAAACGAGACAGTAATATGTTACACAAAAAAACATGCTGGCAAGAACTAAAACCCAGCTTAACTACAATAAAAACTGTGAAAAATGACATTCAAAATTTTGTTAAGGTGTGCGTGCCACCATTGAAATGGACGCACTTGTGTGTCACTTGATAAGGTGTGCGTGCCACCGTGAGTACGTTTGGATAAGGTGTGTGTACCACCGTGAATTCATCGTGAAAAGGTGTGCGCACCACCGTTGCAAAGATGGTGTTCTGCTCCACCTGTTATATGGCAGAGTTGGCACTCTTAAACAGTTGTCGTGACTAGACAGTCCATGTTTCTGAACCAGAAATTTTTCCTCAATCTTGCCTTAGTACTTGCCACCCTTTGGTGCGTTGTTAGAACGTGATACCTTTACAACGCAAGTCATTAGATCGACTTGCTGTAGGGGGCGCGCTGGACTTAGGAATAGTATAATTTACTATTCCAACTCCAGCCTGCGCAACAGTAGGGAAGGTGTTGGAATAGTAAATTATACTATTCCTTAGGTTAGAGCGCCCCCTACAGCAAGTCGATCTAATGACTTGCTATGTAAAGGCATTGCGGTCTAACAACGTGGTTGTTGTAACGACCTCGTTGTAAAGGAACGCGATGTAACAACTGCGTTGTAAACACTGTTTCCCCTCTATAAGGAGACGCTCGCAATACCAAGATCCCCAATCCAATGTGGGCAATGCAATCATTTGTCGTATCATAGGGCAGAGATAGTGGCCTCCAGCCCATCACTCCTGCAGTCACTTCAATTAACTTGTGTCATTTAGCACCACTCCTCCTCCTACTGAGATTATCCTTGGCCCGTCTGTAAAATTGCGGAAACTAACATAGCGCGACTCAGCATTGGGCATTTTGCACGCGCTCATCTTTTAAAAAAGTTTGTTATTGTGTTTTTAATCAGTTGGGAAACTGATTAAGAGCCCCGCATTTGCACTTTAAAACTGCACGCTGACTGGCCAAGGTGAGCTGGTGTACTTCCGCCTGTTAGAGCGGGTCACCGAGTACACGCCATCTTGGTCAGCGGTCTAGCGCTCCAGTTCGACTCCCCTAACGCTCCTCCCTATTTAAGGAGAGGCTATGCAAGCGCGAGGTAACTGAGATTATCCTTGGCGCGTCTGTAAAATTGCGGAAACTAACATAGCGCGACTCGGCATTGGGCATTTTGCACGCGCTCATCTTTTAAAAAGTATGTTTGTTATTGTGTTTTTAATCTGTTTTAACTGTTGGGAAACTGATTAAGAGCCCCGCATTTGCACTTTAAAACTGCACGCTGACTGGCCAAGGTGAGCTGGTGTACTTCCGCCTGTTAGAGCTGGTCACCGAGCACACGCCATCTTGGTCAGCGGTCTAGCGCTCCAGTTCAACTCCCCTAACGCTCCTCCCTATTTAAGGAGAGGCTATGCAAGCACGCAGCGCGCGCGCTGCTGGCGCGCCTAAGGCAAGCCCGTCTGCGCCCGTCTGCGCACCGACCGCGCACAGCGCCAGCCACGCTGCCAAACAGGAACTCCAGATAAGTGGGGAGACTAGAATTACCTATTCAAGGGAGCAAATATTGGAAATAGGTAAGCAGGGTGGTGTGTACCATAAAGATGAGGAACTGACAGAAGGCAGGGACTCCTCGTCAAACTCCACATCAGATAGTCTCAAATGCGGTCTGATTAATGTGAGATCCCTAGTAAAACACTATCAGGAGATCTATATGTTACTGGAAGACCATGACTTTGACGCATTATTTTTAACAGAAACTTGGACACGTGCTGACTCAGAAGTCGAATTGGGACTAGCCTGCCCCCCCCCCCCGAGTTATAAAGTATTCCACAAACCTAGGTTAAGTGGGAGAGGAGGTGGGGTGGGAGTGATACATAAAGAGAAGTGGAATTTTGCCACTGTAAATGTCGATGAAATAGAAGGCATTGAAACGTTAGGATTCTCCCTCAAGGATACCAAAGGACAATTGTTCTCTGGCATAGTATGCTATAGACCGCCAGGAGGATCAAGCCTCCAAAACCAAGCTTTGATTGACACTATGTACAATATGTCACTTACCCACTCCAATATGATTATATTGGGAGATTTTAACCTTTGGGAGAACGGGAGTCTTGACTCAGCTCTGAAAGAATTACTGCAAGCATGTGAAAATATAAGCTTGCAACAATTGGTGAAACAACCAACACATCAGGGCGGCCATATTTTAGATTTAATATTCGTGAACCATATGGAGGTATAATGGTAGGAGAAATAGTGCCAATGTGTTGGACTGATCATTTTTTAATTCAATTTCTGCTAACACCTCCTAAATTGAGCAATAGAACTACTCAACCTGGCAATTACCGTTGGGGAAGGGAATGGGCCAAGTCGAGAAAAGTGAAATACCCACCATTATGCTCTGGAGAGAGCTTATTTGACACTAACAAAACGGTGGAAGAAAACTATCTCAACTTCTGTGGTCAGATCAATCACACACTTGACCAGTTGGTACCCACGAAAAAGCTAAAAAATAGGGATAAACCTTCAGCCCCATGGTTCAGCGAGGAATTAAATGAACAAAGGAAAATCTGTAAACAAGCGGAGAGAAAATGGCAGAAACTATATGAGGAAAAGGATAAACTAGCCCTACGAAAAGAATTGAATACCTATAAAGGTACAATTGCTAAAACTAAAGCAGCGTACTATGAGAAACTCATCTTACAGGCACCTGATCGGATTAAAACAATCTTTAACATAGTGAAGGACTTGTCCAAACCTGATAGTACGAAAAATAAGATTGTAGCCACTCAAGAGCTATGCGATGGCCTGGCAGTCTTCTTTGAGGAGAAAATTAACAAAATCATTGATGGCCTGGAACATAATAAGGAGAATGGGATGAATAATACAATTGTTTTTTCGGAATCGGTGACATTAGAGAAGCAGAATGATGGAGCAGAGGAAGATACTCCGGTAACTCAGGCTCAGTTTCAGATCCCCACACAGAAGATTTTAACAAAATAGCCCTAAGTGTCTGCTCCAGATCGCCACTTGACCCTCTTCCACATAAGCTGTGGAAAGAGTTCAATATTGAGCTATTTCCGCGGCTTCACTAAATCTGCTGTCAGTCTCTGAGTAGCGGTATGGTCCCTGGATGTTGGAAGAAGGCACACTGGACCCTTTATGCCCAGCCAACCTCAGACCAATCTCTCTGCTGCCTTATCCAGTAAAGATAGTGGAAAGACTAGTCAGTAAAGCTCTTTCACAATTTTTAGAAGAAAATCACTTATTAGACGAAGTCCAATTCGGGTTTCGGCCCGCACACGGCACGGAGACAGCCTTGGTCACAGTCCTGGATGAGATGAGAATGCGTGCTGACACCGGTCAAGCGGTTATACTAGTATTACTGGATATGTCAGCCGCATTCGATACGGTGAACCATGAGATTCTACTCGAAAGGCTTAGGAAATATGGAATTCGAGGGACGGTCTTAACTGGTTTCAATCGTACCTGTCAGACAGACAGCAAGCAGTGGCAATTCCTCCGTTTGTCTCCAAAAACAAAGCTATGAAGCACGGAGTTCCGCAAGGATCAGCAATAAGCCCGATCCTATTCAATATTTATATGCGCCCTCTCATTTCCATTTCCATTATAAAATCCTTCGGAATCGAAGTGGTGAACTACGCTGATAAAACGCAGCTTATTTTCTCACTAGTCTCACTAGAAGGCTCTAATGCAGTATCTCTGGAAATATTCCATGAATGCATATGCAAATAACCTCAAAATGGCTTGGGGACAACTCTCTGCAGTTTAATAGGGGTAAAACAGAGATTGTACATTGCACAACGAATAAGACACCTCGCCCTCTCCCTGCTAACTTCTGGCCCCTTCCAACAGATATCCCATTGACTCCATCGAAGACAGTACGTAATCTTGGAGTACTATTTGACAGTAATTTACAGTTAGACTCGCAAGTAAACAGAACAATCAGTACTTGCTGGTCCTTGATTAGAGCCCTACGGAAAATAATTCCACTGCTACCACCGTCCGCAAGGGCACAGGTAGTGAGGAGTGTCATCTTGAGCAGATTAGATTACTGCAACTCTTTCCTACTAGAAGCACCAATGTTTCTGATCAAAAAACTGCAGAGAATCCAAATAATAGCAGCCAAGCTGGCTTTGAATAGACAATGTAGGTCCTCGGCATCTTCATCATTGAGGGATCTTCACTGGCTGCCAATCTCACAGAGAGTTCAGTTTAAATCGCTCTGCATTGTTCATAAAGCAGTTAACAGATTGGGACCTATACCACTGCAGAGAAAATTCTCCTGGTATGCACCAGCTAGAAACCTCCGTTCATCATCTGCCAAACTGGTGTGCACAGCCAGATTCAAGAAAACCCGGATGGGAGGCAGGTCCTTTAGTTCTGCAGCCTCGCATCTGTGGAATAAACTACCGCTGGATGTCAGACAAATCGAGAACCTGCTGGATTTCAGAAAGAAACTGAAAACTTGGCTCTTTCCTAGGGATTAATTTGGCCTAGTTTTAGTGCCTCTTCATCTCTGCCCGCATACTCGCAGGTCGCACATCCTGTAGAATAATCTCTAGCGCCAGGATACCCGTAGGGTGACAGAGCGCTATATAAATCTCTATACCATACCATACCATCCTCCACCCCCATTTCTTTACTTACTAAATATAACTGGTAGGGACCCCAGCAATTTCTAGGGCGACTCTGGGGGGGGAAGTAGGTCACTATACGTCTCTGCCTGCATATGGCTGTATGCCATGTCAACAAGGCCATTCCTCTACAGTTTGTAGTGGTCCACGGGCCCATCTCATTACGACCCGACGCTTGGCCAATAATAGTTCCAATGCTACCTCTCGGCGTATTGACTTATCAACCCCCTGATCATGACCCAAGAGCACCAGCATCGGATTCAGGTCCAACCCAGTACCAGTAATCCCTTCTAGTTTGTTAAATATTTTGCCCCAAAACTCATGGATTCCCGGGCAGAGCCAGACTTCATGTTGAAACCCGGCTACATTCTCCCCACACCTCTGACAGCTTGAGGAATCTCGTAACCCATATCGACACAGGCGCTCAGGGGTATAGTAGACTCGATGAAGGTATTTAAAATGGATCAGTCTATGTTTTCCGTTCAGGGAAATAGTTTGGGTTTTAGAGCAGCAATATTGGCACTGTTTGTCGCTGATGGGCCTGCCCAGGTCCTGTTGCCAACCCAATCTAGCCATTAGCACCTCCGGCCTGCCCGCCTCCTGTGCATATGCATAGAATTTGGTTGTTAGCTTCAGGGGTGATTCCGTCTGTAGTAAAGCTGTTTAAGGTGGCATATCCTGTGGCTCTAACATGTCGTCCCCCAGAAGTCCCTGCAGAATTCTCCTAGCCCTATAATAGTGGTATCGTATTAGTGTAGAAGAAGCTGACAGTTCCTTTTGCATATCCTCCAGGCAAGTCACCCTGCCCTCTGTGAAAAAGTCCCCCATCGTGTGTATTCTCAATGTTTTCAGAGCTCGCCTTGCCCCTCTCTCCTGGCCCGTCAGAAACCGCAAGCACCACTGTACGGGGATATGCAGAGAATACAGTAATGCCCCTGCCTGTTTGTCCAGCAAACTCCACCACGCCTGCGTCGTGACTGCAAGCGAGTCAAAGGCCCCGTGATGTTGCGGAGGATTACGGAACAGTATCTGTGGGAGCAGGTAGGGATCCACAGCATCTCTCTTAAGATATAAATGTGGCAGCGTCGACGGGCCATGCACCCAATAATGCGCAAAGGAGCTCTGGGCAGACCTATAGTACATCTCGAATTCTGGAGTCTTAAGGCCTCCCATATCATATAGTAAAGTGAGTACTTCCCATCGGACCCGTAACTGTTTCCCTGCCCAAGCCAGTGAGATCATAAGAGAATGCAGTTTATCAAATATGGTTCAGGACAGTAAAAGTGGGTTATTCTGGAATAAAAACAGAAATCGGGGGAGCACAACCATTTTCATAATGGCCACCCGTCCCATTAAGGACAGCGGGAGTTTAACCCAGTGCTCCACGTCCTCTGTAAGCTTCTGTATTGCCCTGCCATAATTGTCTAGTAGTACAACCGTGGGGTCTGTGTGGATCTTAACACCAGGTAGCATACTGATTCCGTTGTCCATTGCAGTGGATATTCTATGGGGAATGGTATCATAGCTGGAGTAAGTGGAAATATTATAGATTTATCCCAGTTGACCGATAAGCCCAATAAACCCCCAAAACGAACCACCTCTCTGAGTATCAGAGTGAGATTAACAGCTGGGTCCCGGTCATATAGGAGCGTGTCATCCGCATATGCCGATATAACCAGGTCATAGCCCAGGAAGCAAAGCCACCTCCCCCCGTGATACTCGCGTAAAGCACAGGCCGGAGACTCGGCCACCAATGCATATAATAATGGAGACAGGGGGCAACCCTGCTGGGTGCCCCAGGTAATTTCCATGACAGAGGAGACAGCGTCCCCAGTTCATATTCTGGCCCGCAGATGGGCATATAGAACTGCAATGAGGCGTGAAGAAATCTCTCCAACCCCTATCCTGCGTAGAGCTGCTTACATAAACCCCCTTTCAACAGAATCGAAGGCCTTTTCGGCATCTAGGAACACTGCAGCCGCCTTTACTTCCAGGTCCATCCTCTGAATAGTACCAAGCAGCATTCTGAGTTTGTACGTTATACTCAGCCCTGGCACGAATCCCGCCTGTTCAGGGCGTACACCACCAGGCAAGATAGGTGCTATTCTGTTAGCCAAGATTTTGGCATATATTTTAGTTTCCATGTTCAACAAAGACAACGCTCTATATGATGAACAAAGATTGAATTGTTTACCAGGCTTCAATAGCGTTACTATCACAGCTTCTCGCATTGTTTGGGGCATTTTCCCCAATCGCACCATCTCCTCATATAATGTTATTAGGTGGGGGTTCAATAATTCCTGGAAGGCCTTATAAAAGGCAGCTGTAAGGCCATCTGAGCCCAGCGCCTTACCCGCCTGCATTCCTTTCAGGGCATTCTTAATTTCAGCAGGGTGTAGAGGCGACATCAGGTGCTACCTGTGCTCCGTAGTTTGCCATGGCATCGCTATATGGGCTAAGTAGTAACTCTACAATGTTGTTTGCCCATCATCAGATAGAATTTCCGGAGTGATATCCGCGGCCCTCTTAGATCTTAAAATACCCGCCAACACAGCTCCTGGGTGATCACGTTCCCCATACACACGCGCTGTGGCATATTTACCCATGTTTTCAATTTCGTCATTAGCTGTCTCATGGAATACTTCCAGTTTTTGCTGAATACATACCAGGATACTGAGGTAATTTGTACTTTGTAAGCTGTTCTCCAGGCTGCCTATCTCTTTTTCCAGTCGTGTCAGTTGATCCCTAAGTGAGCGAAGAACTCCCGCGTGTTTAGAAATCGTCACCTCCTGTATGTAGACTTTGAGTGCTTCCCAAACCTTGGAAAAAGTGGAGACTGAGCCCACATTGTGCGAAAAGAAATCTTCAATAGCCTGCGCAATCTCAGCTCTAAAGACAGAATCCAACAATGAGAACGGCGGGGAGCTCCAAGTGAAAGCAGGTATGGTTTGGGCCCGGCACTCCACAATCAATAGTACTGGTGCATGGTCAGAGTAAGTCTTCGGAAGGGGCTCACAAAGCTGAACTCGTTCAGCTAAACAACTAGTGATCAACCACAGATCTTTGTGGGTATGTGTATCATGCACGGACGAGAAATGTTTGTAACCCGTTACTGTGGGGGAGGTGTGCCTCCATGTATGCAGTAGCCCCTCTCTGTCCATTATCTCCAAGATGGCCCGCGCCATCGCCGATCCTCGTCTGGGGGGACCTTTGGATCGATCAAGATCAGGATTTAATATGCATTTAAAGTCCCCACCCCAAATCTGCGGCAGCCCAGCCCACTGGCTTAGTCGCGCTTCTAGGGAGTAGTAAAACTGCGGGTCATCGTGATTAGGCCCATATATCCCAACCAGTATGAGCGCAAGATCATCCTTACGACAACGGGCCAGGGCATATCTACCGCCCGTGTCTGCATACAGCTCCTCAAATGCAATACCTGAACCCCGCCAGACCCACAGGAGGACTCCCCTGGCATGTGAGGTGAAACTGGAAGTATAACAGTAGACCTGCATTCTATGCTGGGTCAGCAAACTGAAGATGGTTTTCTTGCAGAATGGCCACGTCTATGCTATGTCTCTTGAGCTATATGCGACCACCGTACGCACCTTCCTCCCATTATTTAAGCCCCTGACATGTCAATAAGGAACCGTATCAAACTACCGGCTCCCGGCCTCGCTACTTATATGTCTGCGCCCACAATCATTGTCTATTAAGCCTACTGCACAGAACATACCAGGTCACCAAACCATCCATGCATTTTTCCCCAAGTAAACTTCCCATTAAGATGTCCAACCAAAACCCACCAACGCTAAGCAATCCCCCAACAGTCATAGCTTTAACTTTTCCCATCCGCCCTTCTCTAACCAGCCCACTCAAATAAACAACAGAATATTGAGTGGAGCACACATTGGGGTGGATGTTGCCAACACCTGACATCAACGCAGCTCCAGACGCATATAACAATTGATAGAACAAATCGAACGCGCCCCCATTAATCCACACAGATTCTTCTGAAATCTCAACTAATACCAAGTGCATCATAGTGTGACATATTCTGTCATGAATTAGTGAATCTCTGCGCCTGTATGAGACTTACATCGTACCGAACTTGTACGGAGTGGGCGGCCCCCACCCCCGTTAGACAACTCACACAACTACTGCCCCAGGTGTATTCACCGTTCCTCTGAGTCCTGCGTACTGCCCCCCTCCTCATGGGTCCCCCTCGGAGAGGTGCGTCGCACTGAAACGTGTTCCTTTTTCTTGATGAATTGCAAAACTAGTTTAGGGCCTGTCAAATAAAAAGCCTTGCCTTCCGACATAATCCGCAACTTGGCAGGGTAGAGCATGCTGTAGTCCATATTGAGCTTTCGGAGCCTCTTTTTAGCTGGTACGAACAATCTCCTGGCTTCCTGTACCTTCTGGGTGAAGTCCGTGTACAAAGAGAGTTCAGATCCCTCATATCTGAGTGTTCCCAGAGCCCAAGCTTTCCTTAAGGCTGCATCTCTGTCCCTATAATTGAGTAGCCTTGCAGTTATAGGTCGTGGGTTAGCACCAGGTATTGGTTTAGGGGCAAGGGATCGATGCGCACGCTCCACAACAAACATGTCAGAAAATGTATCTCTCCTGAGCAGTTCCGTAAGTACCCACTCAACATATTGTTCCATGTTGGTGATGTTGGTCGTTTCTGCAATGCCTACGACTCTTATGTTGTTTCTTCTTGACCGGGCCTCTAAGTCCTCCGCCTTAGCTTGGAACCCCAGGAGAAGCTTGTCCATCTTCTTATTCGACACAGTCTCAGCCTGCAGTGTGTCCTCCGCCTCAGAGACACTTCTCTCATCGATCTAATCTTTCTGCATGCTTGTCTATGCATTCAGACATCCGGTCCATACGGAATGTGAGAGCATCGATTTTGCTGTCTATTTTGAAAGGCTTCTCTATATGGACAACAAAATATTTTTCAAGTTTGCCTCTGCAAGCGGCTCCGCGCTCTCCGATGTTGCATCATTATCAGCGGCGTCCGTGTCACGAGACCTGGGGGTCTTGCGCTGGTCGAATTGCAACTTGGTTTGGGAGTTGTCCGTTTTACCCATCTTGAGTGCCTCGTATTCTCCCATAGGGCAAGAACCCCCACAGGAGCCCAAGAAAACACTGTATCTGTGTATGAGCTTTTCAAAAGGCAGTAGGTCTCCCCCTCATGGTGACCACAGGAGCGCCAGGACTCGCCAGGTCCGCACGGCTCTCAATCGCTGTGATTCAGCGCCCCCAAGGGAGCGGCAGCCCCCCGCGCTCCGCCGTCGAGCTCTCCGCAGGCCCAGGCATCCCAACTTTAAGCATGTAGGCCCAACCGGCACGGCGGACTCCAGTCACTGTGGAATGGCTGTAGATGATGCTTATATGGGATCCTCGTTGCAAGTAAACCCCCCAGTTCGCAGCTGGCCACCCGTGCACGCCACGGTTCACCTCCAGCAAGCAGAGCCGCCAAGGAGGCCTCCTCCACAATGAGGTGCCTTTCAGGGTATGGCAGACACAGGGCGAGCCGCGGCTGCTCACTGTCGGTCCCGTCTGCCAATCGTTGTCGGAGCTTTCCGCCTATGGCGTCCTCATCGGCCCCACTCTGCCACGTCACAAGCACAGCCCCGAGACTCTTGAGGGGCACTTCAGTCACAGGAGGCTCACAGCCTAGCACCTCCGTCACTCAATGTTGCAGTGTTCCGCCTACAGCCTCCCTGTCGATTCACCGCTGCTGCAGTTTCAGGACGCTCGCATCAGCTTCCGGACACAGCGCAGCTCGTACTTGATCTCCCTGCTGCGTTACGTGTTCTCCCGCTGTAGGCCACTGTCCGGGTTCGGAGGATCGGGGCTGCCTGAGAATTCGGAAAGGGGTCCCCTGAGAACCCACTGCCCCCAGGGTGCGTAAGACAGTGCTATCAGGCACAGTAAATGGCACCGGGCACCAGCATCATTACGGATAGTGATGCGGCTGGAGGAGCTTCCCTAGGCTGCGGCCATCTTAGAGCCAGGCAAGCTCTGCCCCCCCCCCCCCCCACAAGGAAGGTCTTCTATGGCCCATTCTTGCACGGTTCCATGGACCATTTGAAGGCATTCATCCTCATGGGTAGCTTGGCTCATGCTTTCGATTATCAGTGCCAACGGGGATGCTGACTGGACTGTTAGTTGAAGGTGCTCTTCCATAGTCTTGGTGTGTCAGCTCACATTGCTATCAAGGGCAAGAGGGTAGCTGGAGAGATTGTTGGCCAGGTTGTCAACTTCTCACTGTGAAGCAATACTTCTAAAGTTGCATTACCCTCTTCACTATAGGAGGAGTGGGGTGTTGTGATGACCCCACAAACAGATGGACAAAGGGTTTGTAGTCTATGATCTCCTTAACATTTTGGCTATAGAGCTGTATATGTAAATGTGTGCACCCCCTTTCATTACCAGAGCTTCTCTCTCCATTTTGAGTACAGGCTTTGTGGTCGGTGAGAGCCCCTCTCTCGAAGACGATGGGTGCGCACAAGCCCTTGGACTGTAACTGTAGCAACCTGGCCCCTTGCCCAACCACTTACGTCAACCACTAAACTCAGTTCATTGTGGCGTCGTGCAACAGAACTGCATTAATGCCTTGGAACACAGCGTCATACTGATCTGACTACTTTAACTGTGCTTTGGATTTTGTGAAGGCCTGTAGCGGTTTCATTAACGTCGCCAGATTGGAGATGAAATGGCCACAAGAGTTGGCCATGCTGAGGAAGCTATGCGATTTTGGTGTGGTTGACAGTGATTGAGTGTTATTGTTGTCAGCAGATTTCTGGGGATTCTACACTGATTCCATCTCTTGAAAACACATATCCGAACAATTGTACCTGGTTTGGATGGTTGCAAAGTGAGGTTGCGGACAGAGAGCATTCGCAGGGTGGGGCAGAGTCTTATGTGATGTTCAGCAATCTGTTTGGTTAATATCAAAGTGTTACCACTGATGCATAACTGCTTGAGCAACTCCCACAGGACACCTTCACATCTCCTAGTTGCTCTAAGTTTGGATTCGGACACTTGGGCATCACCCCACCTTTCTGCAGAGTGACCTACACTTCCAGCTTGTTTGCTCTCCTGCCGCTGCAGTAGAAGGGCACTGATGCATCTGCTAATTCGTCTGCTTAGTCCTCCATCTATGATCTAGCTACTCAGCACATTTGAAGAATATGACAGTCTAGCCTTTGTCCTGATGAGACCCTTCTAAACAACCTTCTAGGGTCGAAATGCATCAATCAATTTTTCAGCCACATTATATGTGGAAAACTTTCTATGATTCTTCTCTGGGGTTTTTCAAGATTCAGGTGCATCAAGCATCCTTCTACCCACACAGCATGGTCCGCCATTGCAAGAGGAAACGCTAAAGATTTTGATTTATGGTTTCCTTGCTCACTGAAACAATGACCTGACCTATTAACTTCTTTTACTCTCATTACACACTCGTTGGCACATTTAAAACATTTATTTTGATGTTTTAATTGTATGATATGTATAGGCTGTCCGGTTTTAGGTTTAAACCTATAATAACTGATAAAACCCCACCGAAAGGAAATAGCCCTCACCAGTGTAAACATATAAACACTGAAAACACCTGCATAACCACAAACTAAATGCCATTCAAAGAAAGGAAAAGGAGAGTGAAAGAGTCATTTTTTTCTTCCTGAAGGGGCCAATACAATGTAACTTTGTTATACAAGCTAGCAGCAAGAAAGACTGGGCTAACATTATTCTGCTTGAGTTTTGTCGTTTAGGGATGTCACTAAAATGCTGTTTCTTCTTCCTTTTGCTTTTTCAGTTTTGTGGTCTTTGGTCTAAAGATGCAGGGTTTAGAAGCTTGTTTTAGGTCTTATTTAATTATTTTATAAACTGTAGAGAATCAGGAAATATCAAAATCATGTTTGATATTTTGGCTGCGTTTGATTCTTTCATTGATAGGTAAAATGGCTGGTTTCAGAAGAATCTTTCCCAATATGTGCCATCAGATTTACCCACAGAGAATGGGTAAAAACCCTTGATATATCAGCCCCCAGTTTCTAGTGAGTCAGTATTGATAGTAGGTAACTTGTCAATACCTCAGCCTTTAAACATTCAATGCAAGGTATAGTGACAAGTTTATGTGAAAAGAGTGCTATCACCAAGCATCTGGGATAGTGGTAAAAACATGACAGGATGGAACATGGAAAGCAGTGTCACTTGGAATGCTGCTGCAAAAAGGTTCTTTCCAAGTTCAACAAAGATTGGCGTGATATTGTTTGTATTTGCAGGGATTCAGCTATGTATATGAAAATGTTGTGTGATGACCTGTAAAATCGATACCTGAGCTGAAGTGCTTCCCTGTAAGAGATCCTTGCCACTTGTTAGATTGTATGCTGAAAGGATCTTTACAATCTTCAGCATTAATGAAGAATGCTATTGACTTTTTAGCCCATTCTGGTGCACTGTTTTGTTATGCGCAGGAACTAAAACACAACTATTTCTCATTTTGTGCTTTCTGTAGCATCAAAGAAAGGGTCATCCCAACTGTGTCACTTAGCTGATGGTTTTCAGTCCAAGGGGCTGTGAATGCTATATTATCCATGTGGCAACCGTTTACAGAAATTTTGCTGAGTGAGGATGCTAAAGTCAAGAAATGTGAGGATCTTTGGTCGCATATTGATAGTGATGTGAAAAAAAGTACACTCTGCTGCATTCTTAAATTTTTACAGGAAAACATAACTGCTGTAGTGGACATGATAAAAAAACTAGAGTCTGAAAACACCCTTGTCTGCCAAGTGTTCAGCATAATTGATGTAGATGTGAAACAACTCCTTGAGAGTAGGCTGGGCGACACCTTTAGTGACTTTGGCACTGCAACATGTTCCATGTTAGAGTGCTTGCTACTTGGTAAACAAAGCAATGTTGAAGAGCAATTCAGGAACTTTTATTTTACAATGTATGAGAAATGGCTTGCAATGATGCATAGAATTTTCTCTGTAGTTTCAAAAGTGCTGCTTCATTTTTGACCGCTTCAATAACTCTGAGGGTATAAGCGCCCAGTTCAACACAAATGTTGCAGAACCTGCCCAGTGAATCGCAATCTTCAAGTGCACCAGTATTGGCATGGAAAGCTATGTCTGTGGCCAGAGTTAGCAAATTGTGTACTGGCTGTTTTGGCGTTGCCCGTCTCAAGTGCCAATGTTGAGAGGGCCTTTTCACAGAAAAAAGTTTACATGGGAAGGAAAAAGCAAGCGCACATAACCAAATACTCAATGAAGAAGTATGTGTACTACAATAGGTTTGATTTGCAAAAATTTATTTGGACCTCATATACACTGTACGCACCCTTCTATATACCATGCATTATCAGTGTAGAAAACAAGCAATAATAAAAGCAAAACGTTCCATAAACACTGGAAAAACACTGTTTCTGTTGTTTTTAATTGCGCAAAAATGTGTAACCACTGATAACCACAGTTTTTTTAAAGGTATTGAAATCACTTGAAAACACTGAAAACCCCCCACCAGAATTTACCAAAAATAGAAACTGAAAACAGGAAAGCCTAGATATGTATGATATGGGAATCTGTTTTTATCAAACATGGGTGGTGGTTTCGTCTAATGTTTAGCAATTATTCAAGTTCATCAATTTGAAATATCCAGCCTCTCTCTGACAAAGAGCCTGATTCCGAGTTTGATGGTACGATGGACCGCCAAATTGAGGTGTGGCTACCGCCGCACTGGCGGTCCGACTGCCTTATTACAAGTTGGGCGGTCAGACCACCATAGGACTGCAGCTACATGGGATGCATGCAGGAAGGCACATGTTGTGCCCCCCCTGTATGCATGCATCCCCCAGTTCCTGCGCGACATGGGCTTAATGGTTCATGCCGTGCAGGAACATGCTTTTGGCAGTCCCATGGCGATGCCTTGCTAAGGCTCCCATATGTGCCTTAGCACGGCACCGCCGCCACAGAACCGCCAGACCAGGGGAAAACTGCTAATCTGGTGGACGGACGGCTTTGGCGGTCTCGCAGCGGGGCGCTAATGTGGTGGCCCGCTGCAAGACCACCAAAGTCATAATCAGGCCAAAAGTAATTTGAGATTTTTGGGAATAGTTTTCTGGTTGCCAATAACATGCATGAGTAAACTTTAATGAACTCATAAGAGTTCTATGGGTTTCTGTGTCTTGTGGTTTATGGCCTCCTGGCCTGCCTGGATACGTTGGCACAGGCCTGGCTGCCATGATGACTTTTGCGCATGTTACTCTTAGCCGTTGTTCTGTCGCCCTCTGCTCCTGCCAAGTTATTTTACAACTGTCTGCATTTTCTGTTTCTCACCTTTTCTCCTGTTCCCTTTGGGCTCAGTCTGAACAACAGTTACAAGGTCGAATAACACGTCCCTGGTTCTTACTGATTTGGCCTGTCCTTCGCACCTAGACATAACACCATGTACAGCTGCCATGGAGAAATTAGTGTGCTTTTAATAATGCGGTTCGCCCGCAGTAGACACAGTTGGAGAAAACCTTTCCAGGGAGAAGAGCTGTGATTGTCTGCTGATGTAGTTTGCATCTAGAGACTGAGGTATGGGGGTTCGCTAGTCAAAGCCCAGAGGTCTTCTATTTGCATAATAAACTAGCTTCCAGCACGGGGAGGGTGGTAATGTTAGCTAGACATATATCCACTGCTTTATGAGATGCTTTCCCCGTTCGTATTCTATGGAGTTGTAACTATGCTGATTATATTATTCATATGTATTATGCTAGTAGTACTGACACGTGTACTGTATCTTAGAGCACGTAAGTTGAAATAAACATTTTGAACTATACAGTGTCTCTTATTAAGCACGTTGTGGACAGGTACGAGTGTGACGAAAGAGTGTTCTCGCCTCCGCGAGTCCTGAGAGAGAGAGAGATACCGTGTTCTGGGTTGTCTAATCATTGGTACATTAGTGCTAATGGGACGCCAAGGCTAGTTGGGTTGGGGTTTTGGGTGCTAAGGTCTATGGTTGGCTCACCACTATATTCCGAGGTCCTATTATCCTGTGCATAGCTCTGTATGTGCAGAAACCTTATGACATGGCGCGACCAACGAGTGGGGCAGCTTATCTGCGGGACGCTTGAGTAGTACTTGTGCTTGTCCACAAATCCCTCACATACGCTTCCGGAGGCGTGTGTGACGGTGATACCTCCTATATTGAAGTTTTTGTAGGTTCTTTCAAGCTTGAAGTTATTAAAAGGTTTCTTAAACATAACCCTTTTTTGTGCTGCCTCGTGTAAGGTTGTTGAATAAACCCGTTAGTAATGGCGGGTATAGACATAGCGGCGCATAGCCGCACAGCACTCCGGGATCACTTACGGGTGTATGGAGTGCCGGACGCGGGAGTTGATTTAGTCTTTGTGGTTCAAGCCGATCCGGCTTTCCACTTTGAAGTATTCTACTCTTGGATCACTTTTCCAGCAGTGGACGTGAAAGATAATCTGTTCCATGCATATGAACACACTGACGTTCCCGCTGTCTATCGACCGTATACTACTCTTGAAGTACCGCTCACGGCTTGGCAACACCGTGTTTGGTTTAATGGCGCCCTCCCTCAACCGACTACAACGGTTCGTTTAGGCCCCTTATCAATTGAGGGGGCCACTTGGCCTGTTTTGGCCGGGTACACCCCACATCCGCGTTATATGACTATACCAGTCGCGGAACTACGCACTATGTATGCGGCCTTGGTGCAGGTGCATCGAGCTTTAGTGCGATATGTTACAGGCAGCATCAATGGGGCCGCTCCTGGAGTTGCCGGCCAACCAGCTGCTGCAGGCGGAGTGACCATAAGCCCTGTCATGGTGAATTCGGTGATGGGCAAACGTCCACAAAATAAGGATGATTTTCCTTATTGGCTTGCAGAAAAATTTGATCAGTTGGAGGCAGTTTTTCCACATACAACCCCAGTGGATAAACATCGTATTTTAACGATTAGTTTGCCAAAGACTTAATTCCCGAGTTGACAGCATGTGACAACTGGGGTAAGGTATTCGCAGCGGTATATTCTAAATGTTTTGGTACTCCTTCCATGACGGTTCTCCCCTCTGTAATTAAAAAGTACAGGATGAACATGGCCCTGAAGCGGCTGTGGAATTAGGGATGAGACTGGTGGGAGTGTTTGAAGTAGTAGCTGAGCTGATCCTTGCGAATGTCAAGGGCGATGCAGTGAACTTTCAAGTAGCTAACGCTTTGGCTCTGGTCCCAGAATTGGACAGGCCTCGCGAATTACCGAAAATGATTACCCAGGCTTACAAAACTATTGGTAGAAATAGCCTGGGTAACAAGCCTTTTGCAAAACAGCAAACACAATCGCAACCACAACAGCAACAAACCAAATCTCAATCTGAGAAAGATGAGAAACCAGTCTTCACTAAAAAGAGCTGGAGGCTGAAAAAACAGGGTAAGCAACAAAAGAAGCCTGGGTCAAGAGGCGCATCCCCGGTTTCAGTTTCTTCTGAGCGCACTTATGATTTACGCGATAGAGCGAGAATTAAGTCACCGGATAGGTTTCAGATCCCTGATGCGCGTTCTCCTCGTTCTTCACAGGCACAGACTTCGTCACAGGCCGGTGGAGGAGACCGCCAGGCTAGAGGAAGGGACCGAGAGGCTCCCCAGGGACGAGATCAACCTCGACAACAAGTCAGAGGAAAAGCGGAAGACTCTCAACGTTTTCGACCACAATTTCAGAAGAAGAAAGTTGCCGCTGTAACAGCGAAATATGCCACAGACGGTGAGAACGAGGCTCCTGAATTGGACGTGGGCAGTAACCCTCCTAGACAGCGCCGCGGAAGTTACCATAGTGCGGGAGGCGCTACGTCCTCATATGGAGGCGACAGCAATTGAAACATTCATTACTGTTGAAACAGCAGACACCAGAGTGGCACCCCCTGACAGACTATTTAATATTGTCATCCAAATTGAAGGTGATATACAGTGTGTAATTAAAGGGATTTTTGGGGAAAATCTGACCTCTTCATATGACATTTTGTTAGCAGAGGCGGATTGGCCACCCCCATTCGTTATTGCTGCGCGTAAAGGGGAGGAGGTAATCCTTCCGAGCTTTTCTCGACATGTCCCAAAGGACAAAGCGGAGGCTCTTGCAGCAGAGTGGGCTGTGTCCCTGGCTCCTGCGTTATTCCGCAATCACGTGGGTTGGGACGAAGATTCTCCCCCATGAAATACCTTTGCGGTCACTACCGCAGCCACAACCCCAATATCCCATAAAACGTGAAGCCAAAGGCCCCGTTTCCGAAATTCTGACTCAGTTGGAATATCAGGGAGTAATTGAACCCTGTGTATCACCTATGAACAATCCCCTTTTCGCGGTTTCTAAACCCGATGGATCGTACCGCTTAGTTTTGGATTACCGGCATTTGAACTCTCATTGTCGGACCTTTGCGGTGCAAAACACCCATAGTTCTGCGCTTGTAGACAGTCTTATTCGTAAAAAATACAAAACGACCCTTGACCTTTCAAATGGATTCTACACGCATAACTTAGCCCCGGAGAGTGGCCAATGGTGCGCTTTTACTTCCGGTGGTAAAATGTTCAAATTCAGGCGTCTTCCTATGGGCTACAAAAATAGTCCAGGCGTATTCGCCGCTCGTGTTGTCTCTTTGTTAGACGGCATCGATCCAGACGCCTGTTCGTACGTAGATGACATTTATCTAACGGATGACGAATTGTTTCCGCATCTAACCCGAGTCGACCGCATTATTCTTGAATTTGCGGTTCAAGGTTACAAAATTAACTTTGCCAAATCTCATATTGCTGAATTTACCGTTTTGTTCTTGGGCTATGAGCTCAACAACGAAGGTAAGGGCTTAGCCCCCATTTTCTGGAGAAATGTGCACTTCTGTGCCCTCCTACTAATCTGAAGAAACTTCAGTCACTGCTGGGTTTTGAACTCGGACGTACATACATTCCCGAATACGCCCAGCGTATCAAGCCACTGTATGCCTTGATACAACCTACCTTTTCGAAGTCTTGCTGGCTTCCGGAGCATACCTCCATTCTACAGTCTTTACAGACTGACCTTCTTGAGTCTAAATATCTATTAACACGTGATAACCACACAAACCTGGTGATTAGGATCATTCCAGGGGCAGTGGGTTTCACGTACTTAACCTTTAATGAAGGTGATACAGTACCCATCGCATACAAGTCACATCTGTACACCTCCGCAGAAATGCGGTTTTCATCTGTGGAAAAAGTTTTGACAGCAGTGCAAATGGCGATTCTAAAGGAGCGTGCACTGGCACAGGGAAAACGCATTCTGGTGGTAACACCATATCCTGCTCTAGAGGCAGTGACCAAAGCAAGTGTACCGAACTCTAAAGCGTTGCACCCCGTTGGATACAATGGGCAACCTCTTTGACGTCCCCGGATGTCACTTTCATATTCGATTCTTCACTTCAGACTCAGGAGTTCTTACAGTATGAATTCGTTCATCCTCCTCCTCTGTCCTTATTGCCGCTTGAGGATTACGACTGTGTGATCTACACCGATGGTTCGGCACAACCGGCCACGGGTTCCAAGCATGCTTATTCAGCCGCGTGTGCTATTGTTGCAGGTACGTTTGTGAACGGAAAATTCAAATCCACTGTGGTGCACACACTGGCACTCGGGGACAGTACCGCACAATTGGCCGAGTTGCGAGCATTGGTGCTTGCGCTTGAGTTCGTCAATCCTGATGTGACCACTTTAATAGTGTGCGATTCTTACTACTGTGTCCAATCATATAATGACAATCTGTTCTTTTGGTCGCAAAATGACTATAGAGACGCTAAGGGCAACACAATCAAGCATAAAACGCTTTGGGTTCGAGTGGCAGAATTACAACGACGTCTGCCACTCACGCAGGTGGTTCAAACCCTAGGCCATCAGCGGGTGGGCGCACACGCTGTTGGTAACAGTCTGGCAGATGAAGCTGCCAGATCAGCAGTAGTCACGTGTTCAGTAGCAGAAGTTACTAGATCCATGTCTAAAATAGACACTGATATCTTGGCAGCTATTGCTGCAACAAAGGAAGGAACGAATTACCCTAGGGGTTTCCTTCCAAATATTCTTACCAGTTAGGTCCCGATCAGGCTCCTTATGTAACAATACCTGACGTTGGTGATCGGCTGATCCCCAACGCGGACCGCAGATTTTCCTTGATAACGGCAGCACACGAAGGCATGGCTTCGGCTCATGCTGGTGTGTCTGCGACAATTTCCATTTTGCAGCAGCGTTACTGGTGGCGTGGTTTATATAAAGATACCCGTACTTATGTGCTTTCCTGTGACGTTTGTCAACAGATCAAGCCTTCCACGGTCACACGACCACCTCAGACCTCGCTCTGAATTTCAAACAGACCCTTTGGGTGTGTTTACTTGGATCACTGCGGTCCATTTTCTTCAGACACTGCCTATAAATATATCTTAGTGGCAGTGGACTCGTGCACACGGTTCATCTGGGTCTGGCCACAACGGAGTGCTGACGCTCGAAAATGTCATCAGGGATTTGCGTGTCTTTGTGGGAATTTTTGCATGCGGCACCTTCCATTCTGACCAAGGTCCGGCGTTTGCCTCTAAGGCTTACAAGGACGCAATGGGTTCTTTGGGGGTGCGGGTGAAATTTTCGTCTCCGTATAGGCCTGAGGGCAACTCTATCGTTGAACGAATGAACCGTGACTTAAAGCAATCCTTGACAGCTAGAGTTATAGGTACTGGCAGGAACTGGCTGGCCCACTTGTATACCGTTCAGCGTGCACTTAATAATCTCCCTAGAAGACCTCTGGGATGGCGGACCCCTTACGAAATGCTCTTTGGCATACGAATGTTTGTGCCTGACCTTGATGGTCTAGTCATGGCGGCGCAATCCGCCAAGTTTGATGTAGATAACCATTCTACCATGTTACAGGACTTACAAGAAGCCCGAGACAAACTTGCAATTGCACATTTGCCTTCAGCCACAGACCCTGCTCTGCAGATTCCGGTTGCCGGCTGGCTTCCGAAGATTGGTGACCTGGTTCGAGAGAAGGTGGAGAACAAAAAAGAATTCGGCCCCTCTTTTCGTGCACCGGTTCCAGTCCTGGGCTTGAAGGGAACACGTACAATCATCTTACCACCGCTTCCCGGTCGCAAGGAAAACAGATACATCTCAGTGGAAAATGTCAAGCTACAACATCTGGCCGATCCTGAATAGTGTCACACCAGCGGTCTCTTGTCCTGCCATTTATCGGACATGTGTTCGAGGCACACCTGCACGAACGGTCACTGATGTTACCATGGAGATGGTTGATTTGCCTGAAAATGTATTCGAACCCCCTGTCTCCCCCTGCATCGACGAGGACGAGTATACCTATCCCGCCACAGAGTCGGTGGCACACCAACCAACAACGCCACTGAGCCCGACACGTTATTCCTTTGACTCGGATTCCAACTCATCAACGGTCCCGTCCAAGTTTAGTCTTTTTGTATCCTGGTTTAGAGACAATTTTTGATTCCACCTTGGACATATATCTGGATGGTACTTTTCTTGATTTTTTTGTTCATGTCCATTGGCTTTGTCACAGTGTTTTTCTACTCATCAATGGTCACTATTTACCTGAACGCTCTGCTGTGAACAGTGTTGCTGGAACTTTGGCTCCACATTCCTCTTCACACATCATGAAGCGTGACCACACATTTGTGAACATTTCAGCGTTTCCAGTTGCTGATGGCATCGTATGGGATGCAGTAAACTTTCAAATCCATGGCCCGACAGAAATTATTAATGTACCAAATGTCCTTCGAGTCTCGATGGGTGATGTAGTAAAAGTAATATTCATTCTGATGATTGGGATGTGCATGCCGTTGAAGCATTGTTTGCTGATTTAAAATATTATGCTTCCTTTAATGCTGAGGATTTGTATATGAATTCTGCGAATTATGCCGATTTGTATTGCTACCAGCATTGGGGCAACCATTTTCTCCACAAACCGAGTGCACTACGCAGCCCTGTTACCTACACCCAATGGGAACATTGCCCAAACCCCATACCAGGTAGCTCCCAGACTCTTCGAAATAAATTCACCTATTTCACTGATTTTAATCGATCGAACCCTGGGTCATATTATTTTAAATTGAAAACCCCATTGACTCAAAAAATAATGTTGACCCACACCAAATTACTTTATTCGGGTTCCTTTTTGAGCGCCTTGGCGGTGGGTGGTTATGAGTATTGGAAAGACACAGTGGATTTAAAATCAATCTGGGGTTCGAAGCCATGGCAGGTACAAGGCACCGAGGCTTTGCACCGCGCTGGTCTTATACCGGCCCAAATTGTGTTTCTAAATGCTTCCATTTATCAAACCACGTGTTGGGGGTTGGCTACCGCTAAACAATTAAATGCGCCAGCCATCCCATCCTTGTCGAGTACTCCCAATGATAGCTTGCGTTTTAATATGTCCCTTGTGACGTTGCAGGCTCAGTTTCAAAACAACTCCTTTAACGTTTCTGCACTGGTACAGTCACCCTGGTTGTCATGGCCAATATCATCGAATGCATGCCAACTGCGTTTTCATGGCACAGTTCCTGGCTACAGACAGGACAAGCCTGATCCGAGATTTGCTGAAACTCGTACTGTCACCACGTATTCAGTTGGTAAATTATGTAAACAATGGCTACACCATTCGTCCTTAGACTCTGTTAAACAACATTTGTCCCTCCTGTCAGGCACTATTGATCTGTCCGACTTTATCTTGGGACCTCGTGGTCCCCGACCGAAGAGATTCATTTATGAAGCATATAATGAACTCTGGAAGCTGTCACAAATGGAAGCTGCTTCCCGTCTTCGGGAAATAGACCAAGCAAATTTGGAAAAAGTGCTTGCTGTTGTTGACAATAGTATAAATACCCTGTCTTCCCGCATTTACACATTAGAGAATATTGTGTCCTCTGTTGTTGATATAGTACAAGATGATGTTTCTATTTTGTATCATGGTCAGAATCAATTGCGTTCAGTAATGCAGTTTGCATGGACTTTGCAAACCCTTAAGTTAGGTAAAGTTCCTTGGAATTTCTTGAACACCACTGCCCTTTTTACATATCGAGAAAGTGGATCCTTTACCATTCTCTGTAGCGGAACTAGATTCTGCGGTGTGGCTAGTTCATGGGGTTATCGCTTTACCTTTTTCCCTGTTTGAATTTAGCTCGTGCATGAAACATTATCCTGTGGGCCGTTTCCAGCCTTTGGGTAGTGCTTTCCTGCATGAACTCTGGTCCTTGCCTTTCATGTATAAATGCCTTAGAGACGGCAAGGAAGTGTTTCTCACGGGGGAGTCTTGTGATTCAACTGTGGGTCATTCGCTTATTTGTAAACATATTAAATTGCACGGGGCTTGTAGCGTTTCAGTTCCGAATCTTGCATGTGTGCTAAAGGGTATTCCTGCTCCTGCTATTTCTCCTACTTTTACTTTGCTTACTAACGGTAGCTATTTGCTTTTAAATAACGAAGACTGTTGTGGCCTACGGGCCGGCATTCCGTATATTGTTACGGTCTCGCACAGAGTTGTCTGCTGCAAGAATGTGCTTTTTCCTCCCCCTCACGACATCGTTGATAACTCTATTTGGCCTTCCATTCCTACCATGGAGGCAGATTTCAATAAGTTGAGCAGAATAAAGGCCCTTTTATTGAACGAGGAGGTTCCGCTCACGTCCGCCCGGGAGACATTTGTTCTCCAGGTGGCGAGTACCCACAGTGAAATACAGGCCCTTTTGAACACCAACCTCCCCCAACATTTCGGGGAGTTAATTCATCGTATTTTTAACGCATCAAACACTGAGGGTCTAGTGCATTTTTTTAAGATTGTAGGGTCCGGCCTGGTGTCCACCTTCCAAACTATTTTCGGTGTGATACCGGCGTTCATACATTCTATTTTTCTAGCGTCTTTGGTGGTTTCCCATTAATCCTCGCTTTGGCGGCTGGTGTCTTGCTGTTGGTCTGTTTTCTGCGCAATGGCTGCTCACCACTGGGCCCTTCTCGATCCCGAACGCCTCCAGCTGCTCCGTGAGCGACTTCTGGTTGGCTTCGATGTTCTGCCCTTGGCGACTATCAGTGTGTCCTACACCCTTTCTTTTCGCTTTGCGTACTTCACTTGCGTGCAACCTGTGATGTCTTGCATACGCTGTCCTTTCACATGGACCATGGATTATTGCCTCTCCAATTCGTCATTGTCTGTTCTGGATTTTGTTCAGTTGGTGGGTCCCTTAGAGGCCCATGAACGGGACTGTTCCGTTGATGGCTTTATGATGCATGCGGCTGCACTGGGGATTTTGGCACAATGGGATATCTGGGCGGCTGCTCAGAATCTCCTACAACAAAGCTATATTGAATATCACGCAAGCTGTCCCGCATTGCTTTTGGATGCTCCATCCTCTGAGGAACATTCCTGCAGCTTTGACCTGTTGGACTGGATGGCGTCTACGTTTTTGACGATTCCAATGATGTCCTCTTGGACGGTATAGCATTTTTCTGCACTTCCACGTTTTTGGATTGATTTGGCGTTCACTGTCCGTGGACTGCCTCGCTGACTGTTTTTGCTACCTTACCGCGTTCCACTCCTTCCACTGTGGACGCCTCTGTTCTGCTCAGGTGTTTGGAACTCTATCTTCGTTTTTAGTCTTGGCCGATGGACTGTCCAGGGGAGGGTGTCTTGTGGTTTATGGCCTCCTGGCCTGCCTGGATACGTTGGCACAGGCCTGGCTGCCATGATGACTTTTGCGCACGTTACTCTTAGCCGTTGTTCTGTCGCCCTCTGCTCCTGCCAAGTTATTTTACAACTGTCTGCATTTTCTGTTTCTCACCTTTTCTCCTGTTCCCTTTGGGCTCAGTTTGAACAACAGTTACAAGGTCGAATAACACGTCCCTGGTTCTTACTGATTTGGCCTGTCCCTCGCACCTAGACATAACACCATGTACAGCTGCCATGGAGAAATTAGTGTGCTTTTAATAATGCGGTTCGCCCGCAGTAGACACAGTTGGAGAAAACTTTTCCAGGGAGAAGAGCTGTGATTGTCTGCTGATGTAGTTTTGCATCTAGAGACTGAGGTATGGGGGTTCGCTAGTCAAAGCCCAGAGGTCTTCTATTTGCATAATAAACTAGCTTCCAGCACGGGGAGGGTGGTAATGTTAGCTAGACATATATCCACTGCTTTATGAGATGCTTTCCCGTTCGTATTCTATGGAGTTGTAACTATGCTGATTATATTATTCATATGTATTATGCTAGTAGTACTGACACGTGTACTGAATCTTAGAGCACGTAAGTTGAAATAAACATTTTGAACTATACAGTGTCTCTTATTACGCACGTTGTGGACAGGTACGAGTGTGACGAAAGAGTGTTCTCGCCTCTGCGAGTCCTGAGAGAGAGAGAGATACCGTGTTCTGGGTTGTCTAATCATTGGTACATTAGTGCTAATGGGACGCTAAGGCTAGTTGGGTTGGGGCTTTGGGTGATAAGGTCTATGGTTGGCTCACCACTATATTCCGAGGTCCTATTATCCTGTGCATAGCTCTGTATGTGCAGAAACCTTATGACACTGTAACAAAGGTTTGTGTATAGACTAAATAAGTCCTTGATGTACATTCCCTATTTTTTACATTGCCTGGTTGGGGCCTTTCAGAACCCCTTTCAGAGGGCCACGGGACACGCAGGAGTTACTGGGTGCAACATGGAGGTTGAGGCCTTTTACTCCTACTGTCCGGCGGCCAGATCTACTATAGATCCCGCTCACCTGGGCCCAGTGCCCCGTCTGCACTTGACTCTCAGTGGTAATTGTGGTCGAGTAGTCAAGGTTTCCTTGGGGGCAGGGAGTAGGTACAAGTCAGTGGACACAACTCATAATTCAAAATGTAAACAGTACAAACAATAAATCTATATCCAGCCATATACTTGCTTTTATAAGAAAAAGTAGTATTTTATTACTAATTCTACACATGCAAAGGAATACGATATTCAGAAGCAACAACACAATTCCCCTTGAGGTCAAGGTTCTAGTAAATGGCAAATCCCTGTCCCAACCTCCTTTGTGTAACATATCCAGGGTTATTCCCCATTAACTGGTAGGCACATCAGGGAATGCAAACTATTAGGCCATACTCAAGCGTTCTCCCTCTTGACAATTTAGGAACTTAGTCGAAAGTATCTAAAGTGCTGCAGCACCGTTAGCAGCAAATCCCCTGGGGCCCCAAAGGCCCAGTTTCAGTCTTACTCTCTCCGGCAGTATGACAGTGTTCAGCGGTGCAGTGAGTACCCTCTCCTCTGGTGGTCCCCAGTCCGGATCCCATATGGTGAAGTCGAGCAGCTCGTGATGGACGTGGCAGTACAGGGTTGCTCATCTTGCCAGTCATAGGTCCTGCACACCTGGCTCAAACTCAGTTCACCGGTGACCCCCTTCTGGCATACAGGGTCACTGGGGTGCAGTTTGATGCTTCCTGCCCAGTGCTTCCGATACTGCTCAGGACACGTTTGCCCTTTCCTGGCATACAAGGGTTGCAGAGTCGATACTGCACACAGACAACGGCCCGGTCGGTGCACAGCCTCACACCTCGCTCAGGGAACTCTTCACCCTTCATGTATTGTACTTCACACAAGCACACATACACCCAGCACATGCGGTCTCTGCATACGCACTGCACAGCACTACATCTCTCATGTAATGTATTCCTCTCAGGCATACGTACACTCAGTACATGTATTATTCACACATGTACTACACCATACTGCTCTATTACTGTTCTGTACCTTTCCCAGGCACACATACATCCAACACAGTCACTACCCATGTGCTATGCAGAACCACACATCTACCTTATGTGGTCTAATGGTGAGTTAAGCACACAGCGGCGGACCTTTTAAAAAGACGAGTGAGCCTGTAGGCCTCACCTTAGTGGCACAGGGTAAAAGAAGGTCCTGTTCACTACTTCTGATCACTACATTGTACGTTGCCACCACCATGCTTGTGCTGCTTAGCTCTTGGTGAAAGCGGTAGCCTTCCATCACTATGAGGGTAGAGCTTTGGCCACCCCTCTCGGTCCAACAAGACAGTAATCCGTGGGATAGGCTTATCTCATGGCGCACACGCATGATCCATGTTCTTAAATTACACAAAATCAGCATTCGAGATCCAGACAACAGTACTCAGGGCAGGGGTACATGTTTCTTACCATACAGAGGACCTACCAATTCCTTTAGCCTTTACAAAGTCCCAACATCCTGTTTTTGAACTATGCCACTGATGTGAAGAGCTCATTCCAGATATTGCTTCTCAGACCAAAAGTTGTGGCCATTTCATGGCAAATCTGGCAATGGTATGATCCCTATCACTAGTGTGCTGGAGGCCCCAGTGTGCTGTACTGGTCTAGAGTGACCTGCCCACGCTTTTTTTAAGACCTCACCCATGTCTGTCCTTGATGTGCATGCCTACCTTATTAAGTAGCACTCTTAGTGGCTGGGAGCCACACTACCAGAACCAGGCTGAGTTCCAACCATAGTTAAATCAGAGGTAGCTTCTGATCCTACATTCCTAGTTCAGTGTCTCCTATACCCTCCCTGGGCAGCAGAAGGCAAAGCAGTCAACCTGAGCATCATGGACCACCATCCTGGGATTTAATTAGCCTAGTGCCCCCATTTATTCAATTAGATAAGGACTGTGATGAGGAAGATGGAGGGGAAAGTAATTGCGCAATGCTTATTGCTCTGGTTCCTAGACTTCCTTGTCACATTCCTTATCTAAATGAGTGGATCCCGCACATCTTCAAAAACCCACCACAAATCAACGCTCTAGAACTTTAGGTAACTACTTTGGAACAAATATTTTTCACGCATATGAAAACCATCTTTTTTATTACTGTTTAAACATCCTGTCAAGCAGCTGGCTAAGCTTTCTTCGTTTGTTTAGATGGCTCATGAGCGATACCTGAATTTCAACATATAGTGACCAGAAATCTTAGAACAGGAATGCTGTGCTTGAGTACAGAGCTGGCAGGCATTACTCTATGGCTGCCTCATTCACACAATTATTCTTTTAGTTCATTAAAGGGTTTAGTCATTCAAACAAGCCCAACATGTATCTCCAATCTGATTGTCCAGTTTTAAAATTATGTTTTATTATACTTTGCATGTGTTCTTATTATGGTTGTTTGATTTGTAGGGAGGAAGGACATTTAAGCATATTTTTATTATTTCACATTTTATTTAGTTCAATCAATATCAATAACAATCTTTATTCGGTCTAGTAGAAATAGACTATAAAAACACATAAAATCAAATACAAATCCATAATGTATCAGTAATATAAATACAAATATTAGTTCATTTAAAAGCAATTAAAAATATAATTACATTAATGCACTTTAATTCTCCAAATTCATCAAAAGACATAGGCACGGTTTTCAAGTAAGAGAGGAGAACAAAAAACCTCAAATAGGGTCCGCCATGTACTCCTAACTAACACAAAAGATGAAAAGGGTGATGCCTCAGCCCAACGCCGTCAGTCAAAGGGAGGTTCAGTGCAAAAGTTAGTCTTCCATAGTTTTTCTGGCCCGAATGGCTGCTTTCAGGACGGCACAAAGTATGAGATTTCGTTTGAGCTTAAAAACTGAAAGTGTAGCAAAGCTACTCAACAGCGCCGGAAGCCTAGCTTGCGTATCAAGGGCTGCAGAAAGGGCTTGCGTGCTAAACTGTATAATCTGCAAAAAAACATAAAGTGCAAAAGTGATTGTGCAGATCGGTTATCACAAGGGCAGATTGAACCTATGTTTCCTCCAGAATCTGGGGGATTTTAAAAAAAACAAGGACCAATAAGTGGATCCTGCCCTAAAACGGAAAAGGAGAGATCGCTCCCACCTTGTGAAATCTAAAGACAAATAGACAGCAGGTATACCTGGTAATTAGGATCTACAGTAATTCAAGACTGAAGGTTTTACTAACTCAGTTTTCAATCTTGAATCTGTGCAGTGCTCCATAAATGCTGCTTTCACCTCTGCCTTAGCAGCTTTAGAAATGCTATTAGGATCAGAGAACCTGGCGTATAACCCCAGGGTTACAAAAAACAGGATTAGGGAGTGAAGAGGTAGTGTCCTTCGTGGGCACTGGAGGTGGATACGTCCTCCTCTAGAGATTCAAACAAAACATAAGGATCCACCTCAAAGGAGGTTCACAAGGGTGTGTTTCCTATTTTGATAGGACGCACACAGTGTTTAGCTTAAATACCCCTCACACACCAAAGGGCCCTTGGTGTCATGCTTCATCATAGGGGTCTTCCCGCCCCGCTGCGGGACGGGGCGTGCTACGACCAGCGACTACGTGGGAGCACTGTTTTTGCAGTACTATGTGTGGTGTAGGGGTAGTGAGAAGAAGGGTCAGGAGTGAATGCGAAAAGTGAATTAAAAGGACCTAGCCTCGTGGACTTAAGAAACTTTAATAGGTCGTGGAGGCTGGTGCTGTTAAAAGGTGGTTCGGAGATGTCCTGCGTGTAATGTGCGGATACTCCTGATCAAGTCAACATGTTTCGAAGCGTCAAGGCTTCTTCATCAGGACTAGGAATGATCCCTTCAGTGCTCACTATGTTGCTATCAATGTGTAATGGAAAAGTGTGCTATATACAAAACGGTGAAAAAAATGCAAAATATCATGCACTTTATATTACCCAGTCAGTATTTCTAAAATGTAAATTGGGATAAGTAGGAGACAATGCTCCATGAGCCTTCTGAACGGGTGGGAAGGGTGTTGCCACTGTATTGTAGTAGTCAACACTGCCTCGCTCAAGATATCGCCAACTCCACGGAGACGTGCCTTCTCGTCTCTGCGCTCTCGCCCGGGCCGGCCCTGAATAAAGACCGCACAATATCGGGGCTGCCAACTAGCCTTGTTTCCCGGCTGACCCCCCCCGGAAGTGTGGGCGAGAGAGAGGAGCAGTTTTGGTCGCTTCAACAATCAGAAGGACCGAGCCGGAGTATTTGCTGACCGCGGCTGCCTGGGTGCTGCGTCTTGAAATCCGGCAACACTACGAACCTCGACGGAGGGGGACGCTGGTTGGACGTGGAGCTAGCATCATGAACGAGGGGAAGTGCAGCACTCCCGGCGATACCGCGGCCTGTACGCAAATCTGAGGGCAACGCGGGTGGCAGAGGCTGCAGAGAGCAGTCGGTGAACTGACCTCGTGGGAGTGGTGGAGACCGGGCGATCTCGATCCGGCTGGCCGGGCCTCCCAACGGCGGCTCTCCACAGAAGGCCCCTCTCCAGAGGCAGCAGGGGAGATCCGGCGGGAAGGTGAAGGGCGGCCACACCAGGGGACCTGAGACGGACCGCGGGTCTAGGCCGTCCCTGATGGGAGGGGCAGAGCAGGGGACCCGGGCATGCGGCGCTGTCTAAAGCAGAGCGGCGTCCCGGAGGGAAGAGAGTAGTGGCTGGGCCAGTCCCCTCCACCACCACATATCCCTGTGCCCAAGTGAAACAGGAGCAACGGACCCCCATCGCTGATTTGGGCCTGGAGAGAGTGGGGTGCCTCCTGCCTCAAATGACTGGGGTCCGCCTCCCTGAAGCTTTAGCGAGGCCTCGAGGAGAAGACTAAATTATTATTATTATTTTAAATTTATATATGGCGCACAGCTACCCGGAGGTTTCCCGGCGCCTATGGACACGACGTAACGAGAGAGGAGCACGCGAGACAGAATCTATTGATCAAAGAGCCAGGTTTTCAGTTGTTTGCGAAATTTAAGATGGTGTTTTTCCATGCGGAGGTGCATCGGAAGGGAATTCCAAAGGGAGGGAGCCAGATGGGCAAAGGATCGTCCTCCCATTCTGGCTCGTTTGATCCTGGGTACTTGAAATTTTAATTGATTCGAAGAGCGAAGTAGACGTGAAGGGCGGTAGTGTTGCACTAGGGCATTTAAATAGTGGGGGGCTAATCCTTCATTTATTTTGTGCATATAGCAGAGGGCTTTAAACTTGGCTCGATTGTCAATATGCAGCCAGTGCAGTTTGCGAAGCGCTCCTGATGCGGAGGCTGTACTGGGAAGTTGGCATAGTAGTCGTGCTGCAGAGCTTTGGATCACCTGAAGTTTACGAAGGTTTTCTTTGCTGGCACCCTTGTAGAGCACGTTACCATAGTCCAGCCTGGACATTATCAAGGCCTGAATTACGGTTCTCTGTGTAGTGGTGGGAAGCATCCAGAGAATTTTTCTTAGCCATTTTAAGATGACAAAGCAGGTGGAGGCTACCTTAACTATTTGCTGCCGCATGGATAATAGGTCGTCAACAATGATGCCCAAATTGCGGGCTGATTGAGATGGGAGAGGAAGGTCGCCCATTTGCGATGGCCAATGCTGGGGGCCCCAAAGCTTTTTATTGTTCCCAAAAATGATGAGTTCCGTTTTTCCCCCGTTGAGTTTTAATTTATTGAAGTGCATCCAGTCAGCGATCTTATTTAGCCCCATCTGAAGGGAGGATGCTTTGGTAGTCTCCTTCGGAGAAAGCGAGAAAATAAGTTGGGTATCGTCCGCATACGAATAAATTGTTAGCCCAGCTTGCTCTGCTAACGTGGCAAGTGGGCTGACGTAGATGTTAAAGAGCAGTGGGCTTAGAATGGAGCCCTGGGGGACTCCATATGAGGAGATCAGTGTTTTGGACTGAGCTGCGGAGGAGAAGACCTGAAAGGTCCTATTGGACAAGAAGCTGGGCAACCATTCAAGTGCCGTGCCACAGATGCCTATAGAATAAAGGGTTTTTAAAAGTGTAGTATGGGAGACAGTGTCGAAAGCGGCACTCAAATCAAGAAGAATGAGTGCCACAGTATCTCCTTTATCGACCTGTTGTCGGATATTCTCAGTGACTCCCAGGAGAGTCGACTCTGTAGAGAATCCTGCTCTAAATCCTGACTGCGATGGGTGTAGAATGTTATGAGATTCAACATATTTCGTCAACTGGGAATTAGTGTGTTTTTCAAGGATTTTGGAAAACACATGAAGTAAGGAAATGGGACGAAAATTAGAGAAGATCTTGGGGTCTAAGTCGGATTTTTTTAGAAGTGGAAGCACCATCGCATGTTTCCAAGCTGCAGGAACTTTAGCTTCAAGTAGCGATGCATTAAGGAGCTCCATAATGATATTAAGGATAGAGGAGTCAAGTTTCAGCAGAATGGCGGGAGGGAGAGGATCATTGGGAGAACCAGATTTGATACTCGAAAGAATGTTATAGAAGGTAGGCATATCAAGGGGAGACCATTTATCTAGCGAAATGTTAATGTTCCTTTGTCCAATTTTTTGGGTGGGGCACGGTATCAGTGAATCATTGATAACCGGGTTAGCTGGTGGTTGTTTGTCAAAGTCCAAGTAGATTTTCTCGATTTTGGCAACAAAGAACTCCGCCAAGTCGTCGCATTGTTTTGAGTCGAGAACCGGTGGCTCAGATCGGCAATTAGCACCTGATAATTCTTTCACTACTTTAAACAGGACTTTGGGGCAGTTTTGTGAAAGTAGGATGGTATGATTGGCATGTTCGGCACGAGCCGCCTTGCATAAAGAGTGATAATTATTTAGAGCTAATTTATACTGAATTTTCTTGTCTGGTTCATAGTTTTTTCGCCAATGTCTCTCGAGTTGTTTGCATTTAGTTTTCTCTATTTTCAGAGTCTCTGAGAACCAGGGGGCAGGAGAGCGATGTAGGCCTATTTTTATTTTAGACTCTGGGAGGCATACATCAACAGAGGCCGTTAACCATTTCTGGATGATCGCATTTTCCTCTACTCTGGAGATTGATGAAAGCGGCAGGGTGTGATGCATAACCAAGTTCAGGGCATCTATGTCTATTTTGTTCCAATTTCTCCCATTTTTTGTCACGGGGGAGGAGATAAATTCAAAGGGTCCTGTTTGATTGAGAATTCAACCAAAAAGTGATCGGACCTGGGAATCGGGAGTGCGGGCTTACAAGAGATGGAGGAAAAATTCGAAAAAATGGGGTCCAGTAAGTGTCCTGCCTTGTGGGTAGGACCAGAGTTGACCAGAGTGACATTCAGGGCGGCTAAATCATTAATAAGCATGGAGCACGTGTTGCAAGAAATATCATCAAAATGCAGATTTAGGTCGCCAAGGATCAGGAAGTTAGGGGCTTCTAGCAGTAGCGGGGCGATAAAGTCCGGAAAAGTGATTGCCCAGGAGCCTGCAGGGCCCGGGGGGCGGTAGATTAAAGATCCGGACAGGGTGTAGTTCGGGGATAAAAGGAGTTTAAACTGACCAATTTCACAGTCCTTAAGAACTAGGTCATCCCATTTGCACGTGTAAGATGATTTAAAAATTACTGCTATCCCGCCACCACTCCTAACTGTGCGATTCTTTCCAAGATAAGTATAATTGGGGGGGAGCGCGATGGCCATATCTGGTCCAGAACTAAAGAGGCCATATCTGGTCCAGAACTAAAGAGGGCAGTATGGGGGCACTGGACCAGGCTACAGAGCGGGACTGCAGCTGGGGGAGGGGGCGTGGAGGATCGCACCCGGGGACGTACCGGGGGCCTGAGACAGAGTCAACTAAAGGCACATTGCAGTGCCCCTAGCGCTGAAAGGGCCCCCCTCACCCCACGCTCCAAAAGAACTGTGTGGCTGAGAGCCAAGGGCCCTGGCTTCGGGGTGAAAGACTCGAGATGACGCCCCTCTGCCCCTGCTGCGCCGGCCCGACGGGGGCGGCTGATCTGAGGGGCCACTACCCACGGGCCAACTACACCAAAGCTCTACCCCTCGCTACTAAGACCGGCGAGACCACAGAGGAGGCAGAGGGGTTGGGGCCCTGGTTGATCGTATCGCTTCCTGGACCGGCACCTCGCCGACACCCGGGAGCCGCCTAGCCCCCAAGGGGGCACCAAAAGGAAAATGGCTACCAGCAAAGGGAGGAAAGACAGATCGGTGAAGGATATGCTTCTTAAAACGCCCAACTCCTTCTCTGAGGGTCCTATCCCTCAAAGGAATGCAGAGGATCCTGAGGGGGCGGACGGACCAGAGGCCCCGATCAGCTGCACCTTTATCGAGTCACTATTTTCGTCCCTACGGGAAGACCTCTCATCAATGAAGAAGGAGCTTTCGGCTGACCTGGGGGAGTTCCGCCGGGATCTGGACTCCCTGGGAGACAGGATTAATACTTTGGAGGACCACAAGTCTAGCAGGGACGAAGAAACTGATATCATCCAGCTGCAGGAGCAAAATCTGGACCTTCAATACATACGTATTCGGGGCATTGCGACTGGGGCGGAGGACACAAACATAGAGGCCTGGGTGGCCGACCTCTTTCGAGCAATACTGTGAGAGCCTTCGGACATTCAAATCAAATTAGATCGCATCCAAAGGGTGGGCCCTAGAAGGAGTGCCCCAGCCCCACCAGCAGACATTTTAACATGTGTTCATGACTTCCAGCTCAAAGAGCGTATACTTCGCAAGGCCAGAGACAATCCCGCGCTCCAGTTCAAAGGCCAAAAACCTACACTATACCAGGACTTAGCGGCCTCCATGCTACAGAAACGCAAAGCATTTCGTCCTATCACTACCCATCTGCGGGCCGCTGGCATATCCTATTCTTGGGGCCACCTACTCAGATTGATCTTCCCATTCAAAGGGGAGCTCTGGCAAATACGCTCAGTTGCGGAGGCATGCAAACTGCTTGGGATAGAGGCTACTCCCACAAACGAAACACAACAAAACAAAGCGAGAAAGAACCACTGGAGCGGCCACGGCTGGACAACGATCAAATCTCTGGCCCCGCATCTGCTCCCCGATCCAGATACCATGGCCAAAGAAAGACAGGTGGTCTTGGCGTCACTGACGGGGGACCCCTTCAGACCCTTGCCATCATAATCTGCAGGGGGCAACGGCCGCTGCACTGATAGAGCCCCCCTCCTACACACCCTTGATGGGGAAGAAGGGGCTGGGCTCGGGCGGGAGTGGAGAGACGACGGCCACTGGTACCCCATATCAGTTACCCCTTGGAGCATGTCGCTCCGGACTTCAACAATCCGCAAGATAACTGTTTGTTTATTAGTTGTTGCATTTGTTGACATTTGTTTGTTTCTGTTTTCCCCCTTGGGTGCCTCATACACTTGGCTCCACACTCAGGTAACCCTTTACAGGTACAATAGAGGCGAGCAGGGATAGAGACCCCTGGGCTCGCAGCGACGCTTTACCCATCTCCCTCACCACGTCCCGACCCTCATGGTAGCGGACACCAAAATCCTCACTTTGAATGTTAAGGGTCTTAACAATCTGATTAAAAGGAGGGCCATTCTATCCTACCTAGAACAGTTGGGTGCTCATATCTGCCTACTACAGGAAACACACCTCCTCGCCGGGGACACACATAGACTTCGCTCGAGGGCTTTCCCCCACCAGTACTTCACCTCAAGCACCACTAAGACCGAGGTAATGGCAATTCTCATCTCTCGCACTTTTAGAGGGAAGGTGGGCCCAAAACAAGCCGAAATGAAAGGGCGGCTTTTAGCTTTTACCGTCACAATAAATGCTCATATCTTCACCCTAGGCTCAGTATATGCGCCCAACGAGGGACAGGAGGTCTTCCTCCGACGAGCAGTGATGTAACTAGCCAGCTCACCAGATAGGCAAATCCTGATGGGGGGAGACATCAACATGGTCTTCGACAACCAGCTGGACCATTTGGCCCAGCGTCAGGGACAGACTGGGGCTTTGTCGCGGGATGGACGGGCATGGCTACAAGATATGGGACTGGTGGACGTCTTTACACCCCCACAATGCAGATTACACATTCTACTCACACACGCACAAAACCTATGCTAGAATTCACTACTTCATAGGGTCCCGAACTATGCTTCCTCTAGCCACTTCCTCGGAGATCGAGCCACGCTCGCTATCGAACCACGCTGCACTGACTCTCAAGTTAGCGACCCCCCCCCGGCGGGTAGACCACCATATTCATGGTGGTTGCGCGACACACTTCTACACCGCCCGGCAGTGGTACAGCAGCTTACAAAGACACTAGAGGAGTTCCTGCCCTTCAATGATTCCCCTGATACCTCTATTACCACCTTATGGGAAACACTTAAACTAGTCGCAAGGAGGGAACTTATCACAACTTCCTCAGCGGATAATAGGCTACGCAGGGAAAAGAGGGAGGGCCTCACCAAATAGGTACAAGAATTGGAGCGCATCCACAAAAGGACGAGTGCGCCACCGATATGGCGGCAACTGGAGGTGGCATGCTCGCAAGTCGCCAGCCTAGACCTGGACAGACCGGAGTAAGCAGCCCTACGGCTGCCTCCTGGCCAACAAATTGCGAGTGCAGCGCCAAGCAGCCACCTTCCAGTCAGTGCTGGATCCGACTGGCTCCGAATGCACAGATGACACACACATAGCTTGCGCATTCTGCGATTTCTATGCAGAGCTCTACACAGCCCAACACCTCCTGGAGGAAACAACACTGAACTACCTTCAAGGGATAACTCACACTAAACTGATCTTGGAACAGGCGTCCAGCTTGGACAGCCCGATCCGCATAGAGAAAGTGACTTCCGCCATAGCCCGACTTAAGCACCTCAAATCCCCTGGCCCTGACGCATTTTCTGCTATATTCTACAAAACGATTTGTACAATTCTAGCGCCTATACTAACCAGACACATGAGACCTCCCCCCTAAGATGCTTCAGGCCTCTATTGTTGTACTCCCAAAACCCGGCAAAGACAACCAACACTGCTCTTCCTACCGACCAATATCCCTCTTAAACGTAGACCTGAAGCTTTTCACCAGGATCTTGGCGATTAGGTGAGGGCCATTGATGCCGGGACTGATGGATCCCCACCAGTCAGGCTTCATGTCCACCCGACAGTGTGGCGACAACACACGAAGACTACTCGATCTCATCGATAAGGCCCAACATCAGAAGATGGAACGTGTAGTGCTCTTGGTTAATGTTGAAAAAGCGTTCGACCGGGTGCATTGGCCATACTTAGCAGCCACCTTTAAACAATTCAGAATAGAGGACCGCTTTTGCAACTGGATATTTAGCAGCTACAACCACCCCACAGCCACAGCAGGGGTGAACGGTCACTCATCCGCTCCCTTCCTGATTGCCCGAGGTCACTCTCTCCCCTGCTATTCGCGCTATATATGGAGCCCATGGCACAAAAGGTGCGGAAAAACCCATCGATCAAAGGGGTCCAATTCGGCGGGGAGAGACACACCATCCACCTGTATGCAGATGATATTATCGCAACCCTGGTAGAACCCAGGACCTTCATACCCGCATTTTTCGCCGCGCTCGAATGCTTTGCACAAGCATCAGGTTTTAAGGTCAATGTTCACAAGTCACAAGCCCTCAGGGTTTCCCTTCAACCTCCTACTGAGAAGGCCCTTAGGCACTCATGACCAGTACAGTGGGCGACGGAATCAATCCCATACCTAGGTCTTAAACTGACAACCTCCACGCGGGATACTGCCTCCCTGAACTACAACCACTTACTGCTCCAAACTCGACAAGACCTACGCCGCTGGAGGCCATTCAGCCTTTCTTGGCTATATCGCATGGCGGCACTCAAAATGAACATGCTACCAAAGATATTGTACCTATTCCAGACACTCCCCGTGGAGCCTCCCCCTGGTATTCTCCAGTCACTCCAGCGGGAATTCCTTTCCTTCGTCTGGGCAGACAAGAGACCGAGGATACGCAAGGAACTGAGTTATAGACCTGCCCAGGAGGGAGGCCTCGGGATACCCAACATACATCGCTATTACCACGGTACACAACTCCGACCACTGCTGGAATGGTCCTGCAGTGAATCAGAGACGCATTGGCTATTCATGGATAGATCATTATGGAAGATCCCCTTCCTCCATAGGACTCAGTGACCCAAAGAACTATATAGTTCACCAGTCACAAGCGCCACACTGAAAGCTTGGGATTCGACAGCTGAAAAATACGGACTTACCTCATTCCCGCGTCCCTCACACCTATCGTCAATAACCCGGAATTCACACCGGGCCTTGACACGACGGCCTTTCACCAATGGGACAGAGAGGGGTGCAGGTCAGTCGGACACCTCTTCGATGTGGAGGGCCCATTAACCTTCGAGAGCCTCCGCTCTGATATCACAATGCCAGAGAGAGATCGCTACCATTTTCAACAGGTGCAACACTGGGTTATTCACCCCTCAATACGAACTAAGGCCAAGAGACACCTCACCCCCTATGAAAAATGGCTGCTTACCAAATCATCAAGCACATGCCTCATCACCGAGCTCTACAATCTCTTATGCCCTCCAGAACCAGCAACTAAATCCGCAGGGTAGAGACGTTGGGAGACAGAGCTGGGAATGGGGCGACATATTCCATCGCGCACAACACACAGCCCGCAATGTCTAAAGCACGGAAAAGGCGACCAAGATCGCTACCTATTAGTATCTCACACCCCCTAGGTTACACAGAAGAAATCCAGCCCACAAACCTGACTGCTGGAGAAAATGTGGGTCCTTAGGCACACTAACGCACTTACTGTGGGACTGTCCCACTCTCACATCCTATTGGGGACAGGTCCTCGACGACATAGACAAGCACTTTGATACACAGATACCCCGCTTTCTGGCATATGTCGTCCTGGGCCTACCCAAAGTGCTTACATTCCCACTAAATCGTGCAAGGGTAGACAAATGGGAGTAGCCTTAGGTGCGGCCTTCCAAAACATACTAATTCACTGGGGCAAGGCCGGATCCCTACCCTTCATTGGTGGCTACACAGATGTGGCAGGTACTGGGTATGGAGCGCATATCCCTTTCACTACAAGGACACAGCTCCACCTTTCCAGATCTCTGGCACCCATTTCTCTCTTTGCTCTGCACAGAACTGATGAAGCTCACAAGCCCCAAGTACTTACGCCTCACACGCCTTATGGAACTTCCCCACAACACTGCTTAGCTTAACATTGACAGTTAGAACTGCTGGGGAGCTCCTGTTTTTCCTTCTTAGACTTATACAGGGCCTACTCAAGGGGGGAGGACCGCGAGGGGGGCCGGGGAGTTGAGTTGGGGGTTATATTGCTTTTTATCTGCTCATTTGTGAAAGCTATGTTTTATGTGGCCTATCACCTGATGCTTTGCTCTGCATACTTAACAACAATGATAATAAAAAGATTTAAACCTAAAAATCTAACACTTTCTCTACTGATTTTCAGGTTTTAGTGGGAATAGTGGATCTGACGCCTCCAAAGTGAACTACATTCACTGCTATTGTTTATAGGAGAGTTCGAGTAGTGCATTTTATTTTCTTTCATTTATGTTTTTAATACATGTTCTTTGCATGGAGGTATAATGGTATGTTTGTTTTTTAATTGCATATTAAATTGGAGTTAGATTTGTGTAATTAATCTTTTCTTTGTTTTAAATTGTATGCATTTTTATCTATGTTCTTAAGATTTCATTTATACTAGTATTAGTGATTTTTAAAAATTATTTTTATTTGAATATTTAAATACTTTGTATTTGTTTTAGTATTTTAAAGATATATTTTATTTAATTTTAAGCTATCTTTTTATATTTTTCTCCTATGTTTTCTAAATGTGTTTTTATTTTTAAAAATGTTCCTTTTAGTAATGTATTTTTATATTTATTTTCTATAGGTTAATAATTATATTGTAATTTTGCAATTATTTCATTTTTATCTAATTAAATTGTTAATTTGAGTATAGATTTATTTTGTTAACTTTTTAAGTTATTACATTTATTTTTACTTCTTTCGTATTAAATATTTTCTAAACAATTATAAAAAGTGAATTCCCTTTTAATACTTTTAATGCTAGATACTTTTAAATATATATTCTTACCTATATATTTTTGTTATTTTTGTCCACAATATTTTTGCTGTGATATATTTGTATCACAATATTTTTAATCTCAATATTATGTCACAGAAAAAAAGCTTGGGGTTACGCAGCAAATATAGCCACCCTGTTCGCTGCCAGTCTGTGTGTTGGGCTTCTTAAACAGTGACTGGTCACTGATACAAGTTAGGCATATGAGACAATATCTACTCCAGAGAGAATCTCCCCTTCCTGCCAGAATGGGTTCCATCTACACTTCTGTGATGTCTGGCCCTGTGTCATGAGGATGATTTTCAATCCCGATTTTTATTCCAACATATGCTTGAACTTGTAGACCAATACTTACAACAGGAAAATTGAAACAACAAATCCCCACCTGTGTTTATGTTTTCACATTTGCCTACAGATTTCTTTCACATCTTCTTTATTTCAAATTTCCGGTCACTTGCCTCACCCTCACTTTAATTTAACTGTTTACCTCATTCCACATTTCATCAAAGCTCACAGCATCACCTGTCTACTTAGTTTTAGTAGCCTCTGTTGCACACAAGGTCCTACACAACTCTAAATGGCTGCATTGTTTTTCAAAACAAAGTTGATTGGCTTATGAATTTACCCAATCGGATAAGATAGCCCACCTCTCCATCTTCTACCTCTGAAGCAGGCCACTTCAATCAGGCCACTTTCTTGATGTCATCAATCAACATAAAGTCTGTGGCGCAAGCTAAAGACATTGGCAATTGCGAACTGCCATGAGTCTAAGTGACTGTCCGCCTTATGTTCTTTGGAACTCCGGTTATGTAATTCATAGAAGTTTCATCCATGATACCATACCCATCCGCTTCAACTGCAGTGGATTGTCATTCCACATCTCCCATTTCCAAACTGTCCATTATACATTTAAATTCCTGGACAGAAGCCTGGATCTGTCATTGTAACCTATCAAATGCTGCACTCAGCTCTGAAGGCTTCTACTCGACATCCATCATGGCATTCGCTGAGATCTACAGTGTCCCAACGCTCTTCTCATACCCTCCCATACACCTTTACTTTCCACACACCACTTTTCACATACCACTTGCCTTCTTGTAGCCAACTACTTGTTCTAGAAACATCACAAAAAGCAATTCATTCTCATACAAAACACCCAATACCTAAAAGTAGCTCACCCACATAGGTTACTCTCTCTCACATCTTCACTTTGACATTTCCTATTTTTAGCAGTATGACTCAGACACTCCTTATATGGGACTTGGAATCATAGCTCTTTTGGGACGTTTCTGATCCACCAACTCATCCACTAATTCTCATAATATGGTCATCAATGTCCACAGCTCTGTCTGTCAACACTTTCCCCTCCTGCATTCATTGGGAAAGCGCATGCTTTGCCCTCGCTCACAAGCCAAACCCATCTCCCACAGTAGTGCAGGAACTGCTTTGTGACCAGGAGAAACCTCACTTCTTTTTATACCCTGTTTGTTTTTGCTTTTTGTCTCTGGGCTAGTATGTTTTCAATACGCAATAGGCAGTAACATGAATGAATCGCATTCCCAAGGTAGGACCTGCCAGGAAAGTGCTGCAGTACTAGCAGCAGAACACCATCTGAACTTACTCACTTTCCATACCTACTGCACAGGTTGAAGCCATATGGCTTGTATATTATAACTTATCTCTGGCTTGTTATGGGGTCATCAACTTTGAGGATCATCTAAAACAACGGCAGGTATGTTACTGATTTTGAAACGTTTGTACTGCTTCAGCCACTTCAATCATTTTACAGTCCAGAACTGGTCAATCAATTTAACTCTCTTTCATAACCAATAACCCCAAAGAATGCTTTGATATTTTAACTTGTTCTGCAATACTTTAGACCGAAAGCTATGCAAAGCAAACAGCACACTCTGCCAGCATGTCTTCTTAAGCAACCCATAAAGGAAACTAAAAGATAGGAAGGAGGTGGCAGAGTCCATAAAGCCTCCTTGAAAAAACAAAACTAAGCATGACTGTACTTTCCTCTGAAGCAATCAATTTTAAGATGCTTTTGTGCTGATTTTTTGAGATATCACTTTCCTGTGACAATGTAGTAGCTAGTTCAGGAACTCAGTAGGTTCAGGGGAGATAATGTCACAGGAAGTATCCTTCCCAGGCCACTTGACCACTTTCCAGAACATAAATAAGAAAAAATGAGTCAGAGGAGCTAGAGATAACGTGTTTGTTTAAAGAAATAAATGGCTAGTGACCCCTTTAATGTGTTGGTTTCTGACATGTTTAATTGTGTATTGTGGATCTGTACCATAACCAATGGCACTACAGTTATCTAAGGTTGAAATCCAACGATGTGTCGTTTAGATGTATTGACAGACCACATTCGCGCACAATAGAGCGAACAGTGGCTACAGGGACCCAACTGTGGTCGTTGAGGGTGTTTTCCACTGGTGTCCTGGGTGCTACAAAATGGGCCAAGTACAACCCTCTGCGGACTGGACTGTCAGAGTACCGAGGGTGAGCAGTCCTAGACTTCTTAGGGAGGTAATGTGAGAAATGCAAAAGCGCAGAAATACACAATCAGCCCGCAGACACTATCACAAACCAGTTATACTAAAAAATAACAAGTGTTGTATCCCTAGTTGCGTTCTTCAGGTGACGCAACATCCTACCGTTGTAATGTCCTCTACCCACCTGGGGAAAGCGCTATAGTCTCCAGTATCTAGTGGCAGAAGCACGAATTAGGCACAGATGAAGAACTTTTTTACTTGCTGTTATCCTTGCTTTACTTTGGGTAGAAAGTATCAAATCTGTGTGCTCTTATTCCTTTCTGTCTCAACCTAGGTGGTCTGCTCATGGGAGAAGCCTTGCAATGTTTGCGCCTGTCCTTGCAGGTCTGGCAGAGAGACAGGCGCAGCCAACGTTTGCAGTAGTTGCTCCCTGATGTCAGCGTTGCTGAGTGGATGTAGTTTGGATCCAGGTGTTATTGCCCAGCATCACCAGCAGAGGTGGCGTCTTCAGTCGGTGCGGAACACAGTAGCAATATGCAGGTACGTCCGTCCTCTAGGTCAACTGAGTTCACAGCAGTGATGTGCTATTATGGCCTCCCAAGCCAAAATGGCTCACAGCAATGAGGTACTGTTAAGCACTCCAAGGCAGATCAGGCTTACAGTGACAAGGTGCAGTTGCAGCATTAAAGGCAGGTCAGGCCTACAACAGTGAGGCAGCCTCCCTGGCCAATCAGGTTCAAAGCAGCAAGGTGCATTTGCGGACTCTTAGGCTGATCAGATCTACAGTGGCATGTTGCAGCCAAAGCCTCCCAAGCTGATCATGTTTGCAGTGACAAGGCACAGTGGTTAGCCACACAGTTATGACTGCAGTTGACTGCAGGTATAGCTGTGCATTTGGGGCAGTTCTCAATTAGGAACAGCACAAAGAAACTGGGGACACCCTCATGATGTGTAACTCTTCTGGCTTATCTCTCTCTCTGATAGTGCCCACAATCTGTGGGTGCCTCACACAAAAGGAACACACTAGCTTTTCTTCTTTATGGTTTCTCCTCTTGCAGGACCAGGTAGACTGCTACACTCTCTCAGCAGAGGGGGAAGGTACTCTGCACTAGCCAGATCCTCAGCTCCTCCATCATAAAGGGTACGTTAAAAATAATGTCCCCTCACCTCTAGGAGACTGGCCTTTGGGCATGCACAAGCCCCAATTACACAGTAGCTCTTTGAGTACTCCACAGTGCACTCTTTTCAGTAGACAAGAAGAACTTGTGACTGGAATAAAGTGGGTGGTTTGGGTCGCACTTTTATACACATTTTCTAGACAGGAAATGTGGATCCCCTATCTCAAACGTCAGAACCAGTTTGGGGTGGTTCTCTTTCAAGTGACCTTATCAGGCCGCTCTCCAGAAAGAGCCTTTGTGTACAGTTATGCTTCTCACAGAAGGTATTACTGGGGCTGTCTCCAAGCAGAAGAACCCATCACTTGGGCACAATGAAGTGTGAGAACTCTGCACCTGCCTGTCATCAGCCTTTCTAAAGCAGTAATCAGGGATAGTCAAAAAGATAGGCCTGGCCTAGAAACCTACTGACCTTGAGCAATGGAAATTGCAGCCCATCCTTCACCCCTACCTTTCACCAAAGGGCCATGCTCCAGAAGAACTAATCAGCAGTCCCTTGCTACAAAAGTTTAAATGGAAATTCTAAAGGTAGCCCTGTCCACCTCCTCCTCACTTTAGTTTCTGGCTCTCCACCCTTCAGCTCCAGGAATTCAGGCAGCACACTTCCACTGTCTGTGGTAGCAGTCCTCACCCACCACCGTGTCATGCCAAACCTTGGGGCTCTAAATTGGATTTCACTGGTTTCAGTTCTCACTCACGCGCACACACACACACAGAACTGTTAACATACATTTATCATAGGCCCATTGTACATACAGACATACTTGAGATACACACATGATGTCAGCGCACAGTTCTGTGGTACACATAACAGCAGAACTTTACACATGAGAGACTAGTAAGCCACACTTTCACTGCCACTGATAAAAAGGTCTGGTCACACTATAAATCCCAAAAGATGGTTTGCTGCCACCACCTCTTCATGTTCTACACCCAGGACAGAGACAGTCAAAAATGCAGTCAGGCCTTGGTCATTTCTGGCTGATTCTGAATATCCTATGGGTAGCCATGATTTGTCATTAATCAAAACGGTCTTTGGGGCTACATGACACGTTATGATCACTGCAGTTGTGGCTCCTGAAGGGAGTGTTGCGGGGCAGTGGGGCGGGGCGGGGGAGGGTGGGGGGTAGTAAACTCCGGTATACGGCCGAACGGAGGCAAGTTCATAAATAAATAAATAAAATGAATTACATTGCACGTGCTGCAATGCCAAATGGCGATGCGGTGCGCGCAATGTAATTCGTTTTATTTATTTATGTACTTACCTCCGTTCGGCCGTATACCGGAGTTTACTACCCCCCACCCTGCCCCTCCCCCGCCCCGCAGCACTCTCTCCAGGAGCCGCGACTGGATCACTGACCCTCCCTCTTTCCTCTTTTGAGCCAGGACCTGTAAGCAAACCGCCTCTACTCGTAACCTATTTAATGTCTGGAGGCTGCTCACCTCTGCTGCTAACTGAATTATATTTTTATGCTCTTTCTCTGTATGTTAAAAACAAGTGGCCAAAAAGCATAAATTGCAAAGTAAAATAAAAAAGCTAAAAAAAACTGACATCGAAATTAAAGATTAAAGGTTCTTTCTGCCCTCTGCCCTCCTTCATAACAAATTATTTATACAATATACAGTGGTAGTAGAGTATACCCCCCAGACAGAGCACTCGTCCTACAAAAACCACCCCCCCACCACTGTTACTCAAGACTCAACAAAGTGCTTATATGATATATACTGCCACCAAGTTGCTAACCATCGAGAACTGAAATTATGAACAGACCGTGTTCTAAAATATATGTGCACATTAATTTGCATTCAATCAAGCTTTCAGGACGTAAACATTTAGTAGAAAGGGAGACTTAAATACTAGCAAACAATAATAATTGTGCTGTGTGTACTTTATTTGACGATAATTACGTCAATGTGACTATTAAAACCCGTGTCAAACAAAGAACTTTTTGGCAGAAAAGGGTACATTAATATTGTGCTTTTAAGCCCAGGGCATAAAACATGTAGGGCCTCATTTACAAGTTTTTGACACAGGGAAGCGCAGTAAGTCACGTTGCTGCGCTGCCTTTCGTCAAAAGGAAAGGGCAGGAGTGTGTTATATTTATGATATACGGCGCTTTCCTGTCCTTTCCCACTAAAGCTGTTTTGGCTGACTTGCACCAACACAGGCACCCTTGCACCATAGTGCAAGGGTGTCTGATTTAGGAATTATAGTTTTTGTGCAAGAAGGGGCACCTTCCTGCACAAAAACAATCCATGGAGGCGTTTTCCTCCTTCTCCGTGTGCTGCAAAATGCAGCACACATAGAAAGAGGAAACAACGAGAAGAAATAAAGTTATTTTTCCTCGTTACGCCTTTCTGGGGAGGCGTAGAATTTTGACGCATTCCCAGGTTTACAAGTCCCTGTAAATCTGGGAATGTGTCAAAATCCATGGGTTGCGTGGGAAAACCCACCGCAACTCCCATGGAACACCTCTTTGACGCAGAGTACTCTGTGCCGCTGGTGCGTCAAAAAAAGTGACTCACATCGGCGCAATGGGCTTGTAAATAAGCCCCATAGACCACAGGTTTGATTAAAAATATTGCAAGCTTGGAGAATTGTGCGCAAGGCGTCATTGACTCAAACTCAATTCACATCACTTTCCAATCTGCTTTCCGCAAATCACGTAGCGCTCTCACTGTCATATTCATGTTCACAGGTGATCTACGCCGCCACACCCATTAGAAATGGCAATACACTGCTGGTATCTCTGGATTTATGTAGAAGTATCAACACTGTCTTCAATCAATTACTGGGGTCACCAACTCTTCACTCAGATGATATCATTCTTCTCTCCGCTGCTGGCGGCTGGTGTGCATGCATCTTACATCGCACAAGCTTGCGCAGTTGTTTAGCATGGCTTGAATATGGCAGCCAATGTGTCTTAGAATTACAGGAGAGCCAGCATGGCAGACTCCCAATGATGATTCCAGATGAGGGACCAGTCCCAGTTTTCTAGGCCCAGCCATCAAGGGGACAAGAGCTGAGGCCACAGGCTGCAGTTCAGACCTGGGAATCGTGGCTCAGGATGGAACAAGCAGGAGTACAAGGTGCAAGTGTGCTGCAGCTAACAGTTTTGGGCTGCGCATGGTGAATAGTGGATTATGCACCAAATTAGTGCGTAATATAATGTTTTTAATTTAAATATATGTTTTCTTTATATTTAGACTGAATGAGTTTTTTTCTGTGCCCCGATGATGACCTTCATAAAACTTTATACATGCCCCAACACTTAATGAGGTCGAAACGCGTCGGCACATTTTGTGGGGATTTATAAGGAGTGCCACCTCAAGCATACAAATATTGGTTATGATTCTTGAAAGAATCCATTTGTTCGAAAAGAACTAATAAACTTAGTTGGACTAAGCTGAGTGTGGGACATAACACTGGCCATATAACCCCATGCGTACTTAAGGGGTAAGACAACGATTGGAGTGAGTTAATTTGGACTCATTGGCAACAACTCACGTTTGTTCAGCAGACAATGTATCTTTAAATAATCTCTCATTTCTGTGTTGTGTTGTGTTTTGACTTGTATTGACCGATGTCATTTGATGTAGTTTGTATATATTTGTTTTGTCTGTACCAAATGAATAAGATTACCATAAAAATGGAAATACTAAAAATAATACTTACAAAATGTGAAATGAGATAAATACTCAAGCACACTAGATTGATGTGTATGCTGTGGTTCTTGAATTAGTGTTTATCATTGGCCTTGTGGGGTATTTGATATTTTTGTGGAGCTAACAGTTTGAAATGTTGCTGCAGATGTAAATCCATACTCACGTGTTTTAAGGCATCAGGTATGAGACGCCCTAGGGGCTGCTTGTACTACAGTCCTTCACGTTTGAGTTTCAGGTTGACAATGAACTTAGCAGCGGCGGCTCCTCCATTATGGCGGAGGAGCATAGCCCCGCCTGCTGCCAGCGCAGCAGGCACACACATTAATAAAATGGCAATAAATACCATTTTATTAATGTGTTTAAGGCTCGCGCTGTTACAGCACAATGGCAGGGGGTCGGGCTGATCAGTGCGATTGCACTAGTAATGCAGCCCCCTGCCAGTGCGCAGGTCAGATTGGCCGGCTGCCTACAGCCGACCAATCTGACCTGCGCACCTCAGAGCCTGCAATCCCAAGGCTGAGAAACAGCAGAGGGATTGCAGCCGCAGGCCCCCAGCCTCAAAATGAGTGCTGGGTTAGCCTGCTCCAGCCAATCCTCCAGGATTGGCTGGTTTTGCGTTGTCCTATAGCGGAAGTCCTTCCCTTTTCGCCCAAGTCATTCGAGGAGAGCCAGGAGGAAGAAGACCACATCCAGAGCCTGCGACAGCGAGGACACGGAAAGGAGCGTCGGGCAGCAGGTAAGTCCTTTGTATTTTTGTTTGTTTACGTGTGTTGTATGTCCCCCCCCACCTCCCCGTCGTCGTCCCTGCCCCGCCACTCTGACCCCACACCAGCTGCTACTCGAACTTAGTGGACATTCGTATCGGTAGCCCATAAAGTCTGTGTTTCCACTCAATTTCTGCTGTATACGTAGTTCCCTTAATGGCTTGGTTTACTTAGACAACAAAGATTTCTGCTCTGTGCTTCCAACCTGCTGGTGCTACTTCCCAGTATTCTTGAAAGAAAGAAATGTTTGCAATATTAGTCGTACAGCTTCCATTGGATTCCAACAGAGCTAAGGGACTGAATCAAATTACGAAATGTGTTGTCAAATTGGTCGCCATTCCAGAGGTAAACAGTGCAATAGATACAAAACACACAGCCAAAACATTTCAAACCACCAATAACACTGGTACCTTAATGTGATGTATCTCAGCTGGAGGGGAATGTGGGACAATGGAAAATCTTGCAATTTCAAAGCTGTAAAGCTTATTTTAAGTCACCTGTCCTAACATCAAATCCTGTCCTAACATCAAATGAAGCTATAAACCTGAGGCTAGCAGCCGAAACAAGGTTCCTGTCTCCACTTTATGGAGGGATGCAAGATCCTATTCTGCACCCAGAGACCTCCTTTCCAACAATACATTTTGAAGGAAGGGATCAAGAGAGAGAGGGCCTGTGCCAGCAGCCCTTGTGCTACACCAGAAGGTTGGAAGAAAATGATGTAAAAAGAGAAGAACATTTTAAGGCAATGTTGGACAGTAACATGCAGGAAGGTGAAACTAGATAAATCTCTAGAAGACATTCACTGGAGGTGGTGAATGACAGTTCCACTGAGGCTACTTTTAGAAGCACAGTCATTAGAGACTCCCCATTTGCCCGAGCAGTCAAGGTCCCCCTGGAACTGCAGCCAGGCTACAGGGAAGGAGGGAGTCATTGATGAGGACCTTGATTTAAACGCAGATATTAGGGCAGAACTGGCCTGACCACTGTTCTCCAGCAACAGGAGACTGCTCTGCTGAAGAAGTTACTTAGGGAATGTATTCCTGCTTAAAATGTAAAATAAAACGAGGTTTGCGACTCCGCGTCGGCTCAACATCCTGTGATTCTGGGCAAATCTCCCCGTGCCAACCAAAAAATGTATGTATCCTTGTGTAACGTAACTGGTGCTCATGTAAAGCGCTCCAATACCTTCGAGTCGAGTTCACACTATATAAAACTGCAAAAAAAAGGGGACAGCTGTCAGGGATCTTGGCTTTTCAGTCGGAACGACTAGAATTGCGCTTTCCTCTACCTTGTTCACTGTCTGCTATAGCGCCGGGACACCCCATTTGGGGTAGCTGCGCGCTCTACAAATGCCTTTATTATTATTATTATTATCTTGGCCATAAACTATGGAATGTCTGCCCCTGCAAACTTTGTCAACTCTGATTATTCCTTCAACAGGATCAACCTAGAAACCTGCCTACTTTAATTGTTAATTTTTGTGTGAGAACGTCTACATTGGACAATAGTCTGCAAAATATAACTAAATAATAAGTACTTAAAATAAATTAGCAACCCTGATCAATCATAAAAGAAAGGCAAGTGTCTCAAATGAACTGGTCAACTCAAAACCTTAAAATTAGCCTTGATGGATATGACGTAGCTTAAACCTGTATCGTTTCTGCCTGGGAGAGCCTTATGAGCACCTAAGTTAGTCAAGAATCCATCAAAGACAAAGCCCTTAGCACCTTTGTAGAAGCCATCAGCAGAAAGACATTCAAAACACATCACCTGGTAAAGGTGATTAATGGCTGCACTGTTCCATCATGGCACTTACTGAGCTGTTAAAAGAAATGTTACCATTAAACTAAAGAACACATTGTCCTCAGTGCAGAATGATACTTGCTTCCTTTGGAATTACAAACTGTTTCCTCCCGTCTGAGCGTCCATAAGTCTCCAAAAACTTGGCTTTTTAATAAATAATAGCTGTGGTCTTTTTATTACTTTGTTACTTAGCGCCAAGACGCCTCAGGGTATTTGTTTGCGCTTTATGAAAATTAAAATCAATCAATCAAATCATGATAGAATCAAACACATTATCCTTTCTCGACCTGTATTATATGTACATCACGGAATCACCCCAAAGTATCAAGTCAAGAACCCTGGCACGCCTTTAGACACGAAAGCCTAGCTTGGCTGTGAGAAAGGTTGGGTCTAGATATTGTGAGACTCCAAGATATTAAAGAGACTGAAAATAGCTACAAGTAGAGACTAAGATATCACTGATAACATTGTAATAATTTGTGGGGTGAACTACCTGCCTTAAATACTATTGACTCTTTATAGTGGCCTTTACGTGAAAACTCTCAACCTATAAGCCAATCCAGAGTCACCATTTGCAATAAGACTGACTATGCATTTTGGCAATAGGACAAAGTGAGGTTGCTGAAGAAAAGATGCAATATTGATGAACCAATCCTTTTTCTGGTACTCCAGCTCCCCATTCTAGCCAGACCAACTGCTGCATACGAAGATAAAAATGGTCATGTTAACACTCATTTGTTCAAGATTTTCTTCGATTTGCCTTGCTAACTTGTCTTTTCTGCTTTCCACCTCAGTTGATCCATCGTTTTGACCTCCACACACCTGTTTCCTCCCATTAGTTCTTGGTATCCACCTGTTTAAACTTCTGCATTTTTGTAGATTTGCCATCCCTCACTGTCATCACATTATTATTTTTTTGTTCTCTTGCTAATAATGCATGTTGCCGTGCCTGTAAGAGATGATTTTATCCTATGCTGCAATGACGTACAATGCTAAAAACCAAAGACCATTTAGCAGATGTGCTGAAATAAATTAGGTTTATTCTTTCCTCCATTCTCAGTCCTCCTCCTATCATCTGCAAGATCCCCCAATGGTCCATGCTCTGCCATAGTCTTTTGAACATTTGGGGCCTGATTCCGATCTTGTTCGGAAAGCATGCCGACACAATCGGTTCTGGAATGCTTTCCGTACGACTCGGATCAAGGGACAGTGGCTGACAATAAGGGCAGCCAACATAGACAAGGAGGGCGAAGCTGAAATGACACTCCTGGAAGAGGCAGGCGAGGCAGAAACCTCGAGAAAGTGAGCATCTACAGATGCAGGGGAGTGCTACGGACCAACTGCAGATCCCAACGGATAGGCAATAGAGCGATGCCAACCTGTGGGCCGCAAGAAGGAAAAGAAAGGGTCCACAACAGCAGAAAGAGACCACAGTCTCATCCGCAGGACAACCCCTTTGAAGAAGACTCCACAGGAGTCCTTCTGTGTAAGGAAGGCAGCTATACAATAGCCAACGAATACCCCACATAGGGTAAGCCTCAACCCCAGCTAGGGGCACCTCTTGAGCACGAACTCATAGACAGAGGAATCAAAAGAAAGCAGAATCAGCTGACCAGCTGCACTAAATAGAAGCAAAAGCGGCCGGAAGCCGCACAGGCCGTCTGGGTATTACGTCATGAACCCAGGGCCCAGAACAAGCAGAGACAACACTGCACATGAAAATAAAAGTCCGCAAAAGGACTAGAAAACACAAAGTCATGGGAGCCCAGACCTGAGGCGGTTGACTGCTGAGTCCGCATGACTGTCAAAAAGGGTCACGCCATCAAATGGCAAATCCCGAAGACTCTCCCGAACATTGTCAGGGAAACCGCCATCGCACAGCCAGGCATGGCGACGCAGAGCAACGGACCTGGCCATCGCCCGACCCACAGAGTCAGTGGTGCCCATGGTTGACCGAATGGTAAATTGTGCCATTTCTCGGCCATCATGAAGGAGACGATCCAGGTCAGCACGGGGACCCTCTGGAAGAGAGGGAAGAAGACGCTCGACCGAGTCCCAAAGGGCAAAAGTAGCCTGTGCAAACACGCAAGACGTGTTCAGAGCACGGATGCCCGAACTAGTGGACGCAAAAATATGGCGGCTACATGTCTCCAACCAACGAGACTCCCTAGTGGGAGCGAGCAACGGGAGAGGAGAGGAAGGCTGCGAGGCGAAAGCCGCCTGGACTACCCGGCCATGAGCCCTAGGATGAAGGGACAAACAGACGGGGTCATCTGGAGCCGGGCGATGCCGACGTGCGATGGCCCGATCCACAGGGTCTCCAGAGGAGGGCCGTGCCCACGTGCCAAGAAGGGTGTCAAATAACGACCCGCCAAAAGGCAGCAAGGGCTCCACCTCCACAGCATCCTGGTGGAGGAGATCCAATAATGGATCAGAAGGCAAGGAGACTGAGGGGGGTTGTAAGTGTAAAATAGCTGTAGCCCTGCGAACAGCCCTCGCAAATGCCGCGCTAGCCTCTGTAGCCATTCTAGGTGGCGATAACAAACCATCTGTAGGGGACGGTTGAAGGCTAACGCGTCCACCAGAAAGGAGAGGCGCCGCAGCCTGAGGCCGAGCAAAGGGCCACTGTCCAAGGGGCAGCGGAGCCGGAGAGCGTCGAAACAACCCTGGGTGCTCCGGGTCCTCATCCTCTTCGAACAGAGGAACAACATGGACCGGCGCTGGCACCGGCGTCGACCGACGTCGAGACGGCGTCGTATCGACGTTGACAACCACCAGAGGTGACTCGGCCTGGCATTGGACCGGCGTCGACTCGCCCTCCACTGAGACCTGCGGGGAGGAAGGATGTCGACAAGGAGTCGAGCTCCGTGCTGCAGCCGCATCCGGCGTCGGCGCAGGGAGCCCCAAAGGGCTATGCGGAGACGGGGCAGAAGGGCTCGACGTCTGACTGGATTGCCCCTCCGGGCCGTGTCCCGACGTCGCAGCAACTCCGGAACCGGAGTCAAGGCACTCGGCCGGCGCCGAGGGCGAACCCGCCGGCGAAGATCCGACCTGAGTCCCTACCCCCTCTGTGGGGCCCGAAGGCGTGCCAAGGAGAGGGGGTGACCCAAAGATGGACTGAAGAGCCTTGGAATAGGCTTCCATCTGGGCCCGAGTCGCCCCAACACCCGGAAAGGGTGGGTATAAGGGGGCCGACTCATGGGCGCCCGTGCCCGGTAAGGACCGGGAGCAGCGGGCCCCGCCGTCATGTTTATGTGAGGTCAAACGACCTCCGTGGCTTGTGCTTACCTGCGTCATGCGAACAACGTCCGCGGGAACGACTCCGTGACCGGACCCGAACAGGAGTCCCAGCTCAAGATGGAGATCGGCGGCGTGAAGACGCAGCGCGGGACAACCGGGCAGTCAACAACTTCATCCAGCGCTCCCGCAAGGACTTCGGCTTCATCTGCCGGCAGGCGTCACACTCCTCGGAGTCGTGGTGCTCTCCTAGGCACCACATACAGATCGCATGCGGATCCGTTGCCGACATCTGCCGCGTACAGGTCTCACACGCCTTGAAACCCGAAGGCATTGCACACTGTTCCCGGACGCCAAAGGCGTCGAGAAGGCCTGAAACAACAGGCCAGAGGAACCGCTTACTCCTGGATCCGCGTTGGGACGCGGAAAAGAAGGAAACTGACATCAGCGCGCCGGGAGGGACTTATATGGCTCCGCTGACGTCATGTCCGTGGACGACGTCAGGGCGCGCAGAGGTGCTGCTGCAAAAAAATCTCTATGCCTGGGGATATTCTAAGTTAAGGAATCTGCGGCTAGATGTCTCTATCAGATATATCTGTCAAAGAATGTGAGAGAATCAGGCAACTGTGTACAAGTGGAACAATTGACCTTGCCTGCATCAAACATTCAACACCTATACCTGTGCAACTTAATAAATTCTGGTCATCAACATCGAACAAGATGAACTTGGAGATGTTACTTCACCAAAACATTGCTGATGCTTCAGAGAAAACTGAATGTCCAATTATTGCAAGCGGAATTAATGTCAACGAGGAGTTGGTGCCTGCAGAGATATGTTCAAAAGGTACGGCCCATATTGTTCAAGAGCTTAACAGCAGATTGGAAGAAGCTGACCTTCGTGTTGTGCCACATGTTGAGTGGGCTGTTCAAAATGGTTCCAATTGAGTCTTGGTACTGTCAAATGACTCAGATGTTATTTTTGTGCTAGTTAGATTTGTTGCAATGTTTATAAGCCAAGGATTGTCAGAGTTATGGATACGTTATGGAACAGGCAAGAAAAGACACTTAATCCCGCTTCATATTCTGTACAAGAAACTTGACCCAGAGAGGCCCAGTGTTCTTATCAAGGAATTTATTCTTATAAGTGATGATACTATGAGCAAAATTGGAACAAAGCATTGAGTTTTAACTGCTGAACCTGTGAAGTTTCTAAGAGGATTTGCTGAGAGAGAAGAAGAATGTGACTTTAAAGACATAGAAAAATACCTTGTTCGTGTGTGGAAAACAAGTTCTAACTGTCACAAATTTGACGATCTTCAGTTCAGTGAGTTCAAGAGATCAGTCCCGCTAAGTGACCTTCCACGACCTCATATTCTGAGCGTGGACACATTAAAAGAGCATTCTACTTAATCAGAAGATGTGTAAATGGATCATTCATATGTAGAGAAAGATCCATGTGAATTTGGTTGGGAAGATAATGATGGGGTGCTAAAACCTATGACATTTCTAAAGCCTCTACCCACAGAACTTCCATGTGCATGTACTTGCAAAACCTGTGCTACAAAAAGATGTCCCTTTCGATATGTTCTTCTCAAATGTTCAACATTCAGCAGATGTACCACAAGCGATTTCCGAAACAAATAAATAAAGTGAACTATGAAAATGTGTCTAAAACATAAGTGATAAACATTATTTTGTTTTCATATTCAGAAAATAAACATTGTTTGGTGTATACATAAAAGGATTAAAAACCTTTATTATTTGTTTAATTTCTATATACATCTCTTCTTCCTCTATTATAGCTGCCATTTTGAAAAATGGCAGAAGGGTTGCTCTGAGAAGTTATTCTCTGTCTATATAAGAATACTTGACCCCCAAAACCTATGTTTTGACACCAAAATGAGGTATATAGGTCTCATGGTTCCTGAAATATTACATCATCACTGCAACACATCCACCATTTTAAAAAATGTTGTCCAGAAAAATTTGACCCGGATCAGAAATGTCTACCCAAGCTAAGTTACTTCTCTAATGATCCAAAAACACAAATCAAAAATAAAAATCTCTGGACAACAATTTTTTTTATGGAGGCATATCAGGGGGCCGGGATTAATTGCGCTCCCACCCCTTCTTTTGTGGTCATCACATACTTAAAAAAAATGTTTTTAATAGTGTTTTTTGATGGCCCAGCAGCTTCAATTTGCTATTATGCTGCTTCTTTTGAAACATGCTGTTGAGGACATTTTTATTATTATTTTTATTTACTGCTCCAAGATTGGCATCCATCTTAGAGTGGCAAATAAAAGTAATCAAAACATCAGCCTCGATATGCTGTATGTGCGTGCATGGGTCGTGATGCATATGGAGTTATACGTCCTCACGCTCAGCTGCTGTATCATCATGACACATAAGTAAGCATGCGTGATGCTGCATGGGTGCATACATTTCATTGCTCTTTTTTTTGCGATGCTGCACAGCATTGTCAAAAAACATTTTCTTCTCTTTTTGCTGATGCTGAAAAAAAAAGCACAAAGCAGTGACAAAGCCAATAGGTCTGCACTGACAGCCGAAAAGTGAGGCCTATTGGCTTTGCTGATGCGTGGTTATATATGTTCTAATCTTTGCCAACAAACTCATGTGCATGCCACCTATAGATGACAACATTTTTGCTTTCTAATACTTTCAAACTTTTGATGCTTATTTTATAATTTGCACTTCATTCGTTTTGCCCGTGCTTGCTTATAATTTGTGTTTGCATCTCGGTATTTTGCTTTTTCTATGCAGTTGTAAAAGGACTCGCTATTAGAGTATTGCACATGAAAAAAATCCCTATGATTTTCTGTGTACTGCAAATAGGAAATGCTAATGAAAGAGGTATGTCGTGGGTCCAACAAAGGTTTACATATTCCTTTCAAAGTAACGAGCCTTAGCAACTTTGAAACTAAGAGAAGTGCTGTTATGTTTCGTAATTTAGTTAACCCCTGACATGCAGGAGTCTTCAATTGGTTTTGTCTGATTGGTTGTTGGGCCATTGCGGTGTAGAGCGCATGCTAATTTAACAAGCAAAATTTTCCATGACTAAGTACATCAAGGTATCTTGGGAGTGGAGTGGTAACACACAAAAGGCAAAGAGATATGACTTGCTAACACATATTTTCCATCTCTAGGCGTCCATACCGTGACAATAAATCATATTAGAACCCATCCTCCCAAGTGGTACCCATAACATGGTTGGCTCAAGGCTTATATGTAGCGTTAAACAGGTCTTAGATTCGGGTGGTAGCCAGCAGCAAGTAGACAGATTTCATAGGCTTAGATTCTACAGCTTAATTACAGACACCTTAAAAGCTGAGGCAGCAGATATATCTCTCAATTTACATCAGTCTTACAAGCTCTGGACACAGACAGACATAAATAGCATAAAACGGTTTATCAATATAAATGATGATCATCTCATGAAAGAGCAGCTGAAACCTTATGATACTAAGGAAATTATATCAGCAATAAGTGTAACCAACTGCAAACTAATTATCACTGAAATATCACATAAAACCTATGGAAATACAATAATTTTGTGTCCAAGCTTTAGGTATATTTTGAATTTGTTTTATAATACAATCATTTGGACTCAAAAACATGGCTTTAATGTTTGATAAATTAACTATTTTTTAAAATCAAAAAGTGGCTTGCCCATTTCTAAAAATATTGTAATTTGCTCCCAAGTACCATCGTTTAATTGTATAAATAGACTCAGTTTTCCTAAATAAAGATTATTATATTATTGTGTGTCCCCAAACATCAACTTTCAGTCATTTCTCTATATGTACATTCTCTCTCAGGTCAGCCCCATTGCAGCCACACTGATGTCATTACCTCCATTCATTCTCTAGCACCCTGGCCTGCTATCACTCGGCTGCAGTTGTAGTTTACAACAGCGGTGGCCAGAGCAAGACAGCACTGCTGCTGTGGCCACCTCTGCACTGGCCCTCCTCTCCCAGGCTTCATTTTTAGTGAATATTTTAGTATGTGCATGAGTATGGCCGTGTGGTCTGCAGATATTGTAATTGCATTTATATAGCGCTTACTACACATGACGAGGCGTCAAAGCCCTTTTTGGCGAGTAGCACACTACTCTGGAAACCAAAAAGTATTAGTGGTGAATTAGTATAGAGAAATATGAAATTAATTTGAGCGGTGGACATGTGAGTCTGTCAGTTGGAATAAAAAGGATAGTGGAGGGATAGAAGAGGGAAGGGTCTATAAAATGTTTGTTACATTCTTATTTATATGTATACTGTGTCTTTAATTCATCCACTTCTGAGTTATTTCTATTCAAAGTGCCTTTATGTTCTCTGTTGCCATGGTGTAGTAAATTCTACATTCTATCTTTGTTTCTCTGGAGCATTTGTCCAGAGCAGTCGTTTGTACTGTGTTGGATTACAATAAACCTCTTTTTGTATAACCTGTTCCCTGGATTGAATTCTGGACAGAACACTACAATTTTGGCGACGATTTGAAGACTTTTTTGCTACAAGACGACTCCAGCACAGGGGCGATTTGTCTTCAAAGGGAAACAACCTGTCTTCTAAAGAAAGCTGCTGATTTTAACTTTACTGGATTTGCACTTGAAGACCTTACAACTCGATTTACACCCTACTACCACGTCGGATTCTACTATTGGTAAATATAAATATATTTATTACTTGCCCACACTGTTTGGTTCCTGCTGAGCAGTTCGTTTTTTTTTTTTTTAAATCGCCATCGCGTGAAGCCTCCACGAGCTTCCATCATTGTGCACGCGCTTCCATTGTTGTGAGCTGCCTGGAATCCTATCACGAGCCTCCTCCGTGCCTGCTGTGTGTGACGTGTGTGAGGAAACGCTTACCGTCACCCGCTAAAGTATTCCTTAGCCTTCTCCTTGGGCTGGAATTCCTGCACGCGTGCGCACTTCTTTGTCTCACGCTGACGTGCTGACACACTCCTAAGGTTCTTTCCTTTTGTGCTTTGAAAGCTATTCACTTCATTTACGGCCACACACTTGTGCCCCGCCGAAGAGCTGTGAAGAGCATTTTATGCATGCTGGAAGCTCTCACAGCTATTCACAACCACATACTGTTTGCCGCCGCCGCGGAGCTGTGGAGAGGTGTGGAGAACATTTTCAAGGTTGCCCAAAAAGGATATACCAAGTAAGCACCTTTGTTTTGTAAAAAGTGCACATATTTTTGGGCAGTAATAAATTGTTATTTGTATTTTTGCTGTGGTATAGACATCTATTTGGCTTAAGCAGTGAAAAGAAACTTTATTTGTCACCATGCAATTTGATCCTCCCTCCAAATTTCTGCAAACCAAAGGAGAACCTCCCATACCTTGGAGCAGATGGAAGGAAGAATTCTTGACTTACCTTAAGGCTATTGGCGGTGAAAGACTGCAGAAAGGAAAAAAAGTATTCAAGTATTCTGTTACATTGTTTGGGGTCAGAAGGGCAAGTTATTTTTAGAACTCTTCCACAAGCCGATGGTAATGGTGACAGGAGTTTATTTGACGATGCAATGGCTCGAATTGAGATCAGATTTAAACCTTCTTCTAGTGTTGCCTTGAACAGATACAAATTTTATACGAGAAGATAGTGAGACATTTGATGACTTTCTCACGGCATTACGCGCATTATCTGTGAATTGCAATTTTGGTCCTATCACTGAAGAAATGATTAGGGATCAGATCATTGTCCACGTCAAAAGTAAGAAAATTCAGGAACACCTTTGAATTATGGGGGATCCCAACTTGAAGGATGTCATAAGTACTGCTGAAGCTATGGAACAATCGGAAAAGTGGATGAAATCCATACATAAGGACAACAAAGGAGTAGAAGAGGGTGTTTGTGCTGTAAAATCTGAACCTTCACGTAGTGGACAAAGAGTATTTAAGAAATCTGATAAGGATGTTCATTGTTTTAGGTGTGGGAGTGTTAGCCATGGAGCATCTTTCCCTAAGTGTCCAGCTTTGGGTAAGGAATGTGTTACAAAGATGAGACATACACTGCAGTCAGAAGAGTCTTCTTTATTACGTCTCAACACCATCACAGGTTCCAGTCAGCTGGAGTCAGCTGTGGAATGTTCGTGCATTCTTGCCTGGCACATACCAAGGGGGGAGAGGGGGAGGCGGGGCGTACCAAGAGTGGATTACAACACATCTCCTTACATGGGGAAGGGAAAGGGGACGGCGGTAGGAGGGGTGAGGTGAAAACAAAGCTACATTCAGGATGCAACAAGATACATGCAGTGGGGTCGCGAGGACTACTTATATACCCCGGGGAACTCCAACCTTGTATTTTGCTGTACCAACATGTGATGAACTTATGTGAAACAATAATCTCTTGCCCACCTAGGCGCAGTTGTAGGTCTTAATGATCTCCTATGAGCCACACTAGCATTTCCCCACCTTGAGCATTGACTTGGGGGATCGGTACCTCCCTGTGAGGAACACTTCTATCCATGCTCCAAGTTTGCCCATTGGTAAGCTGAACTACATTTCTTCCCACCTTGATTATCTTCATGGGTTCTGAGAATCTTGTGGCCTCCTTCCTGCGTTGTTTAGGAAGATCTACACAGACCCAATCCCCTTCTCTGACCATGCGAGACTTCACGTGTTTAGTTGCGTCATACCTGACCTTGTACTTGGCTTGATGACTGGCAACTCGTTCCCTAATCTCTTCACGATTCACAGCACAGGTGTTCTGTCTTTTTAGGGGAGGAGAGAGTCTGGTTTTAGGAACCCTACCCTTCAGTGAACTGAAGGGAGACACCCCTGTGACCAGGTTCGGGGTTGTGCGATAGGCCCAAAGTGTGTCTTGCAAAGTGTCCTCTGCCGAGATGCTTAAGATCTCAGCACGCTGTAAGCATTCTTTTACCATGCGATTCATGCGTTCTACCAACCCATTGGCCCGGGGACAATATAGGGCCGTCTTGTGGTGGGTGATACCCATTTCAGATAGGAATTCAGACATGTTCTCTGAGGTAAACTGCACCCCATTATCTGTTACCAAAGTGTCCGGGATCCCCTCCTCAAAGAATACGTCCCTCAGGAATTTTATCATTACTTTCGTGTCAATCTGGTGCACGTACTTGTAGACGACCCACCTAGTGTGGTAGTCCACCATGACCAACAAGAATCGTTCCTTCAAGGACTTAAGGTTGAGAGGACCAATTATGTCCAGGGCTAGTTTGGACCATGGTTTATCTGGCACGATGACAGGGGATAGGGGTGGTTTCCTTGTCTGTTGTATTTTGTCTGAACGACTACACTCGAGACAGTCCCTCACCGTTTGCTCCGCCATGGTATCCATCCCCGGCCACCAGTAGTCTAATCTTATTTTGTTTTTAGTGAGGCTGCGCCCCAGGTGACCAATATGGGCTAGGTCCACAATTTTCTGTCTAATTGCTACAGGAGGAACAATTTTCTCTCCCCTGCAAACCGTCCCCTCTTGGATGTTTAGTTCCAGCTTTACGTCCCAGAATCCGCTCAATGGAGTGGCGACTTTACATTTCTCATTGGGCCACCCTTTGACAATAAAGCCTTTAAGGATCTTCATTTCCTTATCATTGCGTACACACTCTTCCCATTCTTCTCTTTTTAGGCAAGTTACCTTAAGAATTACATCATCAGTTTCCACATGAGATATACTGTCATCAACATCCATGGGTGAGCGAGAGAGGAAATCCGCCACCACGTTTTTCGAACCTGGCATATACTTTACATTGAAATTGTACCCTTCCAGCCCCATAATCCACCTTGCTATCCTGGGTGTGGTCTTCTCAGACCCCTTAGTTGTGAATGCATACATGAGGGGTTTGTGGTCGGTTTTCACAGTGAAGGGAATGCCCCACAGAAAGAAGCGGAAGTGTTTGATGGCCCATGCACATGCAAGCGCTTCTTTTTCGACAACGGAGTAATTAGCTTCTGCTCCTTTAAGGGCGCGAGAAGCGAACGCCACGACTTGTTCCTGGCAGTTGACGATCTGGGTGAGACTGGCACCCAACCCTTTATTACTCGCGTCCGTGTACAGGACAGTGGGCTTGGTGGGGTCAAATCTGCCCAACGATGGGGCGGAGGCAATGCTCTCCTTCACTGTGAAGAACGCCGCTTGGCAATCTTCGCTCCATACAAAAGGGGTTCTTGCTTTAAGTAAAGCCCTCAATGGTTCTACAATACTTGCGTAATTTCTGACAAACTTAGCGTAGTATTCTGATAACCCCAAGAACGACTTTAAGTCTTCAACACACCCCGGAGCGGCTGTCCCCTGAATGGCTTTTACTAGGTCAATCTTTGGTTTAATTCCATCTTGGGAAATGGTATGGCCTAGGTACTCAACAGATCCTACCCCAATGCGACACTTGTCCCTCTTTAAGGTCAAGCCAGCCGCCTCCAGTTTGGTCAGTACCTCCCTCAAAATGGTATTATGTTCTTCCAGGTCTTTTCCATAAATAAGGATGTCATCCTGGAAGCACATGGTACACTGAATGTCCTTTAGTACGTGTTGCATGATCCTCTGGAAGGCAGCGGCTGCTGAGGCCAACCCAAAGGGCATGCGCATGTACTGGAACGCTCCCATCGGGGTTATGAAGGAGGTTAGGTGGCGGGAGTCAGGGTGTAGCTCTACTTGGTGGTAGGCGGACGAGAGGTCTAACACACTGAAACAGCTCGCGTCTTTGATTAAGGTGAGGACCTCGTGAATATGTGGCAAGGGATGCCTATCCACCCATATGTTACTGTTAAGGTCCCTCGGGTCCACACATAACCTGATCTCTTTGCTGGACGCCTTAATCGTAAGGCCAATGGGGGCCAACCACTGCGAGCTTTCTATGGGCTCAATGACCCCTTGTGACAGGAGTTTGTCTAATTCTGCCCGGAGGGGTGTTTGCATCATATGTGGTATGGGCCTAACCTTGTGGGCCACTGGTCTTGCATTTGTCTTAAGCTTAATGGAGTGTTGATAGTTCCTCAGTAGACCTAGTTTGTCCGTAAAGACCTCAGGAAAATCATTGCAAACCTCTGTCCCCCCCACAGATGGGTCTACTAAGAGGACCTGGTATGGGCTATTGGGGTCTAATTTGATGCCCAGCTCCCTCTGATGTTTCCACCCCAGCAAGTTGGATCCCTTCTGTGTGATATAGATTTTGCCCACGGTACTCCTCCCTTTAAACCCTATGTTCATGGTTGTCATGCCTATCAAGGGTATGGGGTCCCCATTGTAACCCCCTGGATGTATGTCTGGAGGCTGTATGTCCTGTTGCCTTGAGGGGAACAACTTAGTAAATGCCTCAGCTTCCACTAATGTATAGGGTGAGCAAGAATCGGCGAAGACCGTCACCTCTCTTTTGTCCAAGGTGATAGTGCAAGACGGAAAGTCATTCGTCTTTTCTAGTTGGAAAACTAGTTTATTTTCTTGGGGAGGTTCTTGTTCTATGGCCAAATTAGATTTTGTTTGGTGATCCTTACACATCCTGGCCAAGTGACCCCTCCTTCCGCACTTATGACAGGTAACCGATCTGGCTTGACACCCTGTAAAATTAGCCAGATGCGTAGGGTTACCGCACCTATAACATTTGAGTTTGGTGCCTGTAGTAAGAACACTGGGACCTTTGTTCCTGCTCTCCTTAGTGACCTCCTGTTTGCTTATTGCGTTTACTTCTGCATTCTTGTCTCCGTCCCCTTTCATTGCTACCATACAATCAGCAGTGTGCTCAATCCCTACCGCTATGTCTATAGCTTGATTCAGGTCAGGGTAGCGACTAATAGCCTTTCTTGTATCTTGGTGTTGTTGGTGCACCTTACCAACTGATCCCTAATGAGTGAGTCTTGCAGGGCCTCGAATTCGCATGTATTGGCCAGCCCTTTAAGGGCTGCAATGTATGCTTTGACTTTCTCATTCTTACCCTGTACCCTCGAAAAGAATTTGTGCCTTTCCAACACCACATTTATAGTTTTACCAAAATGCTTTTCAAGTCTATTAACTGCCGCTAAGTACACATTCTCATCATCGTCACTGTCATCCTCTGCTTCTGCTGAAATATTGCCATATGTTTTGTGCCCTTCAATTCCTAGGTTATGAAGCAAAGTATGTAACTTCCGCAAGGCTGAACATTTTTCTCCTCCTATTGCTATTAGGTAGGACTCCAGCAGCCCAAACCATTGCTTCCACGGTAGCTGGGGTTCCCCCACTTCGTTTAGGAAAGGGGGTGGTTGCGACATGTTTGTGCTTGCCATGTCGTATGTGGTATGCCTAGTGAATCCCCAGCGCTGAAAATGCTAACTAAGGGCAGGCGCCCCCCCCGTTGAAGTGTGCCCCCACTCAGATAGAGAAAACACGTGGGTAACAGAGCTAGGGTTAAAACCAAAACGTCAGGAAGTCCAGCTGTGCCTGTCAGCGTGACAAGATGATGACAGGCGTGGTGAGGTGCATCAACTTCCTATACAGCAGTGCCTGTAAGCGTGGAAAAGTGAGACAGGCTGAGAGTTTAAACAACTTCTAGACCGCTGTGCCTGTCAGCGTGGGGAGCGACTCCTGTTGTAATATATGCGGGAGAAAGCAAGGGTAAAGTCATCCGCTTCTGACTAGAAGAAATGCGGGAGGCAAGGGGTTAAACCTCCTCACCAAAGTCACTCGCTGCTCCACCTCACAACGGCGGGGCACAGGTGCGGAAGGCAAAGGGTTAAACTTCTTCTCTCAAAATCGCCCGCTGCTCCGCCTCACACAGCGGCGCGCACACGCGGAAGCAGCAGAGCTTCAACTGAGCCTGAGCCTTCCTTCACGATGGCTGCCCACTGCTCCTTCTCACGAAAACGACACACGCTTACCGGACCCTTCCAGAGGTAGCCGAACTCTGAGGGTTCGACTTCATCGTAGTGGCGCACTCCTGTGAGGAACTCCCGGAGTTATAACACCCTCACACGGCCGTTGGATGCCGTCTCTGTAGCGACACCTCGATCCTCTCACAGCTGGAACGTGAGACAGGGAGAACGCTCACCTCCACATGGACTTGCCGATCCACCGCTACCCTTCTGGTTACGCCTTACATCCGGCCGCTCGCCACACTCACTGACTTGTTGGGCTGAGGCTTTCGGCAGGAGTCCCCGTCAGTCCTTGGTTTGGACCACACACAGCGACGCCAAACCTCGGCACCACACACCAGTCCGCAGCGCTGTTCCGTCACTGATTTCCGCTGCCCTACACGTTGACAGCAGTGCCAGCTTATCTGACCAGGCCGACAGCTCCCCCACAGATTAGCTGAGACTGGACTTGGTTTTTTCCAATAGAACAGAGCGTCGCTCCTCAAGTTCTGTGGACAACTTCGTATGCAGCTCAGCAGTACTTCATGACGGTAAGAAGCTTATTCACTTATCTTGAAAATTAATCTTCACAGGCTGTTCTGGAGTACGTATTGGGGGTGATGGTGGACCGTCCCCACACGGTTGTTCGTCGCCAGTGTTACAAAGATGAGACATACACGGCAGTCAGAAGAGTCTTCTTTATTACGTCTCAACACCATCACAGGTTCCAGTCAGCTGGAGTCAGCTGTGGAATGTTCGTGCATTCTTGTCTGGCATATACCAAGGGGAAAGAGGGGGAGGCGGGGCGTACCAAGAGTGGATTACAACAGAATGTAAGAAGTGTGGACATCGTGGGCATTTTGCTGTGGTATGCACAGATACCAAAAGTTCTGGTGTTGGGTTCTGAAGATATAAAGTCTCCTATATCAATCAAGATTATGTGGATGACAGGGAGAGTGAGTGTGATGGTGGTATGTTGCTGTCTGTCACTGATATTGGCAGAGATGGAGAAAGCCCCAGTTGTCTTAAACCACCGAAGTGTATTGTGCGTATTTTGGGTTTGGAGATAGAACTCATGGCTGATTCTGGTTCTCCTTGGACAATTATTACTAAAGATGTCTTCCTTGATCGTTTCAAGGATTTTTTGAGCCTTAAGGATTTGAAAGAATCGGACATTGTTGCTAGGGCTTTTGATGGTTCTAAGATTGACATGGAAGGATATAAGGATGTTGACATAGAGTTCAAGGGACGTGTTGCTCATATTAAACTTTATGTTGCGGTCAAGGGAGTGAATGTGCTGGGTTGGAAGGACCAATGGAGTTTAGGAATTATTCTCAACCCTAGAAGTTGTGATCCTGTGTTATTAGTGTCAGAAGGAGAAGATAAAGTTAGTCCTTTAAGTAAGGATAGTAAGAGTGATGCCAGTGTCATTGTGAATTCTTTTCCCAAGGTGTTTTCTGGGAAACTAGGGAGACTCAAAAATGGCATCCATCTGATTAAACTTAAAAGGTCAAGCAAAAGCTTAGAGGTGTACCTGTGTGTGTGAGGGAAGATCATAAGTTGCTGTTACAAAGTCTCATTGATGATGACATTATTGAAGAAGTAGAGTCATCGGAATGGGTTTCTCCCATCGTTTTGGCAAGGAAAGCTGATAAAAGTTTGAGGCTCTGTGTGGACTTGAGGGCTTTGAATGCTAATTTGGTGGTTGACTATCACCCCTTACCAAACATAAATTAGGTTGTCAGTATGTTGGAAGGAGCCAAAGTGTTTTCCACATTTGATTTGCGATCTGCTTATCATCAGATTGTCTTAACTGATGACTCTAAACAATTCACTGCTTTTCTCACTCCACAGGGGTTGTTTCAATATAAAAGAATGCCTTTCGGGTTGGCCTCTGCAGCCTCTGTCTTTCAGAGGGCAATGTACCATATTTTTAAAGATTTGGATAGTTTTGTTAGATGCTTCCAAGACGACATTCTTGTGTTTTCTCCAAATCATGAAAAGCATATGGGACATGTTATGGAAGTGTGCAAGCGCTTAGAGTCGAATGGTCTAACCCTTAAAGAGAATAAGTGTAAGATGTTTTGCAAATCTGTTGAATATCTGGGCCATACTCTTCCTGGAGATGGTGTTGTTCCAAAAAAGTCCCTGGTGGAAGCCATTGTCAAAGCCCCAGCTCCTGATAACAAGGAAAAACTTTTATCTTTTGCTGGGCTTTGGGAGTACTATACCAAATTCATCAAGGACTTTGCCACAAAAATGGAACCACTCAGAGAACTTACCAGACACAAAGTAGAGTTTCTTTGGACGCAAAGGCAACCAGACGCCTTCCAACAGATTAAAGAGGAGATTGTTAAAGCTCCCTGTTGTGATCTGCACACTTGTGTCCTCTCCCGGACACCGTACCGCTGCATGCCTGTCACCAGCTGTCCACTTGGAATGTTGACAGTTGGTGACTCACGGAGCGGCTGTGTATCCTGCGCTCCGCACCTCGCGGAGTCTGTGTTGGTGAATTTAACAAAGAAGTTACTTGCTTCACTTCTACGTGTTTAAGGATAATTCTTTACAAATTTGGCGACGATCACCAACATGTGAAACCACAGGAAATTGAAGATTCAGCGCAAATTGACGGAGGATTTCCACAACCTCATTGAGAGTACCCCTATTGTGTGCATGAACAGGCAACTTGAAGCTAATGCCACCAAATGGGAAACATATAGTAAAGAGGAATACAGCAAGTCACAAAAGACATAATTGAAGGTCAGTCTGCGCGCATTGCCATGATCTGCAAAGTACTACAACTAAGGAGTGCATGCTTGGGAGAACTGCTACCTGTGCGGGACTGACAATCTTGGAAAATATTGGGGTTATGCAAGACCTAGCTGTTGCGTACTGCAGTGTGCAGTGTCCAACTTAAAATTTATTAGTCAAGCAAACTCCGTCTAATTCACCGGTTTGCCACTTGTCATCAGTAAGTGTGGGACATTCAAGATTTTTTGGCCTCAAAACGCTTAACCCTAAAACTTAAACCATTGTCTGCGTGAAGAATTCCTGTCACACAGCAATTGAAACTGCGCCTCCTCACCGTTGATCGGTTGCGACAGTTCAACGGTTCTCCAACGTCCTTGGCCAACTGTCAGCTGCTTCTCCTGCGCATACGTCATACTCCAGCTGAAGCGTGCCTCCGCAGCTGATCTCGACGCACGCACGCCTACGTTGGTGGCAGCCATCTTTACTTTCTGCAGGTCTTTTCAGCTTCTGCCTGTGACGCGTTACGCTCCTCTGCGTGGCGCCATCTTTTATTAGCGGTGCTTTCACAGGATACATTACCAACGCTGTCGCCTCGGAACTACAGGAGCACAAGGAACGCGACGCACAAACATTTTACTTTCAAAGCCCTCAAGTAATGTTCAGGTACTGTTGCAAGCTAGATCGTGCGCTAATATAGAGCGGTGCCTACTCCCATCACTGCTTTACTTATGCATTTGCTGGCGATTACTAAGTAGTAACTGTGATGAGTTTCAGTGCTCTTCTACGCTGACGGGCACAGCATAATTGTTGCTACTACATGGTCGCGTCACTATTCACATTTCTACCGGCACAGTCAGTGAGTGTTCACACATGTGACCTGTGCATTTCGCAGTTGAGTTCAATGAGTTTCAGTGCTCTACTACGCTGATGGGCACAGCATAATTATTACTACTACAAGGTCGCTTCACTATTCATATTCCTACCGGCACAGTCAGAGGATGTTAATACATGTGACCTGTGCATTTCGCAGTTGAGTTCATTGCTTTAGCTTCTTCATCACTAGACAGCAGCTCTTTGCCCCTGTTTCTCCATCAATCATTTAGCGCACCCTTTCTCCCCCAGCCATGGCTTCTGGGTACTTGTGGAATCTGTCTCCTCCCCAATCATTCTTACCAGCAGGGGGTGAACCTGTTCTCAAGTGGGAGGAATGGAGAGAATATTTCAAGAATTACATTTCCACGTTTGACGACGACGAGGAGTTTACGGCTGAGAAAAAGTACAAAATGTTGCTACATTGTCTGGGTGCGGGAGGTATTAAGGTTTATTATAGCATACATATGAAAGTAAGAGGAGAGGGTGATGGGGACGTATTTCAAAATGCTATTGAAGATCTTAATGCCTACTACAAGCCCACTGTCTGCGTGGGGGTGGACAGATACAAGTTCTTCCACAGAAAACAGGGCAAGGAGGAATCAATTGACAATTATGTGTCAGCACAAACAAATTTAGCCATTAATTGTCGCTTTGGGGATTTACACGACGAATTTATCAGAGACCAGATCGTCATGCAAGGGTCCAACACTAATATTCAAGATAGTCTATGGGCTAAAGGCGAATACCCACTACAAAACATTATAGACATCGCCAGAAGGGCTGAACTTACTGGTCGCTGCGCCAAGGCAGTTCTATCTGAGAACAAAGAAAAGAAAGTAGATGGCACAGTAAGTAGAGTAACGGATTCAAAACACATTACTAAACAGAGTAGGAGCTACAGGAGTTTCAAACCTGCTTTCAACAAAACACAAAACAGCAGCAAGAGACGTTGCTACAGGTGCGGGAGCTCCTCTCATATGGCTGATGACAAGAAGTAATCTGCTCGCAGTGTAAAATGTTCATATTGTGATGTCATCGGACACTTTCAGAAAGTGTGTCGCAGGAAAACTGCAGGCTCAGTCAAACTAGTCGAAGGGTATGAGGCAACCAACTCTGACACGTCCGACGACGATGACGTCAACATGTTTGTCTTAAACATAGAAGACGAGTGTGTTTCTAAAGTCAGTGAGACCAACACCGCTAAGACAAAGAAGCCTGTTTGTGACATGACCATTGGGGGGGGGGGGAGATAAGTATTGTTGCAGAGTCTGGGTCCCCGTACACCATCGTCAAACTGAGGGATGGACATGTAAGAGTAAATTGCCAGACTCATTGCGTCATTTTTGGGAGGTCAAAGATGAATTGTCGCATGAAAATGGTTTGATGTTGAAAGGAGGTAGAGTTGTAACCCCAAGCAATCTTAGAATGAAGATACTTGAATTATGCCATGAAGGGCATTTAGGCATCAGTAAGACAAAAAACAGAGTAAAAAATTGTTACTGGTGGCCCGGTATCAGCATAGCTGTAGAAAGGGTGGTCAGGGATTGCACATTATGCCTCAATTCAGACAAAACCCAAGTCACCTTCAGACCACCCCTGCATCCCATATCTTGCCCCTCCATGCCTTGGGAGAAAATAGGGGTGGACATTATGGGTCCCATTCTCGAACAAGAAGAGCAGGTGTACATAATCGTCATTATTGAGCATTTCTCTAAATGGCCCGTGCTCAAGTTTGTCACAAAACCTGATTCGATGTGTGTTGTCAGATTCTTAGACGACGTGTTCACACGTGAGGGTCTCCCCAAACAGATAATTAGCGATAACGGACACCAATTCACGTCAGACACGTTCAACACCTACATGCAGAGAAACCAGATAATTCACAAAACCACATCAGTCTACCATCCCGCGGGCAACGGTGCTGTTGAACGCTTTAACAGGGTCATCAAGGGCATTGTCCAACTGGCCAACAGTAACAAACTGGGTTGGAGACAGGAAATTCTTAAAACCCTATGGGCCTATCGCATCACACCGTGCGACACCACTAGCCACAGCCCTTTTGAGCTCATGCAAGGCAGAACTCCTTTGTCAAAGGACAATGTGGGGTGGGTCAAAGCTGCCAAAAGAGTACCCTGGTCAGCTGATTGTGTAAGGAGTAGATTGGTGGAGGCACAAACCAGTTGTAAGGACAGGTATGACCAGAAGCATGGGTGCAAACCTGTTAAGCTAGGTATTGGGGACACAGTCAAAGTCAAGAGGAGTGGACACATAAGTAAGGGCAAGGACAAGTTCTCACAACCCCTTTCCGTACGCAAAGTGTTTTGCAACTCTGCTCTCCTGAGCGATGGTAAGGTGTGGCACTTCTCTGCCCTCTCTTTATGCAAACAAACCCCAGATGACCAAGCCGCCTCAGCTCCCAACAATCCATCCCTCAGTGACGATATCTGTAACCATCCCAGCACTTCTGCCCACAGCAGAACTTTTACAGACTTGTCTGATGAGGAAACCGACTACGAACCTCACCCCTCTAATACTGCGGTACACACCTCACCGTTGCAGCCCTATGCCACTCCCACGCACGAAAGACCCTACAACACGTGTAGAGTTGGAAGAAGGTTGCCCCCTACTCCCTTGCAGGACACTTCCCCCATCGCTGGCACGAGTAGGGTAGGGAGAAGGTTGATACCACCTGTGAAACTCTCAGATTATGTTTGTAAGTAGTTCATCTTAAATACCTTATGGTTCAATGCTCATGCGATATATTGCATCACTGTTTTTCTTTTTTTCTCTCTCTATCTCTCTGTCTTCTTATCTTTTCTGCTCCTCTTCCTCAAGGGGGAAGATGTGTTGTGATCTGCACACTTGTGTCCTCTCCCGGACACCGTACCGCTGCATGCCTGTCACCAGCTGTCCACTTGGAATGTTGACAGTTGACAGCTGGTGACTCACAGAGCAGCTGTGTATCCTGCGCTCCGCACCTCGCGGAGTCTGTGTTGGTGAATTTAATAAAGAAGTTACTTGCTTCACTTCTACGTGTTTAAGGATAATTCTTTACACTCCCACCTTGAAACCTTTTTGTATGAACAAGTTGTGTCATGTTACCGTGGATGCCAGTCTATGTGGTCTTGGTGGTGTTTTATCCCAGAAGCGTGGTAAAGAGGAGTGGTGTGTTGCTTTTGCCTCCAGAACTCTCAGTGATACAGAAAGGAGATACTCCGTTATTGAGAGAACTTTTAGGTTGTGTGTGGGGCTTTGAGCACTTTCGTAATTACCTATGGGGAAGCAGGTTTGTGTTGAGAACTGATCACAAACCCCTTGTGTCGATCTTGTCACCTGGTGGGGGATGGAATGCCACTGCCCGAATAGGTAGACTCATGTCTAGACTACAAGAATATAGCTTCAGTGTAGAGTATGTTCCTGGGAAGCACAATGTTACAGCTGATTGTCTTTCCCACCTACCCTGTCCGTGTGAACAGGAAAATGATGTTAGTGAGGATTTTGAGATGATTGCGTCTGTTGGTGATTGTGTCCAAAGAGTTTTCTGCTATCTCTGAGGAAGAGTGGAGGAAGAGTGTGACTGCAGATGACAAATGGAATCTACTCAAAAGTTTTATCCTTAATGGATGGTCGAAGGGTAAAGAAGTTCCTGCTGAAGTGAAGTCTTTTCTGCAGGTATCCACTGAATTGGAAGTGGAGGCTGATTTGATTTTCAAAAATGGGAAATGTGTACCTCCTGAGTCAATGCAAGATGTCATCCTTAAACTTGAGCATGAGGGACATCCGGTGATGTCTTCTATGAAAAGATTGGTGAGGTCCAGCTTTTGGTGGCCCAGTATGGACAAGATGGTCGACAGGACTGTCAGAGAATGTGCTAAATGTGTGTACACAGCAATAAAATGTTAAAGTCTTTCCCTGCTCCATTGAAGCCTGTGCCTTGGCCTAAATCCCCATGGCAGACAATTGCGTTTGATATCTCTGGGCCATTTTATTGCTTGCCACAAGAAGCTCGTTTTGCTTTGGTGATTATTGATTGATTACCATTATTGATTGATTACCACTCTAAATTAAGTTTGTTGCTCATGCCACCTCACGAACCATAATAGAGTTTTTCAGAGAGATCTTTTCTCGCGAAGGGAGTCCTGAAGTTCTTATGACAGATAATGGTGTGCAATTAAAATCACGTGAAATGGAAGAATTTCTGACTTTGTGTGGAATAAAACATTGCACTACTGCCCTTTATGAACCACAAGGTAATGGCCAGGTTGAAAGGTTCAACCGTGTCCTAAAAGATGCTGTGGAATTGGCCCGGAAATCAGGTAAAGAATGGAAAGTTGTGCTGAGGGAAAGACTTTGGATGTATCGTATTACCCCTCATTCTGTTACTGGAGTCAGCCCCTTTCGACTTTTGAGAGGGAGAGATCCTACATCCAAACTCTGTCCTTGGTCGATAAAGAAGCAAATGGGTGAGACTTGTGTGAATGATGCTGTGCAAAATGTTTCTTCTAGAGTTCAAGAAAAACAAGTTAAGATGAAACACTTTTATGATGCTAAAATGAAAGTTAAAGTTCCCACTTTTGTTGTAGGAGATTGGGTGAAAATACGCAAATCGGGTCTCAGTACGAAAGGAACTTCCAAGTATGGTCCTGCCATTAAAGTTGTGAAAGTTAATTTTAATAGTGTTGTAACTCAAGATGGTAGAGTGTGGAACGTAAGACATGTTGTTAAGTGTCACACTACTCTCAACGATGTCAACCGTGGAGATTTTGTCGACACACCTTTTGGTTCCGACTCTGTTGCTTACCGAGTTAAAACAGATGCAAGAAGTGCAAAACCTCCCGTTAGAATGAAAGACTATGTTTAATGTTTTTGTGTTAAGGGAAGGGATGTGTTACATTCTTATTTATATGTATACTGTTTCTTTAATTCATCCACTTCTGTGTTATTTCTATTCAAAGTGCCTTTATGTTCTCTGTTGCCATGGTGTAGTAAATTCTACATTCTATCTTTGTTTCTCTGGAGCATTTGTCCAGAGCAGTCCTTTGTACTGTGCTGGATTACAATAAACCTCTTTTTGAATAACCTGTTCCCTGGATTGAATTCTGGACAGAACACTACAATGTTTTTTGGAGTTCACAGCAGTAGGTGGAGGAGTTCTGTTCATGCAGAAAGTGAATGAGCAATAAAGATGTCAATAAATCTTGTTTTTATCTTGACACATTTACTGTCTGTTCAAGGAAAGAGGTCAAATGTCACTTTGTCTTTTAACTAATTGCTGCTTGGAAAATTAGGTTTATTTTTCTCACTAGAGTTAGAGCTTTTTATCAAGTGAGCTGTCTGAAGATGTCAGTTATTTTTCTCTAACACATAACATTTAAATAAATAGCCTGTAAATTAATATTACAAATATTTCAAAATATATCAGGAATTACAAAAGCTATTTTTTTTGTAATTAAGAAGTGTGATGCAAACACAGTTAAATAGGAGCAAAACAAACCAGAACACTCTACTTGGTGATGTGCAAATGATACATTTTTGCGGAAACTCCATTTCCAAACCTTATTGTTTGCACACTATATAGTTTTATCATTAAAGCTGCATGTCAGTGGGAAGGTTTGTGGCCATTTCAATGTAAAATCTGCTGAATACAAATGACAGTATGCTACCACTTTATGCTTTAGTTATGTATTTATTAAAAGTGATAGTTTTGAAACATGATTTCAGAAACATTCCTGCCCCCGCCCTGATAAAAATGCTGTTAAGGAACTAAGAGACAAGCCAGGGGTCATGTGTATCCTATATGTGGCTAGATTTGTATTATATATGGAAAGAAAGTTTAGTCTATTAAATCAAACAAAAGAGTTTTTTGTACAGCAGACATGCTGAACTCGCACATTTGAAGGTGCTCTCATATGTGATAATGAAGAAAATGGCGGTTCAATTAATTAAATTATTTGCCCACGATCACATCATTTGAAACCAGTTTGTGGGTCAAGAGCATTACAAATAGGTCGAGTAGATTATTTAAGTCACTAGACCTGCAGGTCTAGTAACATTTTTATGATTTTTCGAGGCCTGCATACATACTACTGCTACACGGATAGACAGTGCCTCATGGGCCCATGTATCAGACCCACATGAGACAGGTAAATAAAATGAGTACCAATGAGATGGGTAACAAATACATTTTATCTGTAAATAGCGCCAGGGAACCATCTTGGAGGTGAACCTTGAGCTTTACAAATACGTTATGTTATTATGCGATATACTTCAGACAAGAAATGCTGTTCAAATGAACAAACAATATGAAGGTAACTAAGACAGAATCGACTTTGGGTGGATAGCAGGAAGAGAAAGTGATAGATATGATGTATTTGGGTGATAATAGGAACAAAACACTGCACACAATTATCATTTACAACAGCAGAGTCTCCGTTGGGGGTAGCTCATAGTGTATTTAGTTATTGTTGCGATTATTTTAATATCAGGCATTCTTTGAGAGCAGTTTTAAACGTGGGAAGTGATGAGAATGAAGGAAGGTCAGTGGGTGGAGAGTTCCAGTAGACTGATAAACTAGAATACTGATGGCACATATGGAGGTTTCTGTGTGAGTTGGACATTCTCGTTGACTCGTACAAGCAACAAGTTGCGTAAAATCTGAGAGCTAGTTTGGAGAGGAACTATTTATGACTTTGAAGACTAGGATGAAATGTTTGTAGTTTTCTTGTTACAAACTGATGGTGGTAGTATGAAGTAGAGGTGTGTCGGAGGAGGTTGTAATGGGACACATTACTGCACAAAAACAATCATTGATGGCATTTTCCTCTTTCTATGTGTGCTGCAAAATGCAGCACGCAAAGAAAGAGGAAAAAACAAGGAAAAATAAAAGTATTTCTCCTCGTTGCGCCTCTCCTACTCAGGCGAGGGAAGCGTAGGGTTCCGACGCATTCCCAGATTTACAAAACGTTGTAAATCTAGGAATGTGTCAGATTCCATGGATGTTAAGTGGGAACACCCGCAGCAACATCCATGGAACGCCCCTTTCACGTAGAGTAATGCGTGAAAGGGGCCCATTTTACAAGGCCATGAAAAGACACGCAGGGTAACTTTACATGGCCTTGTAAATATGGGCCAGCACACTGCACCACTGAAGCGTCAAAAAAAGGGACGCAATGGGCTTGTAAATGAGGCTCATGGTGCTTGACAGCTGACTGGTATGGTCATGTCTGTTGTAAAAGATTCCATACTCATGGTGGAGGTGAAGCTCTCACTAAGGTTACTAGATAATAGTGTTGGGGTCAGGTGGGAGATGGGAATTGAAGCAGGTGTTAAGGTAGCAGGTAAGCAGCTTGTTTCTAATTTGCATTTTCTCAGCATGAGTTATGTGACAGCCATCTAGTGGCGGAAGGGAGTTGAAAATCTGTGTCTGGGTGAGAAAGCTGCAAAAAGAGAAGGAAACTTAAGTGTTGTAGATCGCAGGAGAAACTGAAGGAAAGGATATTACAAACAAGTGTGGTGTAAAGGGGGAAAAGCACAGGTCCCAGAACTACCTACATTGGTGTAGGAGTAGATAGAGAGGAGCACCAGGGTGATAGAGCCTGGATGTTATCGTTTATCTAATCTCTATCATCTCCCCCTGGAAAAATGATTTATGACAATAATGTATATGACAAATGTGTGACGAGTTATTATGCTTTATGAACATGCATGAAACAAAGATTGATTTAGATACTGCCTCGTAAACGCATGCAGAGTGTTAGACGTCGATTTGTGATGACACCTAACCACAGATAAACTAAAGAGAAGTCTAATAAGCTATTGTTATATGTTTTTATATTGCATAGATGTGCATTAACAGGCAAACGATAACATAAAATGCTTTAATGTGTGAATTAATACGTTTTTAGTATAAAGAAATGGACGCTAATATTATAATGTATAACGTGAGCACTGATATTGATGTGAAAAATAAATGTTATTATGATGTATGCTTTGTAAAGGTTAAAGTTTAGTGATGTTTCTAATTACTGAATGGTATAATAGGCCTGTAACATGAACCGAGCACTAAAGGACTAATATGTGAATTAACTATAAAGTGTTATAAAAAAATGGTTTTTATATAGGGATTCCATACTTACATAATATAGACGGGATTCTTAATTGACCTAAATGAAGAAATTAATGGATTGTATTATGATACTGTGAAATTCATATTTTAGCGTAACCACAGAGTGCACAGGCTGCGTTTCTTGAAGGCCAAAACTTTTCCCTCCTGGTATGAACTAATGAACTGAATAGTCTGAAGACTATGAGAACTTTTCAGAAAGTTTCTACTTGTGCTCTAACACTCAATAATTCCTTTCATGCTTGTAGCCTATTTGACCGGACATGCAACAAACTTGTTACTTTCTAGAGTACTTGCTTGGGAACGGACTGACAAAGGATGACAGCATGGACTCGCCCACTTCCTAGATGGCATAACCAATCGTATGAATAAAAATCAGTGGTCTTATGGAAAATGCAAAGTAATGGATTACTTAATCTTCCGGATTTTGTACACTTTACCTGCTACATCATCTCATCCTAACGAAACTGACCAATGGGACAAAATGGTCCGATCAAATTGGTGATGTCAAGGGGTGTCAACCAGAAATCGATGGAGTATAATTGCCGAAAGTGCGGACAGGGGCGGTTCCTATCTTGCCCACCTTCTCGACCCACCTTGTGGTACAGAAACAAACGCGAACTGGGACACATACTGCGTTTGCTGCCAGTTGGTATGCTTCCGTAAGGGGAACCTCTCCGGCTGGAAGGTTTCCAACAATAGTTGTGGCATTTGATGCTGCAATACGGACAGAGACAGGCGAATCTGTTCATGAACTGGAACTGGTCATTTGGCGATTACTGAACTTACAACCTAGTGTTTGTTTGATGGTTTAAACTTTAAAAGACTAATTTCTTATAATTCAAATCTCCCTCAGTGGAGGAAGAATTTCCTTTTAAATTTGATTCCTATAGCTCATTTAATGCTTATTAAAAATTCTATTAAATCGTTATTAAATGACACGTAATTTTCCTTTAGATGCGATAAAGATACCAACTGAGATAACCATTCTGCTGATTATGTTTCATTCATTTGTTGGGGTCATTTTGACTTGTTTCCAAAATTCATTTGATCTGTACAGCTGCTGCCTGAACTAAAGACCATTTGGTACGGAATAAAGTTGACTATTATCTTATTCCAGGTCCTCATAGGCTAATAGTTTATCCCCTAAGTATTCTAGTCCATTTCAGCACAGAACAAGATCCATCGGAAGACCAAAGGGAAGACACTAATTGGTAGCTGAGGTTATTCTGGGAAAAAAATCAGTCAATAGTAAAATTGTATATGAGGCTAAATACGTTACGCTACAACAAGGGCAAAGAGAAAGAATTATCAGAAGGTAATATGAGAACAAGTTCCTATTATTTCATGTTCCAGCAGTTTGAAGTGGTTCATAGTATCAAACACTGTCTACAGGAAGGGAAGGATGAGAATCGATTCGAGGTGATGGGGCAGACGTTATAATCATGCAAGAGTGTGTTTTCTGCAGAGTACAAAGCCTGGAAGTCAGACTAAAGGATATAACACAGGTTGACAGTGGTGAGAAAGAGAGTGAAACTGGGGATTCTGAAGACAAGCTGTAGTTTGCAGGTGTGGAATGGTCAGCTGCGTTTACCAAACCATTTAAAACCAGCAGGGTCTGGAGGCTTAGTGGACTAATGTGTCCACTGTAGGGGCCTGTGTTCTTAGTTACTATGGAGTGTTATGATAGCTCGTAATATGGGTCTTCTCAAACTTGTACACAACAGCATTAATCTTAATTTAAACCCCTCCCTGCAGAGACCACCGTTACATGGTAATCACCACATTCCTCTGCCTCTTAGAAACACTGATAGGAAGAGGTGTCCTTTTAGTTCTGTACACTGTAGACCAATGATTGGTAGCTTGGGTTGAAGACTGAAGTCAGTCAGTGAAAAAAAGCAAGCCGTTTTTCACAAATTCGATGTCACAATAGTCCCAAAGGAAAAAACCTCTGACTGGGCTCTGCTTTCCAAAAGCCAAGGATGCCGCACAGAGGCCACTCCTTCAAAAGCACACACATAGCCAGCCACATAAGGCTTTAAATAAAGAATAACAAAGTTACTCTGCTCTGGTAAGGAAAGCATTACCAAGCCATTTAAAGTTGAAAAAGTGACTTTAAACTACAAACCAAATAAATGTATTGATAAAAGATTTACAATACAGTGATCACCCAGCAACTGATGAAAACCAAAGTGTGTTCATGCTTAACTTAAAATTGTAGGTTGGTAGCAGTCAACAAGAGGGATGTTTTTCACCTCAGAGTTGAACGCGCCATCTCATCAACAACTAGAGTCTGTGGTGTCGTTCGAATTCTATTACAGGACTCGAGGCTCGGATTATTGCTTCTCTTTCTTTTACTGTAAATTATCAGCAGCCAATGAAAAATGTATACACACAAAATAAACTACATTTCCCATGTTGCTTATGTACTTCAACCACCAATCACAGTCTGTCCTTTGGTATAAGAACACTCCTTAACATATCACAAGCCTCTTTCTTTGCTGCTCGCAGCTGAGTTAAGTGCTCTAATACCGTTTTCTTACTGGTTTCATTTATGTTTATGTATTTACTGCTGCATAGTAATCGCTGATTGCGCCCCGATCCAGCGATTAGTTTTATTCATGTTGTATGCACCTTCTGAGCATTTTCACCCGTTTGAATGTCTTTGTTGCTGCGCTTCACCGCACTGTTCAGCGAGCGCTGACCGTGCCGTGCGCGGGTCAGCGGTCGGGTGTGTCGAGCACAGAGCATTTATTTATTTGCCTGCCCGACATACATACAGACAGGCTGAGTCCAGCGGCTGTTGCCGCTCTCCTGAGACCGCCGTGGAGCCTTCCCTCATCGGGCCTGGTTATTTGTCTATAGAGCCAGATGCGCGTAGCCCAATTGGGCTATATTTGGGCTCCTTTTGGGCTACGCCACGTCCTATTTCCATTTCTACCTCCTCGTTCGGCATTCTTCCAACGCCGAACTCCACTCTGCATTTAGTTAGCAGCGTGGTGTGACGCCGTACTCTAACTTCAAGAATATAGTTGGTCCTAGGCTGAGTGCAGGCCCTTTAATATTATTGGCTCTTGACGCCCTCATTTGGCGTAATAATATTTCTACAGCTTTGCTGAAGAGCTATATTTTACCTGTTTTTACCTATTCTGTGTGCACAGTGGGTTGGCTCCGCTCAGACTGTTCCTTTGGAATAGACTTGGCTTACTGGAGTATACTGCTATTATAAATTACCTCACGATGGAGGAATGGGCCACTTTTGAGGAGGATGAGTATGACTACTACAAGGAGAGACAGGGACCTTTTTTGGAGGATGAGTTAGTGGATGCCCTCGATCCAACAATCTGTTAACAGGGCCATTGAGACGGCTGTCCCCAATATCGTGAACCAAGCATTGGCGGCCACTCTCAAACCAACTACTGCACAGCTGGAGAGCTTTGCCAAGTGCCATGGTTTTCCACCTCTTGAAGCCCCAGGGTCCTCACCAGGCTCCTCAGGGGGAGCGGCTAAAACAAAGGCCAAGTCGTCTACATGGCCTCACGCACAGGCCCTAGCTATAAGCTCCTGCAGGGGACCACGAATATTCTGCCCCTTCAGCTTCGTCTAGGGCCCCATTAATGCGCAAAGTGCCCAGAGACACCGACACTGATACGAACACCGATTCTTCGGATCATAATTCTCCCCCTAAGAAGAAATCTCAAAAGTCGCCAGCTGCCAGACCCTCTAGCAATATTTCGCAAATATCTTCCCCATTTGATTTCAACCCCCAGGTCATCGTCCATCCTCGGTCCTCGGACTGGGCTCCGGCCCCTGAGGTCGCAGACTATCTTCATGAGAATCTGCGTAAAGGTTTTGACAAGGAGGTTCGCAGCCACTGACATTCCTGGCAAGGTGGCTGAAACACTGGACAATGACCCTAATATGCTGGCTTTTCTAAAGACATTTGCCAAAGACTCAAAGAAGGGTCTCGACCGTGCACGGTGTGGGTGCCAGGATTAACTTTTGGATCTGGCTGGGCCTCTCGCTAAGATTCTGGAGATGGCTCTCATTGCTAAGGACACAGGTTCGCCCGTAGACCCTGATATTTTGGCGGGCTGGACTCAACATGCCATATGCTTCCTGGGGAACGCCAATTGTGCCGTATTTACCGAGAGCCGCAAGTCTTTGCTGATTAGAATGGACTCCAACCTCACGGAACTCGCCTCCGATGAAGTGGGCCCCTTAGCTGAGGGCCTCCTCTTCGGGGACAGGTTCATTAAGGACGTGTCCAAATACGTTGGCACCTTTACGTCTCTTGATAAGGCCCAAACTAACATAAAAAGAGTCTTCCAAGCTGGCCTTTTCGGCAGGGGCCACTCGCCAGGCTGACACTACTATCAAGGTCCCCCAAGAGGCGGCGATAGTCGTAGCAGAGGTGACTGGCAGGAAACCACCAGGGGCGGTACCTTCTACCCCACCAGGCAGTGGTTCTCCCACCGCCGCTTCAATCGAGGTGGTCAGAGAGCGGGCTTGCAGCCACAAATTACATCTGGATACCACCTCCATTCCTCTGGGAGGTTGCATCCATTATCTTTTACACAAATGAATGTCCATTACACAGGATGTGTGGGTCCTACAAACAGTCCAAGGTTTCCACGTAGATTTCTATCAAACACCACATCAGGAATTCCTCCTCCACCAGATGCATTTTTCCCAACAAGACAGCGTTTTTATAGACGCGGAAATAGGAGACTTGCTGCAGAAGAACGCAGTGATGTATTGCTACAACAGCTCTGGGGGCTTCTGCAGCAACGTCTTCCTGGTACAGAAGAGGGGAGGTGGTCACAGGTTGGTCTTGAATTTGAGAGATTTCAACCATTCCGTCACATACAACCACTTAAGATGGAGGGTATCCATCTGTTGGCAGACTTACTGCGGGAAGAAGACTGCATGATCCGACTGGACCTCAAGGATGCATATTCAACTATTCCAATCTTCCCTCATCACCGGCGTTTCCTACAATTCCGGTGGAAGGGCAGGTGGCTGGAATATTTGTTCCTTCCTTTCGGGCTTTCTTCAGCTCCTTGGTGTTTAACCAAGCTGATGAAGCCGGTAGTGGCCCATCTCAGGGAATACGCTTGATAATTTATCTAGACGACATTCTTATCATGCCCCCATCTCTATCCCTGGCCTCTCTTCTGCTGGGTCTTCTGCTGGAATTGGGGTTCATCATCAACAAACCCAAATCAGTTCTCCTTCCCTCTCAGTCGATAGAGTTTCTGGGATTTGTGATCGACTCTCAGGCGGCGCAGTTGAGACTCCCAAAAGCTAAATTGTGAGACTTGAAGAAGAAACTGAAGTCGACACGATCAAGCAGGTGGTATCCTTGCGGACTATTGCTCGCTTGGTCAGTCTCCTTGCATCCTTGATACAGGCCTTTTTCCCCGGTCCCCTTCATTACCGGGCCTTACAATGTTTGAAAATACGCCACCTTCAGAAGGGTTTGTCATACCTGGATCAGGTTCCCCTGACAGAGAAGGTCAGAGAGGAACTTTGCTGGTGGCTGGGCCAAGTGAATGCCTGGAACAGCAAAGCTATCTTCGGTTCTCACCCAGAAATAGTGATAGAGTCCAATGCCAGTCGTTAGGGGTGGGGGGGGGGGGCTCGTTGTGGGGAAGTTTCCACAGAAGCAGGTGGTCTCTCCAGGAATTATCCATTCACATCAATTGCCTAGAGCTTTTAGCGTGGTCATTTGCGTTCTGGACCCTTTCTCCCCAGTCAGTATTTTGTTGCATCCTTCGGATGGACAACATCGGCAGTACGATACATCAACAAGCTGGGGGCACGAAGTCCCCGATGTTGGTGGAGATTGCCAAGGATTTCTGGCACTATTCTCTCACTCACCAGATTTCGGTGATAGCGGAGTACATTCCGGGTCAGTCCAACACTGTAGTGGACTGGAACTCGCGTCACCTGAAAGATTACAGCAATTGGCAGCTCCATCCGTCACTGTTCCAGATGATTCACTCGATTTGGGGTCCATGTGTGATAGACCTTTTTGCCTCCAGATTTAATCACCAGTTGGAGATCTTCTTCAGCTGGGGCCGGATTCTCTGGCGAGGGCCACGGATGCTTTTTCGCAGGATTGGTCTGCGACTCTGAACGTGTTTCCCCTGTTTGAACTTATTCCCAGGGTGGCGACTTAGATCTTTTGCCACTCAGCAGAGGTAGTGGAAAACGCAGCTGTGGTTTCCGATGCTCTTGGAACTGGTGTGCGATTGCCCTCTCCTTCTGCCTTGGTCCCAGACGATGCTCCAGGGCCCTCAGGGGGAGTTGCACCCGTTGGTAATATCGGAGCAGCTATCCCTGATGGCATGGAGGCTTTCCGGCAACAGTGAACATTGCCAGGACTTTCATAAACGGCTTCAGGTTTCATTCAGCAAGCCTGGGCACCATCCACCAGGAAATGTAGTTTATATGTTTTTCATTGGCTGCTAAAAATTTACAGTAAAAGAAACTGAAGCACAAATCCTCGCCTCCGTGTCCTTAATAGAATTGAAAATTCTTGGCGCAAATGCTAGCAATTATTTTATCCACTGGTAACAATCCCTTTGTTTGAGCCACTCTGCTACAATTCTCTATGTTCACCACTAGCAGGCGCTGACACTGCGCATTTCATTGCCCTGCTGCTGGTGAGGACTCCATCAAGTAGCAGGTGAGGCTGCTTGCCCCACTTCCTGGTCTCATCCCTCCAGCACCTGACCAATGTGTTTCAAGGCCTGCGCCTGCCTCCAGCTGCTGATGACCTTTCACTGCATGTTTTTTTTTAAAACAAATTTTATTTGATTTCCTTATAGAGAAACAGCTTATTAATGTACAAAGTAGTTCAAGGAATACAATTTCAATGACATTTATAAAGTTGCCTATGTCGGAGAATAAGAAGACATTATCACAGTCTGTATCCTATAATTGCACCTTCATTTGCAACATATTCAATGAATTCTAAGTATTATGCCATGTTTTTGATATTACTAACACTTATAAAACAAAGATACCTCCCACCCCCCACAAGTTAACTAACTGGGCAATACAAGGAATATGTCTACTTATATATGTATCCAAGGTATATCTATCTGTGGTTAGGAGTTCTTTTCTTGATCTCACAAACGTATTTTAGGTAGCAATGAGCTCTATACTTTTTCTCACTTTGCGACCAGTGCAGGGCTCCATGATATCCACTCACTAATTTACAAGTGACAGAGCTAGGTTACATGTCTGCCAACGTGGCAGGCGCTCCAGTCACATCATTAGTTTGTTCGTCCCAATCCCATGCCTTGGAGGCCTCCAGCAACATATCCCAGGACATAGCTATGGGTATCCTACAAAGCCCACGTTTTTCCTCTCTCCGGATTGCCCCACTTTCGGCCAGGCCCCACCGCTCTACTTCTTCTCCCCATATAGCAATCGTCGGCAGCCTCGCCGCTTTCCACCGCCTAGTTGTCAGTCTCTTTGCGAAATATTAATGCCAGATCTGCAAAGCGTGCCTGTACTTTATATCCCTTTGGATGTGGGTAGATGCCCAGTAAACAGCTTCTTGCTGTGTGCCATGTTTGACCACCCACCACATCTTTCAGTATCTGTGCTATCTGCGCCCAATAATAGGCTAGTGCGGGGCAAGCCCATAGCATACGGACAAAGCTTGCATCTGTCTCCCTGCACCTAGGGCAGTTCACTGTAGTTGCAGGAAACTTCTTGTGCAGCCTGTGCGGTGTGAGGTATGCTCGTTGTGTAATCATATATTGGATACATTTGAAGCGTTCATTGCGCGAGACCACTTTTGGGTAAGCTAGAAGGGACATCCATTCTCTATCCGTCATTTCCTCTTCTAAATCTGTATCCCACTTAACACGTAGGGCAGACAGTGGTGAAGGCATTATCGCTCTGATACTGGTGTACAGCCACCTTGTCAGGTGTCTACCCATCCCCATTAGATGTAGCATGTGCACTAGGTCATGTGTTGAAGGTTCCTTCCCGTCCGGGGCCCAGGTATTCTTGACATAGTGGGTCACACCAGCATGCAATAGGAACAAGGTGTTTGGCAGGCCTTGGGTATGTATGAAGTCTGTATGCGACAGTAGAATACCCTCATTGAATAGTTCTCCCACTGTAGTTACCCCCTCTTTCTCCCTTAGTGCCACTTGATTACAAGTTGTGGTTCCCGTTGGTATGGGAAGTCCCAGTAGTGGGATATTTGGCACAAACGGTAGAAGTCGTGCAGTGTATTTCAATGCTTGTTTCCAGAATCGCAGGGCGACCTGCAACAATGGCGACATGGCACATCCAATCGGACGCGCATTATGTAATAAGGAGTGCAACTTCCCTTGGGCAATCATTCTGGGCGTGAAGGCGATTTCATGAAGGTTTCGGCCAGCAAGCCAGTACGAGAGCCACTGTAACTGGCTCTCTATACAGTAAGCTCTAAAATCTGGGGCTCCCATTCCCCCAGAGCTGTTTGGAAGTTGTAGTTTTTTCAGACCAATCCTGCGACTTCCAGTACCCCATATTAATTCTGTCAGTATTGAGTCTAGCAATCTGAATACCTTCGAAGGGATTATTATTGGAAGCTTAGTGAAATAATATAACACTCGTGGTAACATAACCATTTTCGCTATTGCTAAGCGGCCTACAACAGACAGTGGAAGAGTAAATCAGAACGCTGTTTGAGCCCCCAGTGAGGCAATCGTGCTCTGCACATTTCCATCCGTGTCTTGTTGAGTTCTGTATATCCTCCCCCCCAAATATTTGAAAGTGGTTTGGGTTACTGTTAAGTCAGCTCTCCTGAAGTGAATCGTGTGGGGTAAACTAACATCCTTAAAAAGGAATGCTATAGATTTATCAAAATGTATGAACAATCCAGACAGCGCGCCAAATTTGGTAAAAAGTGGCGCTATATAGTGGAATTCACAGTTCAGATCTCTAACATACAATATAATGTCATCTGCATATAATGATATTGCATGGATCGTCTGTTCAGCTGGTGTGCCCCAATCCTCAGCTGACATGCGTAATTTTTGAGCCAATGGTTCTAGTGCTAATATGAAAAGCATGGGAGAAAGTGGGCAACCTTGCCTGGTGCCCCTGTGAATCGCATATTCGTTAGGAATATATGCACCTGTTCTCGCTCGAGCTGTCGGAGCAGTATACAGAAGTTTGACCCAGTTCAGATATTCCACAGGGACGCCGAACCTGCCTAACACCGCCAGCATATATTCCCAATTTAGCGTATCAAACGCTTGTCGGAGGTCCAGGGATAAACAGCATGCGTTCGGGAAGTGCTCCGAGAGGGCCCACATCCCTTTGTATAGCCTACGTACATTATGGACTGTACTCCTATGTGGGACAAACCCACATTGGTCTGCGTGTATTAGTTTATTAAGATATGGGAGCAGAAGGGTCGCTAATATCTTGCTTAATATTTTATATTCAGTATTCAAGAGCAATAGGGGCCTATATGCTGAGATGTCGGTATGATCTCTACCAGGTTTAGGCAGAGAAGTCACAAGTGCCTGGCTTGTAGTCAGGGTTAATGCACCTATGTCCAGTGCCGCCGCATATAATTTTTCCAATTGGGGTATTAATTTGTTTGCATAAGTTGAATATAGCTCTATAAGAAGGCCATCCAACCCCGGGGTTTTATGCGGTGGGAGGTCCCCGATTGCCTCTTGGATTTCTGCTGCAGTGATTGATAATTTCAGCGCTTCCTGATCTGTTTCTGTCAAAGTGGGCAGTTGCACTTCCTGGAGGAAGCCCTGAATTTCCTGTGTGGGTGCAAGTGCAGGAGCTTTATATAGGTGCTCATAGTACTCCCGGAATGCCTCATTTATTGCTATCTGGGTAACCGCTGTCGCTAGTAAGGGGGAGCGGATCATTGTTATTGGGACTGACGGAGGGGGGGATCACGTATTATTCTCGCTAACAATGTGCCGGTTTTGTCCGCTTCTGTATGAACTCTTTGGACATATACCCGATAGTCTATCACGTGCAACCTTTCAAGTAGGTCTGCATAATCTACGCGCGCTTTCTGCAATTTTTCTGCACTGTCTGGGGACAGGACTGCCTCTTTCTCTAGTGTTCCAAGCTGGGACTCCACTTCGGCTAAACTGCGTGCAACCGTCTGTCTTGCCCCTACTGTTGCACCAATTGTTGTACCCCTGACCACCACTTTAAATGCCTCCCATTCCACCAGGGGGGGAGGATGCAGTATTAGTGTTATGGGAGAAGAAATCGTTAATCACGCCGGAAAACTGTGCTTTAAAGGGACCATCCTCAAGTAACTGGGGGTTAAATCTCCAGGTTGGGACCGGCATGGGGACCCGTCCCCATTTGAGTGTAAGCTCCAGTGAGCTGTGATCCGATAATGTGTTGCCTAAGTATGTAGTGTCTAGAACCTGCGGTAATAGGGCGAGGGAGCATAAGATACGATCTATTTGTGTGTGCAATGCATGCATCGGGGGAGTAAAAAGGAGTATTCACGGGCTTCTGCATTTTTGCAGCGCCTTGCATCTGTTAGTGTCCACCACCAAACCCAGTTTTCCTGCGCTTTGTCCTGTCGCATTGTTATTGCCCCTCTGAGTGGGGGGTGTGATCTATCTAGTTGTATTTTTTAGGACTGCGTTATAGTCCCCACCCAGAATCCATGGGTGGTGTATCCAGTCAGCTAGGGGTGCGCTTACTTTCTTTAAGAAGGTCTCTTCTTCCGAATTGGGGGCATAGATGCTACCCATGACCACGGACTTTCCATCTAGCTCTCCTTTTAACAACACAGATCTACCTTCCCCATCTATACGTTGCTCATGCAGCTTGAAAGGGACCCCCGCTCTAATCCATACTGCGGCACCCCTCGCAAACGCAGAATATGTAGTATTGTATAGTTGTCCTCTCCATTTTTTCTGGAGTTTGCCGGCTTCGTTCAGGTGTGTCTCCTGTATAAAAACTATTTGAGCCCTGCGCTTGCTTAGCTGTGCATGGATATGGTATCTTTTGTGAACAGATCCCATGCCCTGCACATTCCACATAAGAAATGTATATGATGATAGTGTCGTCATTTGTATGGTGTGTGTATTCGAATACCTTTCTTTATGTCTTCGCGCCCCTTCCTGGCAGGTTTCATTGTGTGCCTATTTGTGTGCCCTTTGTAGCTCTCAAGTATACTTATCCAAACTATCCCAATACACCGGTCCAACCTCAAAACTGTGCTAGACCAAACATTAGCCAATAGTGGCAACAGTTTAAACATGTTATGTTATTGGTATTTCTAAAGCGCAAACGGTTACCCAAGGGTGTCCTGGCGCTAACTGCTTTCCTCTGGGAATTAAGATATAAACACAAGTTATAGATTAAAAAGCCATGTCTTCAGTTGCTTCCTAAAAAGTAGCAGATCAGTGGAGTTTCTCAAGTAGAAGGGAAGATCATTCCAGGCTTTTGCTGCACAAGCTAAAAGCTTCTTCCACCCCATGAAGCTTTTTTATGGCTGGTACTGATACCAACTTTGCCCCGGAGGAGCGTAGTGTTCTTATTGGTTGGTACCATTGCAGTCGCTGCTTAAGATATTCTGGGCCAATGCCCTGCAAAGCCTTGAATACTGTACACAGTGCCTTAAAGCGCACCCTTTTCCTCACCGGCAGCCAGTGGAGTTTTTTTATTTCATTAGCAATAGGCATAAATTTGGGAGTGTTAGTAAGCAATCTAGCGGCTGCATTTTGCAGCAATTGCAACTTATTCATGGATCGTTCTTGTATGTTTAGGTAGAGACCATTACAGTAGTCTAACCTAAACATGATACTTGCAATCGCCGGGGGGGGGGGGAGTTCGCCAGCCGTGGGCAATCTCATTCCCATATAGTTCTGGTATGCTGCGCCGGAGGGCAGCGTTGTGTTGGATACTTGTTCATTTGAAAAAAACTTGCAAGTACGATAGGCGACCCATAGCTTTATTCAAGCATGCACCGCTTTCCAGTGTTCTCAGTGTTGCTTTGCCGACCTTATTTGTGCGTTTCGTTCTTTCAGTCTAGCAAATCGCTGACTGTTTGGGGAGTCATAGATGGGAATAGTGGTTGGCTGTTTTCAGAGTCTGTTAATGGCATCCCATCCGATGACGATGTTGGAGTCACCTGTTGTCCTCAGTGCTGCTGCAGTCTGCAATGCTGCTCTCCTACTCGCTATTTTTTGCTCCATGGTGGGTACTCTGTCTTCTCCCAGTCGTGGTCTATCTGTGTTCCTCTGCCCGTTACGTCTTCGGCGCTGGCTCAGTTTCCGGGGCTGTCTGTGCTCTTCCAGTATTGCCAAGTCAGGGAAGTTAGTTTCTATCCATAACCAGGCTGCATTTGCATCTTCGAAGAAGTGACTGGTATTACTGTGCATGACTTTGAGTTTGGCAGGGAATATTAAAGCATATCGCAGGTTGAGCTGTTGCAAATGCTTTTTAATCCCAACAAAAGTTTCTCTTTGTCTCTGTACTTGTACAGTATAATCCGGGCAGAGGGAAATCCTGGTATTTTCGTACAGAAGGTGCGCACATTCCCTTGCTTTTCGGAGAAGTGTGTCCTAGTCTTTATAGTTTAGAATTTTTGACACCATCAGTCTTGGTGGCATTCCAGGTGCACAATTTTCGGTGGGCACCCTGTGGGATCTCTCCACACTGAACATGTCGGTCAATCCTTCTGCCGCCACAGCAGTGCGCAGCCAGTGTTCTATGAATCGCGTTGGATCATGTCCCTCACTTTTTTCCGGCATACTAATTATGCGTATGTTGTTTCTACGTGCACGGCCTTCTGCATCATCTACCCTGTTTTGACATTCTTTTACTTGTTGCTGCAGTTGCGTGACCGTTTCTGACTGTGCTTTGCGCCACTGGGTTATTTCTGACAGGGTCATTGAATGTTTCTGGACTTTTTAAGCCAGGTTTTTGTGGTCGGCTCGTAATAGGCTCACATCGGTCGTGAGTGTGCCCAGTTGCTGCTCCTGCACAGCCCTTGACTCCCTTATCTCCTTCAGTATAATGTCCAGTTTGGCTGAGGGTGGTATTTCTTGGGCAGGGGTATCTGGGATCTCCTCCGGTGATAGTGGCGAGTCATTTGTAGTATTAGTGCTAGGTTCTCCTGTAGGACCCTGCTCCGCCTGCTTCCCTTTTGGTCTTCCCATATTCGCGCTATTGGAGGGGGGGGGAGGGGGACACCAACGTATGGGAGAGAGATATTTCCTGTACCCTCTCGGTATCAAAATGGCAGCAGGGTTAAAGTCCGTCTGTGTAGCAGATGGATACAATGTGCACACCACTCGTCGCAAGTTGCGCACCTTTGCACCAGGGGGCCAGTCACAACACCCACCCAAAGGCAATGATCAGGCTTCTGTTTGATTATCTATGCCGTATATCACGATCCAACCCTTTATTCAGCGGCTTGCTCTGTTATGTCCATCTCTCTGCTCGCCTCACATTTCCACAAAGGTATAGTATGTCTCCCAGCAGATTTAACTTGCTAGCCTCGTGGGTGAGAGTTCAAGTCTGCAGACCTCGACCCACAGTGCCTGCACAGGCCTGTAGAAGTTTGTTGATCGCGTACTATGTGATAATTTAATCCGCGCAGGTATCAAGGTAGGCGCAGGGTGAGGGGGGAAAACACGTTCCCTGGTTTTTCTTCCTCCTTTAATGGTAACTAGTGTCTTACTTTCACGGCCGGTTGCGCCCCCCCCCCTTGCAGCCCCCGTAGAGTTTAGCTCACCTTGCCTCTCTGTAGTTTCATGCGACCCCAGTGGTCGCCAGTTTAGAAGTTCAGCTGGGCCCAACCGGATCCGAGGCAGGGAGGCCTCGGTCTTGCACTTGGGTTCGCACTGCCCGGATAGGCCTCTCCTCCCGCAGCAGGGCCCGAGCACTCTGCACGGTTCTCTTACCGCAGCACCTCCAGGGGCGCACCAGACCGCTGTCTTCCGCCTCAGTTAATGTCTTCTTTCGGCGCACCAAGCAGATTCGATCGAACCGCACTCCACAGCACTCCCAGCAGCCGGCCAGGACCGCAGGGCGCTCCTCTCCTCTCCAGCAACGGATTGCACCTGCAGGTATTTCCAGGCCCCGACCGGAGGCCTTGCGTAGTTCTCCGGCCCAGTCTCGAGTCGGATTGTTTTTTTGTAGGTTCCGCTTCTCCAATATACAACCGGAGGCGTCTCACTGTGCAGCTGTCACTACCCTTGTAATAGCTGCATGCAGGAGTATCGCGGATGGGCAGTTATAAGGGGGATGGAGGAGAGTTGCACGCCCCGGCCCGGGAGCTCCACAATTAGGCGTCCACCATCTTCCACGGCTGGCCACACCCCCGACCTTTCACTGCATGTTGACATTAACGCAGTTTTATAGCCAGGGCGACTGGAATTATGTGGCCCGAGAGAGCCAAATTATGCGGTAGGGTTGAGTAAATTGTGCGGAAAGGAAAGGCAAATTATGCGGCATAATGCTGCACATTTTGTAATAATATTAATTCATTTTTTGTCATTTTTACACTTGTTAACACAGTCTTGGCATAGGTTGCACCTCATTAGTTCCAGTTTAACACCCAAATTTAGCAATAAGCAACAGAAAGTTGACCGTTCCAAGTTTGCAAAGGTGCTTCCAACACGCGGCGGACACACGTTGCTGCACTTTTAGTAACTTTTGAACCGTCTGAGCTAGAAACTAATTTTTGGGAGGTTAAAATCTGCAAATTATACGCAGATGATGGATTGTGTGGCAAATGTATAATTAAGCAAAATTCACCGAGGCCGCACAATTGCATAATTCCAGTGGCCCTGGTTATAGCATGGTATGTTACCAGCATTTCTATAGCACCATTGTGCCGTTTGTATAGCCTCGTAGCACTTTCAGAATCTGTGACACTGACTCGGAACAGCACTTTAGCATCCATGTGGAGGCCTAATTGACAAAGAGTTTTTAATAAGTCTCTGCGAAATAGCATATTATTGTGTCCACAGGCCACTCAGATGAAATTACAAATTCGGCAGCAAATAAAAAATAATTAATTTTTCCAAACTAAAAACCCATTTTTTTTAAACCTCACTGGTTTATGGATTTATCTCAAGGACAAAAACACTTCCCCCCGACAGGCTTTCCTCAAAGTATGACACAGCCACTGCAAGACTTTTATTGGGGCCTTTTTTGTTATTTGTGATATTTCCATGCACTAGTCCTCCTTGAAGTGTGAGGCAGGGTCCTGATGGCTCCTCCTGAACAGGAGACCGTGATCTGCCCAACACATCCCTCTGCAGATATGTGGCATGGAGGTGCAGAACTCCAGGCACGCGCTGGAGCGCTGTGACCTTCATTACAATGGAGGGTTGGGAGAGCTCGTGATATGGGCCATGTCAAACTTGGAGCGGCCATGTTCCTAATTTAAACCCTTCACTGCTCGGACCACAGTTACATGGTAATTGCCACATTCCTCTGCCTCCTATAAATACCGTGGGGAGAGGTGTCCTTCCAGTTCTGGGTCTCGTAGGCTTGTCTTGGAGTCATGAGGAGCACGTCGTACTCTCAGCAGACCCTGACGGTCAGCGGCTCGAGCAGGATGAGGGTCCAGAGTCCCTCTCCCTCTCGCGTCGGCTTCCTCTCCGCCTCCTCCGAAGCCCAGAGGGCGTCGAGCCCCTGCCGGGGTCGAACCGGGCACCAGGGCCTGCGGCCGGAGGTGGGACCGGACGTCCATGTCCACCGCCCCAACGAGAAGGAGGAGCTACAGGTGCTGAACACCCGCTTTGCCGGCTACATCGAGAAGGTGCGCTCCCTGGAGCAGAAGAACCGCGCCCTGCGCGCCGAGCTGGAGGCCCTGGGCAGCCGCTTCAAGGCCAAGGGCGCCGGCGTGGCCGACGAGTACGAGAGGGAATTCAGAGAGCTGAAGGAGCTGATCGAGAGGCTGACCCAGGAGAAGGGGGCGGCCGACATCGAAGGAGGGAACCTGGTGGAAGAGATCGACATTTGGAGGGCGAAATGTGAAGAAGAGCTGACGTTGAAAGGTGAGCGACCAATCACAGCGCTATTTACATATCCACCAGTTGCTTTATCCAAAGCTGCCAAGGTCCCAGATTGGCATGTCTGACATTTTCATAATTTCAGTGTAATTATGAGTGACGTTTCAACTACTATGAGTGACACTTAGTTTCTCACGAGCAAAATCAAGCAATGAAGACGAGGGAAACATATCATATATATGTACTATTGCACATAAACAGGTAAGAGCTGTCAGCCAGACCGTCAATCACACAGAGAGAATCAAAGAGAGCAGCACTCGCGAGACAGACAGTGAGTAACCAATTGGAACATACTTTATATCTGTTTACTCATAAAAGGGTCACCTAGGGATGTATTACAATCTATGCGAAGAATGTACCATATTTCGCTCACCTAACTGGCCAGAACAGCATCACCATATAAATATATTTTGCATCGAAAGGTTAATAATGGGGTCTTGCAATCCTTGTTTTTATTAGATAGATCGACTTTGCTTCTGAAGAGAATTACTTATTTTTCATTATCAAAACCTCCTTCGCTGTAGCCCTATCCAGTGTTAATGATCTACAGTTTATGGACTACATGTATGTGCCGCCATTTTACTTTGGTCAATAGAGATGGCTCTAAAGCCAGGGGCCAATCTACGGTGCAACTTAATCAATGGTGTAGCCAGCGTGACATCACCAGGTCGAAATGTAAACACGTAGGAGGCACGGAAAGAAATAGGGTGCCTACTTGTTGCTCCCCAGCATAGCTGCCAAGGTTTCAGATTGCTTATGTGTGACATTTTCATAATTTCACTGTAATTATGAGTGACATTCAACGACTATGAGTGACACTTTCTCGCGAATAAAAATCAAGCAATGAGGATGAGGGAACCAAATAAATATCAGGAATTGGATCAATTTGAGCAACCAGAAACACTAAAAAGGTCTTAATAAAGCTGCAAAGCACTAGAAATGGAAGGGCACTAAACCATCATGAAACATGGAGCGCTCTGGCCCCAAGCAGGCTACTTGTTACTAGTAGTAAGTCTCATCTTCCATGCTCACAACAATACCAGTGTGCACATTAGTGCTATTAAAAACGGTAACTAAAAGTACAGAGAAATGTCACGAAGAACAGGGCAGCTCTGCAGCCAGCACTTGACTGAAACACACGTAATACTTCATAACGTTCCGAATGACATGACATTCCTGATGTAAAACAAAATAAAAAACAGATGATAACGTTCATTTTCTTCTATGTAGTATGGTGGCTGTGATAAAAACAACATTCCGTGCTCGAAAAGTAAAGACTTTGTAATGTAAAAGAATGTCTTCCGTACTGATTATTTAAATTGTCTTTCATTTTAAAGTGAGTGCCCCCGTTATGTTATAGGCAGTAAGATGTACTCTGCCTGTACCTCACACCCGGACACTGCTCACACCCGGACACTGCCCATCAATGCCGACCAGACATGGGGGCCCATGTTAAAAGTATAAGCAGCAATTTGTTAGATGAGATTGTCTTACACTGTTGGCCTGCTGTCTTTTAACACAAAGTAAACGTGACAAGATAATGCTCATTCACCTTAAGTCAAGAATGGTTATTTTGGGGGTGCCGCAGCACCCCAATACTTCCTGCACCTATGTCTTCCAGTAAGCTAATTAGATGAAGACGTTAGCAATAATCTGTAGGTTAGGAGCAGCGCTTATAATCTCAGAGTGAGGTGGTCACGCTAGTTTTAAACCTAAACCTTGTAAGAACTGAAAGCACAAACACTGTCATGCATATCGACCAGCAATGACGAAATTAAAGTTCGACATTGCCTTCTGCGTGGGTTCTAGTCCCAGCCTCTCAAGGGAAGGCCACATTGGTCGACATTAGCTTTCCAGAAGTTCAGTCACTGCTGGGGCACCCAGTGGCGGCTCGTGCTGCTGCCCTGAATGGTCATAAAGGCTTCGTGGAATTGAAAGCAGCAAAGCCTTTCCAGCTTTTTCCCCTTCCTCCCTCAGGTCTGAACATGACTCACTGCCTACTCGGCCAGTACCGTAAGGCACTCTTCAAGAGATGGCATTAGAGAATATGTTACCCGCAGAGCTACGGGGACTGTCACAGTGAAGTAGTGAGTACCAGGGTTCCAGCCCATACTGCCATGGCGTAAACTTGCCCGCCCTTTCCTTTGAATCGAGTGCACAAATACGGGCGGTCGCACCTTTGGGATACTCAGTTCACTTTAATAATATTTTGAAGAACTTTAGTGACTGCTACCAAAATGTATTACTAACTGTCAGGTGAGCGGTCGGACCCTTCCAGGAGCACTTCCCAGCCCCGCGGCGGCGGGCACACACCACTGCGCAGCCTGCCTCCGGTCAGACAGAGAAATAAATATAGGGAAATAATTACCTAAATCTTCTGAAAGTTTGGCAAGCCACGATCCTGGCCACCAGCGTCATGAGGCTGCGGGGACTGAATCGCCCCATCTAATGAGAAGCTGCAGGCAGTGACACTAAAATACCGGCTGCAGCGTAGATAGCAATGCAAGCAGCGGGGGCTCCAGACAACTTGCTGTTCTCATAACTGCCTGCCCGCTCGAGCCGCAGGCACAAGGCCCGCCTATAACTCCTCTCCCAGCATTCTCATTGGCCAAATCATGGGACACTATTGTAGTCCGTGAGACATCATGTCACGTGAATAGAAGGCCGTGAATGGAGCCGTCCTGGGTCCCGGTAATTTTCATTGAAGGCAGCATATTTCAATTTGGGCACGCACGGGCTCCCATGTCAATTACTTTCTGTCTCCTGAAGTCTGCGGGGAGCGAAAGCAGTGCACTCAGCAGAGGCTAGAGCGGCGCCCCCCCCCCTCCAGCGCACACAGGTCAGAGGCACCACCACCAGCCAGGCAGCGCGCGCTGCTCGCTAGCACCCTGGTGTTAAGCAAGTTTCAGCGCGTCAGCAGAGAGTGGGTAAAATGCGTGACAATGCATTTCAGTGCGGTGATGCGGAACACCACACTGAAATGCGTTAGCGTCACGCCTGATGCGTGACACTTGGCAGGACTGGAGAATATGTTACCCGCAGAGCTACGGGGACTGTCACAGTGAAGTAGTGAGTACCAGGGTTCCAGCCCATACTGCCATGGCGTAAACTTGCCCGCCCTTTCCTTTGAATCGAGTGCACAAATATGGGCGGTCGCACCTTTGGGATACTCAGTTCACTTTAATAATATTTTGAAGAACTTTAGTGACTGCTACCAAAATGTATTACTAACTGTCAGGTGAGCGGTCGGACCCTTCCAGGAGCACTTCCCAGCCCCGCGGCGGCGGGCACACACCACTGCGCAGCCTGCCTCCGGTCAGACAGAGAAATAAATATAGGGAAATAATTACCTAAGTCTTCTGAAAGTTTGGCAAGCCACGATCCTGGCCACCAGCGTCATGAGGCTGCGGGGACTGAATCGCCCCATCTAATGAGAAGCTGCAGGCAGTGACACAAAAATACCGGCTGCAGAGTAGATAGCAATGCAAGCAGCGGGGGGCTCCAGACAACTTGCTGTTCTCATAACTGCCTGCCCGCTCGAGCCGCAGGCACAAGGCCCGCCTATAACTCCTCTCCCAGCATTCTCATTGGCCAAATCATGGGACACTATTGTAGTCTGTGAGACATCATGTCACGTGAATAGAAGGCCGTGAATGGAGCCGTCCTGGGTCCCGGTAATTTTCATTGAAGGCAGCATATATCAATTTGGGCACGCACGGGCTCCCATGTCAATTACTCTCTGTCTCCTGAAGTCTGCGGGGAGCGAAAGCAGTGCACTCAGCAGAGGCTAGAGCGGCGCCCCCCCCTCCCCTCCAGCGCACACAGGTCAGAGGCACCACCACCAGCCAGGCAGCGCGCGCTGCTCGCTAGCACCCTGGTGTTAAGCAAGTTTCAGCGCGTCAGCAGAGAGTGGGTAAAATGCGTGACAATGCATTTCAGTGCGGTGATGCGGAACACCACACTGAAATGCGTTAACGTCACGCCTGATGCGTGACACTTGGCAGGACTGCCCCAGATAATAAGTAACATATGTTTTGAAACAGCAAAGGATCGGAAAGAGGCGCCACCCCGAGTCCAAGAGAGACACACGTACCATTTTAAGCACAAAATATCATGTTTTTTTAAGCTTATATTCTGGGGGCAGAGACAATTGTCAATATTTGTCCATTTTAGTAAGCCACAATGCATGCACCATTTACCTAACAAGGTGAAAATAAAAAGTGAAGGTGCCACCTCAGAACTAGTTATTTCCATAATCCTATTTTACATTGAAACACGATCCTATCTCGGTCATATTATATATTATAATTCGAGATCTTTGTCACTCTTTGGTAAAAACTTCTAGAAGAGATACGTCACCTTCATTAACATTGCAAACGGTACTATTGGTGTACAAAGTTTGCAGCTTTCAAATGGTCACCAATTCCAAATGTGTCTACATACACGAATTTTCTTTCGTCGTGCATTTACTTAAGCTTATATTTTGACTGCGTATTTCATGAAAAAGTCCCATTCTGTAGTTAATAGTCCTATAAAAGGGCCAGTATTGCTTCAATAATCTAGTAAATTCGCTAGCCCACGGATATAGATACTAGTTTACGTCCTCTGTAGTCCATCCATTGTATGGTAAGTATATCACTGCCTATTGAGTACAGTGAATCGAGCGCATGGGTTACAGTGCTGTGAGGCCTGCTCTGCCACACTTTCTCTGGCAGAACCCGTGGCAGCCGCAGGGTATCACTGTCAAGGACTGGATGTACCTGTGCGTACACCTGAAGCTCACTGCTGGTATTCTTCTTGTACAGCTGGACTAGGCAACAGTACATGTGGGTGCTCTATGAGTTTGTTGTGCCAGAGGTAGTCTACCACGTGTAGATGGCAGGACATGTCCTACAATTTTTCCCACCTTCTTCCTCTGCCACACCCAGAAGCTGAGATGCCATGCTGTAGTGCTATATATGACGTGCTCCTTCAGCAGCACTGTAATTAGGTCACTCAGTTAACTTAAATCCTCACAGTTGCCTTTACACTTAACCAATGCAGTGTTAAGGTCCTTAAAGGAGTCGGACGTTTCACTGTGCTAAACCATCAACATTTACTTATTCACCACGGCAGCCATCTTATTCCCCAGGCCCTGTCCATCTGCTGGCCAACATTTCAGCCTATGGAAATAATTTTCATTGATGGTCACCATGTTGAACAGGGAGGCCTATGGCATGAGAGGCATCATCGATTTCCATGATCCTTTGTTAGTATGTGACTGCTCTCACCATGGATGGAATGATCTGTGAGATGTCAGAAAAAAGTAGAAAAAGAAAGGCCTAATTGTACATCATGCGAAGTGGGATGGCCAATCAGGGACCATTACGTCACTCTCTCGTAAACATCTGGTTTTTTTTTTTTTTTTTGGGGAGTTTTATATAGCGCAAACTAGACCCGAAGGTATCGGAGCGCTTTACATGAGCACCAGTTGTGTTACAGACGGACACATTCATGTTTTTTGTTAGGCACGAAAAATCCATCAACCCAATCACAACTCTCTTCCTGTCAATTGCATGTTAGTGGCTCCAAACCCCAATTGTTGCATTCGGGGTAAACCTGTGGGACAAGAAACATGTATGTGCCCAACAGGGACGTTTTACACATTCTTCAAATCATAAAAAGATTACATACAAAAACGAATTATTTATTTTCACTGTCAACATGAGATAATGCTGTGGATATTATAGACGGTGATACATCTTGGGTTGCCAAAGTGTAGCATATTGACAGGACACCATGTTTCCAGTCCTGAGCTTACACTTAACACATCTGTGTATTTTGGAAGCTTCAGTTTTTCTTTACTTCAGTTACACCTTATTATGTTCAATTGTAAAATTAAAGTCAAGGCTTGGAAAAAGAACTAAATAAAGAACACACTTTGTGCGCCTAAGTTTAAATTTGGTGTGAAAAATAGGCCCAGTGTGAATATAAAATGTAAATCATGGTGCACAAAAACAGAATCAGTGTAAATATATGTTTGTAAGTGCACTTTTAAATGTATAAAATCCATCAGTATGGTACAATTCTTTGATCCTCAGCTTCTGGAATGGGGTAGAATTCTGTATCTATTTTTTGTGAGGCAGTCTTCAGAATGCATAGATTTGTACTATTTACACTTTGGAGTACTCCACAACACCTGCTACTGGTCCAGATCTTCTTGAATACTCCACGGTGTAGTGTGTTATAAATATGTATAGCGGGACCCTTTTGCTCCCTGATAGACTCCGTAGGAGAATGACGTCATTATTTGGGTGTGGTTAATAAAGTTCATGACGCAATGTGTACAGTTAGTTAACGGCCGCACTCTGAAGAATAAAGACGTGAACTACATAGCTCCATGTGTGGTGTGGTCATTTGCATGCTACCGGGCTGGTGAGGACACTGCAACTGGCGACAAATGAGGGGATCTGCAACCCTAAGTAACAAGAGTGCTCTCCCTGAGAGTTTGTGGAGGTCCAGCCAACTGCTCGTTCATGCCACGTGTGCCTCAGTCGAAGTGAAGCAGTCAACAGTTGACGTATGTGGAGTCAAAGCACTACTCCAGCCAGTGCAAGGCTTTCGATGAAGGCAAAGACCCTATGGAAAGATCAGTCGCAGTTGGCCCGGAACCTGCTGGTAAGGCCGAAAGAAGAGGTACTGCGCTGCAACATAACAGGGAGCCAGCCTACATACAGTACGATAGTGCTAAAGTCAGCAACAGATAGGTACAGAGAAGCACAGAAGACCGTGATAGCCAGGTACAGAAAAGCACACCAAAACCAGAATCATCCAGGCAACACAAAATGCTAAAGGTATTGAAAACCAGGCATGATGCAGAAGGTTGAGAATGGTGATGTCCATGTACAGGAGATAAAACAGTTACTCACCACCAAAGATGAAAAAGAGGCCATTCAACATCAGGTCAGCCAGGACGACACTGATGCAAGCAGGCAGCTGGGTCTTACAGATGGTATGAATGGAGCAGGTCCAAGTGGGCAGCCGATGTAGACAGAGCAAGCCCTGCTCTCTATAGCAGGAAGTTCCACAAGTGGTTATGATGCCGTCATGTTTTTGAAACTGCTGCTTCCATTCTATACCACCAAAAACCAGAATATTAGTGCCAGATGGACTGCCTGGATTTAAAAATTAACGATTTCATTGATGCGCTAGAAGAAACAAATGGCAAAAAAATCATTAAATACTTAAAGAATCTTGCTGGTGGTGGTGTGAAAGAAGAGATAAAGAAAATACCGCAATCTGATGAAACATCTTACCATCATTTTAATGCAGCATTAGAAATCAAGTTAAAGTCCAATGCCGAACGCCAACTATGAAAGTTACATCGGCGCTTTGTTGCAGCGGCTGTTTCGCTCCAATTCCAGGACTCGCTTAAGGAGCTCTGATATGGCCCAAAATGCATGTATCCCTCATCTCACACCACACACACCATCTTAGACATGCCATCCCTGCTTAGTACTGGATACAGTGGGCAGAAGATGGCGACTGGAATTTTTGGGGGATTCTGAGGTGGACGAGTCTATTGCAGTGTTCAGGTTGCCCTGGTTTTTAGTTCACATCACTACATTCTAGCATGTTTCCCTGCCACTATCAAGTGGAAAGGAACATCAGAAGAGGAGAATGCAAAGCTCATGGTCAGACATCTCACATGTGATGGAGAACTGCTTATGGCTTCTGGTTTTATAAAAAGAGTGAAAAATGCATTGCCTGCTTGCAGCAGGAGAGGTGGCGACAAAAACTGTAAGGCTTGGGGCAGTCACGTGGAAGTAAACATAGTGGAACGACAAGGGCAGATCTGCAGACTATCTGTATGGTCCTACAGCATCGTAGTCAACTGACCGCCATGATGGAGCGGGCAGTCAAGTATCTATCCCAATGCATTTCACACTTTTTGTTCAGAGAGACAGCCAAATGTGTATCACATTGGAACATAAACAATTAGAGTGGATAAAAATGCAGTTAGGCGACGTTTTGAAATTTTTCAGTATTTTGTATGGTACATTCATAATATGTTGATAAAGACCAGTGAAGAGCACAGAAACAAGACCCCAGACACAATTAACCTGTATCAAGACAATACAGGAAAATGTACCAGAATAATCTAAGCAATATCCCGCATTCATTTAAAAAAAGTAATTCACAGGCAGACTGTAACATCTCTAGAATCTAACATGATGCAACCCAGGGGTGCCTTTAAGCGGTTTAAAAACAAGTCCTTGTTCAGTGCTGGGAAGAATGCAGGGATCAGCATTTTAAGGCATGGTGCTAATTTGAACTGCCAGCACAAGCCACGCCTTAGTTCCCAGATGCCTAACAGTTGTTGTGGTGGATGCCTGGGCGGTGACCGCCTTATAGGTTTGCTTCAGACTGCAGTAAGTAGAAGAGCGAGGGCGAGACTTCTCTTTCATACATGCAAACAGGAGACCTGGTGTTGTGTTCTTTGGCTGCTCCTGCCCATTGTTTTATTAGGAGTGATTTGTAAGCAATAGGTTTACATCTTTGGCGAACACTTATGCCGTCTAGTCCCATTTCTGTAAAAGGTTCCTTGAAAAAGCTAAGAACTCCACTCACTGAACAACCCCCTCACACCATGGGAAGATTTGGTCTCGCTTGATATTGCTGTATTATTCACCATTTGATTCCTATATTCTCCAACTATTTATTTATAGGGGGGCACTGGGCTAGATCAGGCTTGCTAGGTTTAATTCGGGGCAAGAAATTACTTCCCTGCAGTTGGAGAGTTCACCGTCCATCTGTGCATAGAAAATATTGTAAGTGAAAACATTCTTCTGTTGCCTGGATGCATTCTTTTTCAGTCAATTAATATTCGTAAAATGAAACAAGTTTAACTTTTCTATATGTTCAACTTACTGGATTCAATGTAACCGCATTGCCACATTTGAGTGTACCGATAACCTGCTGCAGCCATGATTCCTTGCTCATGCTAACCTAGCCTAACAGATGTGTCCATGTGTCAACTTTAGAGGCACTGCGAGTTTGAACACTAGCTTGCTCATTCAAAACTGTTAACATTTTTGTTACTCGTGAAGGCCCTCTACTAATTCTCCTGAGCTCAGCTAGGCACTTTCTTTTACCCTTAGTGGGTACTTCGTCATGTGATCAACATGTTGGGACTCCATTTAGGATGCATGGGGGATGCCATCGTTGGTAATCTCTGTGATGCACAGAACAAACACTTTCAGACTCGACTAAAAAGGTAAGTTTTCTTTGACATTTATCACGTAGATGTTCATTTTATCTAGAGTGGACTATTGTCTGTCAGAGTTGGTCTGCTTGCTTCCTCTTTTCTACATCTGAAATGTCTCTGTATCTTTTTCTGCCTCCAATAGTTTGTTTTAAAAAAGTAAATGTTTTTATCACAGTTTTTCAACATTTTAAGCATTCAGGTGCGAGAAGAGAATCCATGGTCGGGGGATTCTGAAATTAAACAGTAGCGTAGATTAGAATATAAGGCAATTGCAGATATACTGCACCAAACATAGGATATACATCTTGTACAGTGATATAATTTTCTCAAATCCTGCAATGACATGTTTGCAGACATATAACCTCAAGATAAAACAGTAATAATTGGAAGATGGGGGGAAGAGGTGAGGGGGCAGGAATAGGAATGCATATGATTTCCATGTTACGGTGTAGTCAAGGCGGGTGCGGCAGGATCTCTATGCAACTCTTCCGTGTTATTATTTGGGGAGAAGGGGTAGGAAGAATGTCATGGGGTGTGTACGGATGAGGACGTACCACGGGATGGATGCACCTGTGTGGGAGTACAGAGCCAGCACACTGTGGTATCGGTATCAGGAAGGGGGATCATCTGGGGATTTAAGGTGAATGAATTGATTGAGAAGGGTGTCACATTCCTGGGATATTGGCCATTTAAGATGTTGCGTTTCTTCATAGCGGAGGGCTGTCCCCTTGGCCGTCTCCCATTTGCGCCCTGCCAAGCTGCCAGCGGAGGTGCGTTTTTGGCCTTCCATGATAGTGTAAGTGTCCTCTTGGCGAGTAGTAAGGCCAATCCAGCAAAGCGAGTGCGCACAGAGTATGTTTTCTATCTTTTTAATATGCTTTGGGCGCCGCCTCCCAAGTGGTTATGTCGGTAAGTTTCGGGACTTTGCGCAGCGTGGCGTGAACTCCGCTCAAGTAAGTGGCAAGGGCAGGACCACAGAATGTTGCCAAGGTCCGCATCCTCAGTCCGAAAGCGGTGGCCTCCAATTGTTCTTAATGCTTGTCCTTGCTAACTATTTCCTTTCAGTCGTATTGCTTTTCCCATTCACCTTCGTTCTGTTTGGGTTTCAATCTTTTTTGTTAAAGCATATATAAAAGATAGAAACTTCCCCTTCAATATCTAGAAGACCAACCATTAAGAGCCCTTAATTTTATTATTACCAAAGCAAAAGTCAACCAATTATCTAAATATGAATAGGGCTAGTATTGGCTTAGTAAATTTGTCACGCTAGAGGGAGCTGCTATTCAGTGGCTTCAATGCATATCCCCGTTATCTTTATGGTTTAACAGCGGAGAGGAGGGTGCATTAGATCCAATGATACTGAATGCTCTCAGTGGCTTTAAAAAAATGAATCACCTATGGGCGAGCATTAAAATGTAAGGGTTATTGTGCTATTTGCCATGCATATCATTTATACACACCTCTTAACTTGGACACACATTCTCTGTGTGCTTCCTTCTGTGTAAGTAGTAACAAAGGACCCACAGTCTACCATGAAAACAGACTGAGGCCTGAACTCCCATGTCAGTTAATGTTCTCATCAACTCTCAAGAACACTCTTCCTCCCCATGGACTCAAGCGGCAAACCATAAACAAGCATTTGCAATGCAATAGGTCTCGCATTACTGAAAGTTTAAGCTATTGGCATTGCATTATTAGCAACGCCAATAGTTCAAACTTTCAGTAATGCAAGACCTATTACATTGCAAATGCTTGTTTTTGCTTCAAATTAAGCACTATGAGAGCGGCTGTAGCCACGTGTTTGTAGGTACACATAATTTTTTGTTGTAGCGTAGCTCCACTTTAGGTGTCATATTTTGATCATGTGTATTTTCTACAAAGTACTGCTATTCCGCAAAAGTACACTTCAGGCATGTTTAACTTATCCAAGCTAGCTGGGCACAGATGCATTTGCACTGATTGAGAATACAAAGTAAATCGCTATGTTTGCCGTTATAGTTTTGTAAAAGCAAGGGTGGGGTAAAACACGTCTATGGTCGTTTTACACACAGGCTAACCTACAACATTATTTTGTGTGGAGCTGCTGCATGTCCAAAGACCGTCACAAAATAAACAGAGATCGAGCAATGCTGAATATAAACTGGTGGGTTGTGGTGCTCAAATCAGCACGCTATTGCTGCCTGATAGCCCTGGCACATGTTTTCTCACAAATTAAGCAGTAGGAAAAAGACTGAACAGGCTAACCTACAACCTTATTTTGTGTAAAGCTGCTGTATGTACAGAACCCCGGCACTTTCCCGTCACAAAATAAACAGAGATCGCGCAATGCTGAATATAAACTGGTCGGTTGTGGCGCTCAGCAGCAGCATGTAATAATAATAAGAAGACAATTGTTCAAGCTGCGGATCAGTGAATTTTCTTTTCGTTGGATCTAGAAAGGTGAAGTTATTGGGCCACAATGAAAGCTATTGAGCAGAAGCTGAAAGTTACTGCGCTAGTACTTTTGCCATTCAAACAATATCTGCTCCTTATTTGTATAAATAATGTGCTCTCTGTTACATAAACGTAATAAACAAATGTACCATGTAAAGCTGCGGCTTGATCAGAGCCACGGCGCCTCTAACGTCACAAATTAAGCAGTAGGAAAGCAGCTGTAGCTAAACACATTGTAATTGTAGTTTATATGTTTTAGGTAACCTAAATTATAAAAATAAAAAGTCTAAAGCTGCTGTCAGATAAAAACACCGGCACTTACTCTGTTGCAAATTAAGCACTAGAAGTGCAGCGGTAGGTACGTGTTTCGAGTTCTACATAGCTCCACATTAGCTAATAGTTATTCATTGTATGTCTAAATATTACGTGCTTCGTCAACACTCAGAGGCTATTAGGTACAACTACGCAATGCAAATTTTATACAAACTAGTACCTCCAGTTTTGGCCTTTAAACTACAAGCCATCCCACTAAAGTTAGTAAAAACCGAAGTAAGAAGCACATAAAAACCTTTTATTTAAGAAACAAACAACAAATGTAGAGTTACATGCATGTTTGTAGTAAAATACATATAAAATGTAAAGCTGCTGCCTATTTAAAACACCGGCACTTCCTTTCTTAAAAGGAAGGCTGGAGCTACGTGTTTGCAACTAAACTCAAATTGTTTGGGGGAAAAAGGCAGCCTGAAAGTCTACTGGAGAGTGACTTTATGTGTAAATCCCTACACTTGAGAAAGGAAACCAGGACAGGCTAATTAAGGGCGAAGTAGCTGAGCGAGAAAGATTGCAATCTATTCGTCTGCAGCATCTGTGGCATGCAAATCAAGGACAGCAGGACGCTGAGGTTGTTAAAGCAACAAAGGGTACCACTAAAGTTAGGAAAAAACAAAGTTCGCTCGGAGTTTCACTAAACAAAAAATAATGTACTGTATAAAGATGCTGCATAATCCGAAACACAACATGTTTGGCCTTTAAACACTATCCCCTCCCCATTTGTATTAACGTTCGTGATCTTTGGATTAAGCAGATTAAACAGAACACACGCTGTGTAAAGTTGCCGCCTTATAAGAGCCCCGGCACCTCTTAATGTTGCCTTTCGACTATAGTCCCAGTTGCAGTGCTTTTTTAAGCAAAGTAAATAGCTTTGTTTAATATTATAGTTTTATAAATATCAAGTGTGGGGTAAAAACGTCTATGTACGTTTTTACACAGGCTAAACTACAAAAATGATTGGGTAAAGCTGTTGCAAGATCAGAGCACCGGCACTTTCCCGTCACAAATTAAGCAGGGATAGCGCAATTCTAAATATAAACTAATTCAAAACACAATATTTTGCCTTAAAACACCATACCCTCCCCATTTGTATTAACGTTCGTAGAGCATTGCACTAAGCAGGGTAAATAGAACACACGCTGTGTAAAGTTGCCGCCTCATAACAGCCACGGCACCTCTTTTAATGACTATAGTCCCAGTTGCAGTGCTTTCTAAAGCAAAGTAAATAACTTTGTTTAATGTTATAGTTTTATAAATAGATAAAGTGTGGTTTAAAACACGACTATGTACATTTTTTACACAGGCTAAACTACAAAAAATGTGGTGTAAAGCTGCTGCAAGATCAAAGTCCCGGCACTTTCCAGTCACAAATTAAGCAGGGATAGCGCAATGTTAAATATAAACTGTTGGATTGTGGCGCTCAGCAGCAGCACGTAATAATTAAAAAAACTACAAATTAAGATGCATTTCATTTATTTTTAACCTATCGGAAGTAGTTACGTAAACAGTGAAAAAGCAGCTACAAACAAACCGATTTTGTTGCTCTTAAATGTAATGTACAAAAAATTTGGGGTAAAGCTGCGGCAAGATCATAGCCCGGCACTTTCCCGTCACAAATTAAGCATGGATAGCGCAATACTAAATATAAACTGGTTGATTGTGGTGCTCAGCAGCAGCACTTAATAAAAACAGATTAAGCTGCATTTCAGGGTATTTTCTTTTAGGTGGCACTTTATTTGTTGCTAATTACGTATTTGTAGCTCCACAGACAATTTTTTTTAGCTTTGTTCCAAGTTAGCTACCTCTTTTGTTACAAAATAAACAGTGGAAAAGCAGCTCAAAAAGTGTTTATTTTCCGTTTAACAAGTTAAGGAAATAAATATACTGTCTAACGGTACAACCTAGCTAGGCAAACGAACAAATGCGACTAGTGAACAATTATCAACGCATGTGGTAAATATATCGAACAGAGTAATCAATGTTACCACAAACAAACGGTGCCTTTCTAAAAAAAAAAAAACAACCCGAGTGGAAGATGTCTCGATACAGCATGCCTTCAAAAAACAATCATCAACGCATATAATAAATATCACAAACAGCGTAATCACTGTTAACACACACTTCAGTCCGCATGCCATCAATATCTCAAACTAACGCATGCTGGGAATATCGCAAAGAGCGTAATCACTGCTGCGGTGAATATCTCAAACACCGTAGTCACTGCTACCGCAAAAAAAAAAGGTGCCTTTCTAAAAAAGAATAAACACGAGTATAAGATGTCACTGCTACTACAAACGCATATAATGAATAATGAATACCTTGAACAGCGTAGACAAACGGTGCCTCTAAAAACCAGCCAAACGCGGGAATCGAAAGCAGTGGTGCGCGCGCACCACAGAGGAGGGGGGGGAGGGAGCGCGGCAGCGAGGCGAACGCGCGCTGCTGCGCGTTCTGGCCACCGTCTGGAATGGGCGCGGCAAAGGCGGGACATGCGCCCGCCTTTGACCAATAGCGTGCCGTCCCCATAAAAAACGGATGCACCAGCCAATGTGGGCTTCTGAAAACAAAACCACACGCACGAGCGTGTGGGTCGTTTTCAGAAGCCCTTTCTAGAGGTCTCGCGCTGCGCGAGCAGAGCTGCGCACTGCAACGCTAGGCGCGAAACCTAAAAAGAATACTTTTGCTTTTTATAGCATGTCTCCATCTTGATTGCCTCCTGTCAGAGGATACACTCTTGTTGCCTTTAAGTAGAGAAACTGACCAATACTGTCTTCACACCATCAATATTTGATTTATGATTCAAAGGCCACAATCTCAATGGACTTTTCAAGAAAATTAAAACCTCTTAATTTCTGGGCTCCCCGGCTGCATCAGGAAAACTTTCATTTTTATTTAACAACTCTTGCCTTAAACCTCAATCAGATTCTCAAGCTGTATCATAGTTAACATTTTTGAAACTCTCAATCTAGCTTTCTTGTTTGACAACAGCATATATTGTGCAGTCATGAACTCGTTTTATTAACACCATGACCATTTGGCTAGCACCAAGTCTGCTTCTTTCCAGTGAATTTCCAAAGTGGCTATTTTGATTTAAATCATGGACACTCTTGCCTCAAACACCACCATATTTGCTTCTATAACTGTCTATTAATAGTACTTGATTGTTCTGTATGAATCATGCCCAACAAAGACATCAGTGCTTTTTTCTTTTCAAAAGCCCTGGTATGTCCCCATCTTCAAATCTGCTTCGAGCTCTGGTCTCTGCGGGCCAAAATTTCATACAAAAAGAAGTCTTTCTTCAGAACGTTTTGTTTTGCCATTTTTTTTTTTTTTTACATAGGAGTGCAGTCCTAGGTATGCGGGGAGCTCCAAGCTGTGTTCATCACTCTTCACTATAGCAAAGTGTGAAGGAGGGTGAACAATAGTTGTTAAATCAAGAACACACCTGCTTTGCTACTGGTGTTTAATGTGTTCTGTAGGAGCAGAAGGTGCATTTCAACTCTTGCCTCATGTTAACCACTAAAATGCCCCATATAAATTTGAAGAGCTTCCCACTCATACCCACTGAATGATCCTACCTCATCTTTGCAACCTGCTCCTCCTGGGATTGGTGACTCCTTACCCCAATACGGAACGGTTCTCTTGTTTACTGTAGATGGCACTCTTCTGCTACTGCAAAGGTTGTGATGCTCAGAGCTTCAGCCAAATATGAGCCATGCATGGTTGTCGTTGTCAAGCGTATGTCTGCTCTCAGTGATCCTCAGGTGTGGGCCACCAGTTAATGTATCAGCCGACTTTGGTTGCCCATCTCATTGTTTTCTCTACCCTGGTATCCATGCTCATGAACTCTGCCCAGAATAGAAAGTGCCGGTGATTCAGCAGTAGCTCTAAAAATGTGTGTGCTTGCACTCGCAGCTCAGCCACACCTCTTCCTTATCTGTTTGTCTTTAGACTTGTCCTCCTTCTCCCTGCGCCTAAGCAACATTCTTCTCCTTCTCTCTTCTTCCAGGATATGCCCTATATGTGTCTGTGTATTTCTCCATCGTTGTTTCTTTTTCAAATTCTCCATAAATCCTTTTAGGTCAAAGCCTACCAGACAGTCAAGCTGTCTGGTGTGCTAAAGACATTTTGGGGGCATTCAGAATGCTTCCCTGATAATGCTTTCCACCCATTGCTTACCATTGCCGTTGTGGTTTGTAACTCACATTTTCTGGCTTTCTATTTGCTGGCTTTATTTGTTTTATGCCGTCCAACTTGAGTTCGTCCCTCCCAAGGAGTAAAGCCTTTCCACACTACCTCTCCTTGTAATCTTCCACGAGTGCTCCTTTCTGTAAACAGGCCTATAAATCTTGTTGATATCTTGTCACATTTGTTGTGCATTCAAAGACAGAGGTCAAATGTCAGGTTCTGTCTTCCGAGGTAGCTTGGTGTTTACTTTTCTTTTTCTGATTTCAGAGTGAGAGAATCCATGTGACGATCTTGCTTTATACTGGGGCTAAGAAATGTTTTTTTTTTTGTAGCACACATCAACATTTAAATGAACTGTGCAAGTATTTCAGAATATTTCAAAATTAGGAAAGCACAAATGAAGCATATTTTTTGATAATTCTAAAGTGTGTTGGAAACAAATACTTTAATATGTTCAAACTAAATCAGTACACTAGGTGATGCTATGTCCACACGTTATCGTTTGTGCGCTGTCTCGTTTTATTAGTAAAACTGTGTGCAATGTAAATGTAATGGTCATTTCAATTGAAAATGTGTTGTCTGTAATGGCAGTGTGCTACCCACTGTGCATACTCCACTCTACGCCACACCATTGTTCTCTGCACCACTCCATGTCACTGCACTCTACTCTGCACTACTGCACTTTACTCCACTCTGCACCTCTCCACTCTACACCACTACATGCTACTTCACTCTGCAGCACTCCACTCTACATCACTCCACTCTACACCACTGCACTCTACGCCTCTCTACTCTACTCTGCACCACTCTACTCTTTGCCAATGCATTTGACGCCATTCTAATCTACACCACTCCAGTCTAGGCCACACCACTCTACTCTGCACAACTCCGTTGCACAACACTGCAACCTATGCCACTGCACTCTGTGCCAATACACTCTACACCAATGCACTGTACCCTGTACTACTCCACTCTATGCCCCTGAACTCTATGTCAATCCACTGTACACCAGTTCAATCTACTTTGCACTACTGTACTCTATGGCACTGCACTCCACCACTTTACTCTACGCCATTACACTCTGTGCCACTCTACTCTACGCCTCTGCACTCTACCCTGCACCACTCCACTCTATGCCACTATACTCTGTGCCACTCTACTCTGCACCACTCCAATCTGCGCCACTGCACTTTGTCACTGTACTCCTCTATGCACCCCTCTAATCTGTGCCACAGCATTCTACAATGCTGCATTGTATGCGGCTGAATTCTATACTGCTGCACTCTATGCCACTGCACTCTTCGCCACCATACTCTGCAACACTCTAGGCCATGGGTACTCACAAACTTTCTCTCGGGGGCCAAAATTTACAGTGTGGTTTGTGGCAGAGGGCCGCACCACACCAGTGGGGGAGGGGTCAGTAGGGGGTGGGTTCAGTGGGAGCGGGGCTAGAGTAAAAAAAAAACCACCCTTTTAAAATGTTACTAGACAATGCTGTATTTCAAAAGCAGATGTCACTACAAGGAGCACATTTTGATAATACATTTTTATTAACAGACAATAGCAATCTTAAGAGGCATTGCATGGTAATTCTCATTAACTGGATATTCAGCATAGGCCCAATGCAGCACAGGTTTCACTGAGTCCGAAAAATAGGTAGGTTAAAGGCAGATATACTAGGAACTTATTTTACATTTCATGTCTCCTGTAATCTGGTACTATACCTGAACCGGCAAGCCTTAAGAGCTGATCCAGATGTACGTCTGTAAGCTTATTTCTGAGATTACTCTTCAACAGGCCCGTTGTGGAAAATGAACTTTCACAAACATATGTTGACCCAAACATACAAATTACCTTTTGGGCCACTGTACAAAGAAGAGGAAATTTGTCAGAAGGCACAATTTTCCAGAATTCTTCTGGTGCCTGCTCCAAAAAAGATGCTTAGAGGGCTGAATTGTGCTGCATGTCAATCAGCTCTATTTCTGTTTGTGCCCTTTTCATGCCAATAAGGGCAACAACGTCAAACTTTTGTGCGCTCACCATCCAGGGGTTTTTAACCAGCCTGAACAGAGAGTTGAGGGCTCTGAATTGAGAAAATCTCCATTTGATCTCCCCAGAAATTTCTTCAAGACATGCACCAAAGTCTAGCTTTGACAGAATTTCTTGTGCATCTGAGAACCTCTGTATCACAGCCAACAGTTTTGGGAAGTGGGTGAAGTCCGCATCAGCCAGTTGTTCTTTGAATAGCACAAGCTTACTTTCAAATGAGTAAATACCATTCATAATGGAGCACACAAGCTGTTGTTGTTTGCCTTGCAGTGCCAAATTGAGAGCATTGAAGTGTGTGTCTGAAAGAAAATGAAGCATAATAAGCCATTTCACATCTGTTGGTTCTGAGAATGATTGATCTCTATTGTTTACAAAGAGTTCAATTTCACGAAGCAATGCGATGAACCGCTCCAGAGCTTTCCCTTTGCTCAGCCATCGCAGGTCAGTGTGAATCAAGGTCTGTATATTCAGTTTCGGAATCCTGCAGCATTGCTTTAAAATGTATATGATTAAGAGCTTTGGCATGAATAAAATTAACAAATTTCACTGCAATGTTTAGGACATTATTCAGTTCTCTGCGCTTTAATTTTGCACTCAGTACGTCTTGGTGAATAATGCAGTGGTGATCTATCACAGTCTGTCCGGTGAGCTTCTTTTTAAGCAGAGATACAAAGCCTCTGTCATGGCCCACAATGGCAGGAGCCCCATATGTTGTGATGCTGACAAGAGTGTTCAATGGTATTTGATGTGTTTCAAAGTAGTTGCACATGCTGTCCAGTATATCTTCTCCTCTTGTGTGCCCTTGCAGTGGTAGAAGGCACAGGAGCTCTTCTTTGGGATGAAGAGATTGGTCCAAATACCTCACCCAAACTAATACCCACATCGCCTATATCTGTGGACTCATCCATGGCAATGCTGAAGAACAGTGACTCTCTGACTGCTTTGATCACCTGCTCCTGGACGTTTTGACCTATTGCCTCTATTCTGCGTGCACACGTGGAATCTGATAGCTGTAATGCGCCGATTTCTTTTAAAATACTGGCTTTATTAATGTATTTTTCAAATAAAATTTTGGCTGCTAAAAGGAAACATTTCTTCACAAGCTCTGCCTTTGTGAATGGTTTCTTTGTTATGCAAGCAAGTAGCATATTTTGAACGATGCTTCTGTAACCGCCTCAGATTCCTTCATCTGGCAAAGAAAGATCTGCTGGGAAAGAAATGCTTGCTTTAACAATGCCACTTTTGCAGAACTCAGTTTTGAGTTCAATGGGAAGTTCTCAGTGAATCCGGAGTGTCACGTTTTGTAGTGCCGTTCCAGGTTATACCTCTAACATTTATCTTCTCTTTGCAAAGCAAGCAGGTGGCTTTCTCTTTGGGCATTCAACAAACAAGTACTTTTCTTCCCATGCTGCCCGGGAATCCCCTGTGTTCTCTCTGTATCAATCTGGGTTGTTTGCAAGGTTTGGTAACTGGACTGTAGGCCATTGCAGAGCTCTCCAGCTTGTTTGTTACTGTGCAATAAGTAACAAGGACCAGGAATCAGATTTTCTGCCTGACGACAGATGGAGCGACACCGTCTCACGACCGAAGGACCGACACCGCCTCATAACCACCGCGCTTCGCTAGAGACCTCTGAGCAACACCAAAGTAATGTTTTGTTTAAACATCCAAAGTAATGTGTAAAAATACAAATGAAAAACAGGAAGCTTTCCTACAGCCAGTGGTTTATGCAGAAAATGTGTCAAGCAATATGGATTCGAAATAAATGGTATGCATTAGATCAGAGCTGGCTTGAGTCGCAAAACTGTTTTGCTGTGTATTGTAGGAATGAGAACATTGAAACAGCTCTTGACTTTTAAGGAATCTGTGCACAATAAACTATGACATTTTCAGCAGATAAAAAAGAAATGGTACCGTTTTTGAGTATCCAAAGTAGGGTAAGGATTCACAATTGTGATTTAGGACAAACATTTTGTTATGCGATAGTGGAAAATATATTGGCATTCATGAAACAGTAAAGCGGACCTAAATGTTTCCCACACCCAACTCATTGGGCGCTTTCCAGAAAGCAATGTGTTGATAAACAAGCATTGGCAATTTCAATGGCTTTTGTTGCTTGCACACTGGAAAAGTTTTTCACAAGCTCCATAGAGACACGGTCATTGTGTACCATGTGGACATCAACAATACAAGCTTCTCCTACATTTACAGAGAGAAAATACTTACTATCCATGGACTGGATGTTTTTACACCCACCAGAAAGGTACAGCATGTACAGAATCAGTAGAAGATATACCGAAGGAAAAAGCAGTGAAAAGGGCGGGAAAAGCAAAGAGAAAGTGCTCAGAAAATGGTAAGGAAGGAAGGAGAGAGCAATGAAAAAGGAAGGAAAAGCATTAATGTAAACAATGCTTTGTCAATGTGCAATGCCTCTACATGGGGGATACATAACAGTCATAGCTGTAGAGCCCCATGCACCAGGTTAATAATATTATTAGTGATGTATTAGTGACCGCTTGAGACAAGGTTACATTAGTAGTCATCCTGTGCGAGATTACCAGCAGCGAGCACCTCCGTGCATCAGGCATCAACAATGCAAGCTTCTCTCACTTACAACTACTATGAGAAAATACTCAAGAGCCATGAACTGGATGCTTATTACACTCACAAGAAAGGTACAGCATTGGCAGAATCCGTAGAAGATATACAGAAGGAAAAAGCAGTGAAAAGGAAGGGAAAAGCAAAGAGAAAGCACTCAAAAAAACGGGTTGGAAGGAAGAAAAAAGGAGAAAGCAGTGAAAAAAGGAAGGAAAAACGAGCAGAAAGCACTCTGCGACCAAACCTTAAATGGACGGTTCTGCGGGTGGCATGGAGGGAAGCAGACTGGCCTGATCCAGGGAGGCCCCCTGCTGTAGTCCTAATGGTGGGAGAAGAGCACGGCAGAAGAGCACCAAGCAGAATAGCACCAAGCAGAAGAGCACCAAGCTGCGGGCGAAGACCACCAAGCTGATGCTGGGAAGAGCACCAAGCTGCAGCTGGGAAGAACGCCAAGTCGTCAGCTAAGCAAGCTGAGCAAGAAGACGTAGTCGGCGAAGCAATCTGACGGCGAAGACGTCGGCGGCAAAGCAGGGAGCGTTCCAAATGGCCCCTTAAAAGTCAGCTGTGAAAGCACAACAGCTAATTTTTAAAGGGCCTTTGCTTCCGGCTGGAGCCATGTATGACGTCACAGAGGCAGTCGGTAAACAATGAAGAGGGCCACGGGAGCATACATAGTGAACACCTATTGAATCGGAGTGCGTGCGCCAGAGGCCCTCTTTAGTGTTTACTGACGCTCTTTTTTTTCAAATCATCAGTAAGTATCAGGCAATTACCAGCAAGGTCAGCAGGCCGTACTATGAGTAACACAGCTCTAGGCCAATACACTCTGTGCCATTCCACTGTATGCCACTCGACTGCACTGCACTCTACTCTACGCCACTGCTCTCTACAAATCACTGTGTGGTGTAATGTTTCTCCTGCAAGGCTCCAGAAAATCCAAGCCACTGCACTCTTTGCCACTATACTCTATTGTGCACCACTGCACCCTACGCCACTTTGCTCTACTCCGCACCACTTCACTTTACGCCACTGCACTCTGCTATGCAATACTCTAATCTACGCCACTGCATTCTACGATGCCGGATTGTACCCTGCTGAATTCTAGGCAGCTGCACTCGATGCCACTGCACTCTACGCCACTATACTCTGCAACACTCTACACCAATGCACTCTACACCAGTCCACTCTACTCATCCACTCCACTGTCCACCACTCTACGTGACTCCACTTTATTGCACTCCAATACACAACACTCTATGCGACTCCACTCTATGACACTTTACTCCACTCTTCGCCATTCCACTCTACAGCACTCCATGCCACTTTCCTCTATGCCACTAACTTTTAGCCATGCTGGACAGCAGCCACTGTGCATGGCTAAAACACATTGGCAAAGTCAATATCTCTTGCATAGGCAAGACCTATTCGCTTTGCCAATGCTTTTTTTCATTGCCCTTTACTACATTCCTTGTGTGGTTTTAACTTTGTTCTATCAATTCATATTTTTTTATTGTATTTGCAAATTAGGTTAACCATGTTGAAACAATTCAATAAATAAAAAAATGAAAGCATATTTATTTCTAATGCATGCCCCCTTCACTGAAATAAACGGCTAATAAAGCAGGCTGTACTGGTCCTTTCCACTGTATGTCACAGTTACCCGTGTTATAGTCATATATGTTTGAGAGAAAGGTCATAATGGTGGGGTGCGCACAAAGTAAAAAAGAAAATACAAATGTAATAGTCCCCTATATGAATTGATTAGTCTGTGTGACAGAGCATTGGGCCAATGTATCTGCATTCCATTGTGAGAAAAAACACCTACTTATATCTAGATAGCCTAGAGTGTTGCTGTGGTCAAGTGCATAGGCAAACACAAGGTTAAGCGATGTCCATCCTGGCTGACCATATATAAACAATTAAATATCACGGTTTATCCATGAAAAAGGTTACATCCTTTCTGCTGAAAAGTAAGTAAAATAATAACTTTGGGGCAGATTTACAAGCCCCTTACGCACTTTTGCACCGCCGTTGCGTCACTTTTGTGACGCAGCGGCGGCGCAAATCATGCGCCATGCTGCAGGGGATTTACAACGTGACGCATCTAGGGAGATGCGTCACGTTGTAAAGCCCTGCGCCACATGAAACCTGCGTCAGGTTTCATGTGGGCGTGCCGGCGCAGGGGGGGGCGTTCCTGCGCAAGGAAGCCCCGTAAAAGTGACGCAGTGAAATCTACAAGATTTCACGGAGTCACTTTTACGTCCCTGCTGCGTCAAATCCTTACGCCTGCTTCAAGCAGGCGTAAGGAGTGACGCAGCATGTTAGGTATAGGGCACCCCTGAGCAGAACTGGAGTTACATCGCACTTGCGACACGACTCCAGTACTGCGCCACCCTTCCGCCGACAGATGCGTCACGCATCTGTTTATCCTTGCGCCATGATGCGCTGCATTGTAAATGCGGCGCATCTGTGGTGGCGCAAGGGTAAACTTGCGTCACGCATCTTCCCTGGCGCATCCCTGCTGATTTGCAGGGATGCGCCAGGGAACGTAAATCTGCCCCTTTGTTCTTATGCATTGCCTGAGATTACAGCTAAGCCAAATTTTACTTTTTGACCACAGAACATAGAAGCGAATCTCAGTGTGAATCAGCCATTATCCTGGAATCTCTTTCTGCCTACAATGTCTAAGGTAGGAGGTGACCTGCAGGTGGTAATTGTGCCCAACCCTACTTGCTACCACACATTATCGCACCTGCTTTGTACTACACATTATCATAGTTTCCTGATGTAGATAACCCGTTACATTACCCAACAGTTCTCATTTTATAATCCTCCCTAAAGACGAAGGCCCATATTTATGAAGCCTTTGCGTTGTCCTTACGTCACGCAAGGCAACGCAAAGGCTTCTATAATATTTGCAAAGCCACGGAAGGCCTGATTTGCATGGCCTTGTGTTGGCTTTGTAAAGAAATGTAAGGCAAGGCTTCTGCTTGTGCTGTGTTACATAACATTTCAACTTGGGAGGCATTCCATGGGTGGAGCTTGGGAGTTCCCATGCATCCACCCATGGATTTTGTCGCATTCCCAGATTTACAAAGATTTGTAAACTTGGGAATATGTCAAAATGTTACTCTTTCCAGAGTGAGTTGTAATAATGGAGAAATATCTTTTTTCTCTGCTGTATTTCCTCTTTCCACATGTGCTGCATTGTGCAGCACACATAGGAAGAGGAAAATGCCTCTAAGGATTGTTTTCTCGCACAAAACAATCCTGCCTGTAATGCACAGTAGCGGCCCGTGGTGGGAGTGCTGCCGGGCGTGACGTGGGGCGGGGGAGGCAGGGTGGGGGTAGTAAACTACGGAATACGGCCTAATAGAGGTAAGTAAACATATAAATAAATAAAACGAATTTCGTTGCGTAAAACGAATTTCGTTGCGCGCGCAACGAAATTCGTTTTCTTTATTTATATGTTTACTTACCTCTATTCGGCCGTATTCCGTAGTTTACTACCCCCCACCCTGTACCTCCCCCGCCCCACGTCACCGCCCGGCAGCACTCCCAACACGGGCCGCTACTGGTAATGCAGGCACCTTTGCACTATGGTGCAAGGGTGCCTGTGCTGGTGCGAGGCCGCACAAAGTGCGCCAGCGCAAGGAGAGAGCAGAAGTGCTCCATATTGTTGTAAATATGGAACATTTCAGCTCTCTCCCTTTCATAGAGACACAGTGCAGCAACTTTTCTTGCTGCCCTGCGTTGCGTGAAAATTTGGTAAATGTGTCCCTTCATTTCAAATTAATTTGGCCAGGATTTGAACCTGTGAGTACTGAACTCACTATGCTATCTTACTGACTCATCGTTGAATACAAATGTTAGGAAACACCTGGTAATAAAGTGCTGAGAATGTAGCTTTCTCTTATGATTCACTGTAATACAAGTTATTGCTCTGTGCGAGTTGTAACAGGTTGGACAGGATAAGGTCTTCTCCATTCACAAGTACAACGATGGTCTCTCTTTAAATTAAATTGTTTCGTGCTTGGTAGAGCAGATTAAAGATCTAAAAAATGAATCCATTGTCTTTGTAAATAATACATTTGTGTTAGCTGATCACCGTTCTTGCCAGCAGCCGGGAGACGCAAACCGTGTCGTAGGAGCAAGATGGCGGCTGGCTGAATGCCGGGAGGGAGCTACCCCGGTGCTCTGCGCTCACCCCAGAGGAAGAAACCCACTTGCAGAGCCAAAGAAGGGCAAGCAATCGTATAAAAATGCCCAAATCACGATAAAACATTGGAGTGGTAATGCCAAGGTTCGATCATCTGTACCTGATCGGATGCAGTACTTCGGCGTGGTGGAGAGGCTGGAGGCGGCTGGAGCAGCGAGTTACCATCTTTATCGTAGGCTCCATAGGTCTGGTGACTCGCGCCCGCTGTAAATTACGGCAGGCTGTGGACATGGCACCCAAGGCGAACAGAACAGCAAAAGAGATGACGAAGGACGTGGGAGGAACTTCGGCAGGTCGCGGTCTCGGGCGTGGTAATGTGCCTGGGAAATCGGAAGAAGCGGATCCAAAGTCCGCAAAGGAGCGGATTATAGAGGTGCGAACCGGCCGCCGAATTACCCCCGAAAATCGCGCTGTTCAGCCTCTTATATCGGAGGTGTTTACCGGGAATGCTGCGGTGAGAAGGACCCCACAACCTACACTACATGCGGCGCCCTTGCATGTATCCGCTGCAATAGGGACGGAGGCTGCTGGAGCTGACTCCTCCAATCTTGAACTTGCGACCTCAGCCCCAGTCACAGAGGGGCTGGTACAGTCTCCGGTAACAGAGATGCCTGGAGATCAGAGTGAGGATCAGCCAGAGCAATCTCAATACAACCAGCAGGAACAAGGCCAGGATCTGAGCCCACAGACCCAGAAATTAAGAGGAGATACCCCAGCTAGGCAGACAGGTACTGTGAATTGTGATATAAATAAATTGGATGAATTAAATGTAATTGAAATAGAGCCAATTACCAGACCTAGCATTATGAATGGGGCTATTGATGTGACTGCGGCAACTTCTATCTCCCAGAATGGGGCAATGGCATGCCAGGAGGAGAAGGGTGAGGCTCGGTTGGGGAATACAGTGGCTACCCCGGATTATGGAGGGGGGGAAAAGTTTTTTTCCCTCACAGACGGGTCTGAACTTTCAACGTCTTCCCCTGGGCTTACGGAGGAGGAATCTGCGTCTGATGATTCAACAACCAATATAAGCCGGGACAGGGTAACTACCCTAAAACGCAGATCCAAAGCTAGGGGGAAAAGTTCGCGATGGGATGCTAACGCTGAATCCACACATAAACTAAAATGGGATTACTCTGCCACAAGTCTGGTTTATAGTGAGGGCCAGCTCGATAAGACCCAAATGCCATCTAGTGACTTTTCCGCAACCAGTGTTGCTCCATCGATGGAGTTAATATACGCTACCCTCAAACAAATGCAAGGGGAAGCCCGTCAAGAACACCGCAGAGCGCACCAGGCTACAAAGAAGCTACAGGGCTCCATCCGAAAAGTGAGCAAAATGTGCTCAGAAATCCAAGAGAGGGTATCACAGGTCGAAGAAAGAACAGCTACTCTTGAAGGTGAACTAGGGAAGATACAGGAACATAAGGAGCTCCAAGAGAAACAAACAGGCGACATGATGTGGAAGCTTGAAGACTTTGAAAACCGCCAGCGCCGAAACAATTCACGATTTTTAGGGATCGAGGAAAATAGTGAAGGCAGCGATATAAGAACTTTTATGGTAAATTTGCTGAAAGGAGCCTTCCCTGAGTTGTCAAATTGGAATTGGGACACTGAGATTCAGAGGGCTCACCGCTTCCCACTGACCTTGAGGAAAAATGCCACGTCCGGGCAGCTGGAACGCCCTAGAGCAATCCTAGTTTTTTTGGTAATTTTCTTCTTCGGCAGTTCATTTCAGATAAGGCAAGACCGGATGCAAAAAGATCTTACAACGGCCACACTTTTTCGCACGCCCAGACTTTTGCCACATTACGGTGGAAAGGCGGTGGAGATTACAGCAACTAATTTCCCCATTTCAAGCACTCGGAGCGGAAGCCTATCTACTGAGCCCTGCACGGATCAAAATTATATACAGAGGGAAAATCAGGGTGCTGACTTCAGAAATCAAAGCTCAAGAGTACCTGAAGGAGTTACAGGAGTCAAGAGGACAGGGGGCGATTGGGGAGACAGAAAGATAAAGTGGGCTGGTTTTAATATTTACTGACTAGGGGCGGAGGGTACATATGTGGGTATCGCCTGAAATAAATGGAACGTGGGTAGGGTGAAGTAATCATTGGTAGAAAATAGTAGGAAATACCAGAAAGAATAAGAAAAATAAGGGGTGGGGGTTTTTTGGTTGCCTTTCCTTGAACTATTATTATGCATTTATTTTTTGGGTTTCACAAGTGGGGGTAGACGGTATATGAACTAGTAATCATTTAATGTACTGGAGTGGGGGAGACAGGGCACGGGCACGGGAGCACCTCGGGCGGCCATACAGGCGACATCACACGGGTCTTATTGCGACCCATTTGCTCAATTTTGGGAGGGGTTGGGTGGGGGGTAGGGAGGGAGGGGAGGAAAACAGGAAGGGAAAATCGGTTCATGAGGATCATAGAGGATACAATTCAGAAATAAACAGCACAGGTACGAAACAAATGGAATTAATGGTAATTTGGGGAGATACAGAACAGGAAACGTTTTTTAGAATATCAAATGATGGAAATACGAATTGCATCAATAATGTATGTGGTTTGATCGACCCGAGTAAAAGGCAAAGGATGGCGATAGAACTGAAAAGGCTTAGGGCTGATATTTTGTGTCTACAGGAGACACACATTGAGGGTTCTAGGGCTAAATTAATGGAACAGTTAGGATATAATTTAGTTGTGAATACACTACAGGGGGCTAGGACCAAAGGGGTTGCTATATTGGCAAAGAGGAGCGATATCAAATGGGAAAATTACCAGGCTGACAAACTTGGACGATGGGTGATGGTAGAGGGTGCTGTCGTGAAGCTAGGTTCACCCTCTGTTCAGTATACGGATCCACGGGTGATGATCCGGAGGTGCTACTGGAAGTAAATTCAGAGTTGGCTTCACGAGGAGCGCCAATCATACTATGTGGTGATGTAAATATTAATGGATTGGGCATAAGATGGGATGGGGGCATTAGAAAATATTCAGGCCGCAAAAATAAGGTATGTAGGGCTCTGTTGGCACTGATTCAAGATAACGGCTTGATAGACATATGGGCCCTGACCAGAGCATTTGATCTTGGGAGCACGTACTATTCCGCACCGCATAAACTGGAAGCACGACTGGATTACTTTTTTACCTCAGCCCATTTGGCAGTAGATTGTACTGTAGAAAAGTACCCCAGAGTGTTTTCAGATCACAATCCCTTAGTATTAACCCTTAAGCTCAGTGGGGTAGAGAGGGGGGGAAAAAAGTCATCCTGGACATTTGAGAGGGGGTTGTTAAAAGACTGACTATATAGCACATATGAATATCTGGATAAAGGGTTTCTTGGAAATAAACAGGGACAGCACTAGTAGCGGGGTGGTATGGGACGCATTCAAAGCTGGGGTCAGGGGAGAGACACTTAGTTATAGTGCTAGAAGAAGGAAAAACAAAATAGAGCAGATTAACATACTGTATGAAACAATGGCTGCTTTAGAAGCGGAGTTGACTAGGGCAATAGCACAAGGTATATCATTAGAGGTATTGACGCATAAAATCGCGGTGACTAAAGCTGAGATTGGGGCAATTTCGTCCAATAAGGCGGCTGAAAAATATCTGGCATGGCGTGAGGGGTGTTATGAATTTAGTGAGCAAGTAGGGCACATGCTAGCAGTTCGGACGAGACATAAAAGGGTATTGGAGCAGATAGTAGAGATACAGGACAAAGATGGAAATATGATTAAAGAAGGTACTGCCATAAAAGAAGTATTTCATAAATATTATAGCAATCTGTACCAGGAGGAAAGTGAGTTGCCCCGTCATTCAGTTAGTGAATATCTGAACGATATCCAAATAGAACAATTTGCCACTCAGGATGTTGATCTTATGGATATGACTGTATCAGAGGAGGAAATATATAATGCCCTGATGAGTCTTCCATCCGGTAAGGCGGTGGGGCCTGATCAGATCCCTTTGGAGTTTTACAAAATATTTTATCATCTGCTAAAAAGGGACATGATAGAAACATTTAGAAAAGCGCAAGGAGGGAATTCAATACCAGAATCCTGGGCCCAGGCAATAATAATCGTTTTTCTAAAAAAAGGTAAACCCCCGACAGAACCTGGATCATATAGACCTATTACTCTTACAAATAGTGATTCTAAAAAAATTTCTAAGATATTTGCTACACGGTTAAGCTCTATCATTAGCAATGTAGTTCATCCACGACAGCACGGGTTCATACCCGGAAGGGAACATGTTCGCAGGGTAATATCACTTTTTGATGCAGCAGCAGTCTCAGGAGACCCTATGGCACTTATTTTACTTGATGCCGAGAAGGCGTTTGATAGGGTCTCCTGGGACTATCTGTGGGGCTCCCTCGAACGACATGGGCTAAGAAAAGGATTCATAACGGCAATTAGTGGTCTATATGAGAACCCGGTGGCTCGCGTTAGAGTTAATGGCGACTATACAGAACCAATACAGATTTCAAGGGGAACTCGACAGGGGTGTCCCTGTTCTCCTTTGCTTTTCGCCATTTACATTGATCCCTTGATACGTAGAATAGAAGGAAATTGCGAAATCCTGCCAATGAGGTTTCATGAGCGGGAGACAAAAATCTTAGCTTATGCGGATGACTTAGCAGTCGTCTCACCAGACCCACAAACGGCACTTGATGAAATAGGGAAAGAAGCAGCAGCGTTTGGGCTGGTTTCAGGGTATAAGCTCAATCAGCAGAAAACCCAAATTGTTGTCAATAGTGTGTCCGCCTTTGAGGATACAAGGGTCACAAACATGGCCACATATTTAGGGGTAAAAATAACATCAGATCTGGAGCAACTAGTAGAGGATAATATTGTTCCAATAATAAGGCAAGGGAAAAGTGATTTTGATAGGTGGCATAATCTTCACCTTAGTATTGTAGGGAGGTGCAACGTCATAAAGATGTTGTTTCTCCCCAAGATATTATACCTCTTTAGGTCTATACCCCTGGAGTTTGGAAATTCCTGGTTTAAAGAAATGGAAAGTATGTTCAATCGGTTTATTTGGTCACAAGGTAAGACGAGAAGGGCACTTAGGTTTATGACGTTAACAAGGGAGAAGGGAGGATGGGGGGTTCCCGATCTAAAATTTTATTATTGGGCGGCCGCCCTTCAATATATGCGGGTGTTGTTGGGAGGTAAAACAGAAGAGCAGAGGAACCGCCCAGGATCAGAGGATGTGTACGAATTATTAATAGGGGAGGCCGCGAGAGGCTGCTTTTTGAACTACAGTGAGCCAAGCTACTATAAAAAAGTTAGGTTCAAAACTTTGTATGCGGCCTTTAAGATCTGGGCATCCTTTAAACGGAAAGTCGGACTTGGCCGGCTGAACTATTATACACAGCTTTTTAAAAACCCAACTATGCCAGAGATCTTCCAAGATAACATCATGTCAAGATGGGAGGCAGCAGGAATTCGTTTAATAGGAGATCTTTCAGACATATCAGGCATAAGAACATTTAGGGATATACAAAACAGATTTGGGATACAGACCAGAGACTTCTTCAAGTATTTGCAAGTTAGGAGCTATCTAACCCCAAAAAAAGGGGGTTTAATGGGCTTTAATAACATTGATATTGTGGATGTGGTTCGCTCTGATGAAGGGTGCACAATTAGTCAGATATACTCTAAGCTGATTGCGCTTCTCCAGGATGACCTAGTGAAACATGGGTCTAAATGGGAACAGAAGTTGGGTACAGCACAAAATATATTCTTAGAGTCCCTTGAATTGGGGAGGACGGTGTTTCGGTCAGCAGGGTTGCAGGCTCAACACTACAAAACACTGTTTTCACTATATCATACTCCGGCTAGAATTGCCCAATGGGGGGTCAGGATGGGATCACTTGCCCTCGGTGTAGTAGTACGGAAGCTGACTTAACACATATGTTTGCGACTTGTCCTATTTTAACAACATGGTTATGCGAAATTGAAAAATTTATGAATAATGCACTGAAAATAAGAATAAGTCTAACACCCCAACATATACTTCTGGGAATAAGTAACAACGATGCCCCAGAGGATCATCGTCCCTTTCTCTTTATAGCAATGGCAGTGGTAAGAATTTGTATTGCATCAGCCTGGCTAGACTCTCTGGCTCCTGGATTTCAACAATGGCTGGGTAGATTATTAGCCACATATAATTTAGAAAAAGGGATATATGAAAAAAAGGGTCAAAAAGTAAGAAGAATAGGTGAAAACATATGGGTCCCTCTTAAAAGATGGTTGGAGGGTAACAAGGAGGTATAAAATAGGACATTGGTCTGTTATGTGATTATTTGAAACTAATCTGCTTCTTTTTAGTTTTCTTTCTCTTTTTTTCTCCTTTGTTTTTTTTATTGTTGTGATCATAAAAAAAAAATTTAAATTTTTTTTTTTAATGTATTTCCCCTACAACAATAATGATAACGATGAAGCTGTTATTATTATGTATTTTGGCAACTTGTTTTATGGCGGGTCAATATTTATTTTCATGAAATCCTCTTGTATTCTAAGTATTGGTGATGATTTAATAAAAATAAAAAAAATAAAAAATAAAAAAAAAGTAAATAATACATTTGTATTGTTTAATATTTTCAGATGAAGCAGAGAGGATCCTGAGAGAGTTCCGACAAGATGTAGACAACGCCACCATTCAGAAGCTAGATCTGGAGCGGAAGGTGGAGCAATTGGTAGATGAAATAGAATTCCTCAAGAAACTCCACGACGAAGAGGTAGCGGACCTAATGAGGCAGATCGAGGACTCGAAGGTGACAGTAGAGCTGGAGAGTACCCGGCCAGATCTCGCTGCAGCCCTCCGTGATGTCAGAATTCAGATGGAAAAAGTGGCTGCCAAGAACATCCAAGAAGCAGAAGTGTGGTATAAAACCAAATTTGACACTTTGAAAGGGCAGGTGTCCAAACATGATGTCCAGCTAAACAGCATGAAGGAAGAGATAAGTAAGTACTCATCCCGGATTACAGAGCTTGAAAACCAACTCAGTGCCTTGAGGGCTCGAAACGAAGCATTGGAGAGTCAGCTTCAAGACATGGAGGCAAACCACCTGGAGAAAGTATCTGGTCTTCAAGAAATCATTGCCCAACTAGAATGCCAGCTCCTGGAGACCAAATCCGATCTGTCTAGATACTTGCAGGACTACCAAGACCTGTTAAACATCAAGCTGAAACTAGATGCTGAGATCGCAGTCTACAGGAAGCTTCTGGAGGGAGAGGAGCAAAGGCTTGGCCTTTCTTCACAAAGTGCTGGTAAGTCCCAAATAGACTAATATTCACATGACAATGCTGCACCACTTTCTGGATCAAAAATTAAACATATGAGACACATTTAACAAATGGTTCTGCCCCAAACATTCTGCAGCTTGTGCTTTTCTCTACCCTGTCAAGTTCTCTGAGTTATTAAATATTACGCCATGCATCCAGTAGAGAATGCTACAGCAGAATACAATCACTGGATTGTTTCTGCCATTAATCTTTAATTCCACCCACACCTAAGTACATAGCTAGATATTGTCCTTTATCCACCTGATATACTTATGATCTAACCATTGATAAACATACATGTAATAGCTTAGAGCAGTGGTTCTTAACCTTTTGACTTCTGTGGACCCACACTTAATCATTACTGGAACCCGGGGACACCCATTGAATCGTTATTGGAATCTAGGGACCCCCACTGAGTTATTACTGGAAGCTGTGTACCCCGGCCTAAGCATTTTAGATGATTTGAATTGCAAAACAATACTCTAAGAATACAGAAACAAGCATTCATAAAAAAACACAAATGATGAAATATTTTATTTAATTCACAAAAAAATATTTTTTTTTAAAATCCAAATTTTAATGGGAATGTTTAGAGCATTTATGAATACAATTTAGGACACTCATTGTCCATAATATATTCTGTTTAATGCACTTGCACTGCTCAAACAAATCAATCTGAGGATACTAAGCTTTAGCCTTCAGATTCCAACACATTTACAGAAGGTTTACATTTTTACATTTTGCTTCTTTATTTCTATACACTTTATTAGCCTGTTAATATTATTTCCTTTTCTAAGCAGTCGCAGACCCCCTGAGTAGGCTTCACAGACCTCTAGGGGTCTCCGAACCACAGGTTAACAACCACAGGTTTAGAGAGGGCACATACACTACAAAAGATAAAGCTTGTTACACACTACATCCATTAATATTTCTAAGAAACAGGTATGATTAGCTTGTGCTTTACAGTGTGTACAAAAAAATCATTGCATCTTTACATTTTTCTCAAGAGGTCTTCGACACTCAGAGATAATTTGCTACCACTGTGCAACACCTTTAAAAGTCAGCCATCAGCTGATCCGTGGACCTCTCTGCCTCCATTTGTCCAGGACAAGATTGTAAAAATCATGTGTAATTTTAAGGAAACCGCCTTAGGTCAATCAGATGAAAATATTAATGTTACCTCTAGTTCTATTGTTTAAATGCTGATTTTTCCCTGCTCACCTCAGTTCATGTAGAAGCCTCATTGCTCAATTCGAAATCTTGGTTACTGCTACATTCCGTGCCCTCCAGCACTGTCATACCATTGTGTCTGTCATCAATTCCACTAATTTGCACTTATGCAGTCTGTCTATTAAAGGAATAAAAGTCCCAGCGGAATGGAAGAAGGCCGTGGTAATGCCCCTGTTGAAAAGTTATTTGGCTGGCCCATCTAGTTTAAACAATTTCTGTCCTATATTTCTTCCCCTTCTCCCAGCTAAAAGAATAGAGAAACACATCAGTATCCAGTTATTCCATCACATTAACACCTTGTCAATATTGGACTTCTCTCAGTTGGGGTTTCTTCCTCTTCTCAGTACAGTATCTGCCTTACTTGCTGTGGTTGATGAGTTCAGGATAGTCATAGATCAGGGCGCAACCTGCTTCACCAGTCGGCAGCATTTGACACAGTATCTCTCCCAATTCCACTTACTCATCTTGCTGCTGGGGAGTACATGGAAAAGCCCTGGCTTGGTGGCTTTCCATTTTTGAAGCAGTGTTCTCAAGCTTAGCAGCTACTTCCCTCTCTTTCCAAGTTTCGCCTCTGTCTTGTGGCGTTCCTCAGGGCTCTTCTTTGAGTCCTATCCTCTTAAACATTTACATCACCCTTCTTACTCAGTGTATTTGCTTTTATGGTTTTTTTAAAATCTCAAATGAATACGATGCTCAACTTGTGCTGAGTCTTGATCGAAATACATAGACTTCTTTTCTATACATTTTCATCTGATCTAGCCTATTAGATAAGCGCCAGCTGGCTAAAACTGCACTGAGATAAAATAGAGATACTTTTTGTAGGTGGCCTGTCATGTATGTGGTTCCCAGCTTGGTGGCCATCTAATTTGGGTCATACTCCCACACCCTGAGACATTGGCAAAAACATGGGTGTTTTCATAAAACTGAGACCTTTCTTTCTCTATCCAAATTCAAAGATTTGATTAAGTTGGTTTTTATAAAATTTGATTCTTTTGTAAAATTCTGCATCTCCCCTCTTACAACTGTGAGAAAATTGTGGTCCAGGCACCTATTCTATCGCACCTGGACTATGGTAACTCTCCTTATCTGAAACCCCCCTCCCAGTGGTGTAACGCAAAATTATGGGGCCCCCTGCAGAATGTGATGAGGGGCCCTGGAGTCTCGCATATCTCACATATATTCATTGACCTCAAGCTGAATGGTTCCCCCTTGAAGGGTTGCAAGCCCACTGGAGGGTTGGGGTGCCACTGCACCACAGGGGCTTCCTAGGCTTGCTTTACACCCTTAACCCCCTCCTATCTTGTGAAATTAATTCAGAAAGCTAAAGCATGTCTGTTCTTTAAACTTTTTTCTTTTCTTCAGCATCGCCACTTCCCTCTTGGCCTTACTAGCTTCTGGTGCTTGAGCGAATTATATTTATAATACTCTGTTTCTGTTACCGAGCCTTTCATGGCTCTGGTCCATATTACAGTCAAGCAAAAGATCTATGCTGCTGTATGTCTATTATGCTCTTCTACTGAGAATTTTTTTTTGTCTATTCCCAAGATTCTTAAGAGCAGAGTGGGAGGCAGTGCTTTCCCTTATCTGGGTCAGAAATTATGGAATGACTTCCCTTCTAGTCTCTGTAAGTAAAGTAGCTGTTTCGTGTTCCGTAAAATGCTAAAACTCATCTGTTTTGATTAGATAGCCGTTTATATTTTTCATCCTCTTTTCTTTTTCCTCTCAATGCTAGGGCAGGGGTACCAGCGCCAGTGTTAGACTGGCCTGCCGAGCAGCCTTGCACTGCGGTGCTGCCCGATGGGCCAGCTTGAAAGTGCCAGCTGTAGGCTATTATTTTGGCCCTGTGGGATAGTCCCTGGCACTGAAGGGAACTAGTTTTGTGAGCAGGTGCGGTGTGCTCCTTGTGAAAGAGGAGAATGCTGTCACTTTCAGTCAGCCAGTGACAGAAGTGGGTTGACCTTTTCCTCATGCTGTATGCTGCAGTGGGAGGATGGAAAATGTGAATGACACAACAGACCAATGGATGAAGAGAGCTGGCTTAAAGCTCTGATCAGTAATTATATTATATACATAATTGTACTAAAATCAGAAGGTCTTGACTAGTGCCAGACCTAACAAGTACTGGCCAAGCCAATAAGACAGGTTTCGACAAGCTGGGGGTGTTGGTAAATTTCTTTCTTTTATTGCAAGAATGTGCCACAAAAAGAAAAACTACATTTGACCACCTCAATGTAGGGTCAGTAGACTTGCATTTAAACTTTAAAATTTGAAAAATTCACCGATATGGCTGTTTTACTTGCAATAATATTTCTATAAAAGCGTTTCATTTGTGCCATGCATTTTATTATTATTTGTGAAGAATACACGTACAAATCACCGCCTAACCAAGGTAATTTGGACAAAATATCAATTTAAAAATGTTGGGATGCTTTAATATAATCAAACTAATATCGTTACCACAGAAAAATAATGACACAGAATATTGTTGTCAAGAAAATCGATTTTAATAAAAAATATTGTTTTAAAAAATATCGTTTTTAATATCGTTTTCTTCAATATAGTTGTAAAAGAAGATCATTTTTTAATTAGTTTGTTATACTCTCAATGGTGTGCTGCATTCCAGGCTATGACAGGTGGAATGATGGTGGTTGCCTGGATGCATGGTCACTGGGTTCTGGGCTTTTGAATAGTGCAAGAGGGCAGTTGGGACCCAGCTGTTGGTGATCTTCTTTGCTGTCTCTGCTGTGTAGCTGTCTTCAAATAAACTCAACTCAAGTTACTCTCCGTCTCCTGGAGTTTATCACTACAATATTTGTGGCGACGATTCCTGCTACACAGCCCTGCCAAGAACTCAGCGTGCACCTCAACCTCTACCTCTTCGTCTACTCGTTGACCTGACCACGCCTCACGAGCGGTAAGACTGTTCCTTAAAGCCTTGACTGCCCCTTCACCAAGCTCGCCCTTTCTGGCCTTTTCACAAAGATACGCACCGCTTTCAAAGCGAAGATAAAGTCGGAATCCTCTTTCCTTACCTCGGTTTGAGGCGGCGCTCCTTCGGTTTGGCTGTGCTTGGCTTGCGACTTTGTTCCTCGAGGGTTCCAGGTCTGAGGGAGCTGCAGGGACCGCTCAAGCTGTCTTGTGGGGTTTCCGTGGTTGTTGAGGCCTTATTCCTCCGACGCACCAGCGCGCAGCTGCCTGGTTGCCTGACTTTGGAGTCATCACGCTCGTGACGTTCTCACAGCACGCCAGCGCTCACTCTACCCTTTGTGTCAACGCGTGTTGTAGGTTGCTTAGCAACACAGCGTTAGACGCGCAGGGGCATTGTCGGGCTTTCATTGCCGTTTTCAAGTGGATCGCATCAGTGATCCGCACACTCAAATAGACTAGAGAGCAGATCAACACGGTGATCTGCACACCACAAAATAGAGGTTCAAAACGTATTGGAGCTATATTTGGCATCTCGAGCAGATAAACACGGTGATCTGCACACCACTGATTAAAGTTGGAAACAGAGTGGAGCACATCTCGCAATTAATAGAGTACTACATTTGTAGTGAATACACGGTTCGGCACTCCTATTTCGTAATTATATGTAAATCAGAGTGCAACAGTGATTTGCACACTCAAGGAGATTCACACGGTGATCTGCACACCATCGTTTCAGGATCTCAAGCGGATCGCAACAGTGATTCGCACACTCAAGCAGATCAACACAGTGATCTACACACCATTGGAAAGGGCGTCAATCAGATTGCAACAGTGATCTGCACACTCAAGCAGATCACGCACATTTTTTTGTATTTTTTTTTGTCTTCGATCTTTTACAGCTCAAGTTAGGTTATCTCCACATTTTTTTAAATTATTTTTCCTTATTATAAAAAGGTGTCATACACTGTGTAAAGCATCGTAGTATTTAAGGCATTAAAGTTTCTACTGACATGCAATCTGTTACTCCTCCTCCTTCTTTCCTGGACTCGGCTGGAGAGCCACCAGTCAGATGGGAAGTGTGGTTTGACGCGTTTCAAACTTACCTTGGAGCCATTGGGGCCGCTAGATTCAGTAATGAACGGAAAAAATTTCTGCTTCTTCACTCTCTTGGCTTCGAAGGCAGGTCAATCTACAAACACCTTCCTGAAGTTGCTCATCTTCCTGCCGATGATATTGACGATTACCAAGACACAATCACTAAACTTAAAACAAGGTTTCACAAACAACCGAGCTTGATGGTGGTACGACACAAATTTTTCAAGAGACAGCAAAATGAAGGTGAAGATGTTGATGCATACATCTCCGCATTACGAAAGTTGGCATCTGACTGCCAATTTGAAACATTTAATGATCAATTGATCAGGGACCAATTTGTTTGTCACTGCAGGGACAAACAAATCCGTCAGAAGCTCTTATCTCTCGCAAATCCAGATTTGGATGAAACGATTAAAATTGCTAAAAGCATAGAGACTTCACAAGTATCTTTGAAAGAATTAGAGGATAAACATGTCGATCCTGTCAATGTTATCGCTAATAATTTGAAACCAAAACAAGGTGATCTTCGTGTAAAAACTCTTCCAGCAAAAACTCTAGTTCATGGAAAAGTACGTCCGAAGTTCAAATTTCAAACAAATGTGTAACAGGTGTGGTAATTCGCCACATCAAAAGGGTACCAGATGTCCGGGTGCCAACGTGGTCTGTAGTTACTGTAAAAAAATAGGACATTTTGCGAAAGTTTGTTTCAAAAAGAAATTCAATGAGCAGAAAAGGTCTGTTGCTTGTGTTTTGGAGTCAGATTATGAATCTGATTCTGAAATTGTTTCTGTAGTCACTGAAATTAGTGATCATATTTCTAATGTCAATGATCCCATTGAATGCGTTGATCCTATTGTGGTAATTGCTGAAGGTGGGAAACCACTTAACCTTCTGGTCGACTCTGGAGCAAGAATTACCATGTTGACTAAAGAGTTATTTCTTGAAACATGGGGTGACAGACCTCTTCAACCTCCGGATCGTTCACCAGTCTCCTACGAGGGTCGCAAAATCGATCTAATGGGTTACTTCGAGGATGATCTAGTTTTTAAAGATAGGAAAATTTCAGGAAAAATTTATGTTGCGGTCAAGGGATTGAATATCCTGGGGTGGTATCACCAAGGCCTGTTTGGCATGATCCTCAAACCTGGTTGTGCTGAACAGGTTCTTGTTGTCTCTGAAGGGGAATGGTTGGTCAAGTGGGAGGATCTTTTTCCATCAGTTTTTTCTGGTAACCTTGGGACTATTCGTGGTTTTAAGCACAGAATTATTGTCAAAGACGGAGCTTCTCCGGTAAAACACAAATTAAGGGGTGTACCTTTCAGCGTGCGAGATGATCTCGAAACAGAGCTGAAGTCTTTGTGCGATCAAGGGATAATTGAGCCAACAGAATCTTCTTTGTGGCTTTCGCCTTTGGTCGTCGCACGCAAGAAATGTGGCAAGTTGCGCGTTTGTGTGGATTTGAGGGCTCTTAACAGAGAAATATGGATAGATTCTCACCCACTACCCAAAATTTGTGATCTTTTTTCAATTGTCAGAGGGTCTCGCTATTTTTCAAAACTGGATCTAGCCAGTGCATACCATCAGATTGAGCTAGAGCCAGAATCTCGTCACCTCACTGCATTCATATCTCCCTTAGGCACATTTCAATATAAACGGATGCCGTTCGGACTTGCTTCGGCAGCTTCAGTTTTTCAACGGGTCATGCAAGGCATGCTTGGGGGTATCAATGGCGTTCTTGTGTTTCAAGACGATGTCCTCATACACACTAAAGACATTCCTTCACATAATTCTCTACTGAGGAAGGTTCTGGGGATTTTCAAAGATCATGGTGTAGTAGCTAAGTCAGAAAAATGTAAGTTCCTGTGCGATGAAATCGAATATTTAGGTCACCACATTTCGGGAGAGGGTATTAGACCCAGACAAGGATTGCTAGATGCGATTATTTGTGCTCCTGATCCTGTAGACAAAACGGGAGTAAAGTCTTTGCTAGGTTTGCTCGAATATTATTCAAAGTTCATTCCTAACTATGCTTCTATGGTACGCCCCATTAGCTCATTGCTCAGGAAAGGTGCTATTTTTTGTAGGTCAGAACAGTGTGTTTCGGCTCGGAGTCTTGTTAAAGAGTGCCTTAGAAATAGTGGTGCTCTTAAGCCTTATGATCCTTTGTTACCAACCTGTATTACGGTTGACGCGAGTCAAGTGGGTCTGGGGGGAGTTTTGACCCAAGATTCACTGGGTGGTGAAATTACGATTGCCTTTGCATCTAGAGTTTTAAGGAATGGTGAAATTCAATACTCTGTAATTGAAAAAGAGTTATTGGCTTGTCTTTGGGCAATTGAAAAGTTCCGTTCCTATGTCTGGGGAAGACGTTTTCTGTTAAGGACGGATCACAAACCTCTGGTGAATATACTTAGTTCGGGCACCAGTAAAAGCTGTTCTCCGAGGATTCTCAGGATGGTTTCTCGCTTGATGCAATACCAATTTGACGTCGTTCATGTGTCTGGGGGCAGAAATGTCAGAGCTGATTTTTTATCTAGGTTCCCCAGGGGTGATAAAGGAAAAGAGTCTTATGTTGCGGATTACAGTAATGAGGATTCAGATGACTGTTTTATTGCTGCAATTGACTTACCTGTGCATAGTCTCGGTACCGAGGAAAGTTGGTTAGATGCACTGTCTAATGATGAAGTTTTGCAACAAGTGTGCGAGTATGCAAGATCCGGTTGGCCTAGGGAACGTGTTCTCCCCCAATGTTTGCAACCTTTCTGGAAAGTTGAATCTGAAATTTCAATGGAGGGCGGTGTTTTGATACGTGCAGACAAACTTATTCCTCCACAAAGCCTTAGAAGAAGTATTATTGTTAAAGCCCATGAGGGTCATTTGGGTTCGACACTTACCAAGCGTAGAGTTCGAGATTGTTTTTGGTGGCCCTCCATGGACAGTGATGTGCATGATGTGGTAGATGTGTGCACAATATGCAGGTCTGCTGACAAGGGTTTGAAAGTAGTAACACCACCCCTTCATCCCATTGAATGTCCATCTGCACCTTGGTCCAAGTTGGGGCTGGACATTGTAGGTCCTTTAGAAACTTTACAAGGAGGTTCTCGTTTCATTGTGGTGTTAATAGATTATGCATCGAAATGGCCCGAGTTAAAATTTGTCAAAGAGATTTCCTCGGCTAGTGTCATTGTTTTTTTTAAAGGATGTGTTTATGAGGGAAGGTTTTCCTGAAACGGTGGTGACAGATAACGGCACACAGTTCACCAGTACTGCGTTCGAGTCTTTCTTGCAGTCATGCAACATAAAGCATGTCAAAAGCTCCCTGTACCATCCCCAATCAAATGGTCTCGTAGAACGCATGAATAGGGTTGTGGGAGACTGCATCAGATGGGCAAAACATTCCAACTGCGATGTGGTGAACTCTGTAAACAGCATGATTTGGTTCTACAGGACCACTCCACACTCCACGACTAAAATTTCGCCTTTTGAACTATTGAGAGGGCGAAAAGCAAATACTAGTTTTAGACCAGGATGGATGAACAAGTGGGTCAAATCCGTACACAATGTTGACAGTCTTATGGAGGTGGTGAAAGAGAATGTTTTGGACTCCCAAAGTAAACAAAAATCGTGGTTTGACAAGAAAAAGTCTGCAAAAATTGTACCTGTATTCATTGGGGATTTGGTCCGTGTTAAATCTTCCATTCATGTCAAGAAGGGAGAGAGTAAGTTTGGTCCACCTGTTTTAGTCACGCGGGTGGGGAAAAATGCTGTACAGGTTGAGGGAGGCAACTGGTGGAATGTAGGGAAGATTGTAAAAGTGAAAAATGTTGTTCCATGTTCCTCAAATGTACCTTCGTCTTCCGAAACTATGGGTCTCCAAGTTCCTCTTAGAAGGAGCACAAGATCTAAGGTGATCCCCAAAAGATACCAATTGTGATGTAATAAGCTTTTATGCCAAGATCTCAGGTGATCCTCAAGAGATACCAATTGTGATGTAATAAGTTTTTATTGTGCAAGCATGTACTATCTTTATGCTTTTGAGTTTTGTTATTGTTTTTTTTTATTTTTATTGAGAAGAGAGGATATGTTATACTCTCAATGGTGTGCTGCATTCCAGGCTATGACAGGTGGAATGTTGGTGGTTGCCTGGATGCATGGTCACTGGGTTCTGGGCTTTTGAATAGTGCAAGAGGGCAGTTGGGACCCAGCTGTTGGTGATCTTCTTTGCTGTCTCTGCTGTGTAGCTGTCTTCAAATAAACTCAACTCAAGTTACTCTCCGTCTCCTGGAGTTTATCACTACATAGTTCAATGTGTTTTATTCAATATATACATTGGTAGTATTGTTTGGATAATTGTTATTCATTTGCTAAAATATAGTTTTTTGATTTTTAGTGTTTTAGTAATTTATTTTAAATGCAATTAGTAATTTTAAGTGGGTTGTTGGGTTTGGAAGGTAGTAGGATGAGAAGTTAATTAAATTATAATTCATTTCTGTATAATGGTAATTCATTTTTTAATTCATGATTTCATTGATCAATTATGTTAATTGTTAAAATTTTTAAATTTTCTGTTAATTTTAATGTATATTTTAGTTATATTATTAATTATAGTATGTTATCATTTAGTAGCAAGTTGTTGGGTTTGTAGGGGAATAGGGTGGGGAGTTAAATGAATTAAATAATTTGAATTAATGGCAATTAATTTTTTATTTAATTGACCACCAGTTACGTTAATTGATTGTTAGTTTACATTTTTTTTAATGTTTTTTATTTTAATGTATTTTTAATTTTATTATTAATAATAGCATGTTTATAATTTAGTAGCAGCTTGTTAGGTTTGTAGGGGAATAGGATGGGGCTATGGTTAAATTTTAATTAATTTAAAAATAATGGTGAGCATAGCGTTATCGTGAATTATCTATTTAATTGATTATTAATTATATTATTTTTTAATTGTTAGTTAACATGTTTTATTATTTATATTGTAATGTATATATTAATTTTAATATTACTAATACTATGTTATATGTTAGCAGGTTGTTAGTTTTGTAGGTGAGTGGGCTGGGAAGATTATTTAATCTAATTTTAGCAGTATGTATTTATTTTAAATTATTACATTGATTAATTATGTTAATTGTATAATTTCTAAATTAAATCTTTACATTTATTTTGTTGCTTTCAATGTATGTTTTAGTTTAAATTGATTTTTTAAATGATTCAATTTTTATTGTTTTGTATTTTTTAATTTTTAATGTAACATTAATATTTTCTATATAGTTTAATGTATTATGTTGTATTCTGTATTAAAATAGTTTTAATAGATATTTTGAACTTTTATTGTTATATATAATTCTTTCAAAGTCCTACGCTTTCCCTACTGTTGCTTACACTGGAGTGGGAATACTAAATCAAATCCCTTCAAAGTCCAGTGCTCAAATCTGATTGGCTGTCAACACTCTAACCAGGAAGTGTTGGCAGCCATCTTGGGACTCTGCTACAGCCGAGTCCCACAAAAAACATTTTAAAAAAAGAAAAGGAGGCATGGTAGGAATACTCTGACCCCCATAACTGTGGTCTTGGGGTCCCCCTGTGACCCCGACAGGGCCAAAAAGCACTTTTTAAAAAAACAAATTGCCGCCGGAATGCGGCAGAGCCGCAAATCCATGGCAAATGGAAAAAAAAAAACAAGTGCGGTCTCCTGCGCTTGTTTACATTATGTCCCAGGGTGGGCCCGGTCCCTGGGGTATGTGTACTTTTTTAAGAAAAAGGAGAAACACATGGACCCTTCCTTGGGCTTAATTATGCCCGAGGACCACCACCTCCTCGGGGCTTCATTTTAATAATGCATGGGGGCCGCTCGGACCCCCCCGGCACCCCGGGGACCACCACCTCCCCGGGGTTAAATACAAAGAAATGGGGGGGCCCTCGCGAAAGCCCCCACCCCCGGGGACCACCAACCTTTCCGGGCCTAAGTTAAATATGGAGCGGGAGGGCCACGCAGACCCCCCCATGCCCTGGGGACCACCACCTCCCCGGGGCTTTGTTATTTTAGAAGGAGGGGCGCCATGTGGCCCCATCCCGGGCTGTTTTCGGCCCCAGACACCACCAGCTCTCTGGGGCAGGACCTTAAAAATCAGAGGAGGGGGGCTGCGCAGCTCCCTCCTGGAGCCATACATGGCCTTGGGGACCGCCACCTCCGTTGGCCAGCTTGTGCTATGTCCCGGGGTGCCCACAACGGGGCATAGCGGTTTGCTTTTTCCTAAGCGGGAGGTCACAGCTCCCGCCAAGCTGAAGCAAAGACTCCGCTTCAAGCGGCTGGTAACTGTCAAAGTGCTCCTGCCGGCTGGAAGCAGAGGTTTCATCTCTTTCTATGCCCACAGACATGCAGGCAGGAAAAGAGATGAAACGATTGCTCCTGCACAGAGGTAGCTGCCTTTCCAGCAGCTTCCTCTGTGCACAGCAATGCCAGCTCCTGCAGAAGGTGAGAAGCCGGCTGGGACCACCGGGGCCTTGAGTCAAGGTTAAAGAGCAGAAAGAGGCAAAATAAAGGTCAGAAACGAGCAGAAAGAGGCAGAATAAAGGTTAGAAATGAGCAGGAAGAGGCAGAATAACGGTCAGCAACAAGCAGAAAGAGGCAAAATAAAGGTGAGAAACAGGCAGAAAGAGGCAAAATAAAGACCAGCAACGAGCAGAAAGAGGCAAAATAAAGGTGAGAAACGTGCAGAAAGAGGCAAAATAAAGGTCAGCAACGAGCAGAAAGATGCAAAATAAAGGTGAAAAATGAGCAGAAAGAGCCAGAATATAGGTCAGAAACAATCAGCAAGAGGCAAGATAAAGGTTAGAAAGAGGTAGAATAAAGGTCAGTAGCGAGCAGAAAGAGGCAAAATAACGAGCAGAAAGAGGCGCAAAGCAGAGGGCAGGGGGGAGGAGAGAAAATGCAAAATAAAGATAATTTGCAAGTAGAAAGATGCAAAATAACGGGCAGAATGAGAAGAAAGAGGCAAAATAGAGGTCAGAAACAAGCAGCAAGAGACAAAATAGAAGTCAGAAATGAGAAGCAAGAGGCAGAATAAAGGTCAGGAGCGAGCAGAAAGAGGCAAAATAACGAGCAGAAAGAGGCAAAACAGAGGGCAGGAGCGAGGAGAGAAGAGGCAGAAAAATGAGCAAAAAACAGCTTAGGAGTCCCAAAACTGAAGGCAGCAGAGGGTAACAGACTGCAGGCAAGCTGGACCGCAGGAGCTTCACAAGGGAAGCTGGCCCGAGGACCTGTTCCCGTGTTCCCCCTACTTTTTTAACAGTGCACCCATTCACAGACCCACTCACGTGCCCACTCACGTGCCCACTCACAAAACCACTCAGAGACTCATGCATCCACTGAGACACTCAGACACTCATGCACCCACTCACAGATCCATTCATCCACTCATTCACAAACCCACTGAGACACACACACACACACACTCACTCACAGACTTACTCAGAGACTCACTCACACATCCATTCACACCCTTATGCATCCACTCACAGATCCACTGAGACACACACCCACTCACAGATCCACTCAGGCACTTATACACCTACTCACAGACCCACTTACAGACTTGCACACGCTCTCAGACCAACTCAGACACTTATCCACCCACTCAGATACTCATGTTCCCATTCACAGACCAAGTCAGAGACCGTGCACCCACTCACACATCCTCTCAGAGTCACGCACCCACTGACTGACTCACTCCGACACTCACACACCCACCACCCACTCACCCAGAGGCTCATCCATCCACTCACAGACCTTCAAAGACAATCATGCACCTACTCACAAAGCCAGTCAGAGACTCACGCATCAGTCACAGATCGACTCAGAGACTTATGCACTCACTCACAGATCCACTCGGAGACTCATGCACTCATTCACAGACCCACTCATGTACACACTAACAGATCCACTCATGCACCGATTCACAGACCCACTTAGACACTCAAGCACCCACTCACAGACCTACTCGGACATTTACACACCCACTGACACTCAGACACTCTAACACCCACTCACAGACTTACTGAGAAACTCACACATTCACTGTCAAAGATTAGTGATTACATTTTGCAAATCAAATTCAAAAAACCTTAGAAAGTCACTTACAAACCAAAGGTTACAGGGACGTTATAGTTAGGAAACAACATTATGTAATTCACTGGAAAAAAAAACAAAGATTACAGGGATGTTAAAGTTAGGAAATAGAATTAAAAAAACCTTAGAAATTCACTTAAAAAATCAAAGGTTTCAGGGACGTTATAGTTAGACTCAGATTTCACTCGTACAAAACCAGTGAAATTCAGCAGTTATAGTTAGCTGAACTAACTATAACTTATGCTCCTGCAATGCACTGCTCATGACCACACATATTACATCACTCATGACATGATCAGTGACATCACTGATGACATCTCACATGACATCCCTGATGACATCAACCACAGAAGTACTCTCACACCCACTCAGACCCCTAAATAACCTCTTGTACACCCACACAACCACTCACATACCCATACAAATACTCACACAACCACTCACTCATCCATAGAGCCACTCACACACACACACCCACTCATACAATCACTCATACATCTACTCATACAACCAGTCACTTACTCATACAGCCACTCGCACAGCCACACACTTACCTATACAGCTACTCACACACCTACTTATTCACTCATACAGCCACTCACACACCCACTCATTCACTCAGTCTTTCAACACAGCCACTCACTCACCCATAGAAGCACTCACACTCACTCAACCACTTATATACCCATTCACATTCATACAAGCACTCTCACATCCGCTAACTCTCCCATACAGACATTCACACAGACACTCTCTCCAATACAGCCAATCACACACCAACTCAACTTAACCAAACACCCACTCAAACAGTCACTCACTTACCCATACAGCCACTTACACACCTATTCACTCACATAGCCAGACACCCACACTTTCACCCATAGTCACTCACACATCCACTCACAAATTCACTCACTCACCAAAACAGCCACTCCTTTACCCACACAGCTACTCACACACACACACCAATACAACCACTCAGACACCCACTCACACACGAATACACAGTCACACAGCCACTCACATAATATATGTTAGAAGTAGTATCACTCAGTAGTGCACCTAGTATACTAATATAACTTTTGTAGTAGGTTAGTATATATCTTTAACACTGATAAACTCTTACAAAATACTTACACTCACTGGATGATGTCATCATTGATGTCATATGAGATGTCATCAGTGATGTCACTGACCATGTCACGAGTGATGTGATATGTGAGATCATAAGCAGAGCATTGCGGGGGCGCAAGTTATAGTTAGCTCAGGTAACTATAACTGCTGAATTTCAATTGTCATGTACGAGTGAAATCTGAGCCTAACTATAATGTCCCTGTAACCTTTGCTTTTTCAGTGAATTTCTTACGTTTTTTAAATTCTATCACCCAACTATAACATCCCTACAACCTTTGTTTTTTTCAGTGAATTTCTATGTTTTTTTAACGGTATTACCTAACTAACTTCCCTGTAACCTTTGTGTTTTTTCAGTGAATTTCTATGGTTTTTTAATTTCTAACTATAAGTTTTCAAAATAGGTGTGTTTTTTTAATGTAGGTTTATTTTTTTGTTTTCCCATATTTTGTTTCTTTTATTTTTTTTTATTGTTCGTGGGCTTGTGACTAGGTGCATAAATCTGTGTGGGCCTGTGAGAGGGTGCCCGAGTCTCTCCGTGGGTCTGTGAGTGGGTGCATAAGTCTCTGAGTGGGTCTGTCAGTGGGTGCGTCAGTCTCAGAGTAGCTCAGTGAGTGGATGCATAAGTCTTTGAGTGGGTCTGTAAGTGGGTGTATGAGTGTCTGAGTGGGTCTGTGAGTGAGTGTCAGAGTCTGAGTGGGTTTGAAACTGCCTCCATACGTGTGTGAATCAGTCTGACCAAGTGCATACGTTTCTAAGAGAGTTTGTAACTGGGTGTGTGCGTCTGTGAGAGGGTCTCTGAGTAAGTCATGAGTGTCTTTATGGGTCTGTGAGTGAGTGCAGGAGAATACGAGTGAATCTGTGAGTGTGGGAGTATCTGAGCATGTATTTTTTTCATTTTCACCCATATTTGCGAATTTGTAGCGGTGTTACACGGGGAGGGGGTGCTGACAGTTGCAACAAATTTGCAAATATCGCATGTCCAAAATAAAAATTTACTTTCAACAAATAGCTTGTCTCATTAACACCCCTATATCTCAAACATGGGGTCAGGGTACCTCTACCTTGACCCCTTATATTACTTTTGTGGTGAATTTTCAGCCCTGGGACCGTGTCCCATTTCCTACAATGGTGGCTGCCACTTTCTGCTCAGGTTGCGGCCAGCCAATCACGTCATTCCTGTTGGCGTGCGCTTTCGTGATTAACCATGAAATCGTCGCGAATTAGCTGCGGCCACAGATCTCTATCTTGATTATCTTAAAGTTCTCAATAACTACTAAACAGATTTACACCAAATAACTGAAAGCGTGATCTGTGTAACCAAATCTACCTTCCTGCTAATTTTGGTGTAATTCTGTCCAGTGCATCGGCCTGCAAGCTTGACTAAAGGTCCTATGGGAATTAATATTGGAAATGCACTTTTTTTTTAAAACCCCCACCCCTTGTCTTTGCCCCCACTTTACAGATCACCCCAAAACTTTCCACACAAAACAAGATTCACCGGGGCACTATGTTTGTTGAAAATATTGTGAAGATTCGTCAAACGGCGCCAAAGATATAGGCAAGTCAAAAACTCTTTTCCTATGGAAACATGGTCCTATCTGTAGCTACCTACTGGAGACCGCCAGTAGGTAATTGATAGATATATATCACTTCACGCTGCAGCTTCCTTCCTCCAGTGGCTATGGCAGCACAAACAGCAAAGTTGGAAACCCGGTAGGTGGCTCAGAAATGGGGGGTTTATTAAACACCTCATGAAAACACAAGCATACAAGGGTGTCACCTCTGTGTTAAGAGAATAACCGAAGGTTACTCCTGTTGTACTAGGTTTGGGGATGGAGTGGGTCAGAGACAATGTTGTGCTCTGTTTTACAAGGGGAATCCTTAAGAATGCATTTAATCGCTTGGGCGGAAGGAGATGCTATTCATTCTTATCATATTTGGTAGTCATACTTGTTTTTTACTTTAATTGGGTTCTTACATTTTTGTGTTCTATTGCACTGGCTAACAGATAAAGTGCTGGGTATTCTTCCTTAGTTCTTCTATTGTGCATTTTCAACTTATCTCTTCTATTTTGCTAATCTACAAATGTGCTAGGTGCTTTCCCCTATTTTATCTATTGCATATTATAACTATTTTATTATTCTAATGCACTAATTCCCAGTTAAAGTACTAGGTGCCTTTCCTGAGTCTATCTATTGCACATATAACATTTCTGTTTTATTTCACTACTCCAAGGATAAAGTGCTACGTGCTAGGATAAAGTTCTAGGTGCTTGATAAACAAATTTTATAAAAGGGAATTTTTCATAAAATCCCACAAGAATCGAAACCTCTCTTCTCTAGGTGTTTGGAGTGCTGGTGTTGATGGTTTTCACACCCTTCAAATTACTTCCTCCCATTTGTGTCATACACTGTTCCTTTACCCAGTTTTGTACCTAGATTTATATTTATTTGTCTTCTATATCTGGCATGTTGGTTAAATATAGTCAATTAAAATGCACATTTTGACACACAACATATATAGTATCACATTCCAGTCCAAGATATACAAAGGTACATCAAAATATGTACTATGGCCACAAGTTATCTCCATACCCAAGGTCAAAATTAATCTAGATTCTTGTTTTCTCAATTCTTTTTCTCTATCACCTTCTCAGGGGTGAGCTTTTATGTGTTTGATCCCATAGTACTTGAACCCCGATAGGGATCCCTGATGGTGCTGTACAAAGTGGTAGCTCTTATCACCATTTTTGATTGCTCTGATGTGTTGGAGAATTCTTATTTTTAATTTCTTAATTGTACTTTCAATGTGACGCTTTCCACAATCACATTCAAGTGCATATATCACACATTCCGTATTGCAAGTTATTTTATCTTGTATTGTAACTTTGCATCCTTCATTTGTTTTATATGATCTTTGATTCTGTCCATATTGGCAAGCTTTACATGTATTGCACTTAACTAAGCCTTTTCCACCTTCCATCAGCAAATTACTTCCTCTTTTTGGGTCATAAGAGCTTTGTGTTAAAATGTCACATAGTGAACTAGTTTTGCAGGAGGTTATTGATGGACCTGAGCCAATACTCGTTTTCAAGTGTTGATCCTTCCCCGGAGTGCCCCAATTCTTTTTTAGGATCTTTTTGATGTCTGATTGTGCCTGATTGTATTCCAGAAATAGTCTCTCTGTTTTTTCACCACTCTTTTTTTCTTTAGTGATCTCTCATTTTGTTCATAAAGTAGGGAGTCCCTCTGTTTTTCAGGGGCTCTCTCTCGAGCATTGTTGAGAACACTGAGTGGGTATCCACAGTGAATAAATCGTTTCATCATCTTGATCACCTCCATCTCAAAGTCATCCTCTGTGGAGCAGATTCGTCTTGTCCTGAACATCTGCTTGTACCGTATACTCCATTTTAATACCATCGGGTGTCCACTGTTGGCATGTAGTATTGAGTTTGCTGCTGTTGCTTTTCTATGGATGGTGGTTGTCAACTTGCCATGCTTGACATTCAATTCAGTGTCCAGGAACTCACCATGTTGTCTGCTATGTGTTGTTGTAAACCTGATTTTAAGGTTATTGGTGTTGAGTCTTGATAGGAATCCCTCCAATTCGGGCTCCTCAACCTCCCAGAGAACGAAGAGGTCGTCGATGAAACAAGTCAAGAGCACAACATTCCTCATGCATGGATCTTTTTCTTCTGTCCAAGCTACCTCCTTTTCCCACCATGCCATGAATAAATGTGCATAAATGGGAGCCAAGGGGGTACCCATGCCTGTGCCCTGTTGCTATAGTCAGATTTTGCCATCAAAGGTGAACACATTAATTGTAAGACAGTACTGTAACCTTTCCAGGATCATCAGTCTTTTCTAAAAGTTCAATTAATCTGTCCCTTAAAAAGTAACGACATGCAGGCTTCACATTTTAATAATCGATGTATATACTGATACTTCATCCAATGTGACCATGATGTATTCTGATCTACAGAATATACCATCTATTTTCTTTAAGAAGTCAGTGGAATCCTTCAAATATGATGGTCGATATATTAATTATTTTTTTTACTGTTACTGCTGGAAACGTGGATATTATAAAAATTGTTTGTTTACTGTTTAATTATTTTAAATAATTATATATATATTTCATTAAAACTATATAATATATAATTTAAGTCAATATACTTTAAATTATTACATTTAAATTATTTTACATTTAAAGAGTCAAATGTTTAAAATACACTACTTTTAAGACAATATTTCCTTAAAAAACAAGATTTGTGTCTGTTTTTGGACAATATTTTTGTAAGTTACATTATAAGTATAGGATCCCAATATTTTTGACAACTATATTTTTGACACAATATTTCTGTATCCCGATATTTGTAGACACAATATTCTGTCAGTGATACCTAACCAAGCACTCAATTCACAAGCAGCTACATTGTCACCTAAACACTTTATAACTTCAAAAAAGGTGACAGAAAATAAATCCCAATTTAACTGGGTGCCCAAAGTGCAGGCAAAATAAATTGCCTCTATTTAAAGTTTCTTGAAATTGAACCAATTAATGGTATGTCTGTCTCTTCAATACAATGCACAGAAGCATCTAATTGGCTACTGTGTCGAAAGCTGCTGAAAGGACCAGCATGTCCTAAAGCAAAGCCATACCTTCCTTTTATCATATTTATTTCCAATAGGCCCAACCAATATCAAATTCTTTTTTGTGACCTTCTCAAGAGAATAAGGTTGTACTTCCACGACCACAGAAGTATTAGTCACAATGAATAGAGAAAATAATGAACACAATAGATAATCAATATTAGTAATTGCGTAGAATTTATTTACTATCAATGTTGATTAAGATGACCTGTATCTAAAACCAATGTTCCTGAAGTGGGTGCAGAAAGCAAGTAAAATGTGAAAAAAAGGGAACGTATCTTTTTTTCAGTAAAAACTGCTTATACATTTTATTATCAGACTTTATTGAGTAAGAGTGCCCCACCGGCATTTCTTTTCAGAATATGCTTCTGTCCATCAGAAATGACAGAAACAACATACCTCTCCATGCACTCTATCCACCAAGTGCATTCTATTGCAGGACAGTGAATATTACATAGGAACTCATCTTCTGTGTATTAATAGTGTGCAAACGTTTGTGGAGATTATGGACCTTACTTTTTATTTTGGTGGATCTGGGATAGCCATCCAATAGTAGCATATATCCTATCTGCCCTATTTAAAGTGCACAGAGGCTCTAAATAGGGTGGACAGGACAGCTGCCGCTTTTTGGTGGATGTCCTGCCAAACTCTAAATAAAGCCCCGTCACATCCAGCTTGAAGTATATTTTGATTATTGACCTGTCAGATGAATAGCATATGCATTCTGATGAATACTCATTCCTGTATATTCCTCACCTTATGATTACCTGCCAGGCGCCAGACTAGATCTGAAAACTTTGTACCCAGCAATAGATCTCCAGCGCCGCCAGGGGTTCCATTGCGGGCCTCCACCTATCCAGGACATGACAACTGTGGAGACATCAACTGGTACAAAGGAATCAGTTCCTGTTTTTCCATACCTCATAAGCACTGGTCCGAGTACTTCTCCATGCTTCACCTCAAAACTTCCTCAGTTTTCAGCAGCAACTATTCAAATTTCAGAGTTCAAACCCTGACGCAGATGCCTTAAAAAGATGTCCTTGCAGATTCACACAGCATCTGCATATGGTGTCTAGGATCAGAAAACAGGCTCTCGGCCTGCAACTCCTATGCATTAATGAGCCTTCAGAGGGTGGGAGACCAATATATTTTTGGCCATAACTCGCAGGAATACAACACAGTGATGCCCTTCAGGTTAGCCTCCCAGCAAAGGGCAATCTAACAAGAAATTGTCACATGAAAAGGACAATAAAGCACCACAAGAGGGGATATCCTGTTCTTCCTTGAAGAAAGCGTCCCTCTTCCTGGACTCTTTGGGCTCTCTTCCTCATCGTCCGAGCCAAATCGGACATTGAATAAAATGGAACTCCTGACTCCATTGGTCGATTGCATCAGACCGTGCAGAATATCTTTAGGGTGGCCCTATTACCCTCTGGGTCACTCCTCAAGGTTATGACCATTCCAGCGGCTTTGCCAATTCCAGCTCCTGCAACCATGATCCGACCCAACTCCGTGCCTCAACAAACTCCAGCTTGATGCTGCTTCTGACACAGCCAATGCCTTCCAAGGCATCAACCCCATGTGCTTGGTACTGCTTAAGATGCGGATACCTGCACCACCATCGGAGTCAATTTTGCGCAGCCTCCAAAACCTTGGAAGTTACAAGGTAATATCCAAGTGACCAAAGAAAATGTTATGATCTATTTTTGATGGGCACCATTGGGAAAACCCATCTCTAGGGCCTAAGTCTAGAAATATGGCCGTAGGAAGGAACTTTTCAGATCCAACTCTGATGCTCTTATCATGCCCAATAAAGATTAATGCTTCACAGAGGATGACGACTCAGAGGTTGACAACCTTCTACACTCTTACGACACAGGTCTTTTCTAGACTTACAAGGTGCATGTGTTAGGGACACATCATAGAAGGATATCCCCTACACCTCTGAACCTACTTCAGAAAAAGTATCTTCATTCACTTCAGTTGTATAAAAAGCAGCGGAAGAATTAGAATTAAACTTGCCCAAAAGTGAGGCCAAATATGAAATTTAGAAACAAATCTTGCAGCCTTCTTCTGCAAAGTTAGAACCTCTGCTACCTTTTACCAAAATACCCTTTGATCCTGTAAAGGCTTGCTGGTCTTCTCCGGCCTTTCAGTCCACAGGCTGCTAGCACAACAGCTGCTCTAAACATACCAACAATTGTATTGGTTCTTTTGAGGCGGGGTGGATGTGGATTAATGGGACACCATCACCACCAACAGTAGTCTAACAGTGGTCTTTCACTTCCTGCCTTCCATAGAGGACAGAGACTTTTCAGCTTGCCGCCTTTCATTTGCAACAAAATGTTTTTGTTCACACCTGTCGCAATTTACCTACTCCTTTTTCTCATTTTTAGTGCTTGATTCAATTACCACCATTGTCCCTATTATGTTGCAGAAATACAATTAAAACAAAAATGCATGGCTGGTGACTAAAATTCGTTTTTATGTTTAGGATTGGCTGACCCAAATTCTACCTTACGATTCATTGCCACTGTATTTGGGCCATACTCCAAATCCCAGTTGCCCTGATGATGACCTTCCAGTAATGTCAAGGTTGAAATCCTGTCGACCACCCTAGCTACTTAGACCTGAAATTTGTTACTCAGCATACTTTTAATTGATGAACGCTTGTTAAAGAAACTCTATATTCAATGGAGGCTGACACGGATTCCTTTTTGGATATACACGTGGGCACACAAAGGGGTATATTTAAAAGGGCATAGTGCGACCATCTAGTGGTGCTATACACTTCTCCATATTTACAAAGCAGCTTTAGGCCACTTTTTGTGGCTTAACGCCACCTTGTAAATACGGGCCCTTTACAGGCATCACTTAGCGTGAAAGGGGCATGCTGGGGGTGTTGCTGTGGGCGTTCCATCACAACACCCATTGCTGTTTGAAGTTGCCCCAGATTTATAAGGATCTGTACATCTGAGGCAGCACCAAAAACTAACGCCATGCAAGAGCAGGCGATAGAATGGCGAAACAAGGAGAAATACTTTTATTTCTCCTCGTTTTTGCTTTCTGTGGCACACATAGAAAGAGCAAAACACCATTAACCCCTTCGATGCTCGTGACGAGCTGAGCTCGTCATGCTGCGCAGTCGCGCTGTGCGCATGACGAGCTCAGCTCGTCACGACCACACCCGCGATCGGAATGTCCAGCTCACGAGCGGAATTCCGATCGCGGTCAAGGGGTTAATGATTGTTTATGTGCAGGAAGGGACACCTTCCTGCACATAAACAATCATTAAGTAATGACGATTTGCTACTTCTATGCGTGCTCCAATCTGCAGCACACATAAAAGTAACAAATCGCCATTATGGATTGTTTATGTGCAGGAAGCAGGCACCCTTGTACTATGGTGCAAGGGTGCCTGAGTTGGTGCTAGGCAGCTAATTGTAGCGCCACCGAAAACAAAGGGGTGCGCTGTATAGTTGTAAATACGGCGCATCCCTGAGTTCTGGAAATGTCAGAGCGCAGCGCTGCCAATTTTGGCGCAGCTCCGTGCTCCAACATTTCATTGTAAAAATGCCCCAAAGTTTGTATTGTATTTTATTTTCGCACTGCATAATCTTATCCTGCACTGAGCACTGTTTTCCCATAATACTGTTTATTTAATTAATAGTGTAACTCATCCTTTTATAATGAAGCTACGGTCTCATGAGTTATCATAAAATTAATTAGAAGCTTATTGATTAGACCTCATTCAAATGATTTGTATTGAATTGTTCAAATGTTTACTGCAGTGAAATTTTATTGATATTAGATCACCACCATAGGCAGCATCTCTCGTCTCTGCCATCTTCCACTGGCTCTGCTGCCTCGAAACCTCTATACTCGACCCCTCTTTATGCCACCAATTACTGGTGGTGGGGAAGTTTCTCCACCAACTGAAAGATCATCAAAAGGGATCACTGGGTCATTCAGTTAATCTGCAATGTCTACTCCCTTTCCTTACTGTACTCTTCTCCCAACCACCCTCCTACCATCAGCCTGTGTTCTCTTCACATGCCTTCAAACATGAAGTAAAAATTATCTTAATGAACAAGTTCTTGCCTTAAATGAGCATAGATCGTCTGCTTTCTCAAAGATCCATACTTCACTCCTTTTGGCCTAACAACTGTAAAGCGCAGGGTTGTATGTTATACCCTCTTAAGCATTGTTTGTTCTCATCCGGGTACATTGTTATCATTCGATTTTGTTATTCTCTGTATCCCCCTCGTAATCTCCCCTCATACTATGTTCTTCCCTTCCATGATGTGAAGCGCTCTGATACCTTACGAGGTCATGTTCGCGCTATACAAAACTTTATAAATAAATAAAACATGCCTTCATTTTTTTGGCAAAAGTCCTTGCCCTGCTGAACAAAGAAGCCATAGAGTTGGCATCATAGAGCAAAGGGGCACTCTATTTTACTGCCTTTGCTTTTGGTCCCTAAGAAGTATGGAGGCCAGAGACCCATTCTGGACCTTCACCTCTTGAACCATTTCATTCTGCAGTGCACGTTTAACATACTGTCCCTGAACCAAGTTCTTTTGGCTCTCAACACAGGGGATTGTCTATTGTCCTTATACCTCAAGGACGCTTACTTTCACCTCCCGATCCTATACACTCACAGGTGATATATGAGGTTTACCATGGGGTTTCACCTATCAGATCATAAATCTACCATTTGGGCTGACAGCTTCCCTGCAAGATTTCACCACGATGATGGCCAAGATGGCAGCTTCACTGTTGAGGTCACGTGTCAATGTATTGACTTGGACGACTGCTGGTGAAGGCAGTGTCTCCAACAGTGGTCATGGAACATCGTTAGCATACCATAACAATTCTTTATCCACACCCTTACATCTGTCTCACCCCCACACAGAAGCTGACTTTTAAGAGGGGTATTAGACTGGACCAAATAAAAGCCTTTCTTTTCCCCCATAGAATTGAAGATATTCAGATTAGGATTCCAATATATTTGGCTCAGACTTGGATCTCGACTCTGCAAGTCCTCCACCTATTAGGCTTGATGGCCTCATAGATCCAGCTGGCGCTGCATGGCAATTGGTGAATGAGAGTCCTTCAGTGGTGCCCAAATGGGTAATAGATCCATCATCTGAGGGGCTCTTGACTTGAGAGTAGATGTTTGATTCTGACCTCCCAAGATCTCCACTAGTATATGTGTGTCCCTCCGATCTCTGTCCGTTGATTGTTCCTCAGTACTTTGCAGTTGCAGGCTAGGGACAGATGCCTCCTCGCTAAGCCCGAGTGTTCAGGATGACAGCATGGTGCGGGTCCTATGGTCCACGTCAGAGAAACCCCTACACATAAATCTGTCTTGCCATGAATACTTGCCTCCCTACCATCTCGAGGAGTGCCATTTAAGTTCTGTCAGACAACACCACCATTGTTCTTTACATCAACAGACAGGGCAGTACAGGATAAAGGACTAGATTTTAGGTGGCAATTTGTCTGTGGAGGTAGGACCAACAACAGTACATTTTCCTGGTAGTAGAACACCTTGCAGGCATCCTTAATAGGAGAGCAGATGCTAGAGTCACCTTTACTTGTCGGGCCATTAGTGGGAAGTTTATCTCAAAGAGACAGAAATCTTTTCCAATTTGGAGTGTCCAGGAATGGGTCATTTTGCCCTGATGCAGTACAGGGAATGTCCTTATTTTTATGCCATACACTTCCATCTAAAAGATTCCTCTGGGGATTGGTCACAGGGCCTGCTGAACACATGCTCTCTGATTCCCATTCTGTCTAGTCCTACAGAAGATGGAAGGAGGATCAAGCACAACTGAATCCTATTACCCTAGATTGGCAAGGAACTCAGCACTCTACTTCTCCAGCATAGAGTGGACCTTCTGTCGCAGCAGGGTGGCCAAGTACTTCATCATAATCCCTAACACTGCAGTTGAATGTGTGGAGATTAGGTGGGGTCAACTAGAGTCCTGGTTGCCTCCTGAGGTTATTGACACCATCTTGGGTGCCAGGAAACCCACCCCAAATCCATTTATGAGGGTAACTGGAATCAGTTTGTTCAATGGTAAGAGTCAGGAGGTCTGAAACCATTTCAGTCATGCTTTTCAGATGTTCGACACTTAGAACTGTCCCCATGTCTAGCAGGATCAAGCAGTGCCTACTGTAAAAATGTATTTAGCTGCCATGTTCTCATTCATGTGTCTCCCTAACCAGCCTTCTATGTTTAAGTCACCACTGGCGTGACGTTTTCTGAAAGTTTTGTTTACTTGTTTTCATCCACTCTATGTATTATTCCTCAGTGGGATTAGAATGTAGAGTTAATTTTTATTATGGCATCCACATTCAAGCCAATGAACAGTTGCTAAATTCAGCTCCTGTCTAAAAATTGTCTTATTAGTGGCAATGACCTTGGCCCTTAAGATCGGGGAACTTCAGGCTTCTCAGTCTGGCCACCATTCTTGGTTTTCTATCCAGATAAACAGGTTCTTCACACTTGGCTTTTTTTTTTTTATTCGTCTTTCTTCCCGACTCCACAACCCACCAAAGAAGAGGCGAGGCTGCATATAGTGGACGCCAGACGTGCAATGTCTTACATCAACCACACATGTCAGAGTAAATGATGCGCTATTGTAGGCTTATCCAGAGCCAAGAAGGGCAAAGCATTAATGCTATCTTTACAACAAAGAATTCACATTTGAAAACATAATTTACTTGTTTTCTGTACCTATCCACCTCAGTAATCAACCGTGATAGTTGTGATGATTTAAATACAACTAAGCTTATTAAATCATGAGGTGTAATTTAAATATATTAACAATGCTCAAGAAAGGCTGAGATGCCTAAATTATGCTACACACGCAGCGCGCACCCACGCAACGGCGGACAGGCTGCTAGTGAAACTGATCAGACAGGACCACTCACAACAGCCAGTTCTCTGACTACAGTCTGCGACAGGACAATTGCTAACTCGCCAACATGACATACATCAGGAGTTTACAGCTCACTATGCTAAGATATATAAATTGGTTATCCATGTAGAGCTCACAGCCCTAGAGTCTTATTTGCTCCCACTGTCAATGCCATCGGTATCTGCGGCACAGAGGGCAGAACTTGAGGAACGGATCACACTGCTAGAGGTCCAGGCGGCCAAACAGGCGCTAGCAACCAGTAAGGCGCCCGGTACCGACGGTTTGCCAGCCGAATATTACAAAGCGTACCAAACAATCCAAGCCACGCGTCTGCTATCACTATACCATAGTTCGCAAGAGTCGTCTGTCCTCCCGGAGACACTCCGCAAATTCCTGCTAGTCTAACTGCCTAAGCCGAACAGAGATCTGGAATCGCTAAGCTCCTACCGGCCATTGTTGAACACAGATTACAAGATACTAGCCAAAATATTAGCGAACAGGCTGGCCCATACAGTGCCGCAACTAGTGCATGCAGATCAGAACGGCTTCGTGCCCACACGTTGCTGAACTTACGTCGTTTCATCCGAGTGGTCCGTTACTCGAGTGAGAGCTGGGCACACTCAGGTTGCCTAGTGCTCGATTTAGAGAAAGCGTTTGACACGCTAGAGTGGGACTTTTTATCCGCTGCCCTTAGTAAGTACGGGCTGGGCGCAAAATTCCTGGGTCTGGTTAAACTACTGTATGCACAGCCCACAGCTAGAATTAAGACAGGCCCTTATGTATCTAAGGCGATCCCCATTGAGTGCGGTACTAGGCAGGGTTGCCCGCTCTCCCCGCTGTTATTTTCGCTAGCCATTGAGACGATGGCCGAATCTCTCCGCCAGACAGGGGAAGAGTGGGGTATCCCTTTGGGCGATGGCACGCATGCAGTTTCCCTATATGCAGACGACCTGCTGATATACCTGCGAGATATCCGTTTGCCGTGTGCAGCAATAAAAAGGGCATTGTCGGAGTTCGCCTCTTCATCAGGACTTCAGGTAAATTGGGGGCAGTCATGTCTGTACCCGTTCACCGAGGCGACCCCCGACCCAGCATTAGCGTTGGGTGGTGAACTGGCAACAGTCAGGATTTCACTACCTAGGCATTCGCATCTACCGTCAGCCGGAGGATCTCCTGGAGGGCAACCTCACACGAGCTATAACAGCGGTAATGTTGTAAATGTCTTTCTGGCGTACCCTCCCGCTGGCCACCATGGGTCAAATTATGCTCTTAAAGATGGTGGTGCTTCCAAGGCTGCTCTACCACTTTACAAACTTGCCGCTATATATCAAGCGTTCGCTCTTTCGCATGCTTGAGCGAGACCTGAGGCAGTTCATATGGCACGGCACGCATAGCACAGTAGCACTGGCAAAACTCTATTTACCCATCAACTGAGGTGGATTCGCTGTGCCTAACATGGAACACTAATATTAAGGGCGTAGCTGTAGTGGGGGGCCCGATGGGTTAGCGGCCTGTACTTAACAGACACTGCCACGCAGTGGCCCGGTTAAACTCGCCCCCAAATGACAGCACTGTTCCACCCCAGCAGAAGGGGGGCAGAGCCTGCTCAGCTCCTGGTGACCGTCGCCTACAAGTGCTTCTGCCGCAGTCTAAAGCTCACGAAAGGGACTATCCCATACGCTCACTCCCCACCCATACTTGGCACACCAAGACAACATCGTGCAGTCTCTGCCACAGAGCTCGCTACCTGGGAAGCTGCTGGACTACAGACTTTAGGAGACTTGTATCATGACAAGTACTTGATGCCGTTTGACACGCTAGTTGAGGAATGGGGCCTACCGCAAGGCCAATTTCTCCTACACGCCACGCTGATACGGGTGTTGCGAGCATTGTGGGGGGACATGACTCGGGAACGCACCTCACAATCCAATACTTGCAAGTGATGAGTACTGGAAGGCACCTTACCAAATGGTTCGCAGAGTCGCTACGAACGCATTCGGCGCATCCGCTGACATCGCTTATACAACGCTAGGATGTAGATCGGCAGTGCACTGAACGCGTGCGGACGGCCATCCTAGAAGGACCCACACATATCCCAAGGAACGCCAGGTTCAGTTTAATACAGTATTTTATTCTACAAAGGGCTTATATGACGCCAGCTAAGATTAACCAATACTTTGGTCGTATAGATGCTAAATGCCCTAGGTGCATACTAGTAGATGGAGACCTTTTGCATATGTTGTGGGCCTGCACGGCTCTTGCCTCTTATTGGGAAGCAGTCACAATGCGCTTAGCACAATGCACCGGTCGTGCAGTGGAGTGTAGCTGGGAGATCTGCCTATTGGGCCTATACCAGAGATCCAAGCGACAAAGTGACGTCCCGATTATTAGATCTTGGGCTCATTGTAGCCAAACGCCTAATCACTAGGTGTTGGAAGTCTCCAGAACCACTAACTTCAAAAGCCTGGCTGCAATCACTAACATGTTGGGCCCAAGCGGAAAGCGTAGCGCTGCACCGTGAAGATACACTAGGGCTGCGTACGTTGCCATTGGCAGCAGCGTGGGATATGATACTACTAGATCTCCATACTCTTGGCAAGAAGGCCTGGAACCAACTAGGACTTCTCATGACACAAACAAAACACAAGAACCAATAGCTAACACCTAGAGTAAGGCAGACACCACTGGGTGACCTAGTTCAAGGTTATTCACACTATCTCCAGCGCTATGCACCTCAAGTACATATCCAGGATACATCATGATCGTTCATCAAGGCAAGCATTATACACCCTCAGCATACGGTTAATGGCATACGTGGAAGCAGCACACACTATCAGGGGGCAACAGAACATCGAGCCGGGCAAATGTTGTCATCCACACCAAGTTGTTCACCACAACCCTGCCCCAGTTATTAACTCCCTTTTATTAGTGCTTCATCACATTTGGCGTCCTCTACGTAACACGCAAACAGAATGGCATGCATGCCTTCACTATGTAGTTAATTGTACTTCAGGCTTCTCTTCTGTAATGTATGTGTACATGTGGTCAACGATGACGCCTGTTAAATTGAATCAAATTTAAAACTCAAACAAATGTAAACATTAACAGTGCTCAAAACCACGGGAGAGTTGGAGCGCAGGGCCGAGGAGGCGGAGGGCCGAGCGCTCCGCAGTAACAGAGTCCTGGGGATACCTGAACAGACCGAGGGAGGCAAGACTGAAGCCTTCCTGGAACGCTGGATACGCACCAAACTATGTCTCAAGGGACTCTTGGACATGTTTGCAGTGGAAAGGGCACACAGAGCATTGGTCCCCCCGCCCCCGCCTCTGGGGGCTCCCACCAGGGCAATAATTACGAAAATTCTGAACGACAGAGACTGCATCCTCAGAGCAGCAAGAGAGGCGTTGGCCTTATGCTATGAAAATAGCAAGATAGCTATATACCCCGACTATACCAGGCAAATCCAGGAGCAAAGAAAAACCTTCTTAGGAGTGAAGCAGATGCTCTGCGAATTGCACCTGCAGTATATGCTGCTTTACCCCGACAAGTTGAAGGTGATAGCGCTGGGAAAGGCCCACTTCTTCGAAACCCCGGACGAGGTTTGGGAGTGGTCGGAGTTCCGGGGGGAGGCTTTTCCCACCCGGGAGTGACGCGGCAGCCAGATTGGTTGGGGAACGCGCCTGGCCAGGGGGCCCCCGGGCAACTGGCGCAGACGGAGTTTTGCAGACTGAAAAGAGGATTACAGTGGGGGATGACGGCACCATGCAAGTGCAAACCCCAGACCAGCAGATTTCCTCCCCTCGGGCGGTGGGGCATGGCCCAGCCTCAGAGGCTGTTCCCGCAACGCTACACTTGACAGATGAAGTGGTTCCTGACACTATTCAGGACTCAGACCTACCCACGCAGGGCACTGGATGATACTAAGAACTGGTCGAGATCGCTGAACAACTGTGGGAGGCTGAATAGAATAGACACACTATGATTTACTCAACTGTCAACACATTGTATGCACAGTGGGATCCTCAGTTGTGAGAAAGAGAGGGGGGGGCGGAGGGGCACTAAGGGGGGGAGGGAGGAGAGAGTTTGTGCCAACCCAAAAGAAGCTCGGGAACACTACGGACTTAAGCGCAAACACTAACGGCTTGGGAACCCTGAGAAGCATGTTCCTCATCATTGGAGGCCCTTGCTGGTTATCTCACACGGGTCCAATCGCTTGATCAGGACGGGAGGCCAGAAACGGGAAGTTTTCAGGGTCCTGTTTGGGATGTGGGGGATGCTGTGCACGTCCTGGCACAAGCGTGGGAAGGGCTTAACGGTTTGCACTGTTGCAGGTCATTTGCCTGTGGGAGAGGGTGGGGGGTTTTGGGGTATGTTTACATAACCCGTTATTAGTTGGTCCATGCAGCATCTGATGGGTGGGATCATATCGCATGACTGCGACCTAGGGGGTACTATGGCAGAGCATTACCATGGCAATCGGGACTAAGTTCATCAGCTGGAATGTGAGGGGGTTGGGCACATGCACCAAGCTATACAGGGTTCTCTCGTTCCTGCATAGACACCACATATCTGTGGCGTGCTTACAAGAAACCCACCTTGACGTGGGGGCCCAGCGACTGGCTAGAAAATGGAGGGGGTTGATCTTCCATTCCTCATACTCTACCTACGCAAGAGGCGTGCTGGTATGGGTGGCCCCGGGTACCCCCGGGTACCCCCTATGCACTCCAATACATGGAAGCCTACATTAACAGCAGATACATCCTACTCAGAGCTAAACTAGATGGCCTGGACATAGTAATCCTGAATACATACGCCCCAAATGTAGACGATCCTGACTTCTACCAGTCCATGCAGGCCCCAGATCTGGGTGCCCCGATACTCTGGATGGGGGACTTTAATTGTGTCCTGGACCCTGACCTGGATAGATACCCTCCTTGCCAAGGTATGAAGCCACGAATGATTGAGAGGCTTCAGGAGGTGATGGGAAATCTGGGAATACGAGACATTTGGAGTGACAGACACCCCACTCAGAAGTTATACACGTGCTACCCCCTTCCCCCCACACACACACACAACACACATGTAGGCTCGATAGGGTCCTGGTTTCGACAGTAGGTGCCGATTCAGATGTGGAGGTGACCCATCAGGCCCGCTTCCTATCCGACCACTCCCCTGTCACTTGTACGGTCCATTGGGGACACCCTGCGCACCTCCCAAGAACTTGGCGGATGCCGGCCGACATACTGGAAGACGCGCTTGGTAGGGAGCACATAGCGGGTGTCCTGGACGATTATATGACAATCAACTGGGAAGAGGCAAACATCTCTAAGGCCACAAAATGGGAGGCTCTAAAAGCGGTGACGCAGGGGGCTTGTCTGAGTTTAACATGTGTGATCCGTAGACAGCGGCAACGCGGCCTTGAAGGAATTGGCATTGGCGGTAGCGCAAATTGGGGGCGGGGCGGATCCCGCACCTGAGCCTCGACAATGGGAGATACGAAAGCGCATCAGTGATATCTGGGACAGGTTAGATAAATTTACACTCGCCCAATACAAACAGCGTTTGCACTGGGAAGGAGACAAATCCAACCAGGTACTGGCTTGGATCCTCCGTAGGGAGCTGACCCCTGCCCCAATAGCTGCGCTCTGCACACCCACCGGTGCGGTGGATCACACCAGGGCTGCAATCTTACAAGAGCTGCAGCGACATCTCCAGACAGTGTACGCCGCAAATCTAGCTATCAGTAAAGACTGCTATGTCCATACTTGCAGACCACAAATCTGACACAGCTCCCTGCACAAGCCATAGAGGAGCTGGAGGCCCCACTTACCGCAGAAGAAATACAGACAGCGTTATCAATGCTCCCAGGAGCGAAATCCCCAGGTGGGGATGGATTTCCGCCTGAGTTTTACCGAGCATATGCCACAACGGTTACTGGTGCGCTGATGCAGGTCTATGGGGAGGCCTTTGACAAAGGAATCCTCCCCCCTACTTTGAGACAGGGCGAAATTTGTATGGTATTGAAACCGGGCAGGGACAGCTGCGACCCTTCCTCCTATCGCCCAATCACCATGATAAACTCAGACGCGCGAAAATATTAAGCAAACCTCTGGCCTCTCACCTTGGACCCCAGATGCCCCACCTCGTACATGGGGACCAATAGGGTTTTATTCTGGGCCGCAATACCAGCATGAACCTGCGCCGCCTAACTCACATTTTGCATGAAGTAAAATACCGGGAGAAGAAGATGGCGCTCGTGTCGCTAGATCTGACCAAGGCCTTTGACACGGTCGATTGGGGTCATCTCCAAGAGGTCCTTAAAGCAATGGGGTTTGGGTCCCACTTCCGCCACTGGGTTAAAGTATTGTATACCAAGCTGAGTGCACGGGTAAGGCTGGGTGGAGCTCGGTCTGAGGAATGGGTCTTGGGGCAAGGCACACGTCAGGGGTGCCTGCTCTCGCCCCTCCACTTTGCCCTGGCCATTGAGCCCTTGGCGGTGAGGATGCGGGCGGAGATGGAGTGATGGGGTATCTGGGTGGGAGACACGACACGTGATCTTCATCTATGTGGACGATGCCCTTTTCTATGTGTCGTCTCATAGGGAGGCAGTACCCAGGCTCCTGCAGCACCTGGAACGGTTTGGTGAAGTATCTGGACTGCGCCTCAACCGTAAAAAGTCCCTGATTTTCCCCCTGGCGCGCATGGCCACTTTGCCGTTGGAAGGTCTCCCAAATCTATAACTCAGATGGGAGCGAGCACACTTACGGTACCTCGGGGTCCAGATTGCGCTAGACAACGTCCAGTTAATAGCCTTAAACCTAGACAAGGTCTTGGAAGCCCTGAGACGCTCCGACGTTCTTAAATACTTTGCCGCTTTCCTTAATGGGTAGACTAGTTGTGTCCAAAATGGTGATGCTGCCTAGATACCTCTACGCGCTCCAGAACTCTCTCTGCCAAATCCCGACACGGATTTTCAAGCAGCTGAACACTATCCTAGTTGCAGCAGGGTGGCCCTCATGACCCTGACACGTAGATATGAAGAGGCGGGGGAGGGGAGGCCACACGATTGGATTTATATTATTTTGCCACCCAGCTACAGCATGCGTGACGCTGGCTGGAGGAAAGAGACAATTAGGAAAAACGACTTCTAGCTGGCCGAGTAGACCCAGAGGTACTCCCAGTAGCGCTGATGCAGGGGAAGGGGATCTTCCATATATAGTATGCCAAACCACAAACATATGGCAACAGTACGTAGAAACTGTGCTGCACCATGCTCCCTTTCACAGAGAGCTTCCCATACGGATTTTGGCCCCAGTCAGGGATATGGGCGCCCACATGTCATTCCATGCGTGGAGAGATGGCGGATGTGAAGTCCTTGCAGACCTCTATCTGAGCAAGACCTTCATAATGTATGAGAAAGCCTGTGAAAGCTTCATCCTAGGTCAGGGTCACTACCTACAATATATGGGTATCCTAGAGGTGGCAAGAATTACCTGGCCCAAGTACCCTGATATTCCGCAGCCGACAAGTACTTTGGACCTGCTGTTCACATGCGGGTCCGGGCGCAGGATGATATCGCTCCTTTCTAAAGCCATGAGACTAGATTCTAGGGCTCAGCCCCCGTGCTCCAGAGTAGCGTGGGAGAGGGACCTTAATATACACATAGCGGATAGGGTCTGGGCGGACGTGTGCACGCTCACGCGAACAGTTTCTTGCAATGCAAGGTTTAAACTGTCCACTCCAATTTTTTACACCGTACCCATCTCACACCGGTGAAACTCTGATGTATTTTACAACACAACGCTGACACGTGTCCTAGGTGCGGGATGGGGAGGCGGATTTTCTGCACCTTGCCTGGGCATGTCCTGAGTTGCGGCAGTTTTGGTCACAAGTGGTACATAAGGTCAGTACAAGTACTGGTCTCCCCATAAGGGAGGAGCCAATCCAATGTCTCTTGGCTCACATACAAAAGCCCAAGAAATGGAAAATGGCATATAAACTGCTGCGGCTGATGATGGTCCTGGCCAGACGCAGGGTGGCCGTAACTTGGATGGGGCAGAGATGCCCGGACTTACCAAAATGGCTAAGGGATGTGAGAGAGTGGGCCCTTGCGGAAGAAATGCATATGAAACTACATCAGTAAGATGACAAGCTCCAGACAGATCTCACTGAATGGTGTGAACTGTGCAATACTGCCATTAACTCAGAAGAATCAGAGACTGAACAGAATGATAATGAACCTAGTGAGTGAAACTGAGGCAGATGAGCATGAACGGGTAGAGTAGGAGGAGCGTGCAGCTTAGAATGAGTGCTCGCCGCCTTAATTACTGATTAATATGTGGATGCCTGTGTAGTGCCCCTCACTGTCACTTGTAATATTGTATAAGAACAAAAATGTAAGCCAAGGAACTTACAACTGTTGTGCATTCAATGACTACACATTAACGCCTGCTGCAATTCATTTGTTGTAAAAAAAAAAAAAAACATTAAAAATAAATATAAAAAAAAATATATATATATATATATATATATATATATATATATATATATATATATATATATTAACATTGCTAGGATCTTTTACTCCAGCCAAGATTTATTGTCGCAATTTGACTGTTACACCCCAGGAAAGTGTTTTGTGTAAGGTTTTAAAACCCAGATTCCAAGGGCATACAAGGTTATCTTATATTTGTCAGTATGAAGGCCTACAGGACAGGTTTCTGATTGAGTTACTGGAGAAAGAGGGGGTGTAATTAGGAAACAGCAAGGGAATCAAAAAAGCAGCCAGGCGTTTGAATTTACAAACAGATTGGAAAAAAGCTGTAAAATGGCTTTCCCTGATCCTTAATGATTGTACAAGTGAACACGAACACTTGCGCCAACACACAAAAGTCTAACATGTCTTTAATGCAAGAATAGCCAGGAAGCATTCAGAATAAACAGGACAATTGTCTATTCAATGGAGCAGAGATTCACACTCAATCCTCTGGAGCAGGTAATGCTCAAATCAATACATTTTGGTGCTACATTTATCCACTTTTCTCAATGCAATTGAATGGAAGCAAGAGCACGTGGTACAATTGAAACAGATAGACCCTAATGAATAGGGACCAGTTTCTTCTCGTGGGACGAATGCAAGAAGACCTTGACATAACAGATAAATGAGCCAACACGAGCTGGCACTAGGTTCTTTCTGAAATCCTCGCTTCAATGCGCCAACTTCAGAACAAGGCTACTCTTACGAGAAGGGTTCAATTAAAATGTGCAGTGTACAACATTGAAAAACAAGACGAGAACTCATGTGATTTGGGTCTCGATGTGCAATAAGGCTAAGGCTTTAGTGGGCTTCAAGCAGGTACAAAAACGAAATAGCAATTGATTAAAAAATGTAACAGTACATTTTAAGAGATATAGGCATTTGGATTTCTTTTTATTTTTGTGAATGGTTTTATGGGGGTTATGCAATAAAACAGATATACAACATGGCTGTAATGACAAGAACCATAGATCATGGTAGATTGAATTGGTAGGGAAAGTAAACCTCAGGTAATGGAGAATTGGAAACCTAAAAGAGAAAACATTGTGATGAACTGGGAAGGGTACCTCAGAGCAGGTAAGGGTAGGGAGCACCTGGTGAACACAAGAGATACCTACATTATTGTGTCCGTTGCTGGGGAACTGGAAGTGTGAACCTGATGGCAAGGTAAAATAAGAAGTATGTGAGATGCAAAACCCAAAAGAATTTAGAGGAGATGCCCAAACTTTTTGTGGAAACTGGTAGGGATAATGAGGAGTTTACCTGGCCGAAACTGATGACACCCTGAAGACACAGGGCTAAGGTGAAGCGGAGGAGGGTACCTCCGCATCGGGGGAGGAGAATACTCCCATGGTGTAAGGGCAGGGTTATGGGTACAAGACACCTTTGGGCTGGGTCACCACGAATGCAGTGAGAAGGTCATCCCATATGTGAGCAATTGGACGCTGTCGCATGCCCTTAGCCTTTACCCTCTGGAGCACCACAGATTCTGCTCTAGCCTGGGTTGTCAGGGGACAATGCCAGGCCAAGGTGGAAGGTTGTGGACTTTTCCAATTCTTTGTGATAGCGCATTTTTTGCAGTGATCAGAGCTAGGTCATAAAATTGAGTGGCCATCTTCCGTTTTTTAGAGAGTTTCTAAATAGCCAATGCTGCTACTTCCCACGACTCCACCCATGGCAAGTGAGTGATTGACGCCATTTCTTCTGACACTTCCCTCCAGTACGAGCATAAACAGAAACAGTCCCAAATCATATGTTTGACATCCGCTATCAGCGACTTGCATCTGGAGCTTCTGTCAATGGCCACAGGGAAATTTCTGTGTAGACATTTGGGGGAAAGATAAGCTCTATGTAGGACATAGAATAGGATACATTTAAACTGGGCATTTTGAGAAATATATTGGGGGTATTTAAGAGCACTCTTTGACATGAAGCACCTTATTGAATTCTTTCTCCCAGGACTCTGTCAGCGTAAGGAGGGGAGTTTGGGAATGGGTGACCAGGGCCCTGAAAAGCCATGCTATACGTTTGTGTCCTTCTCCCATTGTGTGAAGGGTGTGGATCAGTTGATGAGTAATAGACTCCGAGTCCCCCACTATCCCAGTGACCTGAGGGGGCGCAACGGATAGGGGTCTATTTATTACTAACACTAATGTAGACCAACGTGCTTGATCACATGCACTTTGGCCTTTTTAAACACATTAATATGATTAAGTAGCCGGATAGCTACAGCTCAGGCAGTGGGCCCCAGCCAGAGGTTTGATGCAGGTCCGTAAGCAGGAAACGATGAGCAGTCATCTCAGGGAGTTGCAGCACACTTGCTCTGGGAGGAGTGGATCCACGTTGCCAGACCACAACACTTAACAGCGGTGTTGGTGAAGAGCAAAACTTGGTAGGGGCAGTGCCACTGGGGCTGGTGAGCCGTGTTCCTCAGCGGGACCTGGGTGTAGATCCAGTCGCCGGGCTGGAGGGACCACTTGGTAACTCAGGTAAGGCATCTTTAATGGTTTGAAGGGGAAAGAAGAAATGTGTGTGTGAAAAGGACGCTGAAAAGTTCTTTTGATATCTTCACAATCACAACCACTGTTGTATGACAAAACTAAAGCTGGTTTTGACAATGGGCGGAGATGAAGTGCTTTGTGTAGACTCCGAGATCAGGAGTTATTAGTAGCAGCATTAACAATTTTTCTTATTAACTTGCGTAACCACCCACTGGAGATGATGAGCAGATGTTCTAGCGTACACAGGTAGAAGAAGCATGGGGGAGGCTTGCTACCATAGGTCCTTAAGTCTGACTTGGGTGGTGAGTAGGGTGGCCACCTCACCTCATCATGGACAGTCTTTCTAGTACTCAACATTTCACATACAAATCAATTAGTTGAATGGAAGCAAACCAAACCATCACCCAGAATGTATAAGGCTCACAAACATACTAACCCAAAACTGAAAATTGTGTTTGTAATGATATGGAGGTAGGTGATCACCCTAGTGCTGAGAAAAGGTTAGTTAATTATGCGACAACCTTGTTCACACACGATCACAGAGGGATGTTTTTGCCTAATACCATGAACTTCTTTAACTTTGACTTAGAACAGAAGCAAAATGGATGTAGACAGCACAGGCACAGCTTGACAAACAAGACTCACAGCCAATCCAAGTAGTCACTGTGTAGGTTCTAGTGTGGCGAGCTTAATTAGGAAAGCTAAATGTTTTGAGAAAGAACTAGTAAATATAGGAGTGGGAGAGCCAATGGAGTGCCGTGAGGATCCATACACCACCCTATTATTTACTACTTGTTTTACAAAAGCAGTGCGGCTGGGCTGGAAGGTAAGTGTGGCTCCTTTCAAATGACACGCAGATCTACAGCTTACACTGCAATAAAATATTCCGGCTACAAGGAGGGGTCCTCCCTCAGTGGCTGTGGAACACTATCTCACAGCTGCCTTCTAGATTTTCTCTACACCCTTCATCACTCAGGCATTGCACACGTTCACACCAGCTGCTTTCCTCAAAAAAAGTCTTATGTGCTGGAATAACGTACCTTCCAAGATACTTGGATTAAATATATACCCAATTTAATGGTAATGGAGTCTAATATACACAGGGACCACAACCGCGCCCTCTCTTTGGTGCATTTTATTTCCAATGCCTTGGCATGGAAGCTACCTGAAGTCAGATGTATTGACTTACAATTCAGACAAGGCGAGGGCAGACATGTTAGGATAAAAAAACACACCAGGTAGATACTTTTATAATATATTTATTAATGACTTTTCCTCAGAGGCAAAGACATTATTTTCCAAGTAAGATGGCCTGCAGAGCAGGCAACATAATGAAGAAGTACAAAGTTCCTGGAAATTTAAGAGTCCAGCTGAATGCAAAGACTATGTCAATGATCCGGTATTCCTTATTCGTTTGCCTAGTTGTCACAAGGTAGTTATCACAAAGACAGAGCCGGAAACTAATTTAAGCACAAGGTATTGCAGCAGACAAAACTGGGACGATTGATATAAATGGTGCGTATAGCCTTGCATCTACTTGTTATATGATATGAGAGGAAGCTTTTCATAGCTTTGTATTTATAGAATAAAACAGTATTTAACAGAGATTACACCCAGGCAGTGACTGGGTGGGTTGCTTCAATCAAGGATAGTTATTATAGAAAGTGAACATGACGTTCATCAGAGGTTGCATTTATGAAGCCGGTACGAAGATTTGATAGCGCCTTCAGAGATCTTGTTCACTAGCAGTCATCGCCAATAGTAAATATTAAACCTTGTGCTTCTAGAAAGTCAGAAACCCGTAATCCATTGCAAAACAGAAGACTAAAGTCTATTAAAACAAACATGACCACAGGCATGTTACTCACAGAGAACTGTGGAAAGGAAAGAGCTGCATTATCCATCTTAAAAAGGAGAATTCAAGCACTGATCTGACATTTTAAAAGAACCTCTGGGAAAGTTTTGCAATTTATTGGCTGTACTTCATTGGGACAGAATATTAATATTTAAGAGATTTAACAGTAAGTAGTTCCAAAGTTGTGGAATGAAATGGAAGATGTATCAAATAATTTGCTACGGAAATTCAACCAGACCACTAGCCAGAACAATGGCAGTTACAGGCTAATATATCAAATATGGCGGAGCTAGTAACACATCAATGGGGGTATTCCTATTGGAGGAGATTGAAAAAGGAATCAGAGGGAGCTTTCATTCAGCAAAGATGGGAGCGAGTGGAATGGGTGCTGCCAGTCAAGATCAGCGTTCAGTCAAATGTTTTGATGGTATTGACAATTACTATAGGCATCACAGCTGGCTTCATTGGACGGATATATGTGTATATCAGGTGGACCTCAAACTGTGGCTAATAAAAAATTTCAAGTAAGAAGTTGAAGAAAAATCAATCATACGCTCAAATACAACCGGTTGGCTAAATGTAAATGCCTGTAGATTTGTGTGCATGAGTAAATTAGTGGGAAAGAATGTGGCTACATTAAGACATTATGAGTGTTGATTTGCTGTAGCGCTAAACTAAAACAAAGTTACTTTTCTTTATTCTTTTGATATCCTTTAATAAATTGACTTTGAACATAAAAGTGCTATAAAGGATCAATATTACAAACATGCAGTATCACATCAATTTCCTATTGGTCAGGAATTCTACTTTCTTGAAACACGATATCCGAGTACTGCAAGGAAAAAATGTAAAACAGTGCCCTTTTGTGGATTTTGTTTCATTTGGTTTATTTTCATATTTTGTTTTGAAAGCTCGTGGTGACGTCCAGACCGAAGAAGTGACTACTTCTGTCGTCCATCATGTGGAAACGCACACAGCTGTAACAGTGATTGCCTGAAGGTTCCCAGTCACTGCCCACTGACTGCTCAAGAGAAGCCTGACGAAAAAAACATTAAAAACACAAAACAGCTCTGCCATGTATTTGTTTGGAGTAGACTGTCTTTTTGCAAGCTTCAACAAAATTGCACATTTACCAAGTTATGCTGCTGACTCTAATATTTAATAAAGCATGTTATGAAAGTAGAAACATTCCATCATTCTGCTGTTTATCAAACAGTAAATAGTTAATAGAAACTCTGTAATGTTGGCATCACATCCTGTGTGTTTATTAATATTTGTGTACCTTTTAATTTAATGTTTTGCTTATCTCATTGTAGCCGCATGTTTTGGGGTACAACCTGGGATAGTGCCAGGCCTGTTGTCTTAGGAGTAAGAGTCCATTCTGAGGGGTGTTTCAGCATAACCTAATCACAGCCTTCTGCTGACAATCCTCTTGGGCATACCCCTTCGTGATGTGACAGTGATGTAGCTTTCTGGTGTGGCCAGCCAGGGGAGTGGAATGGAGGCTAATGGTATATGTACCAGCAATGAGGGCACCATTTCGCCACTCAACCAGTTCAATGGCAGGCGTGATGCGTCTCTCCAAACACTACAGGAATAGAAAATTAGATTTATAACATTTGGTAACTTCCGGTAGAGAGGGAGGAACTGGATTAAACACCTACCAATGGAGATGGAGAGCATACATGCATGTATGTGAATACAGGCCCCTGTACTCTGACTGCCACTGGGAATAATGTAATTCACAAACTGCCCAAAACCAGCTGCTCTGCACCCAATTTGTCGGAAGGTCTTTGAAACACACTAACCAGTGATGAGCTTGAGAGCGGATACGTTGCCTCCCAGCGACAGGCTGCTCGACATAGAAAGCTATCCTATTAGTGCTCACAACGTTATCAGTGAAGATACTGATTGGAGATGCACTGTGGGGTGATGGGTACAAGAGCTGTGATGCTCTGTGGTGCAGACTCAACCTGCTGTTTAGAAGTAAGCTGAGTAAAGACAGACTGTAAAAAGGTGAAACCAAGGATGAGCTGCGCAATCTCAGTGATTTAGGGCCTGATTAGGAGTTTGGCGGAGTGGGGCGGCAAGCCACCGCCCCACTCCCACACCGCCTAACTCCACCGCCAACCGCCCGTGAAATTACAAGTTGTAATCTGGGCAGGAGCTTCTTCGGCGGCTGGCTCACGGTGCTGCCTTTCAAAGGCTCATAGGAGAGCCTTAGAAAGGCAGCGCCGTGGGACCGCCACAGCTCGCTCCAGCATGGCCTGGACTGCAGGAACTGGGGCTGCAGAAACACAGGGGGGGCACATCATATGCTCCCCCTGCATGCACCCCCTGTGCACCGAAGCACCAGGGGGCCCTGTAGGGCCCCCATAGTTTCCTCACCGCCATGAAAAGGAGGGCAGTGAGGAAACTCATAATATGCTTGGCGGTGCAGCAGCTGCACCGTCAGCATGTTATGGCCTCAGACCACTGCAAGAGCAGCCCGGGATCAAGGATCCCGGTGGTAGCAGCAGTCCTGTGGAAGTCCCTCCGCCGTACTCGTAATATGGCGGGTGGACCGCCACCACGGGCTATTTTTCCAACCTAGTAGCTGAGCCCTAAACACATTCTGGACAGACTGCAAGATTTGGGATCCGTCTTTCAAACAATAGGATCCATTAATGTAGTTTGCTAAATGCAACCCCCTCCCCCTTCACAACAAAACCTTTGTAGTCTGAACTCTCACATTGTCTTTTAAATGTGTATCCCTGGGGTACAACAAATTAATCAAAACTTTTGGCAACTTATAGCAAACTCATTGTCCAGATACTGCTATGAGGTGCTAGCAGCGTGGTATAGACTGATGAATGGTAAATCCATACCACTGACAAGAATTTAATTATTGCCTATTCAATTTAAAGTAAAGTGCTTCTCTTCATATGTGGTCCCTGAACTCTCTCTTCCTAGCACTGCTTTCAGTGCTAAGAGCTTCACTTTCCGTCATGGTCTTCAGAGAGGACTTTCTGACACAGTGCGTCAAGGATTCTTTTTGCCTATCTTACGCTATTTACAGAGCCAGTGTGCTCAGTGTGGGCCAAAAAGCTAATAGCAAACTAATAGTAACCAATGACCCTAGTTCTAAAGTTCAGATGAATTAGCAAAGCACTGCTGGCTGGAGTAGCTGTGTGCTTTTTAAGGACAGGTCGGTCAGTCATTCATTCATTCTAGCCCCATATGTCTCGGGAAGCAAGTACGCAGAGCAAGTCCATATGTCTCTTTCTACTGTTTTACATTTAGTTTGTAGATTCCTTCAACAAAAGCCTATTCGTAGCCAGGATTATGAATTGGTGCCTCGCTCTTGCAGAGGGATTTGGTACGGAACGATGACCCCTTTTTGAAGACCAATTTCAGGTGTACTGGTGGCGGTCGGACGTTTTTGGAATAAACATCCTCTGTAAGGCTTGAAAAAGCTACTCTTCGTTTTCAACCCATGAAATCAACATTCTGTGGGCACATGAGCTCTGAGGGTGCATTTTGCTGTGTTGTTAGAGACGAGCTCTGTGTGACGTGTGTTGCCATATAACTCAGCACTTAGCCAGAGCCCCCTCCTCCTGAGCTGCGAGTAGACTGCCTGTAATTACAGATGATTCTAGTCCAGTAAGCTGTCATTTTATCTCTTTCGAGGAACAAGAACAGATCACTTCAAATGGGGATTTCATTACCTCTAAATTGTAGCTCTACTATGGTTGTTCAAACTTCAGAGTTTTACTTTTGTTGGCTGACTCGAATTAACCATGGCTCTATGCTGTATGCTTTGACGGTTTCTTGCTTCCATTAAACGTAAGGATGTTTTTGCAACACTTTTTGCGTCTTACAATGTGTTCGCTTCTTTATCGACTGCAGCATAATCAAAACTGCCCCTCAACAGGGCCATCTTCACGTATTCTATCTTTGCTTATCTTTGTCAAACCAGAATTCTTTAAACTCTCCAATACTACCCTCAGTGTGGCATCCTGACTAGCCACCTCAGGATTCCACTGTCAGCGTATTCAAAGGCCTTCCAAAATATGCTGCCTGATGCGCAGGTAAAGCGCAGCTGTGGTGGCCAACTCAAATGGCATTCTGTGAAATTTAAATGCACTTAGACGTATAATAAAGAAATAAGAGTTCTCAACTTAGGATGAAAGCCTGTTTGGGGGGTAGGCATAAGATAGATGTATGCAGTTAAAACAGCTGGCATCACCTAACTAGGCTTAGCATTTTGTTGATGCACTCAAATATTGATGCTAAGATCTCTTCTCTTGGACCCACGTACATGCGGAGGACTCATCACCTGCTCTGGTGGCTGAATCTAGGGGGGACAACTATTCTGCGGATTCAACAGCTGCAGTCATACCTGTTCCATGAGTCTGTTCAACTCTTTTATGGGTTCCTTCATAAGGTGTGGGACATGATGTGCTTTCAGTGCTAATGAGAGAGCTCCCTTTTTAGGTCTCGCCTGAGCCAGCGCGCATGCGCTGTTCTGCGAGGCTTCTAGTAAGGACTTCCAACTCGGACGTGTGTTTTTTTTTTGTTGCTCACACGCTATTGGCCTTTGCATGAGTCTTTCTAAGAAAGACAGCACGCAATTGGCCAAAGGCGGGTGCATGTCCCGCCTTCTCTCTCCCCTGGCCTAGGGAGCGAGCAGCGGCCCCGCACTGTGCCTGCTGCATTCCTTAAATTCTTTGCAGTGCGCGCGCACCACTCGCGGGCTTTTGGAATGTCACCACTAACCTTGCCTCTCGACACAGAGCTTCCTGTAGTCAGTGCCAGGTTGTGTTTATTGCTTTCAACATCCGCCATCGCTCTCACATGTCAGCCTCACTTGTTTCCTGTGAAACCTGCTGTCGCTGTTCGGGGTGCCATGTCAGCCTCACTTGTTTCCTGTGAAACCTGCTGTCGCTGTTCGGGGTGCCTTTGAAGTCAGCCGGTTGGTTAATTACATGTTGTCTTCAGCTGTCTCCTTTGACATCCGGAGTACAAGTGAAATGACTTTGTTCTCGATGCCAAGAGACAGGAAAACTATCTAAATATGTGTTCACTGGCGATGCTTTGTGAGCACTTAGAATCCTCAAGCGAGACGCACTCTAACAGGAGAGAGAAGTGTCAGACCAACAAAAGCGATTATTTCTGTCCTCGTGCCCCTTAAAGTATCACCACGCACTTTTATGTTCCAACATAGCAGAGTGGCCTAAAATTGGCGACTAGAGGACTAGATATTATATTGAAAAAGGTTTGTCATACTTTTTCTATAAATAGGTTCCAAATGATTGATTGTCTTTCAATACTATACTTATGTTATGTGTCTTATTATGAAGGCATTTTTAAAAAGTCGGGCTTTCAAAGTTCTCTAAAAAATGGAAAAAAAATAAATCAAAGCGTTGGTGCAAGAGCAAAGTTATATTTTCTATGACAGAATCAAATACATACACACGTTTTGGGACTCTACAAGTCTTTCACTATGACGTCGTTTGAGAGCTCTAATATTTATTTCACTCTGTCTTGTGTCTAATTCACTTATACAGGGACCACAGCTGTTTTTAGATCTCACCTACCAGTTCCATTTTAGCTGTCTGTAGGCGAATTGCTATTGTAGGCAATATAAACAAGCATTGGCATAGCCAATAGGTCTCGCCTTTGGGACCTTATAAGTGTTTAGCCATGCAACAGTTGATGTTGTTGCACCAAGGATATTGTGCTGGATAACTAAACACTTATAAGGTCCCAAAGGCGAGACCTATTGGCTATGCCAATGCTTGTTAATTTGATCCTGTTAGTTCATCAGGAAATACTTCAGGAAATTCAGCACATATTTCTACTTTACTAATGGAACCTTTCGACAAATAGCAGGTTCCGCTTCAGTAGGGTCGAGTGCCTCTGATATACTCCCTCCCCCCCAGGCCCAATAGCAACTCTCCAGAATGTACCCCGATTGACCAAATGTTTTCTTGAAGGCACCACAATGAATCAGTGTCTAAGGCAAGAAGGAATGTGTCACAACTCAATCATTCCACTAATTCCTCCCTCTAAGCAATTCATATGTATTACCATATTTACTGCTGGTTTCTTGCAGACTCAAGCATAGTGTCCTCTTTTATCACATTTCCTACAAAGCGGAATTTCATGCAAAGCATGTGAGAGTGATCTAAATGACCAATATTCCCACAGTGAAAATAAATATTTCAATTTCATATACTGAATAATAACTATCTGTTCGTTTGCATGTACTTAACTGCTACACTTTCATCATTCTCTTGCTGTCTCTCACTGCAGACTGCTAGCTCAATGGGTGTTTTGCATTTCTCAACATTCTGCTCAAAAACCCCGGTGTCCCCCACTCACATATATTAATTAGATCGGCATCCAAGTACAGCTGCGCAACGCAACACCTTCTCAATTTTTCATCGCAAGCGGTCAAAGAATCTGTGCCTCCCAAAAAGTAGAATGATTTTCCCTACACAATTTTCTGCCGGTTTTCCCTCGGTTACCTGGCATACATCTTCGCATTCACCTCCAGCCACTTCATCTTATGGTTCTGCCAGATTTTCGTACACCTTTCTACCTAGACTGCGCAGAAACACGTGTTCTTCAAGCAAAAAGATGAATTCCTACCTCCCCACAGCAATATGGTTTCACTCTGTTTTGCCTTCTCCCCCACCCCCTCCCACGGTAAAATTGGTTCACCCATCTCATCCAATAACGAGGTGGTTGGGATAAGCTAGCAGTAGACAAACAACAGGGGAACCTTGCACTTGCTGGAGTTAAAAGTTAAAACCCTACGAGGTAATTGGTCCTGCAGCTGATAAATAACCCTGATAACAAATATTTATCCCAGTGTGGAGGAAAGTTAAATTGTGTTGCTGCACACACAGTCATTTTTGATGGCAGAGCACTGCACATTCCGAGACAGTCCTTCTTCAGTGTTGTCATTCTGAACTTCTTTCCCAGGCGGCGGAGGAGAATGGAGGCGGGAGCCAGGTGGCACTGAAGAGAGCGGATACGGTCTGGTGAATGTACGCTGACAACTGCAGTCTTTATATCAATATGCTAGCACGACGTGCCCAGCGCACCCAAGTGAGTTGGTTTGATCTCGCAGGGGCGGCTCTTTCATTTGAGCGGATGAGCATCCCTCCACAAGCCCCAGAGCTAAAAAATAAAACGGCAATAAAGTTTATTACCGTTTTTAGATCTCGCCTGGCGTTAGTAGCGCGCATGCGCTGCTCTCGCCATGCGAGGGCCTTTTGGAACCAATACGGATTCCAGATGTGCACGCGGACGGACAGAAGATGTGCACGCGGGGCCTGGATGCTTTACTCGCGGCGTGAGACGGACGCACTATATTTTTCACACTGGCGGCGCTTTCACTTGTTGTTGCTTGCTGCCCTCTGTTGGAGGAAGCTGTGTTGCCCAGCTGACATTTTTAAGTCATTTCTTTGATTAGAATTCTGAAATATGTCAAATGGTTAAATTTTCATTTCTGAGTTCCGAATTCTGTTCAGCGCCAGGGATGTTAACAACTCTCTCTGGAACACAATTAATTTGGTCAGAGGTGAACTTGACTCTTGTATTAAAATGATACTCTACCTCTGTGAAGGCAGACTTCTCCCCTCTCAAAATGTATGACTTCCTCGGAAAGTTACTTGTGATCATTATTGGGGTGCCACATTTTCTTACTACACAAGCGACCAAGGTGCTGCATTATTCGGATGTGGTTGCTTTAACAAGGGAGCCAGGCAGTGGTGCCTGTCGAAGGTGGACACTCGTGCACTAGAGCCACGGTGCTGCACAGCTCTGGAGTAGGCACCAGTGCACGGATTCACGTTGGTGCACTGCCCTTATGGTGAAACTAGTGCACGAGAGTCAGGGTGCTGCACCGATCTGCAGTGGACACTAGGGCACCGATCTGCAGTGGACACCAGGCACCGATCTGCAGTGCACACTAGTGCACCGGTCTGCAGTGGACACTAGGGCACCGGTGACAGGGTACTAAAATGCTCCGTGGTGGGCATTAGTGCGCGGAAGCCACGTGCAGCACTACTTTGGGGTGGACACTAGAGCACGGAGTGAGGTTGCTGCACTGCTCTGAAGTTGACATTTGTGCACCAGAACAGGGTGCCGGACTATTCTGGGGTGGATACTTGTGCACGGGAGCTGGGGTACTGATTCATGAGTGGTAGGAAGTAGTGCACGGACGACGCATACAGCATTACCGTGTGGCTGACATTAGTGCACCGGACCAGGGTGCCGGGCTGGTCTGAGGTGGATATGTGTGCACGGAAACCAGGGTGCTGACTGCTGTTCGGTGAGCATTATTGCACGGGGTTGAGCACGCCGAACTGCCGTGGTCACTAGTGCAAGTGAGGCAGCCTCCTGTACAACTTCGGAGTGAGCACTGGTGCACGGGAGCCAGGGGGTTGCTCCGCTCTGGGGTGAGCACCAGTGCACGAGAATCTAGGAGGTGCACCGTCCTGGTTGGATACTTGTGCACAGAAGACGGAGGTGTCGGTCTTCCATCGGCTGTGCAAGGATGAAGGTCCAGGGACTGTGTCTAATCCTCCTCGCTCTTCCTCTCATCGCTAAGGCGTCTGGAGGAGGTGAGTCCATAGGGAACACGTCGGGGTGCCTCAGTCTTTCCAGGGTGAACTCTTCCCCCTCCATCCCTCCAGTAACTCTCACCTCTCGGCTCTTTCGAGACTGCCCCTTTGTACATCTTCCTGGCTTCTCGCATGCTTCCTCCCAGCCCCCCCTCCCTCTCTCCTACCCCACACTGCACCACTCTACTTGTTCTACTGGGGTGCCTCCTGTCTTTTTATATGTCCCCTTGTCGCAGACCGTCTCCTGCCTCTTTCTCTACATCTCTCCTTTTTTCAGGCTGTTTCTCCACAACTCCCTTTTATCTTATTTTCTTTTGTCTCTTTCTCTCTCTCTCCCCATCTCTCGGTTTCTCTCACCCTCTTCCTTCATCTCTAGATTTGCCTTTCTCTCGCCTCTCGCTCTCCCGTTATGTGGTTCTCTCACCCTCTTTCTACATCTTCCCCTCTCTCGCACTATCCCGCCCCTTCTTTCTCCTCTTTTTTGCTCTTTGTAATCTTCTCTGTCGCTTTTTATCTCTTCCTCCTCGTTCTCTCGCTCTTTCGTTCCCTCCCCATTCACTTCTCCCCCCTCTCTCGTCTCCTTCTCGCGGCCTCTCTGTTTTCTTTCTCTTGCTGTCCTTTGCTCTATCCATTTGATTCTTTCCCTCCTCTCGTTTTCTCTCTACCCCCTCTATTTTCCTTCTATTTCTCCTTCCTCTCCCCCGCCTGTTATTTTCATTATTGTTTTGAGCTCCGTGAAGTCGCACCTATGAACGAGCGATTTTAAACTCTCCTTATCTCCAGTGAAACCAGAGCGCATGCGACGTTGTGCTTTCTCGCCCCTCTCGTTCAGCCTTGTCATTCTTTTTTCACAACAAACACCCGTAATGACTCTGCCCCCAGACAAAACAAGCATTTGCAATGCAATAGGTCTCGCTTTTGTGAGAGTTTAAGCTATTGGCATTGTACATGACAATGCCTTTTATTTATGTTTTAAAAACCAAAACATAAATAAAAGGCATTGCCATTTACAATGCCAATAGCTCAAACTCGCGTAAATGCGAGACCTATTGCATTGCAAATGCTTGTATTTTTCAGCAACCCGTCCTGAACTAAGTGTCAGGACAGGGCGGGGCCAGTGCTGCCGAATGGCAGCAGCAGAGAGGAATGCTGTGCGCTTTAAAATGCGCATGTCTCTTGGGCCGGCCAGCCAGACATGCACATTTTAAAGTTCTCTAACCCAAGTTAGAGAAAGCGCAGGCCTCAAGTGCTCTTAGCAGCGCTGAGAGAGGCCGCTCTATCCAATACTGGCGCTGCTTTTATGCTGTGAAAGCAGCGCAAGGATTGGGTAGTGCAGTTTCCTGCTTCGGGAGCTTCCTGGAAGACACCCGAGGAAGGAGGACGTCGCGCTACCAAGGTAAGTGAATGTATGTTATTTTTTTTTTGTGCCCACACCACCCACGCCAGCCCTTCAAGCCAGCCGCCACTGTTGATCTCTGAAAGGGTCATATGTACAGAGTCAGAAGTAGCTCCGGTATACACTGTAGAGTAGGGGGCTATTGCAAAGCTGTGAGCAGGGGCATGCACAACCTCAAACCGTTTATTGAACAAGAGCTACCTCTCACATGCGGAAGCACGTGCCACATAGCGAATATCAACATAAGGTGAATGGTATAAAACTGTAGTACGCAACCATCTGGTTGACAAGTTCACATAAGCTTATGGTTCCAAATGGTACAGCAGATGAAGGCAGGATGAGAGGGGTGCCTTGTACAATCGTGCATACTCTAGTGTAAAGAATGCCACTTGACACATGCTGCGTACAGTGAATATCAGCATTTAACAAAAAGAAACAGGCCATACGTAATTAAAAGCCTGTTAAAAGCAGATGGTAATGCTGATTAAAAGGATGTTATGAATATAGACTAGTGTAGGGTACCAACAAGTACTGTACCTGACATGCAGGGGCGGCTCCTCCATTTGAGCGGAGGAGTGTCGCCCCACAAGCTCCAGAGCTGAAAAATAAAACGATTATACAGTTTATTTATTACAGTTTTATTTTTCAGCAACCCATCCTGAACTACTTGTCAGGACAGCTGAGTGGCAGCAGCAGGGAGGAATGCTGTGCGCTTTAAAATGTGCATGTATCTTTGGCCGGCCGTCTTTGGCCATCCAGTCAGACATGTGCATTTTAAAGTTCTCTATCCTAGCTGGGTTAGAGAAAGCGTAGGCCTCCAGTGCTCTTAGGAGCACTGAGAGGCCGCTCTATCCAATCCTGGTGTTGCTTTCATGCTGTGAAAATAGCGCCAGGATTGGGTAGTGTAGTTTCTTGCAATGAGCTTCCTGGAAGACACCCGAGGGAGGAGGACGTCTCCCTACCAAGGTAAGTGAATTTATGTCTTTTTTTGTGCCCCTCCCCCCCACCATACCACCCTCGGTACAAGCCAGCCGCCACTGTTGACATGTCAACACTATCCTTAAAATGATCCTCATTTATCACTTCTGCAAAGGTCTCCAGTAAATGTCTATGTTCTATGTACCTCTCAAAGGGTAGGCCTCAAATCTACCTCTCTATGTTTGGGCTCAACAAACACAACCATGCATGTTTACAAATATGCTCATTAAGGTATTTTCTTTAAAAAACGATAGCATTTGAGCAAAACACGCATCTGCCTGATATGACCTCTCTGAAGTTTGTAACGGCTTGGTGCAACTTTGATATATACGGTAAGGCAAATACTCCATTTGAAGGGTCGAAAAACATGCTTTTTCTAAAGGCTAAACCAAAGCTGCAATGTACACAGGGACATGCAGATAGAGGCGGGCGAGCCAGAGGTCTGGCTCGGCTCTTCGAACCCGTACACAATCAGAGCCCTGAAAATGTTTTCTATGTAAATCATACAACAAACATCACATAAAATATGATAAAGTCTCTTCAAAATTTAAAAAAAAACTATTTCTCTAATATGCGGAAACTTTGACATTGATACGTCACGTTATAGCACAGCGAAGTACTTATTAAAAGTGATAGTTTTTATACATGAACCATCAGTGAACTAAGAAGCAAGACGTGAACCCTGTACATGGCCAAATTATTGTAGAGCAACATTATAGTCTGTTAAATCAAACACAACATATTTGAAACTTCTTTCATAAGTGCTATTGAAGAAAAAAAAGTCATTTAGGTAAACTAAAATATTTGCCTAAGATCACACAGTTTGAGCGGGGAAGCTGTGATTCAACCAGGTTTTCTGGTTTATTTTGTACAAATGAGCCCCTAATTGGGTATCTATAGGTCTTTTTTTATATTAACACTTTGTTTTTACCGGTTTGTGCATGTTTCTACAATTTTTGTAATTGCGTGTACTCGACTGAAGGTATTGGAGCGCTTTAAATGAGCATTAGTCATATTACACACGATCACTTTCATGTTACTAACACTCTGAGATTAAGGGGTTTGCCCAGAATTACTGGATGTTGAGCCGACGCTGAGACGCAAACCTGGTTCCCTAGTTTCACAGTCGGCAGCTCTGGCCATAATGCCACGTCCTGGGTAGAGTCAGGGTGGCCAGGGTAGGAATGGCCTATATGGCAATCAGGCACTGCCCAAGAGGCTGGTTTCACAGATCTGTGTGTGGGACTTTTTTGGGGCCATTAGTGGGTCTGTTTTATTGTCTGTTGGGCCACTTTTTACTGCTGGTTTCTCGGATATTGCTACAAACAATGCCTACTGCAAGTACAAATGTATGCAGTCTCCCATAACTTGCAAGACACTTATCAAGCTTGTCTTTACAAGTTTAAAACTGCCCTGATTTGCATGTGGGCCTCTTTTTTTAAACTATCAGTTTTGTAAATGGGGGCCACTTTAATTTAGTGCCGGGGACTATTTTCTGTCTCAGTCCGACCCTGAGGGTGGCAGACATAATCCACATAAAATTTCAGCTCGGTTTGGACTAGAGGTTCCAACAGGACCTCAAGCTGAGCCAGAGCCAGGCTTGAGCCTGGCTCGAGCTCTCGGTGGCTCGCCCACCACTACATGCAGAGAGGATGCGTACATATTTGCCATTTGTAAGCAACTTAAGACCTATAGGCCTGCAAAGAGGTTGAACAGAAGCATGTTGTCACCAACAGCAACATCTCACAAACAGACACACAAAATATAAGTACATTATGTATTTGAACACATAAAATCTTAAATAGTAAAAAAAACTTTGACAGCCATTTGTACTACATTACAAGGATCTCACTTGATGGAACAGTTCTGCTGCAAAAAAATGAGGGGGCTAATTAATGTTTAGTCAAACCAACTAAATAATGCGGATTGTAAAAAAAATAGCATTACCATTACCCTGATATTAGAATGTGGTCAATAATTCAGAATCTGGCCATCACTGACATCATTTTCCACCACTTTGTGGTACTGCTCGCGCCATTAGATGACAATTCCAAGAATGCTTCGCAACTTGGGAGTTCCCAGCATTAATAGACTTGTCCCATGCTGCACATTCACTGATTGCTTATTCCAATTATCTGAGGTTTTTGCAAACTCATTGGATATAAATAATACATCAACCTCTTTATTTCATTACCTTCGTATGTGAAATGCTTACGACATACAAACCACAGTCACTCCCCGTTATACAGAAAAGATCTCCGGTTTAATGTTTTCCTGATAAATAGACTTATTTTTAAAAACATTGTACACAGAAAAGTCCTTAGGTGGAATATGCACTTTCAAACAGTGATTAGCACCAGGGCCGAGATGGGAACCCAAAGCTGTGCAGAATCGGCCGCCACCCTTCCAGCCTCCCGGGGAAACGCCCGTTTCCCGCTAGGGCCAGTCCGGCCCCGATCAGCACAGTCTCTTAACGCTCGCTTCTGCATTCATCAACGAGCTCTTCCCTTCATCTTTTTCCTCTTCATGGCTTTCCATTCCCCTTCCTGGGTAGAAAGGCTGTTGAAGAGCTCCTTCACCTTCCTCTTCCTCTCAGCATCCCTGCAAAGGCAATCATTTTATTTTAATTCCTATACATGGACAAAAACGCAAACCATTTTAAGACCTAATCCTTTCTTATTGGAATAAAAATATTAATGCCAACGGTGCCTCAGTGATAATTACCTTTTCGACAATATAGTAAGCACAGTCACCTATAAAAATACATTTATTGAACTACTCAATTGCTTAATTGATTGCAGGCCCTTAGGCTACGTCATAGTATCATATGCAGCCAGATAACATGCTTAAATACATGCAGAATAACCTCTCCAAAGATACTCCACATTTTCAGATTTACATGGGTTATCAGCATCCACACCCCAATTTAGAAATACATTTGTCTAAAATAAATAGTAAACAGTAAAATCTGATGGTTCCTTCCTATAAGTGTATGTCCTGGGAGGCAGGAGATTCATTAGCTGTACTGCCCTTAAATGGAACTGTCTTCCCCAAACTCTGAAATCCTCAACCGCTCTCTTAGCTTTTAGAAAGTTCTTAAAAACTTGGCTTTTCTCCAACTAGGTCTCTCCATTTCCATTGATCACAGATAGCGCCAAGATGCCTCCGGATACATGGTGCGCTTTACAAATTTGCTCAATATCAATATCAACGAACAGAAATCCCATTACCTTTCCATGACTTCAGAAATTTGCTGTCGGGCTAGGAACTGACTGTCTTTCCGGATTTCTCGCACGGCTCCTTTAAATTCACGTTTGTGTTTGTGAATCAATCTCTTCCTTTCACGCTCTTCTCGGCTGCTTCCTTGTTTTTTAGTGAAGTCTAGGCTGAAATGACAGCATCAGAGTAAATACAGAGCTAGAAGATTAAACAAAAGCAAAGCAGAACCAGATGTCAACTTGCGTCAACCTGAGGCGTTGTCCTGCTGGTCAGAGTAGAACATTTTAGCTCCAGTTTTAACATCACAGTAGCCATTTTTTGTACATTACAAATATTTCTGATGGGTATTGTGGAACCAACTTTAGCAAGGATAAACACTAAATACAGATTAGAAGAGAATGTTGAGTACTTAGGAATGCAATGCTCACATTAAACAATTACACCACTATAGGCGTAAAGGCTAAGAAGGGGTTCATATCTCATGACTTCTGTCCTTCGCACCCAAAATCTTTACTTTCACTAAGAAAAAGTAAAAATAATATTGCACTACTCTGTTACATGTTGCAATTAGGGGGCAACTGTACAGTGGCGGAGACTGTGCAATAGTTAGTGCTCCGTATTTCAACAGATGAAATGGGGTAATGTGCAACAGAGTGAACTGTGAGCATATACCTTATTCCTAGCTCAGATTCTCCACAATATTAGACAGCGGAGCCCTAACTACTCTACAAGACAAGCATTGCACGGGATATACCCCAGTATCCCTCAGCACATTACCGCTCACACTTGTTACCCACCATGTTCTGTGTTGTGCGATATATACCTTGGCTCTGGAAGCAATCTCCAAACGGGTTCCTATCAGCTAACATAGAGAACCTCTTCCTATTTGGCTAGGGGAGTGGCACAGAAGCCTTGAAACTGACAAACTGGTTTGACCTTGCTCAGTTTGTAGTGCTGCTAAGACCCCTCAAGAGCACAAGAGAGTGTGCATGTTTTATCAGTTTCAATAGCTGTAAGTTGCTAGGCCTCCATGTGGACTGAAGTATACAAAGTGGTGATGGAAGGAATGTTTGAATTAATATCAATCACTGGTAAATACTCAGGCCGCATCCCAGTACATCGTAATTTTGCACACCATACCACCTCAAGTTGGACCCAGCCAATGCAAATCAGTCTTCACCCAGCTCCAGTGGGCACAATCCAGCCCGAACTGCCAGGCCAGTACCCCCCTGAACCGCAAGATAAGCCACCCAAGACCAGTCGGTGTAGCGTGGTTCCAGTGACACGGTGCGCACAGCATCTAGGTCAGGGCATACCTGTCGCATGGATTGCTTGTATTCTAGTTCAAGGAGGCCCTGGCCTGGCAATTCAGGCTGGACTGTTACCACTGGAGCAGGGTCGAGACCGATTTGCATATCGGTGGGTCCAAAATGAGATGTTAGGATGTGCAAAATAGGGATGTTATGTTATGTTAACCCAACTTATATAGCGCAACAGATGCCTCAGCAAAGAGGCATCCCGGCGCTGCCAGCAGCAAGACATAGAGGCAAAAGCCTAAGCCAGGGGGAAGAGATAGGTTTTGATAGCCTTCCGAAACATCAAATAGTTGCCCAGACAGCGAATCTGGGAGGGGAGGGAGTTCCAAAGTTTAGCCGCTAGGCTGCGAAATGACCGTCCACCGGCACATACACGTTTCACCCGAGGGACGGTGACCAGGCATTGCCCCAAGGAGCGCAAAAGGCTGAGATGAATTGAAGCAATCCATCCATCACTTTTTTGTGCACTTCCGAGCCTCCACATGGAGGCATTTGCACTAGTTCTTTCAATCTAAACACAATTGTGTCGAAACACAAAGCAGAGGCTGGCAGGCTTTACGGTGAGGTCACTTACACTTCCATTATTTTTGGTGTATACAGTTTCAGAGGAACCGGTTTCTTCTTTTCAAATACTAATGCATCGTCACTTTTGTCTTTGCTCTGTATCTCTTGCAGCACATCCTGTATGGCATTCTGAAGAGGCAAATAAGTACATAGATAAACAAAAGAGTGACAGAAAAACACTGAGGAAATGTTTCAACCACCCACTCTTTAACTGGAATGATGATTATAGCAGTAGTTTATCTAGTTGGGGACTGAAGGGGAATTTTACATTTCTTCGCAATCAAACTTGCATTCAATTTTAACAGTTATTTTCCCCCAAAAGGATTAGTAGATATATACTTGCATTATAAGAAAGCTCTCTCTTGGTTCACTTCCTCAAGAATTAGACTGACTGAAGTAACTTCCAGGGCTCCGTTGCTTCCCATCTAGGTTTGCACTACACAAGTACCAAAACCTACAAGGTCTCAGAATAATGGATTTACCTGGGGGTTTAGTAAAGAGCTAAATGAACTATTCCCCTCGGACCAACAATAAATTCAGTTCCAATGTATGAAAGGCTAGTAGGTGAAAAAGAACTTTGTGTTTCGAGGTAATTAACCAACAGCAAGTGAGAGTTAATGTCAATCAATCAGCATTTGTATAGCGCCGCACTGTCACCCCTAAGGGTAAGTAGGTGCGACGTTTCCATCGAAGAGCCATATCTTGAGTTTCTTCCTGAAGTCCATGAGGGAGGGTGCTGTTCGAAGATGGATGGGTAGGTTGTTCCAGGGCTTGGTGGCGATGTAGGAGAGGGAGCGGCCCTGCTGCGGCTGTGATGAATGGGGGGGGGGGGGGTGCACACGGCTAGTGAGGAGGAGGGCAGGTGGAAGTTCAGTCGTTAGTTGATGTAGGTCGGTCCTTGATGTGGTAGTAAGAGCCACTGAATCTCACTGGCTCAACTAATAGGATTCACATAAGGTAACCATGCTATGTGCAAAACACAAACCCCTTTTAAGTTAGCTGGCCACTTGACCCCAAACTTTCCAACTATAGATTCTAAATGAAAATATGTTCAGGGTCATAAAGACGCAAGAATAAACATCTTCTGTGTCAAGGTGCGACTTATTGGCTGCAACCTGTCTATTCAACATCACTGATTCAACTGATTTATGATCGATATTTCACTACAACAGCTCACTTGGTTTGTCCCAAGCTTTATTGTAACAGAAGTGTAGTCACTATACGTTCTAGGAAGCCCGATCATAACTTGCTTGTCTGCAAGTACTCCATTAGAAATGTGGGTGTATGAATCTCTTCAACAGTCGGATGCAAATTCAGACTCGTGGGACAGAGGCTTACATTGTTCCCATTTTGTATTGTAGTAGCATTTACATAGCGCTACGTATCTCTCAGAGGCACTGAGGTGCTCTGGTGGACAGATAGCATGCTATCCCGTAGACTGTGCTTGGCTGGACAGATGTGGCTTCGTATTGTGGCCTCTATGGGAAGTGTTTCAGTTTTGCGTGATGCGTAGAACGGTGCTCTTATTGTGGCATTTAGTCAAGCGGAAAAAATAACGCCTGATTGAAGGATATGTGACTGCAGGTGTGGCCAACGGGGGAGCTATTTTAGTGTCATGTGACTGCTCCAACTGCTCTAAATCTACTATGAGTGTGCAGCTGTGCTTATGCTTGAGTGGAGTGAGGAAGACTGAGATATCTGCAAGTGGTTGTGCCCACCATCCTAATCATCTTTGTTTGGATGACTATCTTTACCCCCTCGAGATGTGACATGTGGAACAGATCAAGAACCTACATGATAATGCCAGATTTAAATACACTTCACCCACCTTTACTCCTTAACTCTCCGCATAATTCTGCAGTTTAATCAGCTTCAACAGGAATTAAACTAACTAAATGTACAGCCAAGAAGAGTCTGAATTTGCCCTGAATGTATCACTATTATGATTTTAATACCAAAAAGGTAGATGAGGGACACATAATAAAAGATATCTTGCACAATGAATACCTTTAACAGTACACAAGTGACAAAAGAAATTGCTTCGTTTTGGTTATACCATTCAGAAAGTCGAAAAGTGACCCGAAGCAGTCGGAGGAAGAGTTTATTCTACACCCGTTCTGGGCCTCTCTTCGGACTACAGTAAAACGGAGTAATGTGGATATTGCAACACTTTCAGCTTGAGGGCTCCATTCACAAGCCTTAGTATTAAATGTATCTTTCCTGTATTCCTAATCTTTCAACAGAAAATGTGTTTGGTAACCGACATCTTCTGGCGTGCTGAAGTTTGATACAGGTCAAGGAGTATTTTGTTAATGCTCTAGAAAGCAAGAAAAACCCAGTCATCAGGATACCTGACATAAGTATTAACCAATTTCGTAACTCATGTGGGGGGTTGTAACGGTAATATCACATACGCTTCATAGCTAATAATCTATCGGATGCATCCAGAAGTCTTTGGTTGCTAGACACTTGCGAGAACGGTCAGCAGAATCAATGAATGCACTGGGTCTTCCAAAAATCTCTGCAGAGGTTTAAAGTCTTAGGCAAACACAGAAATCATCTATTAATTGCAGGAGTGGTACCGCCTCTTCTCTTGGGCTTCAATATACTGTACTGTAATAAGGAATAGAATGGTCATTCGCCAAGGTTCCCACGTCTGGGAAGTAAGCAAAGTTGCAGAGCCAAAGATGCCATCCTCGGGGTGTGAGGGTGGATCGGAAGTTCAGCTTTGCTCACTTGAACCTTGCCTCGCCCACTTAAGGTGTCACATTCTCAACGCAATGTTGTCCAAAAACTCTCCAACATTCAGCTTGGGTGAGGTCTTCCACCAGCCCATATTGCCCGGCTCCCTGTCCCTGAAGACTTACTTCCTGGCCCAGTGAGAATAACCGAGGGAAAGCCTGAGCCGGCTGTGCCATTTTGACCCTTTTCCTAGCCAGTACCCCCATGGCCAGTTTCCACTATCCTTCAAAGCAGCTCTTGGTGGTGCGCATCACCTAACTAAAGAAGAAAAAAGATCGCTTCCAGAAATAGAGACAATGGACGGGTGTGGAACAGACGTAATGTATTCTTATAATTCTACATTATAGTAGAAAAGACACTGCAACTGTGAGTCCACGCTTCTAGAGTTCCTCACCAAGGAAAGTAAGTCATGAAGAAAGGATGCAACATATCTTGGCTTGACGCGTTTGGAATCTCTTGACACTTACATTTATGATTTAATTCCATCCCTTTTACATCTGATACTATTGTAAGTCTATCATAGTTCTCATTATTATTATTATTATTATTATATATTTCACACATTCTACTAGCACAGTTGGTCAGATTTGTAACTGAGGAAAGGCTGCATTGTGCAACGTGGTTGGTCAATCATTAGCATGGAGTGGTTTTTTTGTATTCTGTAAAGAGCGATTATAGCAGATACACCTCTAAAGCAGTTTATACATTTTTACCTGCAACTGGTTCGGTAACTCAGCAGACTGTAGTTTGTTAGTGAGGAGGGAGTTAATGGGCTGGAATATCTCCTTGAAGGCTGGCAACTCTCCATACAGACTAACACACCTCTGCACCAGATCCAAGCACAGTGCTATGCATGACAATCTATAAAGATAATAACGTTAATTCTAATAATGCTAATAACAACATGCAGACATCATACATAAAGATCTAGGAGGAACAGAATGAACAATACATAAAATACATATTAGTCATTCTAAATTAGTGTTCACACAACACTTAAAACACAAACACCACTACCTACATTTACTAAATCCCACTAAATATGCTAAATATACATATCTAGCTATCGCTGCAACGTATATACAAGGAAGTTAATCCGACCAACCCCTTTGTAGGGCTCCCTAAACAGGAGATTTATGTCTAGCACATTGAAAAGTACCACCACTCATTGCCACATATTTTCTCCTGCAATAAGAAAATTGTTCACTGCAGTAACACTATTTCTGATCTTTAATCTCCGTGAAGTCACGTTCACGTTATGTCCAATACAGTCGCATCAGAGGAAAAGCACATTTTTGATGAGGATAAATGGCTAATACAGACGCATAAACCCAACCTTTACCCACAGCCAGAATCCATCTGCAAGCACATTTACTGACTTCAAATCCTTTTACCTTTGCTTATTCTTCACTAAAACAAATAAACAGTTTGTCGACAGGGACTTGTGGAGCAAGAGGGGATAGAGACAAAAAGTCACTAGGGTGAGTTACCCTCACTTACTAGGTCTAGACTCCCTGCCTTGTTATAGATGTATGTGAATGTTTTGTAGACCCCAAGAGCCAGACAGGGGAGGCAGCAGTATGATTCCCATATGCATCATTGTCAAAACTCTAAGAGGAGAGGATATTACCCTTAAAGAGGATTAACAGCTTGAAACTTAAAATGTTTTAATGTGGACTGCACTTTCATGATGTGAAAAGCTACAATCCACGTTGAGCGACTTGGAAGAAAGCACTATTGTGGTATGGATAAGGGACATGGAAGACACACATTTTATGTTGGCACCTGGTCTCCTCCCCCAGGTTCTTCTTAACCACTGCATCCTCCACTTCGGCCTTCTGAAAGCATGCGATGGGTCGGTTTTCATCATAATGGAACTATTGTGTGGGGGCATGTCAATGCAGGGCCCCTGCCACCACTCACACCACTAAGGCTTGGTGCAGGAGGTGAGCAGCAGCAATATCTGCCTGCATCATCAGGGGATTGAGGTTCAGTGCCAGGAGAAGTACACCCACAAAGAAGCTGGGGGGCAGAAGCCCCCAAAGCACAAATATTCTCCCTACCCATACTTGGCTTCATGGAGAATCGGACCTCAGACATGGCCCTGGGCCAACCCCCAACACACTGACCTACGGGCAACAAGACACACATCCACAGTCCATACCATTATAGCTGGCACACACACTAATGGTACAAATCATAGAACCCTGGTACAACCAAAGTCTCTAGTCCCACCAGTGCTCACAATCAGGTTTGGCCCGTAATCAAACTCCCAATCACATTATGGTTTGGGGCAGGGGGGCCATAGGCATTCACTCCCCACCACTGAACATGCCAGATCCGGGCTAGATGGCACAGTGCCAACTCCCGCCTATTGCCAGTACAACTGTGGGCAGATAGCCTCCAAACATGGCGTCTAACCCCACCCTCCAACAACAAGCTACAGACATCGGAGACCCTCAATAATGACCTCTGCCGAACCCTATGGAGAAAATGTGTCTTGCAGCTGTCAATACTGGAGCAGTATGTGTGATACTTTTATATTTCTACTGCCCTTCCTGTACCTGCTGTTATTTTGACTGAAACATGCACTGCTGCGGACTATGCTGTGCCTCTTTGCGTGTGGGAGTATCTTGCACTGTCACATTTAGTAATGTACCTGTTTCACTGGGGTAAGCGGAGAGTAAATTGATTTTGCACAGAACCCCATTCTTTATGGCCATTTCTTGGAAGATGACCTATTCAAACTCCCCTAAATGCTTTAGCCTGTTTGCAATGTTGGAGTATAAGAAAATATTAGAAGCCAATGTCACTTGAGCTAGTCCAACATTATTATTTTTTTTTTTGAGACAGTTTGAAAATCACTGTTTTAAGACTATTTTAGTCTGCTAGTTTTCAGCTTATTTGTCAGCCTCCCAAGAGGTATCCACAATACTTGATGGAAACCAATTCTCTTCTTAGTCTCACACACAGCTGGAGTATGCATCTAAGGACTGTGTGAGGCCTACAATCTCTTTGTACCTTGTTTGTATGATATCACGTCCATGTATAATTTAAGCCCCATTATCAAGTTAGGCCATCTATCCACACAGAGCATGAAGTTAAAATGTATGAACCTATCCATTATTTTCTGGGACGTGTCAGTTTGTCCAATGGAATACAGACTAGTTACTTAAACAGAGTAGTGAGGCCAAGGTTAGTGATGGAATGCAACGTCGTTAGGGCAACTGAAGAGAATGGTTCAATCAGCATTCAGGACATTCTACTCAACAGCTAGCATCAATGCTCTGTTACTACAGCAAGCAGCTTGTACTACACCGAAGACTTTGAACTAATAAAGCAAGCATATTTATTAAAGGAACCTTATTCAGTTTCAATGACGATGCACACAGGTTACAAGATGCCAAGTGCCTACTTGTGGAGGTGAAACAAAGATGCAATACAAAAGTAAGACGTGGAATACCAGTGAGACAATATAGAGCAATCTGGTGTTAACACTATCACAGTGCCCAGGTTCTCTCTGATATTGGTGGCTTAATCCACCAACACCACAGATGAAGCAATGGCCAATCACGGGCTCCCCTACAGTTCTAGCCATGAGCGGCTTGAATTTACTTACCATTGTGTAGAACAGCCACTCTTCAACTGCTTATGCATTCAATAGATCGGTGTCAGAAGTCTCCAGAAGCTAATAGCTAGGCAAGTACCTCTGAAATTGTGCTCATCTTCAAACATTTCTCGGGAAATAATCGTCAGTGCCAGATTGTTCTCAAAATGTCGGTTGCAATGCAATATGCACCCATTCACATCATTGTTGTGGAAGCCAACACCAATCACAGATCTCACTCGCACCTTCAACAAGAAAGCACTGTATGGGACACAGTGACCTCTCTGAAAGCTTGAAGCTTCTGTGACAACTGCTTTGTCATTACACTGCTCCACCTAAAGTCCTAGCAATACAACACTTTTTCAAAACCTTTTATGTCAGGCCGCTTTTTGGTACCATTTTGCAACTAGAACTCTGGGTCAGTGCAGTGTACCTTACTGATGTGAACAGAGAAAAAGGTGTCCTTTAAGGGAAATTGATACAACGTTTCGGGCAAAAGCAGACACAGCACTTTCCACTCAGTAGTCAGAATTGTCCTGAAAGTCAAACTTTAGAATACATGTTTATTTAGGAAAGTGGATGTGATTTGAAAAGTAATCATATTCAAAGTACTTCACGTTATTTTAATTACACAAGAGTTTTAGATACCTGAAATGGTTCCGCCCTGTTTCACTACTTTCCATTACTTCAGTTACTGCATGGAGGGGTAACTTCTTTTTTTCCCATGTTTCAATATCATGCTTATTGGATACTATAAGCATTTCTGCATTTTTTCCCTGTGGTCTAAACGGATGAACCAGGGTATATCCTAAAATAAAAGATATGTTTTAGCAATCAATAGTATATGCCAACATTCATACCTTTAAAATGGGTTTCATTCGGAGAACACTAACCATTTCATTTCTTTTCTTATGCAATTTTGTTCCTTAGTTGCACACAAGTAAACAATACAAGCTCAAACTTTACTATAGACACTCTAAAAACAAATGTATTAATAATAACACAAACATTAAAAAAATATAGCTTTGGAAAAGAGATGGTCAAAATTACAGACAAACATGCAAAATTAAACAAAAAACAATGAAAATCTACAAACGTGTTTCAGATGGTTCATACGGTCTTTAAATTCAGTATTTCCCTTTTGATAAGAATAGATCAGTGTGCATGAAGGGTAGGAGCAAAGACTTTCTAACCTGGATTTCCAACAAAGGCCCTGAAATCCATGCCATGAGGCTTTCGGATCTTTTTGTAGGTTTCTTCTGGACAGCCGGGTATTAAAGAACTGAAATGTGTTAATTGACTTGGACCACCAGATCATCACGAAGACAGTCCATGCTTATGCCATCTCTTACTTTTAAGTTGCATATGTGCTTGTATGGGTTTTTTAATTATTTTGAAAACATTTTATTAAAACATGCTCAACATACAAAATTTACAGTCAAGATATGGCGAATATCAAGGTACATACATGGCAGTTGAAAAATGGCAATATCCCAAAGTATTAATCACAATCAGTAGGGGCACTTTAACAGCCCATCACACGTTATATGGCGGTCGCCCGGCTCCCATCCAGCGCACAGAGTCGTCGGTCCCCTTGGATCGTGATCCCTGCACATTCATACCCCCTGTAGGCTTGCAGGCTCCCCACACCTTTTCCCCTTCTTGGGGCAGCCCCTGCTTTGATAGACCACCTTTCCCGCCCTCTGGCAGCAATCTAGGTCAGACTTTCAATCCGTTAATCTGGACAGATCCGCACTTCCCCACGCTCTAGCTATGTTCCGTTTGGCCACCCAGCTGCCAGTAACAGCCAGATTTTCGGATATTTAGGTCAGCATTTCTCCCCCAACACCACCAGCAGGAGCCAATTTGCGTTCATAACAACCTTAAGTAACGTTATACGGGACATGACACCGGTCACCCCCTCCAGTACACCTGTACCACCGGGCATTCCCACAGAATATGACAAAATTTACCCTCCTGGCCACACACCCGGTGGCACGTTGATGTGGGCGTCCTCCCAATTTTAGCTAGTAGGGTCCTGGAGTAGTAGGATCAATGCAGAATTTGAAGCTAGACTGGGCGGAACCCAGTCCGTATTGCTATCTCACGTAGGCTCTGAATTGCTTTCCACCAGTCATTGTCCTATAAATCACCAAGATTCCCCACCTAGGCTGCCCTCATGGCCACTAGACGATCAGAGGAGTTGTTGACCAGTTTCCGGTAGATGATGAAAATCGCCTTATCTGGGATGTGTTCTGTAACTTGTCCCAGTTTCTTACACCTCTGATTACACTTTCATCTTTCACATTTCTCTCTCTTTATCACCTGCATGCCACTGCACTGGTCACACCTCTCTACAGCACAGTGTGACTTTCCCTCTAGTAATGTCCAGTGCTTCCTTGCTCTGTGGTTTCCTAGATCTTCTGCATGCCTGGGTTTAAGTGAGTTTCACATGAACCATGCACAATGCACTAGTGGGTGTTGTGCTCTCATGTCTAGGTGTAGGTTTATGCTCCCGATTTTAGCTGCTGGATGGGTGCATTTCACCATGGCTGTCCTTGTGTGTGCTTCATAGTCACAGCTGGAGTAAGCAGGTGCTGGGATGGGTTTGGCGTTGTGAAGCTGGTGCTGTTCATGGACTCACGATTTGGATTTTAAGACTCCTCATGGTTTTGTGAGCTGGTTCACAGTTTCACTTTTGTTGGCCCTGCACTGGGCTTGCAGATGGATGTTATACTCTATGGTGCGAGGCACACATTGCAGTTGAAGGCTATTAGCTTCTTGGGTTTAGGGCTGCGTGCTAGTGACCAGTATGCTGGTATTTTGAACAGTACATTGTGTTGTAAGCAGGGCTAAATACTTGATCGTAAGATGGCTATGGGGCAAAAGAGCTAGTACCACGTTTAGGATTTACCCATCTAAATATTCCTTGTTGCTTGAATACAGCTTTCGCAATGCGGTGGAGCATTTAGGCTGGACTTCACCGGTAACACCCATCCCAGATGGTACCTTTACAAATTCTTCCTTCTCAGCATGATACCCAACTCACTAGAACACTCGCATCAAACTGCACACAGGTCCTGATATACAGCTGATGTGCTGTGCTCAAGCAAGCTCATGGATTCCACCATGTATCTGAGCAGAGCAGCTCCAATGTGGGGCACTATAATTATGAGTGGCACTTAGTCAGTGAAAATTGGAGGAAGGAAAGAGGTTCGAATTTTTCCAACAAAAAGTGGTGATCCTGAATAAAAAAGGTGTTATGCAAAGAGAGGAACAGGGATTCTAGGGAACTGTCAATACTCAGAGGAGGCCGCATGTGATTTACTAGAAAAAGTTGTTAATAAAATATAAATTCTGAGAGACAATTTCACCCAAACTTATCAAAAAATGTAAGATGATTAGCATTTACTATTTGGTGGACACAAATTTATTTACAAAATTGCCTTTTACAGTTTTTTTTTTTAAAGATTTGAATGTCATTAATCTTGAAAGTTAGTTCTTACTCTGTCGGTTTTTCTACGAGGTTTGCATAGATCATTTCCTTTCACCCCCCTTTCCTTCCCTGTCCTTGCTCTTTTATTTTAATTTTGTGTTCTGGGATTTTGTTCCCAAAGCACAAGTTACTAACTTGTGTAACGATATATCTGTAAGAGACAGTAGTTAGTGACAGATTCCTTAACTTAGAATATCCCCAGGCGTCAGGCTGGATCCGGAAAGTTTTTGCGTAGCAGTACCCTTGCGCGTCGGTAGGCGTCGTCGTGCGGCTCCGCGTCCGTCGTCGTTATCGCCGGGATGACGTCGCGGGCAGTACTTAGACGCCGCCCCTGCGCGCTGGCGTCAGTTCTGTACACGACTTTCCGCGCCAGGAACGCAGAGCTATGCAAGAAGCTGACATAGGTGTCTGAAAAATACTAGGGCCCTGAAAGGGATGTCCTTAACCCTAGAAATCAGTTCGCAGAATGGGGAGTATGGGTGGGGCGGTAAGGAATCTGTCACTAACTACTGTCTCTTACAGATATATCGTTACACAAGTTAGTAACTTGTGCATCTGAAAGAGACACGTTAGTGACAGATTCCTTACCTTAGAATAGATACCCCAGCAATACCAACCCCAGTGGTGGGTCTGTGAACAAAGATCAGACAAGGAAGTCCCGGAGGACAGAACGGCCAAAGAAGCCGTCCCTCCGGACCTGACTGTCAAGGCAGTAATGCTTGGTAAACGTGTGCAGCGAGGCCCACGTAGCTGCCTGACAGATATCCTGCAGCGGAACACCGCGGCCTAGGGCCGTGGTAGCAGCCGTTGCCCTGGTGGAATGGGCACGCAGCCCAACAGGAGGCTCCTTCTTAGCCAAAGAATAGCAGGCTTTGATACACAAGGTGACCCAGCGGGAGATGGTTCTCTTGTGCACCGCCCGACCTTTTTGGCGCCCACGTAGCCAACAAAGAGCTGGTCATCCACCCGGAAGTGTTGTGTGCGGTTGATATAAAAGGAAAGCGCACGTTTTGGGTCCAGACGGTGGAGCCTCTCTTCCTCTCTGGAAGGATGTGGAGGCGGAAAGAAGGTGGGCAAAGTGATGGTCTGCCCAATATGGAAGGCAGTAACCACCTTTGGCAAGAAGGACGGACGCGTCCTAAGAACAACCTTGTCTGGATGGACAGACAGAAAGGGAGGTTTGCATGATAGAGCCTGGAGCTCACTCACCCGCCGAGTGGAGGTGATGGCCACCAGAAAGGCTGTCTTCAAAGTAAGAAGACGAAGAGGACAGTTATGTAGAGGCTCAAAGGGAGCGCACATTAAAAAGGTAAGAACCAAGTTTAAGTCCCACTGAGGCATGACAAACGGAACAGGAGGGAAGAGGTGTGTAATGCCTTTTAGAAACCTGTTAACAGGGGACTTAAAAAGAGAGGGCTGATCAGGGAGCCTGAGGAAGGACGATATTGCACAAAGATAGCCCTTGATGGTACCCAGGGCAGAGCCCTGTTGGGCCAGAGAAAGAAGGAACAGAAGAACCTCAGAAAGAGGGGCAGAGAGGGGATTCACAGCCTTTGCTGTGCACCATGCCACAAACTTATTCCACCTGCAGGCGTATACCACCTTAGTGGAGGGACGCCTGGCTGCCAGAATCACATCACAAACTTCGGGAGGCAAGTCGAAAGGAATCAACTGCCGCCGCTCAATCTCCACGCAAGCAGGTGGAGACTGGACAGGTTCGGGTGGAGGACCGTCCCCTGCTGCTGCGACAGAAGATCCTCCCGAAGAGGCAGACGGATCGGGGGATCGACGCTCATACTGAGTAGCTCGGGATACCAAACTCTTCGAGCCCAGTCCGGAGCCACAAGAATGACTTGGGCCCGGTCGCGCCGAATCTTCTTCAACACTCTGGGTAGAAGTGGTATAGGCGGAAAGGCGTACAACAGACCGCAACTCCACTCGCGGCGAAAAGCGTTGCCGAGCGAGTGCCGCCTTGGAAATTCCAACGCGCAGAACTGCTGACATTGCGCGTTCTCTTCGGTGGCGAACAGATCTAACCAAGGCTCTCCCCACTGCTGAAAGAGACCTTGCGCCACCTCCGAGTGAAGACGCCATTCGTGATCCATCATGCACCTGCGGCTGAGTTCGTCCGCCCTGGCGTTCAGGGAACCTGCCAGGTGTTGAACCATCAGGAATATGCCCTGATGTTCCAGCCATGTCCAAAGGCGCAGAGCCTCCTGACATAGGGTCCACGACCCTACCCCGCCTTGTTTGTTGCAGTACCACATGGCGGTGGTGTTGTCTGTGAACACCTGCACTACCTTCCCTTTGACAGAGGGAAGGAATGCCTTGAGTGCAAGTCGGATCGCCCGGAGCTCCAGAAGGTTGATATGGAGCCGGGACTCCGCCGGAGACCAGAGGCCTCTGATCTCCGCCTCTCCCATGTGACCGCCCCATCCCAGAAGGGACGCGTCCGTCACAACTGTGTGCTCTGGCTGGGGAAGGGAGAGGGATCTGCCCATGACCCATTGCCGGTTCGAGAGCCACCACTGCAACTGGTTTGCAGTCCCCTCCGAGATCTGGACGTGATCGGACAGGTTGCCCTGGTGCTGCGCCCACTGGAACTTCAGGTCCCACTGCAGAGCCCACATATACCATCTGGCATGATCAACCAGCAGGATGCAGGAGGCCATGAGGCCCAGCAGCCTCAGGGTCATCCGTACCGAAACCCAGGATAGAGGCTGAAAGATCGGAATCATAGCCTGAATATCCCGGACTCGCCGTTCGGGAGGATAGGCCCGAAACTGCGTTGTGTCCAGAACTGCTCCGATGAAAAGGAGCTGTGGAGAAGGAATCAGGTACGACTTCGGCACATTGATGGAGAACCCCAGCGAGTGCAGGAGTTCGGCCGTAGTCTGGAGGTGGGAGACGACTGCCTGGCACGAGGCCGCCTTCAGCAGCCAGTCGTCGAGGTAGGGGAAGACTGGAACCCCTGCCCAGCGCAGATGAGCTGCGACCACCGCCAACACTTTCGTGAACACCCGAGGGGCACTTGTGAGGCCAAAGGGGAGCACGGTGAATTGAAAATGCCCGAGGCCCACCATGAACCGCAGGTAACGCCGGCAGGACGGAGATGTGAAAATAAGCGTCCTGCAAGTCCAACGCTACCATCCAGTCTCCAGGGTCGAGGGCAGTCAAGACCTGAGCTAAGGTGAGCATCTTGAACTTCTCCTTCCGAAGGAAGCGATTGACGTTCCGGAGGTCCAAGATAGGACGCATGTCCTCCTTGTCCTTTTTGGGCACCAGAAAGTAGTGGGAGTAGCAACCACGTCCTACTTCTGGGGTCGGAACATGCTCGATGGCCCTCTTGGCCAAGAGGGCCGTGACTTCCTTCTGCAGAAGCACCAAGTGAGCCCCTGACATGCGGTGGAATTGAGGTGGCATGGCTGGGGGGGTGGTCTCGAAGGGGAGGGAGTAGCCCCTTTGGACAATGTCCAAGACCCACCTGTCCGAGGTGATGGCACGCAAGTGGTGAAGGTGATGGCGGACCCTGCCCCCTACTGGCGTGCTGTGAACCTGAAAAGAAGGACTAGGAGGGCTTGGAGGCCGCGGACGGGGCGGGGTTGGTGGCCTGACCCGCACGCTGGTTGCCCGATCCGCCACGGCGGAAGCCACGTCCTCGACCACGCGAAGACGCTTGCTGCGCGGGCCGGTGGCTGGGCAGCGGACGTGACTGGGCGCCCCTTCAGTGGCCACGAAAGGGGCGAAAAGCAGAGGTTAGCGGAGGGCGCACAGCAGAAAGGCCCAGGGACTTGGCAGTAGCCCGTGAGTCCTTAAAGCGCTCCAGCGCATGGTCTACTTTGGAACCAAAAAGACCGACTCCATCAAAGGGCATGTCCATGAGTGTATTCTGGACATCACCCGAGAAACCAGTTGTTCTCAGCCAGGCGTGGCGACGCAGCGCCACCGTCGTTGCAAGCGATCTGCCCAGCGAGTCGGCGGTATCAAGGCCACAACGGATGGTGTACTTTGCCGCATCCCTTCCTTCCGCAATGGTGCGGGAAAGCAGTGTCTGGACCTCCTCAGGACACTGGGGCAAAACGAGCGCCACCGAATCCCACAGAGAGTGGGAATATCGGCCCAAAAGGCAAGCGGTGTTGACTGACCGCAAGCCAGCACTGGAGGAAGAAAAGGCCTTCTTCCCAAATTGGTCCAGGCGTTTGGATTCCCTATCCGGAGGGGCGGTAGGGAAGGCGGTTTGGGAGGCAGAGGCTTGGACAACCAAGCTCTCGGGGGTGGGATGTTGAGAGAGAAACAAGGGGTCGCCCGGAGCAGGGCGATGGCGTCGGGCCACGTTCCTATCCACAGGAGCCCCTGTGGCGGGCTTAGACCAGGTGCCCAAAAGAACGTCAGACAGTGCATCATTAAACGGCAGCAATGGCTCCGAGGAGGTAGCTGCCGGCTAAAGCACTTCAGTCAGGAGGTTAGTCCTGACAGCCACTGTAGACAATTGGAGGTGTAAGGCTCCAGCTGCACTACGCAACACCGTTGCGAAATTTGCTCCCTCCTCCGTAGCCACGGAAGGAGGAGACAGCATGCCAGTGTCAGGAGAAGTGTCCAGACCACTGGCATCCCCAAGTTCCTCTGCCCAGTCCTGCTCATACTCACACTGCTGTGTGAGAGGGTCTTCCAACCCCTCCCAGCTCTCCTGGTCCTCCTCCGACAGAAAATAAGGAGGAGAGGGGACGTCAGGGACCCAAGGTCACATTGGCGCCGGCGTCGGGCGACGCCGGTCCAACGCCGCGTCCGGATCCGGAGAGAACCGGAGAACGACGCCGCCCGGAGCCCCGGGCGGCGTCAGGAACGGCACCGAGGACATCGGCGTCGGCAGAGGCGTAGTTAGGTCAACCGGCGTCGATGGGGGTTGCGGTACCACCGGAGCCGGGATCGAGGCCGGGGCCGAAGCCGGGAGCGAGGCTGGTGAGCCAGGCGGTGCCGGGACCGGAGTCGTCGGCGGCGCCGGGGCAACCCCATCAGGGCCCGCGGGCGCACCGGAGGGGCCTTGAGGCCTGAAGAGGCGGGCCATGGCCGACAGGAATTTCTGTATCTCGGCCGGAGTCGCCCCCGAACCCGGGAAGGACGGGTAATGCGGGGGCGGCTCCACAGGCACCTCCGGAGCCGCGGAGACTGTGCCGACAGGGGTCTCAGCCGAGTTGCGAGACCGGCGAGGCGAAGTCTTAGAGCGATGGTGCTTCTTAGACTTTTTGTGCTTCGACTTACCCGAAGAGTGCGAAGTCTTGGACTCCGATGACGGGCGAGGACTCCGCGACCGGCCCCTCGACCTCTCCCGTGACCGGGGCTTGGTGCGGCGCGGAGCAGACTGCCGGACCTCGAGTAGCTTTTGAGACCGCTCTCGCAAAGCCTTCGGGTGTAAGGCCCGGCAGTCGGAACACGACTTCGTGTCGTGGTCGTGGCCGAGACAGTAGAGACACTCTAAGTGCGGGTCTGTGATCGACATCATTCGACCACAAGCGTCGCATGGCTTGAAGCCGGGCATCCCTACCGACACCTCGGAGCCTAGATGACTCGAAGAAAAACAGTGAAAAAATCACCAAAAAGTTAGTCAAAAAATGACTAGGGCACTGCTCTTCCCGGATCTGCGCTTACTGGCGCGGAAAAAGAAGAACTGACGCCAGCGCGCAGGGGCGGCGTCTAAGTACTGCCCGCGACGTCATCCCGGCGATCACGACGCCGACGACGGACGCGGAGCCGCACGACGACGCCTACCGACGCGCAAGGGTACTGCTACGCAAAAACTTTCCGGATCCAGCCTGACGCCTGGGGATATTCTAAGGTAAGGAATCTGTCACTAACGTGTCTCTTTCAGATACCTATTTTTCCACGTTACTTCCTCATTCATTTATTTTTAATTAGATACCCTTGCAACCTCCCCATTTCAACCATTTTTTTAAAAATAAGTTCATTCTCCCTCCTTGCACCTCCATTTTCCCCTTTCTGTGTAGGCCCCTCCTCCGCACCATAATTTTTCCAACACACAATATATTTTCATTTAAAATTACTTGGGCTAAGTAGGTGTCTTGATTTAGTAAATTAGTGTTAATTTTTAAATGTACTTCAGGTTTATTTACTAATATTTTTGCCCAAATGACACTTCTATTAATTTGTTTTGCCCATAAATGGGTTTTTAATTATTTGAGGTCTCAGAATAGGTTTATATTATTCTGTTTTTCCACTCGTTTATATCCCATATTGGTAGGGCCGGTGATATTCAGATAAGTAAGCATAATTCCTGGTATCATTAACGATTCTTAGGATTATCCTGCAGCCATAGCATAGTCACTTTTTTGTAGTTACCGAAAAAATACACTGTTCCCCATTCCATTTGCACCCCCAAATCTCATTTTGACCCCTGCACCCAAGTTTTACAGTCACCAACTTGCTGTCCCCTAAACCACTATAAAGCATTCAGGAGCCTGCCCAGGTCCTTGGTAATCACTCTACCCTTTGCCTGGAATCCCGTACAATCTTCCCTTTGTGTTGGTAAGCTAATACCAGTTTTGCTAAAACCCAACATTAATAATGTTGGTTGTAACAATCTGCATTTGACCAACCAGGAATAGTGCAACATTAATATGCAATACATGGCATTGAAGAGCTAAACCTGGTATTGAGAAGAAGGGTTCCCCAAATCTAGACACATTTTTCCTGAGGGCAACTTCAGTACAGCAAAGCCTTTTATGGCAATGCCAGATCCCATTGAAACACCATAAGTCAGTATAGAACCCTAGCTTCCTAATAAGTTTGACATATATATTGTCCCACTTGCTTGCTCGGATAGAAGAGAGAGCACTGCTACATTCAAGTGGAAACCACATCAAATCCCCTTTCTGGATTCTCACAAACATTTGAGTTCTGAAAACTCCGGTTTGTATCTCACAATTGGGGTAAAATCTAAAACTCTAGTATCAGGTAACATAGGGCTCACAATAGCTCTTGACTCTGCTAAGGCTACTTATCACAACATCAGCACATCATTTCATTAGTTTCTCTTTTTTGTACTTAATTTCACCAATACAATCATCTTTTGGCTAGCAACTTGGTATCAGACATCCTCCTTAAAATCAATGTGCACCTCATTACTCCAAACATTTGTGTTCTTCCCAGCCCTAACAGGCTTCTTCCCATATTTTACATTGGCTTATTTTATTTCTTCTCCAAGATATTTAAATGTTCCCTTCTTTCTGGCATGCATCCACAAAGTTTCCAAGTACCTGTGGTCAATTAGTTTATTAAAAAATATATAATGGCTTCTGCAACTCCCATAAACTGCCATCTACTTTTATAACTTTTCCTTTTCTTCAAAACTCTTGAACTCAGCCTCCTACAATCAGGTTTCAGCCAAATACTCCATCAAGACTGCATTCACTTCTGTCCAATACAATCACATCTCCACTATCCTCTTCCCTATTGACTTAGCAGCAGTCTACACATTTACCTCAGTGAGACTCATCGACAACACTAGATTACTACTTCACCTTCTCAGACCATCCCTTACATTTCCTCTAGTGCTCCTTTTACTCCCTGAATGCTCACCTATCACTGGGAGTCCCTCAAGGATCAGCCTTGAATCCTTTTGCTTTACACCATCTGCCTCAGCGAAAACATCCCTCTTCTGGCTTTTCCTATCACCATCTATCCAAAGCAAGTAGCACTTCTCTTTTCCATCCTTCACCACGCCTTCAATTTGAATGTATTAGAGATGCCAGAAACTAGGTGTCCCTCAAGCTGAACTCCTCATATATTGTGTGGATTCCGTTGTCGGTACACTCTCTAATCTCCCTCCCAACTGACAGACACTCACTGAGAAGTTTTCCTGTGGTCCTGGGGCAGTCAAGGTTTACTAGCAGCATCTTTTATAAACCAATGGAAACAATGGGCCATATTAATACTGAAATCCAACCGGATAACTAAGTAACTCCCTTTGGCAACTTAATACTCTCTAGGTGATGCACAGACAAGTCTAACTATAAAAGGTGGCAAGGGTTAGAAACCTGGCTATAGTACGACAGCAAATAGCTCTCCATACATTCCTTATACAGTTATTTATAAATTTAAGAACATGTATACACCTTCCTGTTAAGAGTTGATATAACAGTTAAAACTAGAATCTGCAAAGAAACTCTGAATGAATTACCATCTTCTGAGGTCAAGATACAATTCTAAATGGTTTTACAGCTCCTATGGATACAATTCTAAATGGTTTTACAGCTCCTATGCACTATGTTATAATTATCTTTGAGCCTATGCCCAATATTATCCTGATGTGCTGCCCTTGGTCGACTTTGGTAGCTTTGGGCCTACAGTAGTTCTTGGGGAATTCCTCCAGCAAAGGATATAGACTAACCCAAATGATACAGGTAAACCAATTCTGGATCCACTTCTGGTACTGATCCAATCTTTGGTGCCAAAATGTACAACTAATAGTGCTGAAGCCTCAACTGCTGATTTTCCAGCACCCCAGAAAAATAAAAGGTGTCCCACAAAAATTCCTTGTGCTCAAAAACTCAAAACCCCAACAACGACCATAACCCAAGTAAAGTCACTGGTGGTGTCCCGAAGATCTGGTTCTTTCAGTCAATGGTAACAAGGAGTCTGGCTCTTCATTTAGGCAGGTAAGTTCTCCCTCTCGCCTCAGTTCATAGAAACAATCATTCACACTGGCTACATAGGCCCAGCATAGGAGGAGAGCAGCAACCCAACACAGAGTCCACTCCTGGCCAGATGTCCTTTCCGACAGGTGTATAGGCATCCAGTGCGTCCAGATGATTTACCAAGTACAGATGAATTGGGTCAGTAATCACTCTTCTCGTGACCAAACAAGGAGGCTAGAGTTAACCAGTAAGTCAGTTTTATTTAAAACATCAAACACTCCTCCAATACCGAAGTGCTTTTTCTGCTGTTGGTGGGGTTTGCTGGACTCTGCAGTCAGGAGTTACAGGTCAGTCCAAGTGGTACTGTTGAACTTAACTAGGCAGCAAGCAACAACATAGGAAGAGGGGACTAGTGAGTTTTACCCAAGAAGGAGAAACCCTACTCTAAATGGATTGCCAGCTTCCGCCACCCACCAGCAAAAAACACGTTTCAGGGAGGGGCATCACCTGAAGTAGTTTGTACAGATTGGTAGGTCCACCCAAGACAAAACTAGGCTGCTGATGGAGGACAACCAACTTACGCAGCATGCACACTGGTTCCAAATGGACCTCACCATTCAGAGTGCATGTGATACATGCACACAGCATCCACATATCCCACACAGGATGAAAGCAAGTTCCCTTTAGTATAATAGACTGGATGGGCCTTTACCCGGGGACAGCCAGTAAACTGTCTCACCATCAAGGGTGCAAGTAAAATAAAGCCCTGGATCCCTGCACTGTCATTCCTCTGTGACTACTGCACAGCCTCAGATTAAGGGCAGTAGCTACCCTCACTCCTAGTGGGGATAAACTTTGGTTGTACCCCAGCTCAGAGCATTGATCTGATGACAAACAGAAAGGTAAAAAGATTGAGCACTTGCAGTCGATTTAGATGACTGGAAACTTACTGGAGTAAAAATACAGGACTAACCAGATAAATAGACAAGGTAGGATGGCATTACTTTTACAAGCTATGGAGAGGAGTTTCATCTCAACTCTCACCTGTCCCTCCACCTAAAAGTTGGGTGTTTACATGGACTCCAGCATAGGGCTGTCATGCGTTAACAGAGTCACCATCAATGCCACCTGTACAAATAATGAATTTTTGCAAGATTCATTTTCACATTTTCTTTCACACTGGCAAATCCATTATGGCCATCCAGGTTATAAGTTGGTTCTACTATTGTAAGAGTTGCATAGTTAGCCTACCATAAGACTCCAATACAATTTATTCAAAATAAATCAACTGATCAACTCGGTCTACTGCATTTTGTCAACCCCAAACACCTTCACACTCACTTTCCCTTACCACTACCATGCTGATGTCCAGCACCTGGGGGGTACCTCTTGGGGATCAGGACTCACTCCAGCAGAGGCCAGCAGCAAGGCTCAGGCAGGTAGAGTTGGTGCTGGTCAGCTGGGCAGTTGCACAGAGGCCTTGGAAAGCTTGTTGTGTACCTGTAGCTCAAACAGGAGGACAGCCAACTGACCCTTGGAGTGACTTGGAGGAGCCTGGCTTCAAAGCAAGCCGCCCAGTCTTCCTTCTTCAGACAGCGGGCAGTCCTTCTTCTGAATCTTCCACAGGTCCACAGTGTTCTGATGAGAGGTTCTGAAGGTCCCACATTTATACCTAGTGCTAGCCTTTGTGTGGGGGTAATCCCCGCCCTACTCCCAAACTGGTTCTGGTCCTTTCTTCCCCTACACTCTGGGTTTGGCTCCAAACTGTCTAAAGGGAAAAAGGCAAAGGGAAGGACTGGTGTCGGATTCATTTTTGTGTTCTGCAAGTAGGGTCCTTTAACGTGGAATCAGGGCAGGGTACAGCTCCTACCCAGCCATCCTGACAGAAAGATCTACTCACTCTACACCAAGGTCTCTTTTGGTAGCTTTGGGCCTACGGTAGTTCGTGGGGAATTCCTCCAGCAAAGGATATAGACTAAGCCAAATGATACAGGTAAACCAATTCTGGATCCACTTCTGGTACTGATCCAATCTTTGGTGCCAAAATGTACAACTAATAGTGCTGAAGTCTCAACTGCTGATTTTCCAGCACCCCAGAAAAATAAAAGGTGTCCCACAAAAATTCCCTGTGCTCAAAAACTCAAAAAGGAATACACAACACACCTCAGGAGAGCCATTCACAGTCATGTGACCCTGGACACTTTCAGAAAGGCAAATTAAGTTAAGGCAGAAAAATGGCAACTTTCTTAAAGTGACGTTGGTGTTGTGCTGATGCTGAGATGGTGCGGCGCTGATGCTGAGATGTTGCGGCGCTGATGCTGAGGTGGTGGTGCTCGAGGGAGTGCCGAGTCACGCTGAGGGAGTGCCGAGTCACGCTGAGGGAGTGCAGAGTCACGCTGAGGGAGTGCAGAGTCACGCTGAGGGAGTGCAGAGTCACGCTGAGGGAGTGCAGAGTCACGCTGAGGGAGTGCAGAGTCACGCTGAGGGAGTGCAGAGTCACGCTGAGGGAGTGCAGAGTCACGCTGAGGGAGTGCAGAGTCACGCTGAGGGAGTGCAGAGTCACGCTGAGGGAGTGCAGAGTCACGCTGAGGGGGTGCAGAGTCACGCTGAGGGGGTGCAGAGTCACGCTGAGGGGGTGCAGAGTCACGCTGAGGGGGTGCCGAGCCACGCTGAGGGGGTGCCGAGCCACGCTGAGGGGGTGCCGAGCCACGCTGAGGGGGTGCCGAGCCACGCTGAGGGGTGCCGAGCCACGCTGAGGGGTGCCGAGCCACGCTGAGGGGGTGCCGAGCCACGCTGAGGGGGTGCCGAGCCACGCTGAGGGGGTGCCGAGCCACGCTGAGGGGGTGCCGAGCCACGCTGAGGGGGTGCCGAGTCACGCTGAGGGGGTGCCGAGTCACGCTGAGGGGGTGCCGAGTCACGCTGAGGGGGTGCCGAGTCACGCTGAGGGGGTGCCGAGTCACGCTGAGGGGGTGCCGAGTCACGCTGAGGGGGTGCCGAGTCATGCGAGTCATGCTGAGGAGGTGGTGCTGCGCTGGTGCTCAGGTGGTGCTGCGCTATTGCTCAGGTGGTGCTGAGCTGGTGCTCAGGTGGTGCTGAGTGATGCTGAGTTTGTGCTGTGCTGAGGTGGTGCTGCGCTGATGCTGAAGTGTTGCTGCATTGGTGCTGAAGTGGGGCTGTGCTGATGCGGAGTTGGGGTTGAGTTGGGGCTGCGCTGGGGCTGAGGTGGGGCTGCCCTGGGGCTGAGGTGGGGCTGCCCTGGGGCTGAGGTGGAGCTGCGCTGGGGATGAGGTGGAGCTGGGCTGAGGTGGAGCTGCGCTGGGGCTGAGGTGGAGCTGCGCTGGGGCTGAGCTGGTGGTGCGCTGGGGCTGAGCTGGTGGTGCGCTGGGGCTGAGCTGGTGGTGCGCTGGGGCTGAGCTGGTGGTGCGCTGGTGCTGCGCTGGGGCAGAGCTGGTGCTGCGCTGGGGCAGAGCTGGTGCTGCGCTGGGGCGGAGCTGGTGCTGCGCTGGGGCGGAGCTGGTGCTGCGCTGGGGCGGAGCTGGTGCTGCGCTGGGGCGGAGCTGGTGCTGCGCTGGGGCGGAGCTGGTGCTGCGCTGGGGCGGAGCTGGTGCTGCGCTGGGGCGGAGCTGGTGCTGCGCTGGGGCGGAGCTGGTGCTGCGCTGGGGCGGAGCTGGTGCTGCGCTGGGGCGGAGCTGGTGCTGCGCTGGGGCGGAGCTGGTGCTGCGCTGAGGTGTAGGTGGTGCTGCACTGGGGCTGAGATGCGGAGGCGGTGCTGTGCTAGTGTGGTGGTGGTGCTCAGGTGGTGTTGTGGTGGTGCTGCTGAAGTGGTGCTGATTGATGCTATCTGGTGCTGAAGTGGTGCTGCACTGTCTTCTTGAGGGATATACTGTTAAGCAACCTCACATTTCATGCCGAGATTGGAGAGCACGAGGAGACATCCCTTGATATTGGTTTTATTTAATCAACAATTAAAGCTGCTTCCATTTTCATAAAACGGAGCAATAACAGCATGTTTACCTCTGTAATCGTATCCAAATGATCACGCTGTTAAAAGCACAATGTAAATAGGTTGATTCTACTGTCGGCCGTCTTCTTAAACTACACTTCCACCACGTAAGTATATTTTTTAAGGTTTGGACATTTGAACTAATGAAACCAAAAATGCTATAGGATGAAATACAACACAGCCTCTGTATGAACAATTGCTCGTGAAACCGAAAACAGTGGAAAACAAGATAAGGACATGATTTGCAGCCCTCGGCTGAGCGCATTCGGAAAGCCAAACAAGCCAAGGCAAAAGAAAAAGTAGTGCGCTGAAACATACATGGTCGATAGTGAAGTAATCTATGTAACAGGGCCAGTCCCCAGGGCAAGACCAAAACAGCAAAAGGAGGGACAAATGTAAACTATTCACCAACAAAAACAGAGGAACTTCAAAAGGCACATAAAGGAACGAATGAAAAAGGATGGGCGTGCTGAAAGCCCATACATCAGTTACAGCATGTCTCGAGAGACTGCGCATGCTCTGCCTAGGCGAGACCTAAAAAAAGAAGAACATGAGAGTTGCGGGTCTGTTGCTGTGTGCTGGATGGCCGCTAGTAGGGATGTTGACCGCCTGTGAGGGAGTTTGGCACAGGGCCGGGCCACTCATGGGGGTGGTACACTGTGCTCAGGGGTTTGCGACAGGCCTAACCTCCCCCCCCCCAAAATGCAAAATTGCAAATATGAAATTACTTTATGTAAAAAAAAAAAAAACATAGTAACTCACTGAAAAAAACAAGGCTAAAGTGGAGTTAGTTAAGTATAGCTGACAATTACTCTGGTTTCTTTGGTTTTTCAGCGGTAGTGCTTTTTTACTGAATTTTGTAAAGTTTTTTTTAATACAAGTTAAAATCTTACTATCTTCCTCAGATATAACTCCACTGTAACCTTTTGTTTTTTCAGTTAAATCTTTTTTATTTTATCAGGTACACATAAAAATATACCATGCTGTTGTGCACAGTGTACTACACTATCCACAGCCATTGTTGAAGGAGAAACATCATGACCTACTCGAGCTCAAGTCATGTCCCACACTGCATATCTCAAGCAAATATCAATCACAGCACCCAATATCAAAAAAACTATTGAGAAAAACATATTTGTCTCAAGCATGATTTTTGTATAATATACATACCCAGTTCACCCTTCATAGGTACTGCAAGATGTAGGATTCCCAAGAGGAAATTAATGAGTTCAGGAGCAAACCTCTTTGAAAGAGACACATACTCAATAAAAATACAGCACAGAAACAAACCAGCTGCAACATCTTTAAGCGACATAACTGGACACTAAAAATAAATCGAGAAAAAAAACATCATGAGTTTGAGGATGGTATAAATGAAGTTAAAGTTTAAAAAACATGTTTTTAACAAGAAGAATTGCCTTAATGTACGAGTTACTTATCTTCGGTAACGATGTATCTGGTAGAGACGTTGTCTAGCCGCAGATTCCTTAACTTAGAATATCCCCAGGCGCCAGACTGGATCCGGAAAATTTTGCGCAGCAGTACCTCTGCGCGCCGGGGGGCAGCGCCGCCTGGCTCCGCCCTGACGTCGTCCCCGGACATGACGTCAGTGGAGCCATATAGGACCCTCCCGGCGCGCTGACGTCAGTTTTCTTCGGAGGAACTTTTCCGCGCTACAACGCAGAGCCCCCAGCAAAACTGTGAGAGTATGGGAACAGTGTGCGAATAAAAAAGAGAATTGGTGAGAAAGCACCATGAACGACAGTGAGAAGCACTGTCGACTGAAAGGTGTCGAAAAGGAAAGAGCAGAGCAATACTCTGAGAAGCCAATTCGCAAAAGCGAAGTGAATGTCACCCCTGAGGGAAATCGACCTACAAAAAGAAGACCGAGGCAGACGACAGAAAGTTTGCACCGGATGAAAGGAAATGAAGAGGGCAGAACAGTAAACTGAGAAGCAACCCCGCAAAAGCGAGAGAGTGCCCACTCCTGAGGCAAGACGGCAATAATGAGCCGAGAGCGACAGGCAAAAAGCACCCACCCATAGGATTAAGAAAAGAAAGAAAGAAATAGGGAGACCGTGTCCCCTGTGAGAGAATTATCGGTCGTAGGAACAGGCCCAAAAAGACGTGAACACTAATTGACTGCAGGAGCGTCAACAGAGAAGGCGGGTGGGAGGGTAGAGAACACCAGTAGGCACCATACTGGAAGAAACTGATGCGTAAAAACGCAGAAGGACACCTGAATCCACCGCCTCAGCATGAAAATGGGGGGGTGGGGGGGAGACAAGTAAACCAAAGGAAGAGGCCAACGGGGAGCAAGCCGAAAAAACGCCGCCCCGTAGAAGGACAAGCCACCCCAAAGGAGGCGAAAGCCGAAAACCCCACCTGAAAAGAACCTCGCAGATCGGGGAGGATGGGTGGGCGTTAAGGAATCTGCGGCTAGACAACGTCTCTACCAGATACATCGTTACCGAAGGTAAGTAACTCGTACATCTGATAGAGACATCTAGCCGCAGATTCCTTAACTTAGAATAGATACCAAAGCCATACCCCATTGGAGGCGGGTCTTCGACAGAACTCCCACTAAGTTCCCAAGGGAACAGAAGTGTCAACCAGCTGACTAAACACAGTGGGGACAGCGCTGCCAGAAAGGCCAACACCGGACCAGGATACTCCGGAGGAAGTGGCCAACAATGAGAGGCAAAAGGCATCAAAGACTGCCGAGGGCGGCAGAAAATCCCTGTTGGTCAACAGCGGAGAAAATGAGCACAAACCCAAAAGGGGGGATGTGGAATAAGAGTGGACACCTGCCGTAGCCGGAGAGGTACGAATGCAGGATGTGAGGGATCCACAGGATCCGATGGACCGTTGAAAGAGGAAAGGGTTAACTAGGGCACAAGGACGTACTGAGTCCGAGGGCCATGCATGACAGTGAAAGAAACACTGAGAGTGGGAACAGCAGCGGGAAGATGCTGACGACGCCCAAGATGAGTTAGTGTTACAAGAAACACAAGACCTGCCAATGCACCCGTTAAGCAAAAGGGCGGACAGCCCAAGGCAGAAAAGAACGGCAACAACCAGTGCCACGCACGTGGGTAACAGAAGTACACCAAGAAACCGGATGTACCGCCAGAACCACACCATGGAAGGAGAAGGCCCCATGAAGCACCACGAGCAAAAGCTGAGACACAAGAGGCGCATGACCAGGCGCATTATGTGAACGGCGCTCACGAAAAGTGAGGGACCAGACCTCGGCGACTACTCGGAGTAGTAAGCATGTGGGAGGCGTATGTGTGGGTAGCACACTGGTGAGAAAGAAAAAACACCAGAGCCCCAACAGCCACGCAGCAGCAGCACTGGGCAGAACAATGCCCAGAGCGAGAGCAACAGCCACCGACGGTGGAGCAGACCCATTGGCTATCGCGAGAGAGGCGAGGAGGCCAAGCCAGCCGTGATGTGTCCAGAATCACAGGATGTAGAGTCGACCCAGAGACCGGAACCTCGCGCTCCAGCTTGAAAATCGGCATCTAGCCGGGAGACCACATCAGCTCCCTTAACACGCCCCACGAGAGAACAATGCGCTGAGGAGAACGCCCCCGCTGAGAGCAGCAACCGCAGCCCGAAGGAAAGCACGACAACACCTGCGCGGAACGCAACAGGGGCATGAGAAACGGTGGCAGAGGAAGTGCCAAAGGCAAGGCACAAGACAAGGAAGATCAACCACGTCTGGAGCCAGAACGCCATCATGGAGAGCGAAGTCCACCAGGAAAGGGCTACGCAGCATGGACATAGCAGAGTAGAACGAGGCAACAGAAGTCACCAGAAAAAAACGTACCAGCCGGAGACACTAGGGAGCAGGCATGGTACGCCGATAGAACACAGAGGGAGAGTGCCGAGCTAAGTAGGAGTGCTCGGGGACAACGACAGGGCATTCCGATAGGGCGGCCACAGATGGAACAGCCGCAGCGAAGAACCATGAGGGGACGGGAAGGAGCAGAAAGCCCTTCCGTCCTGAAGAAAGGTATTGGGAAAAATGCAGGCCAGCAGCCGACACCCAACAAATGGCTCGCAAGAAGGCCCCTGAAGGGCCCGCAGCAGCAGCGTGCAAAACACACAGGCACAGCCGCAGGAGGACCGAGTGAAAAGGACCCCACAGAAGCGAACAAAGGCTACTGTCGGAGGAAGGCAGCTATACAATAGCAAACAAATACCCCACATAGGGTAAGTATCAACCCCAACCAGGGGCACCTCTGGAGTGGAAGCTCAAGACAGAGGACGTAAAAGTGGAACTTAGAAATCACAGGCTCTGAACACATAACCCGTGGAGGAAGGGTGCAACCTGAACCACCAGGTTATAGGAACTGAGAAGGATAAACAGCAAAACTGCTGCATAAATGAAAGAAAATACGGCGAGGAGCCGCCCAGGCCGTTCAGGCAGTACAGCATGAACCCGGCCCAACATGAAGTCAAGACAACAGAGCAGGGTGAGGACAAGGACCTCAACAGGAACAAAAACTACGAAAGGTTAGACAGAAGGCGGCGAACCGCAGAGTCCGCATGTGCGTCAAACAAGGACACACCATCAAAAGGCAAATCCCGGAGACTGTCACGGACATTGTCGGGGAAACCCCCGTCGCGCAGCCAGGCATGGCAGCGCAAGGCAACGGACCGCGCCATTGTCCTACCCACCGAATCGGTAGAATCAACGGCAGACCGAATCATAAACCGCGCCATCTCTCTGCCTTCGTGAATGAGACGAGCCATATCAGCTCGAGGACACTCAGGGAGGGTAGGCAAAAGACACTGCACGGAGTCCCAAAGGGCAGAAGAAGCCCTGGCAAAAACGCAAACTGTGTTGAGAGCACGTAATGCAGAACTAGCGGACGCAAAAATGCTGCGTCCACATGTCTCCAGCCAACTAGACTCCCTAGTAGGAAGCTGCAGTAGAGGCGGAGAAGAAGGCTGCATGGCGAAAGACACCTGCACCACGAGACCGTGAGCAGTAGGCTGAAGGGACAACAGGATGGGCCCGACGATGCCGATGCCCAACGGCCCCGTCGACAGCATCTCCTGAAGAGGGCCGCGCCCAAGACCCGAGAAGGGCGTCGAACAACAAGCCGCTAAAGGGCAGCAAGGGCTCAAGATCCACCGCACCTTGGTGGAGGAGATCCAACAACGGATCAGAGGACAAGAGGACAGAAGGAGGGTGCAAGTGCAAAACTGCTGCCGCCCTGCAAACACCCCGTAAAAACAAAGCACCAGCTTCAGTGGGCGTCCGGGGGGGGGTGACAAGAGCCCATCTGTAGGGGACGGTTGCAAACTAACATGTCCCCCAGCAGGAGGAAGAAGGGGCCACTGCCTCCATGGCGGTGGAGCCAACGGGCGTGGAGACAAGCCCAAGCACAGCGGTTCCGTGTCCTCTGGAAGCGGAGAGCCAATAGGTACCGGCGACCCTTCCGGCGTCGAACGACGCCGATCCGGCGTCGAAGCAACGGCGATCCGGCGTTGAAGCGACGTCGAGCCCCATGAGGGGCGACTCGGCTGGACGAGTGGGCGCCGACGTCTCCACCACCGAGAGGTGCGGAGAAAGTGCCTGAGGTCCAGGAGACGACAGGCAGAGTGCCGCCGGTGCCGATGTCGACGCAGGGAGCCGCGGGGACAAGGCAGAATGGCTCGGCGTGGGGCTGGAACGCCCATCGGGGTTGGAAACTGACGCCGGCACGACTCCGGAGCCGGAGTCGAGGCATTCGGCCGGTGCAGAGGGCGAACCCGCCGGCGGAGACCCGACCTGAATGCCTACCTCCACTGTGGGACCCGAAGGCGCACCAGGGAGTGGAGGTGACCCGAAGATGGAGTGCAGAGCCTGGTAATAGGCTTCCATCTGGGGCCGAGTCGCACCAGTACCCGGAAAGGGCGGGTAAAAGGAGGCCGACTCCGGGGGGCACGGTTCCGCGAAGGAGCAGGAACCATGGCCCCCACCGTCACGTGGAAGCGAGGACTTCGACTTCCGTGACTTGTGCTTACCTGCAGATCGACGTTCGCGGGATCGACTCCGGGAGCGGGCGCGGAGAGACGAACCCACCGGAGAACGTCGGGGAGACGCCGTGCGGGTCAACCGGGCGGCCAAGAGCTTCATCCGCCGCTCCCGCAGGGACTTCGAACGCATCTGCCGGCAAGCGTCACACTCCTCGGAGTCGTGGTGCGACCCAAGACACCACATGCAAATGGCGTGCGGGTCCGGCGCCGACATCTGACGCGAACAAGTCCCGCACAATTTAAAGCCCGAAGGCATCGCACACTGTTCCCCGACGCCAACGACGTCGAAAAAAGGGCCTGAATAAAAACAGGCCAGAGGAACAGCTGAATCCCGGATCCGCGTTGTAACGCGGAAAAGAAGGAAACGGACGTCAGCGCGCCGGGAGGGTCCTATATGGCTCCACTGACGTCATGTCCGGGGACGACGTCAGGGCAGAGCCAGGCGGCGCCGCCCCCCGGCGCGCAGCGGTACTGCTGCGCAAAATTTTCCGGATCCAGTCTGACGCCTGGGGATATTCTAAGTTAAGGAATCTGCGGCTAGATGTCTCTATCAGATGGTGATTCCTTTAATCTTTAATTGCCACAAGTCTGAAAAACAGCCTCTCCCAAATTTGCTTCTGATGACCTTTTCCTAAGGGGACAATGTGTCAGTGTTACCTCTTCGCATCAAGTCCCTCCCCTCTATACCTATGTGCCACTTACCGTTGAAGCCCAGGTTCCATGTTTCAATGAACATGGTTGGAGCACAGCAGATGCATAACAAGAGAAAAGCAAGGCAAATGTTGTGAAGGAGGAAGAGCAAAATCGAAAAGTATAAAAAGTAAATGATGAGGCTTCAAATAAATTGGTATAGAGAACTTCCTGGACTAAGGCTGTATTTCTGCATGAAGATGCAATCAGACTGCAATGCTTATGAAATGTAACTAGTGTCCTCAAAATATCTTCAATGAGCACATGCTTCTGTCAAAGCCGCCGATGCGGCTTAAGCTTTGGAGGAAAGAGTATGGAATTTTGGAAGAGGTGAAATCTCTTGTGTTGTAGGCTTTGGGTAATCATAAGTCCATCTACTTTGCAACAATAGCAATCGCCAATTTGATGCTTATGGTCAGATCACTGTAAGTGATGAATACAGACTTCAGAAAGGCAGGGTTACGTTCCAAGGAGAATTTAAAAACATTAAGGTTGAGTAAAATTTCCTAAGAGATTATTTCCTGGTTAAGATGCTAAAACTCTGCCAAAACCTTAATATGAAAAGAGGACACGACTCAGTGCCACATTGTCTTTAAGAAAAAGTAAAAAATTTTAACTGTTGAAGCGAGAGCGTAAAATTAACAATTCATTTTTGCAAAGGTGATAGCCATGAGGCTGATTTTTATCTCAAGAGGTATATGTCACAAGGTTCCATAACGCCATTGGATTGTGCATTGAGGAGCTAACGACTACATTGAGATACTACAGTGAGGTAATTTAAATGAGGGACTACAAGTTTTCCTGAATCTAAACAGGTTCTTAATGTTACAGTATCATCTAAATGGGCCTGCAAAGGTTAAGGGCACGCTTACATTTGTTCTTGTACTAACACCTTGTTGATTGAAGCCTTTCTTTGCAGCATATGTAACAGAATAGCTTGACTGGCTGAAGCCTAGCTGTTCATTTGCTAGTTTATCTGGTACAAGGAAGTCAAGCTCAACAATGGGAATAAGGACTGGTGAATCAGTCTCTCCATCTGGTCTAGGAGATCTGCAACTTGTAGAAGACGCAAGAAACTGTTGATGACCGAATAAGTTCAGAAAACCAAACCTGCCCTGACTAGAATAAAACCATGAGGTTCCACTCCAATGCATGTGAATAGACCGTGGCAAATATTATGCCAATGCTGTGACACAACTGCAACGAATAATGGCATTGAGAAATGTCTGAACACAACAGTGGATGTACATGCAACCCCCAGAGCAATTTCCTGACCAATGTAGATGGACAACATGCTCTGGCAAACTGGTCCAAGTCATAGAGGTCTGATATATGTCAGATGCTCAGAGACTTTCTTGGGTTACAACTGAAGCCCTTCTCTTCATCTAGAACGAAAATAATGGCTTCCAAGAGCACAAGCGTTTAAATCGCCTACTCAAGCATGGAGCAAAAATTCCTTGATAAAAACAGAGTCCTAATTGTTTACAGTCTGAGGCACTACTGTATGCCCTCTCAAATTATTGCTACTAATCTGTCAGCCTTGGTTAACAATAAGTGAAAAAATATGAGAATTTTCTATGCACAGTTCATTAAGGCTGCCAGAAGAGCAAGCACGACCCATGGTTAGATAAATATTTGCATTAATATAAGTAGCATACAAGGCTCTACAGGCTCAACTGGTTTGTGCATTAAGGAGGCAGACTACATTGAGATCCTGCAGTGGTGCAGAGACTATTTTAGGAGGATGTACAAGAAGGCGGCTATGAAAGTGGCTCCAACATGCCTCAATGGGCAGGGAGAAAAGGTCTTCAGACCTATAAATAAAGGCAGCTATAGATAGCTAGGAGGCGTTTACAGTCGTCTTTAAGGTCTTCTAAATCTGCATCATGAGTTACAAAAGTTACAGTATCATCTAAAGAGGCCTGAAAAGGTTACAACAATGTTTAAGAGCCCAGTGGAAAAAGCAAAGCCATTAGATCTTTTTCAGAAACCTAGTAGAGCTTTTCTTTGCAGTTAGGGGAGGCATTAAAATTGATTCTAAGTAATATTTTACCAGTCTTTAATAACAATGTATTGCATGATTACATGCAACTAGCAAATACTTTTAAACCAGTTCATATTGTGCTTATCCTAATGTTTATATCAATGAAAAAGAAGGGATTACCAGCTGGTACATTTTTCCTAAAATGCAGTATTGCATTAAAAATAAAAAAGTGATTTTGTAGAGGCAGACTCAAAGGCAAGGAGGCTGGGCCAGAATCAGTGGTATACTTAGTAGAGTCCAGAGTCAGACCTATGACTCTCAGACGCATTCATCTGTTGTGATAATACCCTAAAGACAGCATTTATTAAATGTTCTATTCTTCCATTGCCCTTTTTTTTTTTTTTTTAGTTTTTTGCTAGGGAACAGCATATATTTTTTCCCCATTGCTGTTTGTTGCCTGGTTTGTTATAATTTTAGTTTGCTTTGTTGAGCATTGTGCGAGTGAGGAATGCTTAATTAAACCTCACCAGCTTCGGACGGTGTTGTGCTACTTACTCTAAGATTCCCACATGATTGTAATGGGTGCTTTGAATAATTCTAATTGGATTATTAGAATGCCCCGTATGGTAAACTCTAAGTCATTGTACACGTCTGCAGCAAGTAAATGCAGCAATGCACTTTGTTTTTAGGCTTTGCAAAATGGACACAGGACTGAAGGTGAAGAAGCCCATTGATTGGTTACTCGTAAACGCCAGGGTCAACTTCATGATCCTAATTAACAAATGTTGTCAGGAAAAAGCTCTTAAAGCTGCATTGGATATGAGGGAAGCAAAACTGTAAAGTACACCCCTGCCAGATCTTTGTGTTCAACTGTTTGCTTATTTTTGACAATCCCTACAAATCTTGGGGAGACAGGAGGTTCATTATGATGAGACAAACTCTGGAATGCACTTCCATTGCAAAGAAGAATCAACAATGTTGTTTCATAATCGATTAAAAGTCTGGCTTGTCCGTTAACTTTCCTTTGCTTTGGTTACATCTTTGCTCTCATGGTCATGGTCATGGTTGTTGGTGGCACCTAGATTTGGTCATGGCGGTTTTGTGCATAAACAAATAAATCATTTATATATTAAATTAAAAATGTTTTGATTTAGTCTAATAAAACAATTAAGTTGCCTCGGTGTTGTACAAATAGCATTAGGTCTTACAAGCTACAATCTATATTTATCAGTACAATGAAAAGTATTTTTTTATTTATTTTTTATAACCAATTTTATTGGCATTTTGTAAAAGCAAGATAACCATAAAGAACACTTGTAGCACTGGGACATGTATAACATTTCATTGCATATTCAATTATTATCTCCCCAGCAACAGGCTTAAAAAGCTAAATAGGAAAGAGTCCACCCTTAGCGGAAAGTATTTTTTAAATACATTCCCTATTCTGCTCTTGTAATTCAAGAAAGAGGGATGCTGTCTGGAGATGCTAGTTTGCTCTGTGCGCTCCGTGTAATAAATGAGTTTTACACTTTCATTCGGCATCTTCATTGTAAAGCTATACAGTATCATGACACAAACGCAGAATAATTTCCAGGATGGTGCAAAAGTACTTAGTTTTAAATCCATGACAAAAAAGACAAAATAAAATGAAAGACAACCACTCTCTTAATGACGCAGTAATAATGTGATTAACAAAATAGGTTAAAGGCAGTTACCAGACGAAGATTAAATCTGAGCTGTACTCTGCCAATACCGCTGTTTGTTTTACCATTATAACTACATTTAATGTTAGGCAGGCAGGACATTCAAAGGTCAGAACACAAAATGAGACTAAGATATGTTGCTAAAATCCGATTTACATACCTTAATGAGTAACTGACTCAAGTATGTCATTGTAGGAGTTACGACTGGATGCCAAAAGTCAGAAGTAGGAAACAGGATTGCAGTAATTTTCAAATACACGAACTAGAAACAGTTGAGAGAAAGAAAGCAAGCACATTTAGAGATTGAGCAAACAATGTTCTTTAAGCAGGTATTCAGCATTAGAAAGCTAGAAATATGAAATAGTCATTGGTCTGATGCAGGGCCGGACTGGGAACTGAAAGCAGCCCTGTCAAATTTTGTCAGACCAGCCCCCGTGCTTAGCGAGCGCAGCGAGTGAGCCAGACAACTGCTATGGGGTTATTTTGGAGGGGGGAGGTTTCTCCCCCCCAAGAAAAGTTTGGAAAAAGAAAGACCAAAACGGTGCATTTTACAAAACATTTTTCTTTACATATTTAATTGTATTAACTTTCAAAGCACAGTAAATAGTAAATGACGTTAACCCCTTTACCACGGCCGAAATTCCGCCGCAGTGCGGCGGCTTTGAAGAGTGGGCGGGGCCGCGTCGGCCAACGGACGTGCGCAGCACTACGGAGGTAGTGCTCGCGACGGCCGTTGGCCGACAGAAGCAGCGAACGGGTTAAAGAGCACCAGGCTACCCAGTCATATGTGCCCACAGACATTTTTACAGAGAACACCAAAAATAGACACAAAAGTAGTGAATCAGAGAACACAAAGTATAAGTCAGACCAGTCCTCATACAAGGTGAGAGCGCAGTGAGAGAGCCGGACCACTACTAGGGAGAGTTTGGTGGGGTTCTCCCCCAAGAAAATTTAGGAGACAGAAAGGCCAAAACAATGCATTTTTCAACACATTTTTCCTACATACATACTTACATAAGCAGCCAGCATACATACATAAGCAGCCAAGCCAGAAACTGGGGAAATGTCACACACAAGGACGCAGGCCAGAAAGCATGGGAATGTCACACACAAGCACCCAGGCCAGAAAGCATGGAAATGTCACACACAAGCACCCAGAAAGAATGAAAATGTCACATATGAGCACCCAGGCCAGAGGAACATGGAAATGTCACACACAAGCACCCAGAAAGAATGGAAATGTCACACATAAGCACCCAGGCCAGAAAGCATGGAAATGTCACACATAAGCACCCAGGCCAGAAAGCATGGAAATGTCACACATAAGCACCCAGGCCAGAAAGCATGGAAATGTCACACATAAGCACCCAGGCCAGAAAGCATGGAAATGTCACACACAAGCACCCCGAAAGAATGGAAATGTCACACATAAGTACCCAGGCAGGAAAGCATGGAAATGTCACACACAAGCACCCCGGCCAGAAAGCATGGAAATGTCACACACAAGCACCCCGAAAGAATGGAAATGTCACACACAAGCACCCCGAAAGAATGGAAATGTCACACACAAGCACCCAGGCCAGAAAGGATGGTAATGCCATACACAAGCACCCAGGCCAGAAAGCATGGAAATGTCACACATGGCACCCAAGCCAGTAAGCATGACAATGTCACCCAAAGGCATGCAGGCCAGTGGAGCTGGAACACTTTTCAGAGTGTGGGCGCCCGCACCAATGTTACATCACTGAAGTCATGGGATTGTGAAAAATTCAAGAATCACACCAAAAACAAGGGTAGCAAATAAGCCTTGCCTATTCAGGCGGAGTTGGTGAGGGTGTGGTTCAGAGTGGAAAAGGTCGAACTTTCATCTAAGCACATGACATCCCTTCAGAACAGATCAGATACTGTGATAGATTGAGAAACCTACATTTGCCATCTGTGCGGGTGTCATGGAAGCTGAAGACTCTTCTGAGCATTCCCACACACCCATTCAACACCACTAAAAGCGAAATAACATGATCAAATGACTTCGGAAGCTCAGCTAGATCACTACCATACTCCAAGTCCTCCATTGGCACCCACTGACCACCCACATCACCTTCACTATCGGTTGCATCTATATATGGACTGAACATTTACATCCACATGTCACTCTACCTCACAGACAAATTTAAGACTTCAAATAGCAGGCACAGCACATGCAGTCTTAGCATTGTCAGACTAAGGACCAGAAACTGCAAGAAAGAGAACCAGAAGACAGGCTTTCCGCATCTTGCATTTTAGTTTAAACACCACCCTTTCGGAGAACTAACAAGCATCATAACTATGACCCTTTGCCTGTCCTTGAACCAGATACAACTTCCCTGTATTACTATGATAATTTTACTCCCAACTATTGTTAACCCTCTGCTTTATGGCTGGATTTGCACTATAAATAAACGCCATTCATACATACATCCCAAGAATAGTTTCATTTCAGCACCTGCTCAGGGTTGGTCTGTCATGGAACAAACTTACTTGGTTTCCACAAGGACACGCCGTTTACATGTACCCTAGCTACTGGTGTGTACTTGCGTGCCTATTCAGTTTGAAGCGCTCTCAGTGACGGGCTCCGCGGCTCGAGTGTGTTGGATTGTACATTTAAATAAATTTGCCCAATGAATGTACAAACATTTTTCACATGATTTTAAAATACTTTTGAAAACAGTAAGTTACACATACTTAATACTATGGAGGCCTATGCTGACTAATAATGCTGCTTGTTTCTCCTGTTCCAGTCTCTGACTGACTAGAGGGCGAGCTGTGCACTATGCTGCGGCGCCGGCAAGCGAAATTGGGGGGTGTGGGTGAGGTACACATATTATTGGTTCAACTCACGCTCTAAACTCAAACTGTCATTGGCTCTCCCGGACGGTTTCTGGCGATGGGTGAACTGCCTCCATACGGTGGGCAGCGGCGCCAAAAGTGTAATACATACACGCACACACATTACTAAATCCAACAGTGACCTCGCAACCGCCAGTGGTGCTTTTTCCTAGCACAGAGGTCAGAGTGCAGAGACTGTCACGGTGGCCCCCAGTAACAAAACCGGCCCTCACACTTCCGGCCTACCGGGGATTGCCCAGTATCACCAGTCCCACCCTGGTCTGATGGAACACAGAAAGAGGTGACAGAATGGAGTGCCATGGTCCAAGATAGAACAGCACTGAAATGCCCTGGTATGGGACAACCCATTCACTTCAGAAAGAACAGATGTAGGAAGGGTCGTGGACACTTCTTATGTAAAGAACAACAAGCGTGAAACGCTCATGATAAGGTATCGGAGAAATGGTTTACAAGCTGCGTGAAATCCTGAAGAATAAACAATTGTTGGACTGTTCCATTTGTTCTAAATGGGACACAATCCAGCCTCAAACCATATTGGACAAATACCAGAGTTCAAAAGGACAGTTTACTTTCAGATTTAATTTATACTAATCAATATAGCATGGATCCAGCTTCAAGCATGTAAATAAATCATTTTGGTGCGTAAGTTCCAGTCCATACTAGATAAAAAACTGAGTGGGTGGAGGGAGAGGGTTTGACACAGAGACATACAGGTTCACTAGCAGACAGGCAGCATATTTTGAATACAATACTTTACTGGATCAGTAGCTAGTGGGCTGATTTAATGCCTTTTGTTTTACTACTAGAGCCTAGCCTCGCAGCAATGCTTTAGTGTGCTTTTTTAAATTTATTTTTTAGAGTAAAACCCAGCTAGTGCACTGAAAGTCCAATTTACTGGTAAATCCGAGAGTGTCTTTTTGAATAATCTAAGATGGTAGCTGGAACGCTGGGTTACTGTGCTATATGAGCGGCTATGTAGAGGACAATGATTAGGTAAAAGTCAAGTTCCTCTTTAAAAAAAAGTTTCATTCTTTTTATTGCAAACATGCTCAGCACAGAAGAACTTGCATCAGGGCATGTCGAATAGCATAATACCAACATGACATATGACAGAGGACAATACTGCAAAGCAGCAGAACAATATGGACTACAAGTGCGCTTTTATGGCCCATCAACAAAATCAAAACCCTTCACCCACCCTCATCTACAAAGTCACGACCTCTCCCCACCTGAAAAGATCCTGTCAGAATCCCCTGACAGGCCTCCCAAGATCTCCTCACACTTCTTCGGGCAGCCCCTGATTTGGCAGACTATCTTTTCTGCTCTCATAAAGTAAACTTCCTTAAGGACGATTTTAAGGTGATAGATGCCTACTCTTAAATATTTTGGTCAACTTGTCTGAGTTCTACTATTATAGGCTGTACACAAAGTGCCTACCATTTAAAGGAGCTGCTTTATTTAAAACGAGCATTGGCATAGCCAATAGGTCTCGCCTTTGGGAACTTACAAGTATTTAGCCATGCAGCACATTATCCTGGGTGCTGCAACATCTACTGTTCTTTAACATGGAAGCTTGGACACTGATATGCACATTACAGCACTGCATTGAGAAGTACTTATTTAACGTGTTATTTTTGTACAACTGGTAGTCTGAACTCACATATCTGGAAGTGCTTTCATACACGATAATGAAGAAAAAAAAAGTTTTAGTGAAATATATAATTTGCGTGATAACACAATTTAAGAGAGGAAGCCACAATGCGTCCAGGTTCTCTGGTTTCACTCTGTACAAAACAGCCCATACATTGGTATCAATGTGTCTTTCCTTACGCTAAGGTTTGTTTTTATCTTGGTGCACTTGTCAAAATATAGCGCAAACTCGACAAGAAGGTTATTGGAGCACTTTACATGAGCACCACTTCAATTACATAAAACACCCTTTGCAACTCTCAACCAATACATTTTTAAAGGGCTTCAATGCCTTATAAGAGTCGTACATAAATACAATAATAAAATACCACCTTCCAAGCACACAGGCCATTCACTATGTGTACATGCAAAGGTACAGGAAGTTTGCTCATGGTGTGAAAGACTGCAGCCCCCCTTGGCTTTTTTGAAATTTTATATACAGCAAGCTCGACCGTTCAAGGTTTGTTGCATCTTCCTTCATCTCCTTGTTTAAAAAGCACATGTAGTCGAATGATTTCCCCAATGAGGGAGCAGAAGCGCGTTTTCCAGGTAGTACGAATTTTACACTCCTCTCTTTCTTCTGGAAGCTTTTCTTTCTGGTCTTGCTAATTTCCCATAAAATATACCAACATGATTAAAAAATAGGTGAAGGGATATAACATCATTGGTGGAGGGAAAGTAAGCGGTTGGAGGCTGAAGGCAGGCCTTGGTGGAAGCGCTGCTGTGTGTGACCAACGGGGTGGGAGGGCCTGGATGCTGATAAGGGGGGTTGGTACTGGGCCATGATGCATTCGCTGCAAGTCTGAGCTCCTGCATTCTGAAAGCGGAGGAAACCAGAAATATTCTGAGAAGCAGACAGCTGAGGGAGAGGGAGAGAGGGAGGGAGGAAGGAGGCTGCACAACTGCTGGACACACTCGAGATGGGTGTGCCAGCTGAGGGGAGGGAGCGGGAAGGAGGCTGCACATGTACTAGCCACGCTCGAGAACAAGTCACTGTTACTGTAACTATCTGGACTGTACACAACAGGAGTATGTAGGAGAGACCTAAAAAGGAGTAGGACTAACGGGGAAAGCATTAATAACGAGCAGCATTCTGAGGGACTAATAAGTAAATAGTAGCACTGTAGTGCTAGGATCAATAAGAAGCAGCACTGTGGGTCAGTGATTAAGGTACATGTAATAGGAGTGGAGAGATGTAGGGTATAATTGAGAAGGACAAACACTATGTAGCCTTAATAAATAAGCAGCAGTACTGTGCTGGTTATGATAAAACAGGAGTATTTGTTTGTTAAATGCTTAATAAAGGCAGTAATGTGGGTCGCATAAGCTAGTCTCCAAATCTCTGGAGGAGGTTTTCAATAGCCAACTTTTAACTCTGTCAGCTGACTCTAGTCAGAAGGTAAAAACAGTATGGTTCCTTCCAAATGCGCCCCCATAACATACAGCATCTAATTGTTTATGCATGGTCACCCAATGTTCTGCCACGCATCTGCCATGATATATTGTTACTCTAACTGAATTTCATTTTCCAAAGATAATTTATTAATTCAAAGTGAAAGTAAACAGTTCCAACGTTGTTACGGCCATCCACTATGGCAACATTGAAACACAAGGTGTATAAGACTTTAACCACTGGGTGTTACATTAACAGTATGGTACCCACAGTCCAAATTACAAATTCAAAGCGTAGCAGCTGTACCTCAAAATAGAGCCTAAATATTGTAAAGCCGCCTCCCGATAGCATGGGTTCCTACCAGGCCTCTTGAAACTGATCCATGGGGGGTGCCCTCCTGCTGCAGTGACTGAGCCGGTGGACTGGAAGCGGCTGCGTCGGCACACTCCGAATGTAGCACAGCCAATGTTGCTTTGCAGAGACACGTGATTTTATTTCATTTTCAGGCAACTTCTGCCTTAAAGTATGGACTAGTTTTAGGACTACCAACACTGCTTGGCCCCATCGGCCACTGGCTGATGACACGTGTGGCATTACATTTGCCTTTCCTAAATGTGGAGGCTAATATTGGAGCGGTAAATAAACAATATAAGGACATGATTTACAGTCGTCGGCTGAGCGCGTTCCGAAAGTCAAACAAGTTGTGCCTGGGAGCGGTCCACAGCACTGCAGAGGCAAGTCTGGACTGACATCATGCGCCGGGCACCATTGGAAAACAGCATGCAAATGTGACGAGAAAAGAACAAGATTTACAGGCCTGTTTACACCATTATCCATGCGCTCTTTTACCGAACATGGGAAGGTAGGGAGTTGGGGGACGGCTGAAGCAGTGAGGGGGTTATGGGACATAAAAGCCCTGTTTACAGAACTCGAATCTCAGAGCCAATGAATACAAAGAACACTTGTGTGAAATGTTCTTAGAGAAAGGGAAAAGTAGTCTCTAAACACATGCTAATATTGGGACAAGTGGAAGGGTACAAGTAATGCAGCGCTGTTCTGCGGGAGTGAACAACCCACGAACAGGAGGGACAAATGGAAAAGATTAACCACATGGAAGAAGGGATTTTTAAAGGACACTGAAACAAACAAATGAAAAGCAATGGGCAGACTTGAAGCCCACAAAGAATATACACAACAGGTCTTTGAAGCTCGACCTAAAAAACAACAACCAATCTATATTGACTCAGTTATTTACCATGATTGTCTTAGAAGTGCATGTAATTAACAAAACAAACTAAAAACACTGGATGCATATTTTAAAATACAGTGTCACCCCACTCACCATATCCAATGTAGGAAATTTTGCATGACCTCGGACCTCTAAGACTTCTTCCATCTCATGTGCTGCATCTCGGAAGACAGACCGAAGACTTTCACTAGCAGCTTCAGGAAACAGCTGGCAGAGATCATATAAATGCCTATGGATGAACAAACCGAATTCAAAGCAAAATGTTTTTGACAGAATAACAATATTTTCCACTTAGACTTTCACACGAGTGCATGTTAGCATTTGCTCCTAGGATTAGGAACAGAATAGTCTATATAGATGAACCGTTACTATGCTGTTGCATGACCTTCCAGTGTTTCTGAATGTTTCTTTTTTTAATTGTTTTTTTTGTTATCTGGAAAATATGTTAGCTCAGTTCAATTTCTTCCCATTCACCTAAGTCCTCCACAAGTTTCTCACCCCTCCATGATTTCTTCATATGATTCTAGTCTGCCAGAGCAAACTCAGTTAAGTCCTTCTTCAATTGTGCCACTCCTGGAAGATCCAGGAAGAGCCAAAGTCTGACTAGTCTTCTCTTTGCCAAAACTGTGCCCAATGCCCAAATCGGCAGTTTATTTTATATTGTTTACATTTTGGCAATACACCAAGCAGACATGTTTTTATAGATTTCATAACAGTCACAGCACTTACTACTTTTATTACTTCATTCCAAAAGCCTTATGTCTCCATGCACCACATGTCATAAGTGGGAAATTAGCTTCCGGAAGCCCACACCTACCACAAGATGACTACATGCCTGGATATACCAAGGCCAATCTGCTTGGTGTAAGATATGTTCTGTATACATAATGGAATTGAGTTAGTTTGAACCGGGCATTGGGAGATGATTTTTATTTGCCCACAAGCTCGCCTTCAATCCAAGGCTGCCAGGTTTTCTGGACGGTCAACTGGCCATCTCTCCTGGGCTTTTTCTGCATCTCCCCCTCAGTTCTACACGAGTGCTGCATGCAGTATTGTTATCAATCTCTTACTTCCAGCAAAATCCAGAATACTTTATATAACTACACGATCTGTGGGGGCCTCTGGAAAACAAATCTAGATAGTCCGCACTGTGTGGGCAATCTTGGTGCAGTGCAGAAACTGCCCCGATCACATCCAAAATTGTTCCTGTGCGAATGTGAGAAATCATATAATTCAAATTACATATCTGCAGCTTTTTCACATCCTTCTTCACGCCAACAGCAAAAGGACATATCTTTTGCCATAGCTTGAAATAGTTTAACGGGCCAAGCGGGGATTTGATCTGCAAATGGGGCTCTCGTCAGTACTTTTACTACCACTGTATGCCATACATTTTGAATTTTTCTAAAACAATTCAGTCAGCACCCAATCTTATTGGAAAACTTTAGTAGCCATTATTTAAGTACCGTAGATCATATATCAGGCATTCTCTTGTGCATCATCATTTAATTATAGAAGCCAATAAATACCAATCCAATTACGGGAGTTTCTTTTAGAACCATATTTTTATTGCACAAGTATAAAATACTGTTGATTTCATTTATGTTACATGCGACCTGCAAAATTTTCTTCCTATGACCTAGGCTTCAAAGCAGTCACACACGGTTTACAGATACCTATTCGTAGACACAAAGTCTCAATTCCAATATATGTGTCGTTCCACTGAATATGGGATGCCAGGGAGAATGTGAACATGAACCACTGCTTGCATAAACTGTTATACTAACATACTGTATAAGCAATATAGCACTATAAAATATAAGGGCCTAAACCAAAATTTGGCTGATACAGTAAATCTGCTAAAAATTATTAACGTCTACGCATTTTAAATGAGCGGACAGTGATATCAGCTGCTTTTTTGGGGGGAAATGTCCCACCTCCACCAAACTCTAATCAGGCCCTTTGTCTGTGCTTTTAAAGAATGATATCTGTGCTGAACAGAGTAGGAGTTCAGGTGATAGAGTGACTGATGACAGGTTCTGCCAAGCATCACCAGTTTGACAAGGCTTGGGGCCTTTACTAACTCAGGCAATACCAAGTCCAGGGGTGGAGCTTGAGCACTAGCAGAAGCAGTTCATTTGCATTATAGGCCTTTTAAACAAACCATAGTGCAAAAATATACAAAGGCAGCACTTAGATCCCAGGGAAAGTGTGTAACAAATTTGGCCGTTGCAAAAGGTAAACCACTGGATAAACACCTGGCAGACCCTGCAATTGCCCAGGCAGGTTTGTCATAACAGAGGAAAAAAAGGTAACTGCTATATGCCAGCTGTACTCCTCAGGCATAAGAAGAATACGGCCGACATCTCTGTGTTATACACCAAATTTTAAAATAGAGCAAATGCCACCAGTTGTGGGTTCTCACAGCGAGGGTGAAAAAAAGCAAAGATTGACAAGTGAGGCTCAGATACATTAATATACGAGTTGAGGAACTGATAAGCGCACTTTAGCTCGACTGTAGCATAATGCCTTTCTTGGGGTCTGCAGACGCCAGCAGAACACTACCACACCCAGCCTGAGAGGATCTATGAATGGTCTCAATTTCAGAAGTCCACAGAAACACATTTGCTAGTTATGTAGTCCAGCATAGGACTGCAGATCCATCAAGAAAGTGTGGCAGCTGGCACAGGAAGAGACCCTAGGGGGTTGTAGGTGCTTTACAAATGTCATTCATTCTACGCGTATTAGCCATGTGGTGCCTCTGGATATTGCCACAGTGTGTACAACAATGCCCCAGCCTGACAACTAGATCTGTCATGAACAGTGCAGTACTACCAACAGAAACTGAATACACCACCACATCTCAAATTTGGCTCTACAATTACGCTCTACAACTAGACTTATCCATGGACAGCCAGTTTACAATTTACGATGTGGATATCCAGCAAGGACTGAAATGTTTTTAAGTATGTCCTTGTGTTTAACACAGAGGCTGAAAAGGCATTCAGGACCAAACTCCCCCACAAATAAGAAAGTATACATATAGTTTGGGAGGCAGATCATCATCCCTTTTAATTACATTTATTTTACTTTTTCTCTTTTCTTTTCAGATTTCTTAACTTGATACACGTTTCTCAACACAATCTGAAACCTAAACGATCCCGTATTAGGAAGAAAGGTGAACTTTATTCAGACTTAATCCAAAATATTTTTCTACTTACGCAGTCAATTTGTCAATTGTTCCTAGCTGTTGCGAGTCACTGACTGCAAGTTCTCCAATGTACTCCAGGAGAAATCCAAACAATTTCTGCAACAACAACAAAAAAACTGCATGATGTTGTACAAGTTACTTGCTATCACTTTCTGGTTGAATATCACAATTTTAATTGAACTTTTTACTTAACTGTAAACAATGAAAGTATTTTCCTTTTTTGAAGCTCCAGTATTGACTGGATACCTAGAGTAAGCTTTGATCACTCAACTTTGATATGCTGTAGAGTTGAGTGCTGGGAGGAAGCCACTTGGTCATCGATTTCAGATCATGGGACAGCAGTGGTAAATGACAGCGCCCACAGATACTGCGGACTGCCACAGTCCTCATGAAAACGGCTGAGTAAGCAGCAGGTGTAAAGATTTAGTTAAGGAAGTATTGTTTTCTATCCCTTTAAAAATCACCTTTAGCGATTCATAAGAACGCCAAAATGTTTTCAGGATTACAGGTAGAAAAGCACTGGTCCCTGTTATGAATGGACTAACATCAGGATCCTAGCAGGAGTCTAGTTTAGAGCTCTAAGTGAGGGATTTTGGGAGCCTGATCAATCCCAGGATGCTACAAGTATGTTCAGTGAGGTTTTGAGGCAAGAGTACTATTTTGTTTTTCCTGGTGTAAAATTTAAAGAAAGCATCATCTGGTATCACGTGAATCCCATGCCCAATACCTTAACATTTTTCCCCTCCATGATGTTCTATGAAGTTTGTGTGATGGGAGGTTTCCACTTCACAGCAGGCAGTTAAGGGGCCAGATGCAGCAAATCTCTTATCAGTCACAATAGCTGATGTTGCCTATGTGACCACGTCTACAGCAACCAACTCCTTTAGTACCGGATCCTTCTCATACAGCGACAGAAGATGGATTAATTCTGCCACGAGACACAAGAACTCAATAGGAACATTTGAGCGGTTTAATTACTGAAGGATGCCCTTTTTCTAGGCTTTCAAACCTCCCTCAAAGTGACAATGTTCTTTCTTTAGAACACCTTTAAGGTCATGTCTCCCAGTGTAGGCAGGTCTCAGTTGGAAATAGTGAATGTAGGACGACAGAGGTTGCACCAAGATGTTCAATAGCAACTGAATAGTATGGAATACACAAAGGGCCATGATATATTATGAGGCGCAGGTAGTCAGTCTGTATTGTATGCCTTATCACAGAAGACGTTCCCTGTGCAGGGACAAACTGAGAGGACCTACATTAATCACCAGTGTAACAGCACAATTTCTTCTGCATATAATCTTGGTGAGAATATTAGCTTACAGTATCAAATGGAGTCCATATGCCTTTGAAACAAGTTTTTGCAGGGAATTTCTTTGCTTTTCTACATATATACTTGATTCCCACCATGTGTCTTAATCTCATGGGTTTACAATTAATGAATACATCACTCCATAAGTGGGGATGGTTTGAGGAAAAATGAAAGCGGCACAGGGTCACTACTTCCTACTTTTGTAACGGAAGCATGTGCTAGGGCAAACAAGATAAGGAAAATGCTACTTACCAGTATGCATCTGTTATTGGCATGTAGAGCTGCAGAATCACATACTTGTGCATAGATGGTGGTGGGCTCGGATGTTTGCAGTTTGTTGTTGTCTTGGAAGAAGTCTTTGTAGTCACGAGATAGGTGACTCCTCCCTTGGACGATAGTGCGCATGGGCATCGACTCCATCCTCAGATTGTTTTTCGCCATGAAGGGAAATGATGGAGTTTGTAAGAAACAGAAAAGATGTCCATGTGTAATGTATCTAAGTAAGATAACGCTGGAACAGATAGAGGTACCGGGGAGGCGGGTGGGCGTATGTGATTCTGCAGCTCTACGCCAAGAACAGATGCATACTGGTAAGTAGCATTTTCCGTTCGAGGCATATGAGCTGCAGAATACATACTTGTGCATAGACTGTATAGCAGTGCTCTCCCTTAGCGGTGGTTACCTGCATCTGTTGCAGTGGTCTGAAAAAGTGTTTTAAGAACAGCCTGGCCCACAGAAGCTTGTTGTTTTGCCTGCACATCTACACAATAGTGTTTGGTGAAGGTGTGTGGCGTAGACCATGTTGCTGCTTTACAAATGTCATCTAAGGGAATGTTCCCTCAGAATGCCATGGAAGCCCCTAGTTTGCGTGTTGAATGCGCTTTAGGGGGAATTGTTAATGTACGTTTTGCTTTGTGGTAGCATATTTGAATACATTTGACTATCCACCTGGCAATTCCAGCTTTGGAATTTGGGTTTCCTTTATGAGGTGGAGAGAAAGCTACAAACAGTTGGTTTGTCTTTCTAAAAGGTTTAGTTATGTCAATGTAATAAAGTATAGCTCTTTTGACATCAAGTGTGTGAAGAGCGCGCTCTGCTACGAAATCTGGTTTTGGGAAAAAAACAGGTAATTCCACAGATTGATTAAGATGGAAAGCAGAGATTACTTTGGGAAGGAATTTTAGATTTCTTCTAAGAACCACCTTGTTATGAAGTATTTGTAAGAATGGTTCTTGTATGGTTAAAGCCTGGATCTCACTTACTCTTCTGAGAGAGGTGATTGCGACAAGGAAAGCTACTTTCCATGTAAGGAACTGCAGTTCGCATTTGTGTAGAGGTTCAAATGGGGGACCCATGAGCCTAGTAAGGACAATGTTTAAATTCCACACCGGAGATGGTGGGATTGTGGGAGGAATTATCCTTTTAAGGCCTTCCATAAACGCTTTGATGGCAGGTACCCTAAACAATGACAAATGTTGTCTGTTTTGTAGGTAAGCGGCAAGGGCAGCAAGATGTAGTCTTATGGATGTGTATGCCAGATTACATCTTTGTAGATGCAGTAAATAAATTATGTTCTGAATTGAAGCACCTAGTGGGTCAATTTTGTTGTTATTGCAGTAAATTACAAATCTTTTCCATTTGGCTGCATAACAAGCTCTAGTAGTAGGGCGTCTAGCTTCCTTAATAATGTTCATACAGTCCGGTGGAAGGTTGAGATAACCGAACTCTAGGACTTCAGGAGCCAGATTGCTAGGTTTAGTTGAGCTGGATCTGGATGTATTATCTCTCCATGGCTCTGTGTCAGAAGCTTTGGGGAGAGGTGTAGCTTTTGGTGTGGAACTACTGAAAGTTCCAGGAGTGTTGTGAACCAAGGTTGCCGGGCCCATGTTGGAGCAACCAGGATCATCTTGAGAGACTGTTGTTTGAGCTTGCGCACTACTAACGGAATGAGCGGGAGTGGCGGAAAAGCGCACGCAAATCTGCCTGACCAGTTCATCCATATCGCATTGCCTTTGGAAAATGGGCGTGGATACCTGGCGGCGAAGGTTGGGCATTTTGCGTTTGCATGTGTGGCGAACAGATCTATGTCTGGGTGGCCCCACATTTGAAAAAACGGAAGAAGAACTTGTGGATGAAGTTCCCATTCGTGGATTTGTTGTGTCTGACGACTGAGCAGATCTGCAATCTGATTGTGTACCCCTGGAAGATGTTCTGCTAGAAGGTATATCTTTTGTGGGATGGCCCATTTCCATATGCTTTGCGCTAGTTGAGAAAGCTGCAAAGAATGTGTTCCCCCCTTGTTTTTGTATATAATACATTGCTGTCATATTGTCTGTTCGGAGAAGGACAGTTTTGTTGATTGTTGTTGGAATGATTTTAATGCTAGAAAGATTGCCAGTAACTCCAGGTGATTGATGTGGAGCACTTTTTGTTGAGGGGTCCACTTGCCCTGAATTGTATGGTTTAGAAGATGGGCTCCCCAGCCGGTGAACGATGCGTCCGCTGTTAGCACTATCTGTGGAACTGGGTCTAGGAACGGCCGCCCTTTGGAAAGGTTTTGTGTGTTCCACCACTGCAGAGAGCGATGAGTGCGGCTGTCCACCAACACCAGATCTGAAATTTGCCCTCGAGCCTGGTTCCAATGACGTGCTAAACATTCTTGTAAAGGGCGCATGTGAAGCCTTGCATGTGGTACTATAAAAATGCAAGAGGCCATCATTCCTATTAGCTGCATAAACACTCGAGCTGGTAGGGAGTGTTGAGGTAGAAATTTTGTTATGAGGGTTTGCATACTGGCTATTCTGACTGGATTGGGGTATGCCAGGGCTTTGGAAGTATCTATTGTGGACCCTAGATACTGATGTATGTGGGACGGCTGAAGATGTGACTTGGTGAGGTTTATTGTGAACCCCAAGTCGTGAAGCAAGTGAATTGTTTGGAGTGTGGTGAACACACTGGCTGTATGACTTGGCTTTTATGAGCCAGTCGTCCAGGTATGGGAAGACATGAATTTGTTGTCTTCGCAAGTGGGCGGCTACTACTGCCAGACACTTTGTGAAGACTCTGGGTGCTGTGGTCACTCCGAATGGGAGGACCTTGAATTGATCGTGCTGACCGTCCACTATGAACCTTAGATATTTCCTGTGAGCAGGGTGTATAGGAATATGGAAGTAGGCGTCCTTGAGATCTAGAGTGGCAAGGAAATCGCCTTGCTGGAGCAGTGGGAGGACCTGTTGAAGGGTGACCATGTGAAAATGGTCTGATTGTATGTAGATATTCAAAGGTCTGAGGTCCAATATTGGTCTGAGAGTACCGTCTTTTTTGGGGTGAGAAAATAAAGGGAGTAAACCCCTGTGCCTTGATGCTGGAGGGGAACTGGTTCTATTGCATGCTTTTGAAGAAGTGAGAGAACTTCTTGTTTGAGGAGTGTTAGATGTTCCGTGGACATTGGACGTTGTTTGGGCGGTATGGTTGGGGGAGTTGCGGTAAGTTCCAGGCAGTAACCATACTGGATAATTTGTCTTACCGACCTGTCTGTAGTGATGGAGTTCCAGACAGATAGGAAATGTGAGAGCCTTCCTCCGACCGGAGTGGAATGGTGTGGAGGGAGAGGAGGGAAGTCATTGTTTGGTAGTAGGGGAGGTTTGGTTATTGTTACCTCGACCTCTACCCTTGCTATTATTTCCTCTGTACCCACCTCTGAAATATGGCTTGTTAGGTGATGTTTGTGTGGGACTCTTGTAGGTGGAGGAAGTGTCTGTGCTAATGTTTTTGGATGCGCCCCTATAAAAGGAGCGACGAAAGGAACCTCGTGGTGTTTGAGACTGTAATGCTCCCATAGATTTTACAGTGTGTGTCTTTTTTCATTTTCTCCAAAGCTGTATCCACAGCTGGGCCAAAGAGGTGCTCTTGATCGAACGGCTTATTTAAGATAGTTGTTTGCACTTCTTGTTTAAAACTAGAAATGCGCAACCATGCATGTCTGCGAAGTAAGACACTGGTGTTGAGAGATCTAGATGCGGTGTCTGCTGCATCGAGGGCACATTTGATGGATGCATTGGTAATTAATTTGCCCTCTTGGTCCAGATCGTTGGCCTTGGCTTTGTATTGGTCAGGTAAATGTAGAATAAGATCTTCGAGCTCATCGTAATGAGCCTTGTCGTATCTGGCAAGCAATGCTTGTGCATTAGCTATTCTCCAGTGATTGGCTGCTTGGGAGGCAACTCATTTACCTGATGCATCTAGCAGTTTAGACTCTTTGTCTGGAGGTGGAGCATCACCAGAGGTTTGGGAATTAGCACTTTTTCTTGCATTGGAGACTACCAAAGAATCTAAAGGGAGTTGTCCTTTAATGTAAATTGGATTGTTCGGGGCAGGCTTGTACTTTATCAATCCGAGGATTCAGGATCCTGGTCCTAACTAGGGCTGGGCGTAGTTGGCGTAGTGCCACTATGCAGAATTTGGGAAAAAATGTGTGGAAAACGAGCGCACGTCCTGAGGGTCCGTGTGCCCGGGACAGGGGTCCCTCGTGCCTGGGCAGGCTCCCCGATCTCCCCGGCCTGGCTGGGTTGAGAAGCAGGGACCGCCCCTTGGACTGCGTTTCGGTCAGGGCCTGGGGTTTGGGAGCCCCCGTCCTGCCGCCTGCCAAGTGTCCATCTGCCCGGGACAAGGGTCCCTGGTGCAGAGCCCCGGAGACCTGCAAGGGCAGGCGGGAGCCCTACCGCGAAGGCTCTGCTCGGGGCGGGCAGATGGGAGTCCTTTCGACCCCGGCCATCTAGTCGCACCTTTCCCCTCGGCCATCTGGTCGCACGCAATGCTTTCCAATGGGGCGAACAGATGGCCGGGCCGCCCTGGAAGTCCCGATGGGGGCTCATTTGCCTCCCGGATCCCAGCCAGGGCTCCAGGAGGTCGGGCACGTTCGCGCCCAGGATCCCCTGAGCCTTGCGGTGCGCACGGATTCCCAGAAAGCGTGGTAGCCTTCCTCCGGATTACTAGGGGCAGGGCATGCCGGGACACCCCTCCCGGGCTGGCGGTTCTCTGCCGGGGACCAGATGGGCTATGCCCGGACAACACCTCCCGAGGCATCCGGGGCTCCCTCCTCCGGCCCACGGCGTGGCAAGGTGCCCGGGACGGGCTCCATGGGTCCCGGGCAGTCCTCCCCCGGGCGCCCGAGAGCTCCGGTGGTCCTCCCCGTGCATGCGGCCCAGCCAGGGTCCCCGAGCCCCCGGGAAGCGGAGCCCCCGAGCCCTGCATGGGCAGGCGGGAGCCCTACCGGGAAGGCTAAGCTCGGCTCGGGGCAGGCAGATGGGAGTCCTTTTGACCCCGGCCATCTGGTCGCACCATTCCCCTCGGCCATCTGGTTGCATGCAATGCTTTCCAATGGGGCGACCAGGTGGCCGGGCCGCCCTGGAAGTCCCGATGAGGGCTCATTTGCCTCCCGGATCCCAGCCAGGGCTCCAGGAGGTCGGGCACGTTCGCGCCCAGGGTCCCCATAGCCTTGCGGTGCGCACGGATTCCCAGAAAGCGGGGTAGCCTTCCTCCGGATTACTAGGGGCAGGGTATGCCGGGACACCCCTCCCGGGCTGGCGGTTCTCTGCCGGGGACCAGATGGGCTATGCCCGGACAACACCCCCACGTGGCATCCGGGGCTCCCTCCTCCGGCCCACGGCGTGGCAAGGTGCCCGGGACGGGCTCCATGTGTCCCGTGCAGTCCTCCCCCGGGCGCCCGGGCCCGAGAGCTCCGGTGGTCCTCCCTGTGCCTGAGGCCCAGCCGGGGTCCCCGAGCCCCCCGGGACGTGGAGCTCCAGAGCCCTGCCTGGGCAGGCGGGAGCCCTACCGCGAAAGCTCTGCTCGGGGCGGGCAGATGGGCGTCCTTTCGACCCCGGCCATCTAGTCGCACCTTTCCTCTCGGCCATCTGGTCGCACGCAATGCTTTCCAATGGGGCGACCAGATGGCCGGGCAGCCCTGGAAGTCCCGATGAGGGCTCATTTGCCTCCTGGATCCCAGCCAGGGCTCCAGGAGGTCGGGCACGTTTGCGCCCAGGGTCCCCTTGAGCCTCGCGGTGCGCACGGATTCCCAGAAAGCGGGGTAGCCTTCCTCCGGATTACTAGGGACAGGGTGATCTGGGACCCCTCTCGGCCTAGCGGTCCTCAGCCGGCAGCTGGGCGGGCCAGGATGCCGCCCCAGCCCTGGGTCCGTCCCTGGGCCTGCCGCGTGGCAGGCTGCCCTGGATGGGGTCCGGCAGGCCCGGGGAGCTTCCCCCTGCTGGGCTGGGTCCAGGGGCCCCGGGGAGTGCGGCCTCCCCACCCCAGGGTCTGTCCTCAGTCCTGCTGAGTGGCAGGATACCTGAACGAGGTCCCGCGGAGCCTCCCCCAGCTCGGCTGGGTTTAGCGGCTCCCAGGGGCCCCGGGGAGGGCATCCTCCCCACCCCGGAGCTCCATTCTTGGTCCTGCCGCATGGCAGGGTGCACGGGACGGGGTCCGGCGGGCCCGGGGAGGCTTCCCCTGCGCCTCTGGGCCTGGGAGCCCCGGCTGGGTCCAGGGGCCCCATCGGGCCCCGGGTCGGGTGCTCCGGCCCTGGGCCTTGTCCCCCCACCGTGCCGCACTGCCAAAGGCCCGGAATGGGGTTCCGTTGTGCCCGGGGAGCCTCCCCTTGCTTGGCTGGGTTCAGGAGCTCCGGCCGGGGCCCCTGAGGGCCCCGGGGAGGGCGGCCTCCCCACCCCGGGCTCTGTCCTCGGTCCTGCCGCGTGGCAGGGTGCCCGGGACGGGGTCTGGGGGCCCGGGGAGGCTTCCCCTGCGCCT